>CM053334.1:22840225-24040225 GCA_028583605.1 Dastarcus helophoroides
AACCCTCATTTTTAAAAAGAGAAGAAACTAAAAAAAGTCAAAATATTCAAAGGAAGTCGAAGTTTTCAAAACAAGTCAAGAGTTTCAAAAGGGGTTAAATTTTCAAAAAATGTCGAAAACATTCGAAAGGGGTTGAAAATTTTCAACCAAATTTTGATAAAAGCCATTCTGAACAAGAAGAAAGGGAAAGAGAGAGGGTAGGGGAAGAAAAAGGCGAAGGAGAAGAACAAAGGGAAGTAAATGAAGAAAAAGAAGAAGAAGAAGAAGGATAAATAAAAGGAGAAGGAAAAGGAAAAAGAGAAAAGTTCAAAAATGTCAAAATTTTGAAGTCAGAATCTTCAAAAAATTCAAAATTTTGAAAATTTAAACTTTTAAAAGGTAAGTCATTAAAAAAAGTGTTGTTTTTTAAAAAACCCTACAAATAACTATCTTAAGCAGAATGACTCTTTGATGTCCATTTGTTTCCATTTGTGTAGGTTAGTGCAACGGATTTGATTCTTTATGTTGAATGAAGGATGGTAACGAAACGTAGCAAAAGTGCTACAAAATAACTCAGTTTTAAAAAAATATTTTATTCTTATAATAAAAATCAAATTTTTAATTTTTTCTTTTTTTTAAGATATCTATTAATAGGTAAAAGTTGAAAAAAAAAGATTTAAAACATTTTCATAAATTTATTTCAATTCTAGGATGACAAAGTATTAAGTATATATACTATATAGTATAAGGATTTTATAAAGAATCCCTAAACGCCACTTCTGCCATAAATAAAATGAAAATTATCCAGAGCAATCAAATTAGTATGTTTTTAAAAAAGTAGTTTATTTTTTAATCAAATATAAAATAATTAAACCAATAAATGAATAAAAAAAAGCTTTACGAGTGAAAAATAAAAAATAATTTCCTTCGCAATTAACACAATTTCAATAGAAATTTTTCAGCGAATTAGGCATTCAGGCGGTGAAAGAAAGGCGTCAAGCAATTATTACTCAAAAGCGAAAAGAGTATGGAAATTTAATATTAAAAACTTCTAACGTAGTAGTCGACACTATTTCTCGGATTCAGTTCGCATTTGGCGTCATTTAGAACGCTGAAGATCTGAAAATTTACAGCCGCTCTGTAAAAATCTCGTTCAGACTTATACACATCTATAGCGAATTGCATATTACAATTTTAAATGTGCATGAGGTTTAGAATGTGAACTTCAATCTTATGAATCGTTAACAGCTTCACGGTCTAAGTTGAAAAAACGAATTCAAGTAATAATTCCGATTTTTAATACTTCAAAAGTGTTGTGTGGTCCGATATGGCAAATCAATTAATGACAGACTGATGATTTTAATGTTCCCTAATGTGGACGTTTTGTTCTTTTTAACCTGCGTTTTAATATCTGCAATTTGTACAATAAATGGGAACCAATAACGTAAATAAATTGCCCTTTCAGGCGCATTATTCACAGTTGGATATTGAATTATTTTGTCGATTACTTACAACAACCGTTAAGTGTTGTATTTGCGAAAGATATTTAAACATTAACGACGGACAGAATATGATCAAGTTGTATAGATCAAGATTTGGCATCCTAATCCTAACTAAACCAATGTGAAAGTGCGTTTGTCTGTCTGTCTGTTCGTTGCGTTTTCGCAAGTTTAACCACTCAACCGATTTCGATGAAAATTGTCATGGTGATTCCTTGAAACCTATAATAAAGAATAGGTCCCTTTAAAATTGTCGACTATTTTGAGTTTGAAGTCGAAAAAGTAAAGATTAAGATGTTTTTGGTGGAGGGGCTCTTTCGTTATTGGGATTTTATGATTCTGATTGTTTACTTTTTCTAACCAGAGTTTTAGTATCTGCAATTTGTACAATAAATGGAAATCAAAAAATCTGGAGTATTTTTCCAAAATTTTCCTTTTTTTTACAAAATTTGGCGTTTAACCGTTCAATGTTTGTTTATTTTTCCCAAAATTTTAATAAACTCACAATTCGAATTTTTCTCAAGATTCGCACCATCAGTTTTTACTTATTTCTCCAAAATTTCGAGTCCAAACAATGATTCTTCAATTGTTTTAAAGATTAATGGTCAAAGATTAAATTGCGAACAGTGTGGATTATTTTGAAAAAAAAACGATCTAAATACAAATGTCTTAAATTTTGAGAATGTGAGAAAAATGAGTAAAGCTGTCGGAAATTTTTGAAACTCTTTTTTTGTACGTAGGCGCAGCAACCCTGAGATAATTTGGTATTAGTGTAAGGAAAATAAGCCCTTAAGTTATATCCCCAAGTAATAATAATAAAAAAATCGATAATTCAAAATTAAAATTTTCAAAGAGCTCGGAAGTTTTTTAAAGTCGAAGAAGAAGAAGAAAGAATAGGAGGAGGAGAAGTAGAAGAAGAAGGACAAGGAAAGGAAAAAGAAAGAGAAGGAAAAAAGAAAAGAAAGAAAAATAAGGAGGAGTGAGAGAAAGGGAAGAAGAAGGATAAGGAAAGGGACGAGAAGAAAGATAAACAAAAGGAGAAAAAGAGGGAGTAGCAAAAGAAAAAGAACAAGAAGAAGGGAAAGAAAAAAGAGAAGAAAAGGGAAAGAAAAGTAGAAGTAAAATAAAAGAGAAGGAAAAAAGAAAAAATAAAAATGAGGAGAAGAATAAGAAGAAAAAAGAAAAGGAAAATTGAGAAGGAGAAGAAGAAAAAGGAAAATAAAAGGAAAAATAAGAAGAAGAATAAAAGGGGGAAGAAAAAAAAGGAAAAGAAAGCAAAAAGGGAAAAGAAGGACAAAGAGAAAGAGGTGGAAAGGAAAAAGAAGGAGAAAAAGAAGAAGGAGAAAAAGAAGAAAATGAAGAATAAGAAAAAGGAGAATGAGAATGAGATGGAAAAAGAAAAGTAAAGGAAAAAGGGGAAAGAGAAGGTGTCGGACAAAAAGAAGACATAGAGAAAGAAGAAGAAAAGGGAAAGGAAAAAGGAAAAGAAAAAATAGAGAAAAGAGAAGAAAAAGAAGAACAGGGAAAAGAAAAAGAAGAAGAAGGAGAGAAAAAAGAAGAAGGATAAAAATAAGAAAAAGAAGAAGCAAAGGAATAGGGAAAAGGAGAAGAAAAAGAAGAGGAAAAAGAAGAATAGGGATAAGGAAAAAAGAAGATGAGGAAGAAGGGAAGGAAGAAGAAGTAAGAAGAAGGAGTAAAAGAAAGAAAGAAGAAGAAAGTAGAAGTGGAAGAAGAAGGACAAGGAAAGGGAAGAGAAAGAAAAAGGAACAGTGAGAGAAAAAGAAACAGAAGGACAAAAAAAGAAAAAAGGGGGAAGAGGAAGAAGAAAAAGTAGAAGGAAAGGAAAGGAGAAAAGAAGAAGTAAAAAAAGAGAAGAAGAAGAAAAAAAAAGAGGAATAGAAGAAGAACAAAGAAAAGAAGAACAGAAAAAATAAAAAGGAGAAGAAGTAAAAGGAGAAGGATAATAAAAGAAAGAATGAAAAGAAGAATAAAAGGGAGAAAGAAAAGAAAACGAAAAGGGTATTTTTAGAATAAATGACAGTCAAAAAATAAGGCAAAATTTTCAAAACATACCAAATTTTCAAAACAAGTCGAAATTTTGAAAATTAGACGAAATTGTGGAGAGTCGGTAGTTTCAAAAGAATTAAGAATTTTAAACAAGACCTGAATTTTGAAAAAACTCTAAAATGTTAAAATTTTGATGAAGGTCTAAATTTTTAAATTGAAATTTTTAAAAAATCGAAATATTGATGGAAAGTTAAAATAACAAAAAACTTGAGATATCAAAAAAAAATCAAAATGCTGAAAAAAATATAAAAATTTTGAAAAAGTCTACATTCCAAAAACTTGAGAAATTGAAAGATTTTCAAAAAAAGTTAAAATGATTAAGAAGTTAAAATTTCGAAAAATGCTATAAAATTTTTAAAACAGTCTGGACTAAAACAATTTCTCAGGCAAATATTTAATGAAATTCAAAATTTTTGAGGTCTAAATATTAAAAAAACCAAAACTATCAGATAAGTTAAAATTTTCAAAAAAAGCTGAAAATGTGATGTTTTGGATAATTAAATTTTTTTAATGGAAAATGTTCAATAAACAATTACAATTTTGAAAACATAAATCTAAACATTTTGAAGAGGTCATAATTTTCAAAAAAATTATAAAAATAATGACGAAATTAGAGTAAAAAAATTTAATTTCACAACATTTCAATGTCATTGTATTGACATTTCAAAATAAGTCGCAATTAAAAAGAAACAAAATTTTCAGATAGGATAGTCAAAATTTTAGGAGTTGAAATTTAGAAAGTAATCAAAATTTTTTAAAAAATTAAAATTTAGAACAAAGGTGAAATTTTTAGAATTAAAAAATTTAAAATTTGAAACTTAAAAAAATCGTGCCTTCACAAAATTACATTTTCAAAAAAGTACATTTTCGAAAAATGAAAAACTTTGAAAAAGCGAAATTTTTTTAAAAGGGTGTTCAGCAAAGTCGTTCTCAAAAAAATTCAAAATTCTCGAAAAAATCTAAACTTCAAAAATTTGAAATTAATAAACATTGAAATGTTAAAAAAGTAAAAATGTTCGGAAACAATTAAAGACGAAAGTTTCCTAACGTTTTTTATAACCGTTTTGATTTTAACACTTTCAACTTTTTTATTCCAAATTTTGAGAAAGAGTTGAGATGTTTTTTTTTTTCAATTTATTTAACATTTCTTCGACCCAGTTTGGAAATATTTAAATGTTTATATTTATATTTATATTTCCAAACTAGGCCGAAGAAATGTTAAATAAATTGAAAAAAAAACATAATATTTCCGGTCAATAAGAGTCTACCATAAAGAAAAAAGAGTTGACATTTTTAAAAAAAGTCCCAAATTTTGACAATAAGCGAAAATTTGGCAAAAAAAATAATCTTGTAATAAGATGGAAATTTTAGAAAAATTTAACCCTTCAAAAATTTTTATTGTCAAGGTTACAAAGAAATCTGAAATTTTCGCTTTGTAAATTGTCAAAATTTGTAAAAGGTGAAATTTTGGAAAGTTAAAATTTTGAAAAGGCAAATACTTAAAACACCGAAATTTTGGAAAAAGTCGAAATATTGATAAAAATACAAAATTTTGAAATCAAGACAAAATTTTTTGAAAAATTCATATCTTCACAAAAAGGCTAAATTCAAAATGGGGAAAATTAAAAAAGTGGCAATTTAAAAAAAATAAATAAGAAATCTAAAATTTTTGCTTTGAAAATTGTCGAAATGTTCAAATGGCTAGTTTTGGAAACTTAAAATTTAAAGAGTCAAATATTTAAAAACCCGAAATTTTGAAAAAAGTCGAAATATTGATAATAAGGCAAAATTTTCAAAATAGGACGGGCGCTTATCGGTTCGATTGATTCCACGTGATGGATTATACCACTTTATTACCAATTTAACTCGGCAACACTTCAACTGAACAGTAACTCACTATTTATTTACTAATTGCTAACCCACTAACTGCACTGACTTCTAACTGACTGATTCGAGGGAAAGCTGACCGCCTTTTTATAGTTTTGGCCCCCGGCTTCCAGAATTTTCGGCAGATAAGGCTTATCGAATGCCGAAATTTCTGGAACGCTTATCTGCCGTTTGTTTCGTTATCGCGGCCGCTTTCCCCTTATCAGAACCTTCTAGAAACTTTTTTTATTTACTAAATTCTACAATTCTATTCTAAATCCTATTTCATCTATTTGCATTGCGTTACAATATCTTCAGAAAAAGTCAAAATTCAGAATGGGGAATATTAAGAAAGTGGGAATTTAAAAAAAATAAATAAGAAACTTGAAATTTTTGCTTTGAAAATTGTCGAAATTTTTAAATGGCGAAGTTTTGGAAACTTAAAATTTAAAAAGTCAAATATTTAAAAAACCGAAATTTTGAAAAAAGTCGTAATATTGATAAGGCGAAATTTTCAAAATAGGACGATTTTTTAAAAACTTCATATCTTGACAAAAAGGCAAAATTCAAAATTGGGAAAATTTACAAAGTGGGAATTTAAAAAAAAAATAAAGAAATCTGAAATTTTCGCTTTGAAAAATGTCGAAATTTTTAAAAGGCGAAGTTTTGGAAAGTTAAAATTTTGAAAAGTCAAATATTTAAAAAACCGAAATTTTGAAGAAAGTCGAAATATTGATAAAAAGGCAAAATTTTGAATTTAAGACTAGATCGAAAAATTAGAAAGATGAGGATTAAAAACAAAATAAAAATTTTACCGCCTGAAACGAGCACAATTATTTTAAATAAAATCGGAAATTGAAACACAGAACTTGTCCCCTGAAACCAAGAAAAATTAAAAAACACAACAAAGGTTGCTCTTACGCGTTTCGACAGCCAAGTTGTCATCTTCAGAGAGAAAAAAACTTTTATTTTCTATCTGAAGATGACAGCTTGGCTGTCGAAACGCGTTAGAGCAACCTTTGTTGTGTTTTTTAATTTTTCTTGGTTTCAGGGGACAAGTTCTGTGTTTCAATTTTTGAAGATAACCAAGGACCAGTCCGTTCCATCAAACATAAAATCGGAAATTATCCGAAACATTTATATCGGTTTCAGTTGCAAATTTAGATATTTTTTAGGTCAAAATCCATGACCCTAAAATAAACTTAAAAAATCGAGATTGTTTTTTGTTCACATCTCAGTGTAAATTTCGAAACATCAACTATTTTGTAAAAATTTTGGGAACATTTTTTTCTACATCATGCTTTCTTCGCAAATTTAAATTCCAAAAATTCAAAAATTACTTTTTACTGTTATTTCCAAAATCAATTAAAATTTCAACCATTTTTAGAGCCATTTTTAGATTTTGAATTTAATATCGAGTTGTTTCTAAAAAATTTAAGCTATTTATTTAAAATCTTGTCTATAAATGCACGATTTCAATTTTGTTTCCAATGATTTTTTTACTCTAATTTTGTCATTGTTTTGATAAATTTTTTGAAAAGTATGACCTCTTCAAAATGTTTAGATTTATGTTTTCAAAATTGTAATTGTTTATTGAAAATTTTCCATTAAAAAAATGTAATTATCCAAAAGGCCTAACTTATCAAATTTTCGACTTTTTTGGAAAATTTTGACTTATCTGATAATTTTGGGATTTTTTTTACTTAGACCTCAAAAATTTTGGATTTTATTAAAAATTTGCTTGAGAAATTGTTTTAGTCCAGACTGTTTTGAAAATTTTATAACATTTTTCAAAATTTTAACTTCTTAATTATTTTAATTTTTTTAAATTTTTCAATTTCTCAAGTTTTTGGAATGTAGACTTTTTCAAAATTTTCACATTTTTTCAACATTTGGTTTTTTTTTAATAAATATCTAAATATCTTTCCATCAATATTTCGATTTTTTAAAAAATTTCAATTTAAAAATTTAGACCTTTATCAAAATTTTAACCTTTTTCAACATTTTAGAATTTTTTCAAAAATTGGGTCTTTTTTTAAAATTTTCAATTCTTTTGAAACTACTACTACGACTCCACAATTTCGTCTAATTTTCAAAATTTGAAATGTTTTGAAAATTTTAACCTTTTTCAACATTTTAGAATTTTTTCAAAAATTGGGTCTTTTTAAAATTTTCAATTTCTTTGAAACTACTACTACGACTCCACAATTTCGTCTAATTTTCAAAATTTGAAATGTTTTGAAAATTTTAACCTTTTTCAACATTTTAGAATTTTTTCAAAAATTGGGTCTTTTTTTAAAATTTTCAATTTCTTTAAAACTACTACTACGACTCCACAATTTCGTCTAATTTTCAAAATTTGAAATGTTTTGAAAATTTTAACCTTTTTCAACATTTTAGAATTTTTTCAAAAAATTGGGTCTTTTTTTAAAATTTTCAATTTCTTTGAAACTACTACTACGACTCCACAATTTCGTCTAATTTTCAAAATTTGAAATGTTTTGAAAATTTTAACCTTTTTCAACATTTTAGAATTTTTTCAAAAATTGGGTCTTTTTTTAAAATTTTCAATTTCTTTGAAACTACTACTACGACTCCACAATTTCGTCTAATTTTCAAAATTTGAAATGTTTTGAAAATTTTAACCTTTTTCAACATTTTAGAGTGTTTTCCAAATTTGGGTTTTTTTTTTAAATTTTCAATTTTTTTAAAACTATCGACTTCACAATTTCGTCTAATTTTCAAAATTTCGACTTGTTTTGAAAATTTGGAATTTTCTGAAAATTTTGCATTATTTTTTAATGATCATTTATTTTAAAAATACCCTTTCATGCTTTCTTAGCAAATTTAAATTCCAAAAATTCAAAAATCACTTTTTACTGTTATTTTCAAAATCAATTAATATTTCAACCATTTTTAGAGCCATTTTTAAATTTTGAATTTAATATCGAGTTGTTTCTCAAAAATTTAAGCTATTTATTTAAAATCTTGTCTATAAATGCACGATTTCAATTTTGTTTCCAATGATTTTTGAGTTTTAGTTGCAAAATTTTGTCTTTAACTTCAAAATGTCGACTTTTGTTTCGAAATTTTTGGAACATTTTTAATTTTTTGAAAACATGAAATATAATAAAATTCGTGCTTTTAATTTTTTCTTTTTTTCGATAAATGGATATTTGAAATTTTGCTTTTAATTAGCGATTTTGAGTTTTTTTTTTAAATATTTGACTTTTATCTCGAAATATTCGATCTATTCATGAAATGGGTTTACAGCATAAAAATGAAATAACTCTTCCAGTAAAGGACCGATGATTTTAATAGCTCGTCACAAAATTTGGAGTCAGTCCGTCCCTTTGCCTTACATGCTTATGATGCAGTAATGCGAAACCTGGTCCGGTGTTAGCAAATATTTATCCGAAATATTCTGGAATTTTTAATACCTCTTGCTTCTTAATCGTTAATAAAGTTTAATAGTTATTAAGCTTAACATAGCTATAAAAAATGTTCCATTTTGAAAATTACTGATAAATTGACCACGAGAATTTTTTACGTACTCCGAGCTTTCGCACCAATAAATCCTCATTGAGTTTATTAGGCCAATCACGAAGAAATTTCACGATAAATCTATCAGACACAACCTATTCTCCATAATTCTCAATTAGCTATGGTAATTTTTCACAAGTACGGATTATAATCGGAATCTAGTAGGCATATACATAAACCATCCGAAGACTCACCTGTAGAGCACACTCAGTGAATCGTCCTGGCCGGCAGGGGGCGCTCGTACCGGCCGCATAAATAACACTTTGACGCATTCATAATTATGGTCGGGATTTTAATACGATCGGTAGTTATGATTTATAGGTGGCCCCCTATGACGTGCGACTCTGTGGGGGGGCGAAACACACGGTTACGCCACTGTTTCTCTCTTGAAATCGGCGCTAAACGCTTCGCGATCGACTGAGACGGAGATGGTGTTTATAATTGTGAAATAAACGATGCTTTATGCCGGTTATATATTAAATGTGTTTTCCATATGTACTAATTTATATAAAGATTGGTATTTATGGCAATTACACATGGATTTCAGTTTCTGTTTCTGGGGGCCTGTGCTCGCGTAAGCAAGTCGAACGAAGATTAATCTTGTAAAGTCGACTTTTTATGCCGCTTCGATGATGTAGGTCTAAAATTAAAAAAAAAAGCAATAATATAAGAATACAATATAAATTTTATGTGGTGCTCTAAGAACTTTGATTTTTACTTAAAAATAGAATTAATTCGTATAAGGTTAACAGATAATAAAAATGTCTCCAATGCACAGTGCGATAGGACAGGATTCAAAGTTTAGGTACCAGAGACCGGTTTCGACCGTATTACATCTAGTCAGTGGCTTACCCAACTAGAACCTGCATAGTGCAGTCCTAGACAATACAGTGCAGCCATTTATAAAGCGCCTAGATGCATAGTAACAGATAGTAGATAGCAGTAGTACCAATAATTGATCTGCTTAGGCTTGACAACAAAACGATCACTCTGACAAAGCTCACAGAACTTTAATACTTTAATGCATAGTTAATATGTAATACCTGTCATCCGTGATCTATATTTTTTTTTCTTTAAACGTTTTCTAAGTTTTGGACGATCACTAATATGGACACATTGTCAAAATTTAAAATTCTAGTGGAAAAATTGACGTGATTTTAAAGTTTGGTCTTTATTCATAATTCTAAGCTTTTTTTTTCAAATTGTTCTGATTTTTCGAAAGAGAATTCTTAAATTTTGATTTCTTCCAATTGCGACATCATTAAAATGTCGTTTTCTCGAAATTTCGATTTATTCTCAGAACTCGTTTTTTTTTATGAATTGGGATTGTATTACCAATTACGATCTTTTTCAGAAATTGGTTTCCTCTCAGAAATTTCTCTGGTTTTTATCTCAAACTAGTTGATACTCAGTCCTTGTGTGCGAAAGAAGAGAAAGAATCCTTTGGTCAACTTTTTGAAATTCCCACTTATTTCAAAGGGTTCTACATTTATTGACAATTTCCACTTTTTATGAAAATTTCGACATTGTTAAAGATGCATTTTTTTAATGTCGACTTTTCTGGTTCGATATTCAAAATCTTGGCTTTTTAGCATTGCGGCTTTTTTCGAAATTTTCACATTTCTCTGAAAATTCCAACTTTTTTTAAATTCTAACTTTTGATGATTATTTTGATTTCTTTTTTTTAATTTTATTTGGTTTTTTGGACCTTCGAACTGTGTTCAAAATTTATTTTTTTTGTCTTCAAATACTTAGACTGTCTTGAAGTTTTGAATTATTTGGGGAAATTTTAACGTTTTGCAATCTTTAATCCTTTTTAATAATTCCCACTTTGTCATTAAAAATGTGTGCCTTTCTTTTATATATTCTTCATGGTAGACCCTTATTGACCGGAAATATTATGTTTTTTTCAATTTATTTAACATTTCTTCGGTCCAGTTTGGAAATATTTAAATTTTTATGGTTTGTTGACAATTTTCTAAACAATTTTTGAAATGCGACTACGTGATATTTAAATTTATTGAAAACGTCACTTCAAGACAGTTCACAAATTAAGAGGTTAGTTTATTTTACATAGAATAGGAATAATGAAAAATAGGAGATCAAGAATTAGATATGGAAAAAATTAAATTTTTTTTTTTTGATAAATTAGGAAAATGTAAAAAAATACATAAAAAAGATTGTAGCACTGGACATCGATGTTTCGCTCTCATTTGAGCTCGTCAGCAGTGCATAACATGGAAAGGGAACAATAAGGAAAAAATATTTAAAAATAAAAATTTTTAAAAATATATAAAAAAGAAAAATAAAGAAATTTTAACATGAATAGACGTTTCATCATCAATTTACTGTGTTAAAAATTTACTGTGTTAAAAATTTCTTTTATATTTTGACTCTCGAAATTTATTTCGACTGTTTTGCTAATCCGACTTATTTAAATTTATTAAAGTCGAATTCAAACAGTCGACTTTATTAATAAACTTCAAATATTTTTGAAAATTTTAAATTATACTGGAAATTTTTACTCTTTTAAAAATCTGGCTTTGTAATTTTTGTTGAAATTTTTTTAAATATTTTGTGCGATATTTTGAAAATTTCGAATTTCAGATCTTCCGTTTTTAAGAATTTTCACTATTTTAAAATTTCGACTTAATTTGACAATTTCAATCCATTTACAATTTTGCCTTCCTTCAATAGTTTTTTGTTCAATTCACTTCGACTTATTTGCTAAATTAAATTCTTTCAAAATTTTGATTTTTTTTTATTAATTTGTCTGGGGTGAAATTTTTTTTAAAATATCTACCTTTTTTCGAAATGGTCATGCTCCAATTTCGACTTTTGTTTAAAATTTTGACTATATTTCAAAGCTTTAACTTCTTCAGCTGAAATTTTTCAAAATTTCTACTTTTTTCGAAGTTTTGGACCACCTTTGAGAGTCTGTAAATGTCGATCTTTCATCCTAAATGTTTGAATAGTTTTACTTTTTTTTTTCAAAATATCCACTTTCCTATTTCAAGTGTGGTTCCAAATTTTGACTATTTCCCAGAATTTTAGCTTTCTTGAAAACTTCTACCATTTCGGCTGTTTGACCGAAGTTGTATGGTCACCCGATTCCATTCACTATTTCACAGCCACTACTTTAATTTGTTTAAGTAAATCGATTTTTTAAATATCACTGTATTTGAAATTTCTGCTTCTAGATTTAGCCTTTTTTTGGAATTCCGATTTTTTCAAAATTTCGACTTTTAAAATTTTGGATTTTAAAATTTTGGCTCCTAAAATTTTGTCTCTCTTTAAAATTTAGACTTTTCTGAAAATTTCAACCTTTTTGAAAATTTTGTCCACTTCACTTTAATAAAAATTACGATTTTTTTTTAGTGTTATTCAATCTATCGAACAATTTGTCTTTTTGAAAAATTTTACTCTTTGAACATTTCAATTTTTAATTTGAAATTCCTGAAATTTTAATTTCTCTGGAAAAATCAGATGTCGAATTTTTGAATGATTTTTTTTATAATTCCGACTTCATTTCCAGATTTCGAAGTTTTTAAAAAAATTTCAACTTTTTCAAAACTTCCACTTTAAAATTTTCATTTAAAACAATTTTCAACTATCCAAAATTTCGACTTCTTTTAAAATTTTACTTTTTTGAGAATTTCGATTCTTCTAATAATTTCGACTTTTGTTTAAATCTCTTTCGAAAATTCAAGATTTTTTGTAAAGCTTGACACCAAAGATTTTTTTAAATGTCCAATTTATTGAAAAATTATATTTTTTTCAAAATTACATTTGTAATTTAAAATTTAAACTTTTTTTCGAAAATTTGCGTTTGTTAGGACTTTCGACTTTCAAAATTTCGACTTTTTAAAATCTGTTTTTAGGAATTTTTTTTTATTTGGCTTTTCAAAATGTGCATTTTATTCTCAAAAATTTGACTTTAAAAATTTTAAAGTATTTTCCAAATTTTTACTCCTAAAATTCTTACTTTCTTAAAATTTAGCCTCTTTTTAATTTTCGAACTTTTCCAAACATTTCTACCTTTTTTGAAAACTTTGAATTGTTTTTTGAAAATTTCGACTACTATTTAGCAAAATTTCTAATTTTATTTTCATACTTTCCCTGGTTTTCACATTTTCAATTAGTTTTATAAATTTCAGCTTAATCAAAGTGTCGACTTTTTACAGCCCTTTAGAAAAAAATGATGACTTTTTGGAAAATTTCGTTGTTTTTTCCAAATTCCAATCTTTTTAAGAATATCGATCAAACAATTTAACTCTTTAAAAAACAGACATTTATCTTCTTTTTTTTTTTTAATTTTAACCAACCAGAATTTTTCTGTTTCTCAAAAATTCTACTCATCATTTCTGGTTTTTTTGGAAGTTTAGATTTTTTTGATAATTTTCACTTTTCTTCAATGTTTGTGCTCTTCCAAAATGTTGACCTTTTTTTCGAAAATTTGACTAAGAAAGTGTTTCACTTTCTTAAATCTCCACATTTGTTCAAAATTTTGATTATCTACTTTTTTATATTCGGATTATTTTTCAAAATTTCAGCTTTTTAAAGTGTTTTTTGTAATTGCTTTATTTTATCAAAATCTTTGATTTTTTTAAAAGATCGACTTTAACAGTATCTTTTCAAAATGCTAACATTATTTTTCAAAAATTTGATTTAATTTTCGATGAAAATATCAAAAAATTTCGAGATTTGGTCATTATTTAAAAGTTTGACATTTAAAAATTCCATATTTTCATTTCGCTTTTATCTGAAAGTATTGATATTTGTTAAATCGATTCTTGTTAAAATTTTGTATTATTTTGCAAAAATTTGGTTCCATTTTAAAGTATTTGATTCCCGTGTGGGGTTATTTAGGAGTGTTTTTCCCCCATCGGGCGCGTCCCCTAGGTGGCGGATAGGGGAATGCCTCCCAGATATGGGAGGTAGGGGTAAATTGTCCCCCGCGGACCAAAATAAAACACTCCAACCTAAAAAACCCACATGGAGCGTCTGTTCCATAGTGGGCGGCTCCATGGTCGGCGTCTGACCCGGATCGGGCGGCCGTAAACCTGGCTTTAGGCCAAACCATCCCTCCCATCCCAAATCCAATTTCCATGGAGAACGATCCAAATAAATCTACACCGGAGCAGAGGGACGGAACCTCGCTCCCGGTCGGGACCGGTGGTTGTCAAGCGGGCCCCACCCAACCGTCATCCAGCGACCGCGGGACACCCTCGGCGAGTAGCCAGGCTGAGGTGTCTACAAGAGCTACTGGCGACACAGCACCGGGCGGATCCAACGATCCACCCCAAATCCCCAGAGTCCGGAAAAAAATGTCCGGGGCTCAACAAAGAAAAAGGCAGAGAGAGAGGCAGGCAGCAAAAACTATTGCCACCTGCAGCACCTCTGCCGAACAAAACAAACCCGGTCCTTCAGGACGAGCCGGCGACCATGCGCCTCAGGGTACTGATCGCCGGCCGACCTCAAGGCCCGGTATGAAGAGAGCGCGATCGAAATCGTCTCCTGGCCCCTCTCCTGGGAATGTTCCCAAGAAGGGACCGGGTAGGCAGAGGCCGGCCGCAGGACTCTTCTAAAACCACATACAGCGAAATGGTGACCAACCACCTAAGGGTGGCCATCATTGACAAAAAGGACTGGAACTCCAGTGCACTTGGCCGGCTTGCAGCCCACCAAGCTAAACTGGTAAAGGAACGGTTGGCCAAGCTCCTGGACATTGAACTGTCCCGGTACCCGGCGAACCCTCCTACGTTCCAGAACTGCATTTACTCGCAGGAAATACTAAAATTTTCCTGCGACAACGAACACTCCCTAGCTTGGCTAGGGACTACAGTTAGGGGGGCTCCCCCCTTTATGGGAGGGTGCAAATCTTGACCTTCTCCCAGTGGATCAGCTGCCTAAGTTGACGAAGGCCACCTTGTGGGTTCCCGAATCAACCGGGGACCCGCAGGTCATCCTGAGCCGACTGACGGCTCAAAATCCCTGGGCCAAGGTAGACGACTGGGTTGTTTTCCACAGCGCCAGCAAGAAGGAGCCTAAGGGTACCATCCTTGTTTTTGGAGTTGGGGAAAGCACCCGGAAAATTTTAGAAGAACGCCAGGGAAGGGTGAGTCACCTCTTCTCTTCCCTAAGGGCAAAACTTCACTAATCATCCTCGTCGCTGAGTCGGGAGGTGGGGGCTTCGTCCTCTATGGAGGTAGAGGAGCCGTTACCCCCCGACCCAGGGACGGAGATAACACAGGCACCCCCAGCTTTAGTAAACTAGAACACCCGGGAAACCGGACGTTCGTTTCTTGAAACTGAGGGGGCAAGAACTGAATGTCTATGCCGTTCTGCTGGCCATGGCTTCTGGGAATGGTATAGGCTTTATAAAAATAAACCTCCAACACGGTCGAGCGGCGACTGCTAACCTATGTCGTTTTCTCGACAGACATGGGGAAATTATAGCCCTTATGCAAGAACCGTGGATATATAACAATATAGTCTGCGGTTTAGGCAAATTAAGTGGAACAGTTTTCTACCTCAACAATGGGGATAAGCCAAGAGTTGTCATATATGTCCCGAAACTACTGCAAGCGAATATCCTATCCCAATTCTGCTCTGGAGATCAAACAGCTCTCCGAGTGAAACTTGCGCGTCAAGAAGGGAAAATATCACTTGTAATAGCATCGACCTACCTACCAATAGATTCGAAAGGACTACCACCCTCCGAGGAAATGGACTGATCGACTTTTGTGAGGCAGGTAATGTAGATCTTATAATTGGATGTGACACAAACGCCCACGATACAGCTTGGGGGAGCGAAAGGAACAACCCTCGAGATACATCTTTACTACAGTACTTAAGTAGTACCAAATTAGATATACTCAATAGGGGCAGTGAAGCTACCTCTGCTACCTCCAGAGGCCAGAGTGTTATCGACATCACCCTGGCGAACAGGGAGGACTATAATACCCATCTGGAAAGGCTCCTAGGGACTGTAGAAACCCCACAGAGAATCGGGACAGTTGAACTGATCGAAAAATACGCCACCTTAGTGCGAAAAAATATCATTACAGCATATGAGAAGGCTTGTCCAATGAGAACTGAACTTTGAGAGACCCGGGCAACCCCTTGGTGGAACGGGCAACTCGAAAAACTTAGATCTCAGGCAAACAAGCTCTTCAACAAAGCAAAGAAGACAAAACTGGTATGTGCCTGGAAGGCTTACCACAACCACCGGAAACAATACAAGAAGCTTATTCGCAAGAGACAAAGGGAAAAGTGGAGATAATGCTGTAGTGACGTAGAGTCTACTATATCAGTTTCCCGACTGAAAAAGATAGTCTCGAAAGATCCAAACCAACAGGTAAGCATGATAAAGCGGGCCGACGGTACATATACCAGTACACCCGCACAAACAGCTTCAGACCTCTTAAACACGCACTTTCCAGGATGCCGTGTTATAGTAGGCCATAAGTGGCAAGGGCACTCAGCCTCTCACCCTAGAAATAGGGATTGGGAGCTGGCTGTTCAGATGGTAACTGACACAAAAGTAAACTAGGCCGTACAATCGTTTGCTCCCTTCAAATCGCCCGGGTTGGACGGTATCTATCCTGCCCTGCTTCAGTGGGGAATGGTGTGGATACAAAAATACCTGGTGCAAATTTTCAGGGCGTGTATTGCCTTTAAATACATACCCCGAGAATGGAGGGAAGTCAAAGTAATTTTTATTCCAAAACCGGGTAAACCTCAAGGTGAGGCTAAATCATAGTCGCCCAATCAGCCTAACGTCTTTCCTACTGAAGACGCTGGAGAGGTTGTGCGACAGACATATAAGGGATAGCCTCGATACACTACCCCTTACATTCAAATCAACATGCTTTTACTTCCTTCAGATCTACCGAAACTGCGCTACATTCAGTAGTTAGCAGGATCGAGAGATCGCTGGAAGTAAAAGAACACACCCTGGGTGTATTTCTGGACATAGAAGGTGCCTTTGATAGACCTAACTTCAATAGCATTTCTTCGGCGCTTGAGCGTAGTGGTATTAAACCCTCCTTGCGGGAACTCATACGACATATACTTGAGTGGCGAGCAATACAAGTTAAGTAGGAGACTATACGGTCAAAGGAATGGTAAGTAAGGGATGTCCGCAAGGGGGTGTATTATCCCCCCTTATATGGTTAATCATAGCGGATGACCTTATCCAAAAACTCAATGACCGGGGTCTCTATACAATTGGCTACGCAGATGATATAACCATTCTGCTTTCAGGTAAACACGAGGGAGTACTCTTCGAGTTAATGCAAGACGCCTTATATATAGTCGAGAAATGGTGCAAAGAACATTCCCTAGCAGCAAATCCTGCAAAGACGGAAATGGTCCTTTTCACAAATAAAAGGAAATTAGCGCGACTAAAATTTCCCAAACTCATGGGAGCCCAAATCGGTTTGTCAAATCGAGTGAAATACCTTGGCATTGAACTTGACAGCAAACTGAGCTGGAAATACCACATTGAAAATAAATTAAACAAAGCTTACAAGATCTTCTGGCAATGCCGTGGGGCCATCGGAAGGTCTTGAGGGTTATCCCCTAAGATGACCTTTTGGCTATACACTGCAGTCATCAGACCAATTGTAACCTACAGAGTTATAGTTTGGTGGCCAAAGACAAAGTGCACCACTATAAAACAAAAGCTAAATCACATCCAAAGACTAGCGTGTCTAGCAGAGATAGGAGCAATGAAATCCACTCCAACAGCAGCAATGGAGGCGATCTTGTGCCTGCCACCTTTAGATATATTTCTTGAGGGGGCGGCACAGGCTTCTGCTCTCCGTTTGCGAGCAGGAGGAATGTGGAATAGGGTAGGTAAAATGGTGGGTCACCGGCGCATAGTGGAGGAGGCGCTCCAAAAGGTACCTATTCTGGATGCGCCGATGGACCATCTACCGGTGAAATATAACCTCACAAAATCCTACCGTATAAAAATGGATGAAGTACAAGCAAGGATACCAGACGTAAGTATATACACGGATGGATCGAAAACAAATACGGGCAATGGAACAGGAATCTTCTCGGAAGACCTGAACCTAAATGTAAGTATTAAGCTAGATAAATACTCAACAATCTTTCAAGCGAAGATGTTGGGAATTTTATATAGCGCCGAACAAATGACGCAACTGAATATTACAGGAAAATATATCCAAATAAAGACGGACGGTCAGGTAGCCCTTAAGGCCCCAAGAAATGTGAAAACAAACTCAGTGCTGGAATGGAATTGCCACGTAGCTTTAGAACGTCTATCAGAAGAGAATCCAATTGATCTAATATGGATCAAAGGACATTCTGGAAAAGAGGGAAACAAACGCGCTGACAAACTGACGAGGAAGGGTTCGGAGGGACAATTCGTTGGACCAAAACCAACCCTTCCCCTGGCAAAATCAACCGTAAGATCCCTACTCAACGAAGAAATTTATCGTAAACACAAAGCCTTATGGGCATTAATAACAGCATGCCGACAAACTCACGCATTCATTAGAATGCAGTGCAGGGAAAGGGCAAAACTGTGCCTACAACTCTCAAGGAATACTCTCAGGAAACTTGTAGGGATATGGACAGGTCACTGCCGATTAAACAAACACCTCCACTGATTGGGTTATACACGACCCGAGCTGCAGAGGGTGTTTAGAAGAAGATGAGAGCGTCGAGCACGTGATGTGTCACTGCCCGGCACTAGCATCAATCAGAGGATCCACGCTGGGGGACTTCTGGCCTAGTGTGGCCAGTTTGAGAGAGGCGCATCCAAGGGACGTTCTTCAGTTTCTCAACAAGGTTGGGTGGCTGAATGAATGACCAAGGACACCTCAATCACGGGGATAGCACAATGGGCCCGGAAAGAGTGGCCTAAGTGCTGGCCTAAACTTTAGGCAACCCACAACGAATTCAGAATCCAGAAAGTTTTTGAATTACCTCGTAAATCTGAACTTTTTTCATAATGTAGATTTTTTTCAACATATTGTCTCTTTTTTGAAAATCTTAACTTATTTTGAAAACTTCTACATTTGTTAAAATTGAATTTCCTTTTCAGATTTGTGAGTTTTTAACTTTGTTCTCAAAGTTTTAACTAACAAAAATTTTAAAATTATTGACAATTTTGAAATTTTTCGGAATTTGAGCTTTTCAAATATTAAGGTTTTTAGATTTCACTGAAAATTCTTCATTATTTTTAAATCTCGACATTTCTTCATAATTTCAAATATTTTTTAAATGTTAGACATTTTTTTAAATTTAGAATTTTTTTTCGAGATATTGGCTCTTTTAAAATGTTGGTTTTAATTAAATCCTTAAGTTTTTTGGAAGTTTTATCTTTTTATGAAGGCTTGAACATTTTTCAAAATTTTGACCTTTTTGGAAATTTCGACTGTTTGAACAATTTCCACTTTCCCTGAAATTTCGACTTTTCCTGAAATTTTTCAAATTATTTACTTTTTTAAAGATTTAAAATGTTTTTGAAAGATATATTTATACAGGGTGTTACAAAAGTCCGGGCCGCTACTTCAGGAGCATATTCTACACATTAAAATATGAAAAATGTTAAAATACATTTTTTTCTTTAAATTGCCTCCTAACGGAGATATGACCATTTAAAGATGGCGCCCCTAAAGTGGTTTTTTTACTACAAAAAGTTAACGGTTAGTAGCAAAGTCATGAAATTGGGCAAGCAGTTAAAGAATTGGATTAGGCATATTCTCATGTAACATATTTTTTAAATAAGCAGTAGCGTGATGTGTAGGGGGTTGCCCGCGATTATTTTTTGCCGTAACTTTTTTGTATTGCAATATTTCGACACAAAAGTGCCATAATCGTAAAAAGCAACATTTTTTATACAAAAAAGATACTCTTTCTTAAAGTCGCTAAAAGTAACCGTTTCCGAGAAAAAAGCGTTTAAACAAAATTGTTGCATTTATTAGAATTCGTTTTGCAAAATTCTAATTTATCCACTACTAACTGCATTGATATAAAAATAGTACAAAATTAGGAAAAAAAAAATCAAAGCAAGTGTTCGAAATTACTGCCCCCTGCAGCAATAAATTGCTCGGCTCGTCTTCTAAGGGAACTCCTTACTCTTTCGCAAATGCCTGGTGTATTGTGAATCTGGTTGAACCCATTTTCAATTCGTTCACGAAGATCATTGATATTGTCAACTGGTGTGGAGTAGACGATCTGCTTTAGATGTCCCCATAAGTAGAAATCGAGTGGGTTGAGGTCAGGAGACCTAGCTGGCCATGGTATCGGACCTCCTTCCTCGACCTATCCATCGTTGATGATAGTTGTTATTCAAAAATTCCCTAGTAACTGCACTAAAATGGGCAGGTGCCCCATCGTGCATTATCCACATTCGCTGTCTTGTTATGAGTGGAACATTTTCAAGTAACACGGGTAACTCTGTTTGCAAAAAATGTCTATATGATGCTCCTGTTAACCTATGAGGTAAAAAAAACGGTCCAATTATAGAGTCCCCTATTATTCCTCCCCAAATGTTAAGTGAAAAATGTTGCTGATGTCTCGACTGAATAACTGCATTGGGATTTTCAACTTGTCACTGATGCATGTTGTGAAAGTTAAGTATCCCGTTTCTGGTAAAACCCGCTTCGTCCGTAAATAATATGAGCGATGGAAAGTTCTCATTTTCAGCGATCTTATGCAATAGCCAGTTGCAAAATTCTATTCTTGGAGGATAATCAGCAGCAAGTAACCCTTGCACTCTTTGAAAATGATAGGGGTAAAATTGGTAAAATTTCAAAATTCGTCAGATAGTTACGTGATTTATTCCTTCGGCTAAAGCAAGTTGTCTAGTGCTGACACATGGATCTTCTTCAACTCGCTGAAGCACACGCTCCTCTAAATTAGCAACTTCTGCGTTTGGCCTTCCAACATGTTCGCCTTTGAAAACAAAATTTCCTGTTTCACATAAACGAGCATGAATTTTCTGGAACAATTTTTCTCCTGGTAGGTGTCTATTAGGAAAACGTTTAGCATAAAGCCGTCTTGCTTCAGCACGATTACAATTTGCAAGCCCGTACATTAAATGCATATCGGCCATTTCTTGATTTGAATAGTCCATTTTATCAAAATAATGAAAAGTTAAAAAACTACTACACTTACTATTGACAACAAAAACTGCTAAAGTTTACAGCTTACGACCAAATTTTATCAGTGACACAACGTCAATCTCTGGCAGATATTGTCAAGTACAATTGTTTTCTTTACGATCAGTTTGCATGACCAACTTATTTTTTCTTATACAAATTAGTTAGAATTTCGAAGACGGGATAGGATTATTTAAACGCCTTTTTCTCGGAAACGGTTACTTTTAGCGACTTTGAGAAGAAGTACCTTTTTTGTATAAAAAATGTTGCTTTTTACGATTATGGCACTTTTGTGCCGAAATATTGCAATACAAAAAAGTTACGGCAAAAAATAATCGCGGGCAACCCCCTACACACCACGCTACTGCTTATTTAAAAAATATGTTACATGAGAATATGCCTAATCCAATTCTTTAACTGCTTGCCCAATTTCATGGCTTTGCTACTAACCGTTAACTTTTTGTAGTAAAAAACCACTTTAGGGGCGCCATCTTTAAATGGTCATATCTCCGTTAGGAGGCAATTTAAAGAAAAAAATGTATTTCAACATTTTTCATATTTTAATGTGTAGAAAAAGCTCCTGAAGTAGCGGCCCGGACTTTTGTAACACCCTGTATTTAAAACTTTAAAATATCAAATAATTCTTAAGAAATCGATTTTTTTTTTAAGATTTTGAATTTTTTTAAATAGTTCCTTTTTTAAAATGTTTACTTTTTTAAAAGTTTTTACTTTTAAGATTTTTGTTTTTTTTAATCAGAATTTTTGAAAACTTGGACATTTTTGTTTAATATATTCAAGTGTCTATTATAGAAAATTTAAAAAAATAATGCGAGGTGTTCAAAAACCTCTGCACATGGCAAATACTTCCGGGCTCTAATTATGACTAACGCAATGTGTGTGAGTGCATTCTACAGCTAGCTGTAGCTATTGAACATCGATGGCTGGTTTGCCGTAATTTTTGTGTTGCGCGTAACTAATTAACTTGTTCCAGCTCCTAAAGTAAATGAAATAAAACGTAAAGGGCCCCATAAGCTTTATTTAACTAACGTTTTTTATTTGATAACAATAAATTCTACATTAGATATACAGTCCTGAAAAGTAAAACTTATTGTTGCATAAAACACTTTTTCTTTCTTTTAAGTCACTATTTCAATATTTAAAAAAGAACTAGAGAGGGGAAATGCATTTCCGCTCAGTTTTTCGCCGCTAAATGCTTCGTCCAGAAATCCAATTGCACCAAATTTGACTGAAACAAATTTCAAAATTTCTGAAACGATCATTTTTTGTCAGCATCTCTGGTTGGACTAGTACTAGTTTTGACTTCGAAATTTGAGAAAAATCTAGAATGTCAATGTATGCAAGAACATGTCGGAACATTTGTTAGCATTCGAGTTGGATATACCAAACTGACGAGATCTAACAAGATCAAAACCGGTATTTGGTTTCCAAACTTCGAATCTAATATATGTTCAAACCTATTGGTCTGTGCATTATAGAATCCTTGTCTTCTGGGAACTCTCGTAGAGAGCAACCGTTTCGCTAGGTGGCAGTGTTTCAACTGTTGGTAGTTCAGCTACCTATGATTCACTATACACACCTGGAGGGCTGCATGATTTTGTAGTCTAGGTTGCATTCTTCTTGCATACGACATTGTTGGCGATGGCCATAGTTTCTCTATGAACCAATAGGTGGTAGTACTAAGAGTCACTCGCTTGACGCCTGTGAATGTTTTAGTACTTACTTGTCGAAACATTTGTTAGCATTCGAGTAGGATATACCAAACTGACGAGATCTAACAAGATCGAAACCGGTATTTGGTTTCCAAACTTTAAATCTAATAAATGTTCAAACCTATTGGTCTGTGCATTATAGAATGTCAATGTAGTTAACTCAAATGTAATTACTTCAATATTTAGAAAAAAACTAAAAATTTTGGAAAGATATGCATTTCCGCTTATTTTTTCGTCGTTAGCTGCTTCGTCCAGAAATCCAATTGCACCAAATTTGACTGCAACAAATTTCGAAATTTCTCAAACGATGATTTTTTTGTCAGTATCTCTGGTTGGGGTAGTACCAGCTTTGACCTCAAAATTTAAGAAAAATTTACTTCAATGTGGTTAAATCGAATGTTGTTGGCGAAAGTTTGTAGTCGTGCCATAATTGCATCCCTATTGTTAAGGAGCGTCCAGGATTGATAAAATAAATAACAAAAGCATGTTACGCATCATTTATCAATACTTTTTTATCTTGGGGTTTGCAGTAGCGTCATGTTGTCAGTCATAGTGGGCCTTTATAACAAATGAATCTCGCCTCTGTCGGACATCAAGGTGGCTGACTTTCATGGCTACCGGTGATGTGTATGGACAGGAATGATGTATTATCTGTATCTGGCATCTGAATGTCGATAGAAATGCAGGTTTGATGAGGATAGAACTGTAATTCGATCAAATTAAATAACCTTCTGATTGAAGTAGATTACCTCCTATAATAAATCATTTGTATGTAAGTAATTAAACTTCTAAGAAATTTTGACGTGAGACTCTTGGTAACTCTAGTGTGAAAGTAAACAGTTCCCTGTAGAAAACCGATTCGTCAATATCAGATAGAATGGAATTAACGGCAATTAAAAACGTGACACTGATGATTTAATTCGTTGGGATGTAATTATTTGTTCAATGAAGAGAGCTACTTGTTGAGCTGAACGGTAGATACGGGCTGTTAATAAAATATCAATTAGTAAATCGCCACTTCATAATTACGATAATTGGTATTGATGAGTATTCAATTTGGTCCATATTAACAGCCCAGAGCGAAACCAACGACCGGTTTTTTTGTTTGACAATTCAAGCCCTTATTGTACCATTAAATAAAGCTGCAGTGTTTTTAATTCACTGTTATGATTAAAGATTTTTTAATTAATACTTTATTTGTAGTAACATCTTTAATTATGAACGAGTGCCTATGTGAAGATTTCGATTTGGATTGTCGATTTGTCTTATATTTAAACAGAAATAATTTAAACTTGATAACGTTTTTTTTGTTAACGATTTTTACTGTAGAAAATTTAATTTACTTTGTGGATAATTCCTAATTAAGCACACAAAACAGCACAACTATTTTGGGTTGAATGTTCTTGACACGATTTTATTAGTTTGCTACTTAAAAAATTGAACTACAAATGTTGTCCCCTGAAACTAAAAATGATTAAAAACATAACAAAGATTGCTCTAACGCGTTTCGATAGCCAAATTATCATCTTCAGAGAGATAATACTACTGTTACTCATTCAATCAGTAAATTTGGTGTATCAGAACCAAGAACGTTTAATGTTAAGCTACTGATTACATAGTTAAAATGACACTAAAAACATGAAAAATATAAATATATCCAGCTCACGCGAAGGTTGTCGTTATACGCTTCAGACTGTTGGGATAAGCGACAGATTGTTTTAAATGTTACCTTTGATAGAATTATCCAACTTGGATTTAAAGTCGAATTTTTTCATTTTTTTTTTCAATGTACCTAAACTTCGTACAAATGACTCCAAAAACCGAAACAGTGCTTAATCAATTTCCAAAAAATAACGAGGTTTCATGTGAAAACCCTATAGCAAATGATAAATATTCCCACACACAGGGCCGAATGGTCTAAAAACCAGTCGAACCATCGTTAGTCCGTTCATTTAGACACACCTGGGCGATTTTTATTTTGTCGGTCGCAGTTAAATTTCGTTTTTATCCTTTGCATTTAAATCAATTTCACTGAATGGAAGAACGGACGGTTCTTTCGATAGAATCTAATAAAGCTTTGATTTGTATGAATGAACGACTGCGGTTCGGTCGCTTAGAATGATTTATATCGGATAAAAAAAAGCTGAATGTGTGTGTGATTAAAAGAAAAAGATTTGTGTATCTGGATCCCTAAGTTTAGACTTCAACGGTACTGAATTAAACAATTAGGCTAAAACGATTTAAAATAAGACTTAACCGTTTCATTAATTAGGTGTAGCAGATTTTTTAAGAGTTTTTTTAGCAAAGAGTCGACATGCCAAGGATACTAACTTGAAATACAAATCTTGTCCCCTGAAACCAAGAAAGATTAAAAAACACAACAAAGGTTGCTCTAGTTGTATTTTTTAATCTTTCTTGGTTGCAGGGGACAAGATATGTATTTCAATTTTTTAGGATAACCAAGGACCAGTCCGTTGCATCAAAAAAAAAGGGATACTAAAGTCGAAACGTCTAAAATTTAATTAAAATGAAATACACATCTTGTTCCCTAAAACCAAGAAAGATTGATTTCAGGGGACAAGATTTGTATTTCAATTTTTGAAGATAACCAAGGACCAGTCTGCTGCACCAAAAAACGAAAAGGATACTGACGTCGAAACGTCTAGTGTAATCAAAATTGAAATACACATCTTGTCCCCTGAAACCAAGAAAGATTGGTTTCAGTATCTCTCTGAACATGACAGCTTGGCTGTCGTTTGTTGTGTTTTTTAACCTTTTTAAATCTTTCTTGGTTTCAGGGAACAAGTTCTGTGTTTCAATTTTTGAAAAAAACCAAGGACCAGCTCGTTGCACCAAACAACAAAAAGGATACTAACGTCGAAATGTCTAAAATTTAATCAAAATTGAAATACACATCTTGTCCCCTGAAACCAAGAAAGATTGGTTTCAGTATCTCTCTGAACATGACAGCTTGGCTGTCATTTGTTGTGTTTTTTAACCTTTTTTAATCTTTCTTGGTTTCAGGGAACAAGTTTTGTGTTTCAAATTTTGAAGATAACCAAGGACCAGTTCGTTGCACCAAACAACAAAAAGGATACTAACGTCGAAATGTCTAAAATTTAATCAAAATTGAAATACAAATCTTGTCCCCTGAAACCAAGAAAGATTGGTTTCAGTATCTCTCTGAACATGACAGCTTGGCTGTCGTTTGTTGTGTTTTTTAACCATTTTTAATCTTTCTTGGTTTCAGGGAACCAGTTCTGTGTTTCAATTTTTGAAGATAACCAAGGACCAGTTCGTTGCACCAAACAACAAAAAGGATACTAACGTCGAAATGTCTAAAATTTAATCAAAATTGAAATACAAATCTTGTCCCCTGAAATCAAGAAAGATTAGTTTCAGGGGACAAGACTTTTATTCCAATTTTTAAATATAACCAAGGACCAAAAAAAAACAAAGAAAAAATCAAAATTAATAGTAAGAGAATGGTTTTTCTAATTTTATAGCCAAAGAAGTTTTGAAAAGCAAAAACAAAACTCAAAATTATCGAATAAATTTAAAGTTGCACTTAAAAAAAAATAGATGGTACAGAGGATTGCCAACAAAAGCAAAAACTTAGTCACATTTTCGAGAAAAAAATTTCTCCCATAAATTTAATAAAAATTTAAAATTTAAGACTAAATTTAAAATTTTTTAATTTCCATATATTCTTTTCTCAATTTAGAGAAATATAAAAAAATCTAAATTTAATTAGGAAGTATAACTTCAAATTGGAATATTTAAGGACAAAGTTTAAATTTAAAATAAATTTAAAACCTTAATTCGACTCAGAATTAAGAGAAATATATACAAAAACAAGATTAACTTTAAAATTTCGATTTCAAATTTGAAATTTTTAAAGTTACCTCAAAATTTAATAAAGAAAATATTTGCACCGAAATTTCAAAAAAAAGAAAGAAAATCGTTAGAAAAAAAATCAAATTTCCAAATTTAATGGGAACTTTGGAAAAATTTGGGTTTTTAAATTTACATTAATAATTTCGAGGAAAAAAAATGAATATTTCGAAATTTCGCTAATAATTTCGAAAATATATCAAAATCTTTGGAAAAATTCACAACAATAAAACACATACTGGGCGAAATTTTCGAAAATTCTGGATTTAAAAAACACCAAAATTATCAGAAATTATTCAAAGAAATGAAATTATCGAAATTTTCAAATTCTGAAGTTTTGGTAGTTGAAATTAAAATAAATTAAAATTTTGAAAAATATTGCAATTTTGAAAAAAACTATTTTTCAAAAAAATTTGACAATAAGGTGAGATTTTGAAAAAATTTCAAATTTTTTACTCAAAAGTAGAAATTTTCAACAATGGAAATTTTAACTTGTTGAAATTTTCAGAAAGGGTGCAATTTTTAGAAAACTCGAAATTGTCACGAAACCACGAAAAAATTTAAAATTTTTAAAAAAGTAAACTTATTCAAAATAAAAACAAAAACTTGCAAAAGTATCGAAATTTTGATAACAATTGCTTCAAGATTAATAACGAACACGAAATCTAAAAAAAATTGAAAGTTTTGAAAAAGTCTTTAGAAAAGGTTTAGAAATGTTTAAAATTTGAAAAAAATAGCGGAAGTTAAAAAATAAAATTTTAAAAAATTTTGAAAAATAGTTTAACATTTCAAAAGTAGTCAACATTGAAAAGAAAAGTCAAACTTAAAAAAAAAGGTCCAACACTATCAAGAAAATATTCAATAATGACATTTCGAAGTTTTGGTAGAAATTGAAGAGCGAAACATTTTTTTTTTCAGAAAGGCAAAACTTTGTAACGGAAATTTATTTAAAAAAATTAGAATTTAAAAAAATGTTGAAATTTTCCAAAAGACAAAATTTCTAAAATGTCGAAAATAAGAAAAAATTTTTAAAAAATTCGAAATTTTTAATATAATTCGAGGATTCGAAAATAATGATAAAATGTTTAAACAAATTCGAAATATTGAAAAATAGCCAAATATAGAATATTTTTAGTATTCTAGTGAATATAGAGATTGGAAAAAGTTTACGTTTTTGAAATACTGGAAAATTTGAAAAAGGTCGAAATTTAAGAAGAAATCCAATTTTGATTTAGGAAATCGGAATTAAAAAAAGCCAAATTTTGTAAGATATTATCAACATTTTCAAAAAAAGCTATTTTATTCAATTAATATTATTATTATTATTTGGAACGGACTGGTGAATCGAAATATAAAAATTGTCCCCTGAAACCAAGAAAGAATAAAAGACACAACAAAGGTTGCTTTGACGCCTTTCGACAGCCAAACTATCATCTTCAGAGAGATACTACAGTACACTATCTCTCTGAGGATGATAGCTTGGCTGTCGAAACGCGTTGGAGAAACTTTTGTTGTGTTTCTTAATCTTTCTTGGTTTCAAGGGACATTTTTTGTATTTCGATTATCATTTTTATTAAAATTTTATGAAATTTCAAATTATGAAAAAATATCAAAATCTAGAAACAAGGTTTCCAAAAAAGTCGACCGAAAACTCGACATTTTTCAAAAAGAAGAGATTTTGAAAAATGTCGAAATTTTTTCAACCATTCAAAAATTTAAAAAAAAATGATAAGATTTCTAAAATCATTCGAGAATTTTAGGCAATGGTGCAATTTCAACAAATTCAACAAATTCAAAATTATTAGAAATACCCAAAAATAGTCGAAAACCTAAAAAAGTAGATATATTTGAAAAACTGAAAGTTAGAAAAAAGTAGAAATTTTGGGAAAGAAATGATAATAAAAAAGCCGATATTTTGAATAAGTCGAAATTTTCAAAAAAAGTTATTATTTTAAGAAAGGTCCAGATTTTTTAAATAGTCGAAACTACCAAAGAAATCTAAATTTAGAATCAAATTCTGAAATTTTGGAAAAAGTGGAGAATTTCAAAAAAACGACATTTTTTGAAAAACGTGAGAATGATTTACAGAGTGGAAATGTTGAAAAAAATTTTCGAAATTTTCAAAATAGCCAAACTTTCAAAAAAAGTCAAAATTTTAATAAAACTCGAAATTTTCAAATTTTTATTAGAAAAAACAGAAAATTAAAGACTCAGTATTTGAATTTTTTTTACAAATAAATACGAAATTTTTCCAAAACTAATATTTTTAAAAATTGTGACCTTTTGAAAATTTTTACTTTTTCTGAAAATCTCCATTTTTCATAATTTTCCGATTTATTCAACATTTTTAAACATCTCTCATTATTTTTAAAATTTTCGAACTGAAAGTTTCGACTATTTGTCAAAATTTCGTTACTTTTCAGAATTTGGGTTTTTTTGATTGTCACTTTAGAATTGAAGTCCCGAATTTTATTGAAAAAAAGTAAGAGTAAATAAATATCCATTTAGAAAAATTAAAAATCTTCAAAAAAAGAATTAGTTCAAATGTTGAATTTTTAGAAAAGATCCAAGCAATAAGTCGAAATTCTAAGGAAAGTGGAAATTCTCCAAGCAGTCAAAATTTCCAAAAAAATTCAAAATTTTAAAAAATTTCGAAGCTTTTATGGAAAGTTACAACAAAACCAACAATTTATAAACTGGTCAAATTTTCGAAAAAAAATTAGATTTTAACAACTAGTCTGAAATTTAAAAATTATTTGAAATTGTGAAAAAATGTCAATATTTAAAAAAAATTGAGAATTTTCAATAAAATCCCCTAAAAACCCAAATTTTTGAAAAGTCCAAATTTCGAATTTTTTGTTAGTTAAGACTGAAAAAAAATTAAACAATCACAAATATTAAAAAGAAATTTCATTAAAAACTGTCGAAGTTTTCAAAAAAAAAGTCAAAAATATTGAAAATATCGACATTTTGGAAAAGTTCAAATTTTCGAAATAAATCAAAAATATTAAAATCAACAAATGCTTGCAAAATAATCCGAAATTTTAACAAAAGTCGATTAAAAAAGAATCGATATTTTTAGATAAAAGCGAAATTCTCGAGAGTTAAAAAATTAAGAATTTTCGGTAACATATCCTAAAAACCCAAATTTTCGAAAAGCCCAAATATCGAATAAAGTTAAAATTATCAAAAATTTCGAAATTTTTGCTGGGTAAGACTTTGAAAAAAAAAATTAAAACAATCACAAATATTAAAAAGAAATTCAATTAAAAATGCCGAAGCTTTCAAAAAAAAAGTTAGGATTTTCAAAAAAAAGCCAAAATATTGAAAAAATCGACAATTTGAGAAAAATTCAAATTTCGACTGATTTTTTTTTAAATTTTAACTGTTTATGAAATGTTGACATTTCTCAAAAATTTTCTTTAAAATTTCTACTTTTTTGGAAACTTTGGCTCTTTCGTTCTTAGAAAATCATCTATTTGTCGAATTGTTAAAAATTTTTCTGTATTTTTATGTTTCAAAAATTTAGATTTTTCAAATCCAAAATATTAAAATCCAAAATTTTAAAATGCAACAAAATGTTTGCAAAATAATTCGAAACTTTAACAAGAGTCGATTAAAACAGAATCGATATTTTTAGACAAAGGCGAAATTTTAAAGAAAGTGGAAATTTTAAAGGTCAAAATTTTAAAAAACGACGAAATTTTGAAACATTTCTAACTTTTGACAGAAAATTAGGATTTAGAAGGGATCAAACTTTTGAAAAATGTTAGCATTTTGAAAAGATACTGTCAAGTCGACCTTTTCAAAAAATTCAAGGGTTTTGATGAAATTGGAAAAAATAAAGAGTTTTCAGTAAAATTTCCTAAAAAAACTAAATTTTCGAAAGGCCCAAATTTTAAATAAAGTAAAAATAACTAAAAATGTCGAAATTTTCGTTAGTTAGGACTCTGAAAAAAAAAAAAATAAATAAATAAAAATCACAAATATTAAAAAGTATGGAAATATTGAAGTTTTCAAAAATAAAGTTAAGATTTTCAAAAAAAAGCCAAAATATTGTTACGGGCTTATCGGTTCGAATTGATTACACTTATCGAATAAGACCCATTTTATTACTGAACTCAACTTGGATCACCGCAATTGACAATTAACTCACTTATTATTGACTTCTACTAACTCACTAATTACACTGACTCTAACTGACTGACTCGAGGGAAAGCTGACCGCCTTTTATAGTTTTGGCCCCCGGCTTCTAGAACTTTTCAGCAGATAAGGTTTATCGTTTGCTGAAATTTCTGGAACGCTTATCTGCCATTTGTTTCGTTATCGCGGCCGCTTTCCCCTTATCAGATCCTTCTAGAAACTTTTTTTATTTACTAAATTATACAATTATATTCTAAATTCTATCCATCTATTTAAATTGCGTTACAATATTGAAAATATTGACTATTTGAAAAGAGTTCAAATTTTTAAAATAAATCAAAAACTTTAAAATGCAATAATGCTTACAAAATAATCCAAAATTTGAACTAGAGTCGATTAAAATAAATCGATATTTTTAAATAAAGGCGAAATTTTAGGGAAACTGAAAATGTTAAAAGTTGAAATTCTGAAAAACGACGAAATTTCGAAACATTTCTAAATTTTGACAGAAAATTAGTATTTAAAAGACATCAAACTTTTGAAAAAAGATACTGTAAAAAATGGACCTTTTTAAAAAATTTAAGCATTTTGATAAAATGAAGAAAATTTCAAAAAACTGTTTACAAAAGTTGAAATTTGGAAAAATAATTTGAATTACAAAAAAAATCCAAAATTTTAACAAGGGTCGATTAAAAAAGTCTATATTTTTGGATAAATGCAAAATTTTAAAGAAAGTGAGAATTTTAGAGGTCAAAATTTTGAAAAACGACGAAATCTTGAAATATTTCTAAATTTTGACAAAAAATTAGGATTTAGAAGAGATCAAACTTTTGAAAAATGTCAGCATTTTGAAAAGATACTGTCAAAAGTCGACCTTTTCAAAAAATTCAAGGGTTTTGATGAAATGAAGAAAATTTTAGAAAAACATTTAGAAAAGTTTAAATTATGAAAAATAAAGAGTTTTCAGTAAAATCTCCTAAAAAACCAAATTTTCGAAAGGCCCAAATTTTAAATAAAGTAAAAATAACTAAAAATGTCGAAATTTTCGTTAGGGCTCTGAAAAAAAATAAATAAAAATCACAAATATTAAAAAGTATCGAAATATCGAAGCTTTCAAAAATAAAGTTAAGATTTTCAAAAAAAAAGCCAAAATATTGAAAATATTAACTATTTGAAGAGTTCAGATTTTTAAAATAAATCAAAAATCTTAAAATGCAACAATGCTTACAAAATAATCCAAAATTTGAACAACAGTCGATTAAAAAAAATTAATATTTTTAAATAAAGGCGAAATTTGAGGGAAACTGAAAATTTTAAAGATTAAAATTCTGAAAAACGACGAAATTTCTAAACATTTCTAAATTTTGACTGAAAATTAGTATTTAAAGGACAACAAAGTTTTAAAAAAAGATACTGTAAAAAACCGACCTTTTAAAAAATTCAAGGATTTTGATAAAATGTTTACAAAAGTTGAAATTTGGAAAAATAATTTAAATTTTAAAAATAATCCAAAATTAATTAAAAAAAAAGTCGATATTTTTAGATGAATGCAAAATTTTAAAGAAAGTGAACATTTTGAAGGTCAACATTTTAAAAAACAACGAAATCTCGAAACATTTTTAAATTTTGACCAAAAATTAGGATTTAAAAGAGATCAAACTATTGAAAAGTGTCAGCATTTTGAAAACATACTGTAAAAAGCCGATCTTTTCAAACAATTCAAGGATTTTGATGAAATGAAGAAAATATCAGAAAAACGTTTACAAAAGTTGAAATTTTGAAAAATAATTTAAATTTCAAAAATATTCAAAATTTTAAAGAAATATGGAGATTAAAAAAATGAAGTATTTTTAGTTAAATTTTCAAAATAAGCCGAAATCTTCGAAGGGCCTAAATATTGAAGGAAACTGAAAATTATTCAAAAATTCTAAACTTTCATAAAAAGTTGAAAAGTAAAAAGGTTGAAAAACATAATATTTTGGTTAATTAAAATTTAAAAAGAATATTAATGTTATTTTTCAATTTTTTCAGAGAAGTTAAAATTTTTGAAATTTTAAACGAAAAAAGTGGAAAAGTCAAATTTTTCAAAAAGGTAAAATGTTCGATAAGTCGAATAAGATTAGAAAACATCGAAAGTTTTAGTAAAGTGAAAGTTTTCAAAATAGGCAAAAATGGGCAAAAATTTAAAAATGTTTGGATCTTCGAAAAAGTTGAAACTTTGAAAATAATGAAATTTAAAAGTCGAAACTTTGGAAAAAGTTGAAATGTTAGAAAAAGTCAAAATTTAAAAAGACAGAAATTAAAAATAAACGATACTTAAAAAATTCATTTACTCAAAAAAATGTAGTGGCCGCGAAATGGTGAATTGGATCGGGTGACATAACAGCAAGTTTTGAAATAAAATTAACAGAATATTTTTTTTAATCATAACTTTTAAAAAACGCAATATTATCAAAAAATTTTGAAATTTTCAGGAAAATTAGAAATGTTTATTGATTTTATTTAACATTTCTTCGACCCAGTTTGGAAATATTTAAATTTTTATTGTTTGTTGACAATATTCTAAACAGTTTTTGAAATATGACTACGGGATATTTAAATTGATTTAAACGTCACCTCATGACAGTGGACAAAATAAGAGGTTAGTTTATTTTACATAGAATAGGAAAAATAAAAAATAGAAGACCAAAATTAGATGTGAAAAAAAATTCGTTTTTTTGATAAATTATGAAAATCTAAAAATATAAAAAATACATAAAAAAGGTTGTAGCACTGGACATCGATGTTTCGCTCTCATTTGAGCTCGTCAGCAGTGCATAATACGGAAAGGGAACAATGAGGAGGAAATTCTTAAAAATAAAATAAAAATTTTAAAAAATATAAAAATTTTTTTTAACATGAATAGACGTTTTTTTTTATATTTTTATATTTTCACAATTTATCAAAAAAACAAAATTTTTTTCATACCTAATTTTGGTCTTCTATATAACCTCTTATTTTGTCCACTGTCATGAGGTGACGTTTTAAATAAATCTAAATATCACGTAGTCATATTTCAAAAACGGTTTAGAATATTGTCAACAAACAATAAAAATTAAATATTTCCAAACTGGGCCGAAGAAATGTTAAATAAAATTAATAAACATAATATTTCCGGTCAATAAGGGTTCACCATAAAGAATAAAATTAGAAATTTTGAAAGAACGTCTAATTGTTTCTCGTATTTGTGTGGGTTGCCCATGGTCCTAATATTTTTTTTTATTTTATAAATCGAAGTCACGATCTTGCTGTTAGCCAAAGAAACGAAATGGTTCTTTAGGCAAATTAACGTTAACCGTCGTTTTATATTCAGAAGACTATAATTGTCATTAGTTGTCGATGATTCTCAAAAGCGTAATTTCGTGGGATATATGTCGAGAAAACGTTAACTGTACCCGTAAAAAATCATCTTTAATAAATTTTAACTGCCGAAGAATATGCGTGATAAATTATATGTCTGAATGTATACGAGGACAAAGCGCCATAAAAGATAAAATGCATCATCCAATAACACTGATTTTATTGATCAATAATTGGTCGATGATAATTTTTACAACATCGCCGTCTACTTTTTTTCCGGTATTGGCGCCGATTTTTATATTTGACCACCCTTCGCATTTTTATTGCTCACCTAATTGTTTATCAACGTTATTAGTAGGTTATAAAATTTAGCCTGAACTTGGTTTTATGATTTCTTTCCGTGGGATAAAAACTGAAAAGCTCTTCGTTAGATTCTCACATGCCGCCTCGAGTGTAAATGCTATCAAATATAAATAAGTATGAAATTAAAGATTTTTATTGCAAAACTTTAGTTTGGTTCAGAGACTAGTTTGGTTCCAATAAAACAGTATGTGCGCCAGTGGGAGGAACTGTTGTGGATGTGTCATCTGGGACTTCCTCATTGAAAACTATATTGAAATGACATAACTGTGAAGGAAAACTTCCGTTCATCCGTATGTCTTAGGTGACATGATTAATTATGAATTTATAAAGGAAAGGGTATGTGTTGGAGGGATGGGGTGGATTTGGGATAACTAATGATAAATAAAGGCAACTCGCTTGGCTATTTAAACCTTTACGGACCACACGTTCTTTATTACCATGTTAATATTATTAATATTCTTGTCTTTCATACGTAAGTTGCTAAATTCGCAACTAACTGTTACACAACATTAATAATTTGAGCTTTAATACATTGTATATCTTAGGCGATAAACGACCATATTAATATGGCAACACTATATCTAATTTAGCCTTGTCTAGTGTAGCTAATATGATGCTGATATATCCTCAACTAAACATATAACATCTACTATAAAGACAATTAATTAATATTTTTAGAGCACTTAGCTTCAATCTGATTACTAAAAGCAATTTCAAATTGCAGGGCTTTTTACAGATATGCACTATTGCGCCAGCAGGACACGAATCCTCTTTTAGTTTGGTCCAACTTTTATGGGCAAACTTATAATAATTTGATAAGTAATAGAGACATCAAAAACGTGTTCCCTGCGTTTGCAAATCATATTTAAGTTCTAAAATCAGATGCTTATTTGATGTTTCTCTTTTTTCATTTTTTTCTGAAGCTGCGCAGATGACAGTAGCCTGGTGTCATCTTTTTTCTTCGACAAACCATTATATCGATATGTTTCGATACATCGATAAATTTATTCAATATTTGATGTATCATAGATGTATCATATATCATGCAGTAGGACTTCTCGACCAGTGGGACGAACCTTTCATAATTTCCCTGTTTTAAAATTCTTACTTTTCAAAACAAATTTTTATTTGAAATACAGAACTTGTCCCTTGAAAAAAAATTGAAATACAAGTCCCCTGAAACCAAGAAAGATTAAAAAGCACAACAAACGTTGCTCTAAGGCATTTCGACAGCCAAGCTGTCATTTTAAGAGAAATACTCTCTCTGAAGGTGACAGCTTTGGCTGTCGAAACGCCTTAGAGCAACGTTTGTTGTGTTTTTTAATCTTTCTTGGTTTCAATTTCAAGGGACAAGTTCTGTATTTCAATTTTTGAAGATAACTAAGGACCAGCCCGTTCCACCAAAATTTTTACTTATTTCAAATATTCGACTTTTTAAAAAATGTTGACCTCTTCAAAATTCGACATCATTTAAGAAAAAAACTTCTCCTTTTGTTCATCTTCAGTTTTTTCTTTAGTAAACTTCAAAGATTACAACCATTTATAAGAATTTCAGTTTTTTAGAACTAATTTTTTTGAAAATGTAGATTTTTTTGGAAAGTTGAAATTTTTAAAAATTTTATTCCAGAATTAAGATTTCCTTTTCCAGAATTTGCACTTTCTTTCAAATTTCGATGTTCTTTAACATTTTTGCTCTTTTAATAAGTCGACTTCAATTTTTAGAAGGTTGGAAATTTTCGAAAGTTTCGACCTTCATTGAAATTTTAGAAATTTCAATTTTTTCGAAAAACTCGATTTTTTTTAAAAAAATCTCAACTTTATTGATAATTGCGATATTTGTTTTTCAAATTTTCGATTGTTTTTTTCAATTTCCGACTTTTTTCAAAGATTTGTTGGCAAATTTCTTCCAAAGTCGGTGCTTTCTTTTAAAACCTTCGTTTGCTTTTGAAAATATAAATGTTTGTATTAAAATTTGGAAATTTTTCAAAATTTTGACATATTTTCAAATTTTTGCACTTATTTCCAAAATTTTTGGTTTTTTAAATGCCTTTTAAAATTTTTAACCATTTTTTAAAATTTATCTATTTTTTCAAAATTTGACCTTTTCGAGACACTTTTTTTCAAATATTTTTTGAAAGATATTTTTGTTTGAAACATGGTATTTTTTTTTAAACCTTCGTTTCTATTTTAAACGTTTTAAATGTATTATAATTTCAAAATTTTTCCAAATTTTAACTTTTCATATTTTCGCATTTATTTCCAAAATTTTAGGTTTGTGTTTTAAATGCCGTTATACGTTATTAACCATTTTTTAAAATTTATCTATTTTTCCAAAATTTGACTTTTCTGAGAAATCTTTTTCCAAAATATTTTTTTGAAACATTTTTATCAGTTCGAATATTTTTGAAAATTTCTCCATTTTTCAATATTTTGATTTTTAAATTCATGCAAATTTTTTTCCCAATTTCGACCCGTCTTTTTTGAAAATTTCTCCATTTTTCAATATTTTGGTTTTTAAATTCATGCAAATTTTTTTCACAATTTCGACCCGTCTTTTTTGAAAATTTTAACTTTTTTAAGAATTTCGACATTTCTCAAAGTTTTTCTTTAAAATTTCTACCTTTTTTTCAAATTGTTACTTTTTTGGAAAATTGCCCTCTTTCAAAAATTGGGACATTTTTGAAACTTCATCTATTTTTTAAAATGTTAAACTTTTTTATGTTTTTTGTTTTCTAAAAATTTAGATTTTTAAATTGCATGCCTTTTTTAGGATTGAATTTTTCGGTAAATTTTTATTTTATTTTAAAATTTCACTTTTTTGACATTTTTGAGTGTTTCAATATTTCGACTATTTTAGAAATTAAATATGAATTTTTTCTAAAACTCCCATATTTTTATAAATTTGATATTTTGAAAATTGTTATTTTTATAAAAATATCTCCTTTTTAAAAATTTTTAAGATTTGTAAAATATTCAGATTTATTCAACATTTTAACTTTTTTTGAACATATTGACTCTAAAATTTCGACTTTTCCAAAAAGTTCGAATTTTTTTAACACCTAGCATTAAGTTTTCTAAAAAAGGCACTTAAATATATTACACAAAAATGTCGAAATCTTCAAAGAAAATCTGGTTAAAAAAAAAACAAAAGTTTAAAAAGTAAAAACTTTCAAGAAGTAAACGTTTTAAAATAGCATCCATTTAAAAAAATTGAAAATCTTCGAAAAAAGTCAATTTCTCAAGAAATATATGAAATGTTGAAGTTTTAAATATAACTACATCTTTCAAAAACATCCCAATTCTTTAAAAAGTAGAAATAATAAAAAACTTCAAAAAAAGTCGAAATTTCAAGGAAAGTGGAAATTCTCCAAACAGTTGAAATTTCCAAAAAGGTCAAAATTTTGAAAAATGTTTAAGCTTTCATAGAAAGTTTAATCTTTCAAAAAACTTATTGATTTAAATGAAACTAACATTATTAAAAATGGGCCAAATTTTCGAAAAAAAAAGTTTAAATTTTAAAAAATAGTCCAAAATTTAAAAAATATTTGAAGTTGTAAAGAAATATCAAGATATAAAAAAAAATTAAGAATTTTCAGCGAACTATCCTAAACACCCAAATTTTTGGAAAGTCCAAATTTCGAAAAAGGTCAAAATTATCAAAAATTTGGAAGTTATTGTTAGTTATAATTTAAAAATTAAAATACACATCTTGTCCCCTGAAACCAAGAAAGATTAAAAACACAACAAACAGCAAAGCTATCATCTTCAGAGAGATACTGATGATAGAGAGATATTGATGGTAGCTTAGCTGTCGAAACGCGTTAGAGCAACCTTTGTTGTGTTTTTTATTCTTTCTTGGTTTCAGAGAACAAGATTTGTAATTCAATTTTTGAAGATAACCAAGGACCAGTCTGTTCTACCAAAAAAAAAGAAGTTAAAACTTTCAGGAAAAAGTTAAAAAGTTACAAATTTTAAAAAGAAATTCAATTTAAAAAAGGTCGAAGTTTTCAAAAATAGTTGAGATTTTCAGAAAAAAAATCAATATGTTGAAAAAAATTCGACAAATTTTCGAAATAAATCAAAAACTCTTAAATGGAACGAGTTTTTTGCAAAATAATTTCAAATTTTGACAACAATCGATTTAAAAAATCGATATATTTAGATGAAAACCCACTGAGAAAGTGGAAATTTTTGAAAGTCAAAATTTTAACAAATTACATTTTGAAATTTTTTGAAATTTTCATCGAAAATAAGGATTTAAAAAAATAAATCTTTTGGAAAGTAATATCAGTATTTTGAAAAAAATTTGACCTTTTCAAAAAATTCAAAGATTTGGATGAAATTAAGAAATTTTCACAAAACCTCTTAGAAAAGTTGAGATTTTGAAAAATAATCCGAAATTAAAAAAACAGGTTATCAAAATGGTAAATAAATGTGGGGATTTAAGAAAGTAAAACATTTTCACTCAAATTTTCTAAAGAAAGAGCGGAAATTTTTGAAGGGCCCGAATATTGAAGAAAAGTGAAAATTATCAAAAAAACTCTAAACTTCCAAAAAACCTAGAAATGAAGAGTAGAAATGTTGAGATACAGAAAAATACTGATTGGTTTAAATTAAAAAAAAAAGATAAATATTTTTTTTAAAGAGACAAAATGTTTGATTGAATATTTTCAAAAAGTTTGGAATTTTGAAAAATCATCGACAGTTTCCAGAAACTCATCATATTTTTGAGTTGTAAAAGTTCGACACTTTGATTAAGTTGAAATTTATAAAACAAAGTGAAAATTTTAAAACCAGCGCAAGTATGAAACAAAATTAGAAATTTTGCAAAATAGTTCAAAATGTCAAAGCAACTCTAATCGAATAAAGCCCGGATTTTCAAAAATATTCAAAGTTTTCAAAAAAGGTAGAAATTTTGGAAAAATTCGAAATTTAAAAGGAGGTTAAATTTTGACAAAGTTAGAATTTGAGGAGTAAAAATTTGGAGAAAATGTCGAAGTTTTCAAAAAGTCAAGGTTTTCAAAAGTGTCAAAATTTTGGAAAATAAAATCTACATTTTTAAAAGCCAATATAAAAAAACATTTTTTTAAAGGAAGATATTTAAAAAAGTCAAAATTTTAAAATTCTAAAATTCTAAAAAGCTCAAATTTTAGGAAGAATTCGAAATTTTTGGAAAAAAGTCTAAATTTTGAAATGAAATCGTAACTTTCAAAAAAATACAATTTGTAAAATAAATTGAACATTTAAAAAAATCTTAGGTGTTAAGCTTTCCAAAAAATCCAGGATTCTCGAAAGGAAAAATTTAAACAAATTATCAGAAAAGTCAAAACTTTTGAAAAAGGTAAAAGTGTAAAAGAAATCGAAACTTTGGATAGTTAAAAATTGTCTAAAAAAATAATTTCTAAGCGAAATTTTTGAGAAAGTTGAAATGTTAAAAAATTCGAAATCTGGAAATGAAATCGGAATTAAAGAAAAATTCATTAAAAAAACTGGACATTCTGATTTTTTCAGAGAAGTTAAAATGTCGAGATTTTTAAAAAAATGTAGACATTTTTGAAAAGTCGAAATTTAAAAAGACGTTAAATTTTAAGAAAGCAAGAATTTTAGGAGTGAACATTTGGAAAAACCGTCAAAATTTTCAAAAGTCAAGGTTTTCAAAAGTGTCAACATTTTGGTAAACAAAATATACATTTTTAAAAGTCAACATTAGAAAAAAAACATTTTTTAAAAGACAGAGGTTTAAAAAAGTTTAAATTTTTAAATTCGAAAATCCTAAAAAACTCAAAATTTGGGAAGAATTAGAAATTTTTGGAAAAAAGTCTAAATTTTAAAATGCAATCGTAATTTTGAAAAAAATATAATTTTTTTAAAAATTTGGACATTTTAAATGGTGTCAGCTTTCCAAAAAATCCAGGATTCTCGAAAGGGAACGATTTAAAAAAAGTCAAAGTTATCAGAAGTCGATTTTTTTTGAAAGAAGTACAAGTTTAAAAGAAATCGAAATTTTGGATGGTTGAAAATTGTCTGAAAAAATAATTTTAAAGCGAAAGTTTTGAGAAAGTTGAAATTTTGTTAAAAAATTCGAAATTGGGAAATGAAGTAGGAACTATAGAAAAATTCATTAAAAAAAACTTGGCATTCTGATTTTTCCAGAGAAGTTGAAATTTCAGGAACTTAAAGTTAAAAATTCGAATAAAGTCGAGATTTTCAAAGAAATCCAAAGTTTTCAAAAAAGGTAGAAATTTTTGGAAAAGTCAAAATTTAAAAAGAAGTTAAATTTTAAGAAAGTAAGAATTTGAGGGGTGAAAATTTGAAAAAAAACGTTCGAAGTTTTCAAATAGTCATGGTTTTTAAAACTGTCAAAATTTTGAAAAATAAAATCTACATTTTTAATAGACAACATTTAAAAATTTTTTTTTAAAGACAGAGATTTAAAAAAGTCGAAATTTTGAAATTAGAAAGTCCTAAAAAACGCAAATTTTGGAAAGAAATCGAAATTTTCAATCGTAATTTTGAAAAAAATACAATTTTTCAAAAAATTGTACATTTAAAAAAATCTTCGGTGTCAAGTTTTCCAAAATATCTAGAGTTTTTGGAAGAGAAAGATTTAAAAAAGTCGGAATTATCAAAAAAGTCGAAATTTTCAAAAAAGTAAAATTACAAACAAAGACGAAGTTTTGAATAGTTGAAAATTATCTGAAAAAAAAAATGTTGAAGCGAAAGTTTCGAAAAAGTTGAAATTTTGATAAAAAATCTCGAAATCTGAAAATGAAGTCGGAATTGTAGAAAAATTCATTATAAAATCTCGACATTCTGATTTTCCAGAGAAGTTGAAATTTCAGGAATTTTTAAGTAAAAAATTGAAATGTTTAAAAGGTAAAATTTTTCAAAAAGATTAACTGCTCGATAGGTTGAATAACAGTAAAAAAATATCGTTATTTTCATTAAAGTGAAGTGGGCAAAATTTTGAATAAAGTTGAAATTTTTGAAAAAGTCGAAAGTTTAATAAGAGGCGAAATTTGAAAGGTCGAAATTTTAAAATTAGACATTTTAAAAGTCGAATTTTTAAAAGTCGAATCTTTGAAAAAAGTCGAAATTCCAGAAAAATTCTAAATTTAGAGGCAGAAATTTCAAAAATATTGATATTTGAAAAATCGATTTATTTAAACAAATTAAAGTAGTGACTATGAAATAGTGAATGGGAACGAGTGACATATTAGCTGGTCCCTAGATAAACTTTAACCGTCGAAAAAGTAAGATTTTTTAACTTATTTCACCAATTGATACATCAAAAAAATGTATCGATACCATCGATACATCGAAACGAAAGTGTCGATACATCGGAATGAAAATATCCATACAAAAATATCGAACATCGAAACGAAAACATCGATGATTTTGATACATCGATGTATAATGTGCATCCCTACTTTCGAAGCATAGTGGGGTTGCTCTTTGCGAGTGGATTAAACTTAAAAAAAGGAAGAAGAAGAAAGAAAAAAAAGTGATGGTGTGCAGTGTGGGTTTTGAAGTTACTTCCTGCTAATCTGAAAATGATACTCGGTAATTAGGTGTTTTAATTTTAAAAGTAATTACAAATTATCTTAGAAAAGCCATATGGTAATTGAATTCAATTTAACAAAAATCGCGTGCGATATTAACTAGTGGTAAAATCCAAACGACATAAATTCCGTAATTTGGAAAATGAGGCCTATTGCGTCAATGAACAATCGACGGAATCCTTCGCTAAAGAAGATTAATGTTCGATTCGCCATCAGGCTCACCTTATGGGTCAGCGATCCTAAATAGGCCGTTTAAAGACGGAATAGATTCGGCTGTCATCAGGTGTTGTTGGTGTCGTTAGTCAAAGTGTCCTCCGCTGTCCGTCCCTCGTCTGCGTGCATGTAGCTATTGTCATTTGTCATTACGTTCGCTGCAGCATCATCGATCGCAAGAGAAAAGATGAGTTATCGGGGGATATAGAGGACACGATCCATTGGCCCACCAACGTGGTCAGGTACTGTAATGATGCCATTAGAACCTTCAAGATTACAGAGCAGCGCCGAACAATCGACTATTGCGGTGCTACCAGTCGCGCCTCCGTTGACCGGACAGAGGCGGACTTGGAATTCAATGTCCCCTTTGAATTAAATATTTTCACCAAATTCATTTTCTTCCAAATTTCGACCTTTTAAGAAAAATACTAATATTTATTGTACAAATTTCAAGAAAAATGATTTCTGGAAATTTCAGTATTCTCTTGGAAATGTCAATGACAATCCAAATGGAAATAAAGAAATAGTTTTGAAGTTTTTAATTTCTTTCAAGTGAAAACTTCTTTAGGCGCGCTAAACGACTACAGATAGGAAACAAATGCATTGAATTGCCATATATGTAATATACAAATACGTATAAATTTCACTCTCTTTATTATACACACTAAGCAAAGAAATAGAACATTTTCCAGTAGATGGCGCTGTGATCTCTGTTAGGTATTAAAGCACGACCTTGAAATTGTTTAAAACAATGTGATTTTTTTTAATTTCGTTTCTTATCTGGATTGGACGTTTTCTGTTTCTAGGAAATTACATTTTGTCCTCGAAATTCGCTTTTTCTCGAAATTACGACTTTTTTTCAGGAAATTAGGTCAAAATCTTAATAGAAAATTTAAAGATATTTTCCGAAATTTAAGAACTATTTCTCAAAATTTAACCATTTTAACTATTTTCTCGAAATGCATTATTTTAACTTTTACATTTTTTTAAAAATATTTACCTTTTTTCGACTTGATTTTCAAAATTTGTCTTCTTTTCTCAGAGTTTTACTTTCTCTAAGCAATTTCATCTATTTTAGAGGCTCGGTTCTTTCTCTAAATCCATAATTTCTTCCCAGATTCGACTTTTTTTTAATTGGTATTTTTCCTAAAGTTTTATTTTATTCTGGAAGGTCGCATTTTTTTTTCATTTGGACTTCTTCCCAAAATTTCTGTTCATTCAAAATGTCTTTAAGATTGTTCCTCTTTGTTTTTAATTTGACTTGGATTTTTTTTCAAGGTGTTAATCGTTTACTCAACATGTCTTTAAGATTTTTCCCTGTTTGTTACTGGTTCCCAAAATTTGACTTTTTTCGAAAATGCTGGCTTAAAAGTAAAACAGAAAAGTCAAATTTTAGGATTAATCTCAAAATTATACATTTTCTAGAAATGTTGATATTTTTTATCAAAATTCGTTTTTCTGTCAGAATTTCAAAATCTTGAAATTTTGAAATCTTGGAATTAGATGGAAATTTACTAAAGAAAGAAAACAATTCTGCCAAAAGTATGACTTTTTAGTCAAAATTTTAACTTTTTAAATTATTGCAAACGGGTTTTTCTTTTAATTCTGGTTTTTCCTTAATTTCTGTTAATTTTAGCTTTTCCAAAGTTCTTTCCTAATGTTTCTAATTGTTTTCTACTTTTATTTCAAAATTCGACGTCTTCTGTTTCTTAAATTTTGAATGTCACGTCAAAATTCGTCCTTTTCTCAAAATTTTGAATTTTTTTCCAAAGTAAGTCAAAGTCTTATTAAATAAACATTTATCCACAAATGTTTTTCCCTCGGATTTTAGCCTTTTATGTTTCTCCAAATTTCGACTTTTCTTTAAATTCGTCCTATTAAAATATTAATTTTTTTATCAGTATTTTGGTTTTTTTAGGTTTGACTATTCTCAAATTTCGACTTTTTTATGAAAATTTGAGTGTCTGCAAAATTACGTCTTTTTCAAAACTCGCTCTTTTCCCGAAAAATACTTTTATTATTTGACTTTTTTAAAGTCGTATTTTTCTCTAAATTGGCATTTCTTCTCAAAATTCGTCTTTTTTTAAAACAGCTCTTCCCAAAATTTGCCTTTTTTCTAAAAATTTGATTTCTTTCTAAAAATTTGACTTTTTTCTTAATTTTTTCTAAGTTCGTGTTTTTATGGAAATGTTGGCAGGAAAAGTCAATGGAAAAATATTAAATTTGAGGATAAGTATCAAAAATCCGCGTTTCCTATTTCTACAAATTTTGATTTTTTTTACTCGGAATTCGTCCTCCTTTCAAAATTTTAAAATATCGAAATTATATCGAAAAGTTTTAAAAAAACATTTCTTCCAAAAGTTAATCTTTATAGTGAAAATGTAAACTTTTTATATTTTTTCAAATTTTGACTTTTTTCTCAAGATTTGACTTTTTATTTAAATTTCGATTTTTTCTTAATGTTCCCTTTATCATATTCGGTGATTTTCTAAAAATTTTCAGCTCTTGTCTATTGATTCTATTTTTGTTGTAATTGGAATTTTTCTCAAAATTTTAATTCATTTTCAAAGTTCGTTCTGAAGTCGTATTTTTCTCTAAATTCGTATTTCTTTCGACCAAATTTCGTCTTTTTTTTCAAAGCTTTGAGTTTTTCCCAAAATTTGACTTTTTTCTAAAAAGTTGATTAAGGATTTTTTTTATTTTACTCAAAATTCCGACATTGTGACTAGGAAAAGTTAACAGAAAAATATTTAATTTGAAGATAAGTTTCAACTTTCTGTGCTTCTTGTTTCTCAAAATTTCGATTTTTTACCCGAAATTTGTCCCCCTTTAGAAATTTTGAAATTATTCTGACAGGTTATAAAAAAAAATGTAAACCTTTCTAAAAATTCGTCTTTTCTGCGAAAATGTAAGTTTTTTAAATTTTTTCAAATTTCGACTTTTTTTTTCTCAAAATTTGCCTTCTTATTTAAATTTCGCTTTTTTCCTTAATATTCGCTTTATTTAAAATTTGGTGATTTTCCGAAAATTTTTAGGTCTCCTATTTTCATTGTATTTTTGTTTTGATTAGAATTTTTCTCAAAATTTCAATTCTTTTTCAAAGTTCGTTTTAAATTCGTACTTCTTTCCACCAAATTTCGTCTTTTCCAAAACCTTCAGTCCTTCCTAAAATTTGATCTTTGTTAAAATTTGACTTGGGATTTTGACTTTTTTCTTAATATTTAACTTTTTTCTTAATATTTTTTAGTCTGATTTTTTGCGCAAATGTGGCCAGAGAAAATCAATTGAAAAATATTTAATTTGAAGATAAGTCTCAACATTCTGCGTTTTCTGTTTCTCAAAATTTTAATTTTTTTACTCGGGATTCGCCCCCTATTTGAAATTTTGAAATATCAAAATTATATCGAAAACTTATAAAAAACATTTCTTCCAAAAGTTAATATTTTCAGCGAAAATGTAAACTTTTTATATTTTACAATTTTCGACTTTTTTCTCAAGAATTGTCTTTTTATTCAAGTTATGAGTTTTTCTCAAAGTCGCCCTTATTTTAAATTCGGTGTTTTTCTTGACATTTTCAGCTCTCGTCTTTTGATTCTACTTTTGTTGGGATTGGAATTTTTTAAATTTCAATTTATTTTCAAAGTTCGTTTTAAAGTGGTATTTTTCTCTAAATTCGTATTTTTTCCCACCAAATATCGTCTTTTTCCAAAACTTTGAGTTTTTCCCAAAATTTGACTTTTTTCTAAAAAGTTGATAAAGGATTTTTTTTTATTTTACTCAAAATTCCGAGATTTTTCTTAATACTTCTTAAAATTTGATTTTTTTTGGAAATGTGACCAGGAAAAGTTAACAGAAAAATATTTAATTTGAAGATAAGTTTCAACTTTCTCTGTTTCTTGTTTCTCAAAATTTCGATTTTTTACTCGAAATTTGTCCCCCTTTAGAAATTTTGAAATGTCGAAATTATATTAAAAGGTTATAAAAAAAATGTAAACCTTTCTTCAAAAAGTTCGTCTTTTCTGTGAAAATGTAAGTTTTTCATATTTTTTCAAATTTCGACTTTTTTTCTCTAAATTTGTCTTTTTATTTAAATTTCGATTTTTTCCTTAATGTTCGCTTTATTTAAAATTTAGTGATTTTCTGAAAATTTTCAGGTCTCCTCTTTTCATTTTATATTTGTTTTGATTGAAATTTTTCTTAAAATTTCAATTCATTTTCAAAGTTCGTTTTAAATTCATACTTCCTGCCACCAAATTTGGTCTTTTCCAAAACCTTCAGTTCTTCCTAAAATTTGATCTTTTTTAAAATTTAACTTGGGATTTTTTTTTCTCATTTTACCCAAAATTTTGACTTTTTTCTTTCGCAAATGTGCGCAGAGAAAATCAACACAAAAATATTTAATTTAAGGATGTCTCAACATTCTGCCTTTTCTGTTTCTCAAAATTTCGATTTTTTACCCTGAATTCGTCCCCCTCTCGAAATTTTGAAATGTCAAGATTATATTGAAAAGTTATAAAAAACATTTCTTCCAGAAGTTCGTCTTTTCTATGAAAATGTAAATTTTTTATATTTTTTCAAAATTCGACTTATTTCTCGAGATTTGTCTTTTTATTTAAATTCCGATTTTTTCTTAATGTTTTTTTTATTTCAAATTCGGTGTTTTTCTCGAAATTTCCAGCTCTTGTCTTTTGATTCTGTTATTGTTGTAATTAAAATTTTTCTCAAAATCTCAATGACAACAGAAATAGAATCAAGAGACAAGGGCTAAATTTTTTCAGAAAAAGACCGAATTTTAAATTTCAATTCATTTTCAAAATCTGTCTCTTAAGAATTTAGATATTATTCTTAAAATTGCATGTTTTCTCAAAACATACTTTTTTTCTTAAAACCTCAACTCTTTTTTAATTAGCCCTATTATCTTTTAATTATTTCAAAGTTTGGCTTTTTATGGATAAATGGATATGACTTTCATGGTAATATTTGAATTTTTTCTCGATATTTCGATTTATTTGCTAGAAATTCGCCTTTTTTCTTAAAATTGCGGGTTTATTTGAAAAATTGGGTAAATAATATACCTAAATGGTTAAAATTTTCTTAGGAATTTCACCTTTTTTCTTAACTTTTAAAGTTTGTCAGAGTCAGAAATTAAAAAAGATAAAAATTATTTGATAAATATCTTTAACACTTTTAACTCTTTTTGAAATTGATAATTTTCTCTAAGTTATTACATTTCTTTAACAAAAACAATGTCAATTAAAAAAATATATGTTTTTTTTGATATGTTGAGAAAAGTATTTTTTTGAAATACAAATTATTTATTCTAAATGTTAAGAGTGTATCGAAAGTTTAATATGTGAAAATTTTGAGATTGGAAATCGTCGTTATTTAAAATAACATTTTTGACAATACAGAGGTTAAAAAAGTACAAAATTATATCTTTTTGAAAAGTCACAATCGTTAATAATTGCTGAATGGAAAAGTGTATTAAACAGCTGTCCGGGGCAGAAAAATGCCAGAACACAATGATTCCACTGTCACTAACATTGACATAACAATAATTGGAAACAACTTTTATATCTAGCATATTTAATTTAAATTTAATTCCCAATCTTCGAATGCGAAAGAAAAATCGGGGATACGAATCTGTCTGTCACATCGTTAATTTTAATAGGATGTTGTATATCTCCCGAAGCGGCAGTTTTATCTTTTTCGATCCTCGACTTATTAAAGGAAACCTTTGTTATTGCTACATTAGATTTCTTACTGAAAAAGTCATGCAATTGGATCTTGATGAGAACACTTACTCTGTTGTAAAACTACGTAATAATCTATTCAAAATTTCTAAAAAAAAAACTATTTAAAAAAACATTTTAAGTAGATTAAGTAGATGAATTTTCTCTTTTATTTTAGTTATTTTATTATTTTTATTTATCGAATTTTCGACTATTTTTCTCAAAATATATCTGCTCGTATAATTATTCATTTTTTTTCTTAAAATTTTCGAGTTATAGTCGAAATTTTAAGAACAAAGTATTCTAGATTTCCAAAAAAAAAATGTTAAGAAATTTACAGCGTTTTGTTTTTATTTTGAAATCCCTAAAATAACAAATATTTTTTATTTGAAAACGATATCTGGACTTCTGTGTAATCTTGAAATCAAGGACGATATTTCATGTTATTCTAATACTAACTGTGTAACTAGATAGAAGGATAAAAAGTGAAAGAAACCTCAAAAAGATTTAGTATCCTCATTTTCCTGACCCAGGAGTAGATCTAGAAAAAATAATTTGTAGCCAAGCGTCGTTCAAAGCAGCGTTATGTTATTAAAGAGCCTTCATTGGTAAGACAGAATTTAATTCCACATAGAGTAACATGTAAATCAAGAAATGACATTGAGGATATAAGCATGGATTAGTGCATAGATTGCCCTGGATTCCGAAAGGACACCCTTGATCCTTTTATGACACATGTCTATGTTTCCCTAGAAATTATTAATTTTATCTAAGTGTATACAAATATTTAGAAATGCGTGCAGATTACATTGTCACATCAACGAGATTTTAGGCAAGCTTTTAACAATCTGGCAAATAATTGCCAGCTTATTGGGTAGCTACCATTCGAAAAATGAAATCACCGAATTTATTGGCGTTAATTCAGGGGAGGCCGCGTCGTGGCGAAGATTGTAAGCTGATTTTCTATTTTAAAATTATCGAATTTATCGTCGGTTGTATCTGGCTGTAGGTAGACGAAGTTAAGAATTCCACAGCTTTACGGTGGTATATCTTGTGAAATGCAGTCAATGTTGTGGTAATAAATATACAAATCCGATCCGAGTCACAGAACATAAAGAAGAGTTCGACTCATAATTCACGCTGGTTCATATTTATTGGTTCTCCTTGCGACCGCTTCACTGGGGCAGCTTTGCGTAAAACGACCACACGCCTCAAGATTAATCTCAGTCGGGAGAATAGAAGGATATTAAACCTAATTTTCATGATGGACTCTTATTGGTCGGAAACATTATGCTTATTAACCTTCTGTAAGCATTTTAAGAAATGTACTGTACGAGTATAAAGGAATTGCAGATGGCGACGTAGGGTGGCTCAGTGTTTGAACGCCAGCCCACCACGTGGAGACCCCGAGTTCGATTCCCGGTCGCGCCGTTGAACCATTTTTAATTCTACTATACTTCCAAAGCAAATACAACGTTGAGTAAATGGTTGCGGTACTGGAGAGGCAGCTTTAGCTGAAAGGTACTAGTTACCTACTAAAATTGAGGCGTTTTGTGCAAAAGTAGCAAAAGTGAATCCATTGATGTAGACTGAAACTTGATAAGGAAAAGTCTAATTTGTAATACATAATGCAAATATGAAATATTGCTGCTATCTGCTAAGTAGTAAAAGTATTGAACATGGGTTTGTGTTGCACTATCAGCAGTTGCACTTACACCTATCAATGTTCTGGGTAAAACAAATTGAAAATCAGGAAATGTCTAAATATGTTGATTAGGCCACTTTTGCACTAAACGCCTCAATTCTAGAGCTACCAAATCCGTTACAAAACCTGTATATACCATTAAACTATTGCTTTAACCAGAGGAGTATTTTAGAATAAAATGGCTCCACGCCCCAATCCTGAGCCTGACGTTACCAGACCAACTAACACAGAGGAATTCCAAAGCTTTCTGCAAAAGCTAAACGTCAAGAAAGTACCAGATCCAGGCGGAATTCCGAATAGGCCAAACTGTCAATGATTTTGGGGACATAGTAAATTAAATGTTCAAAAATCGGTATTTACCCACAAGGTGGAAGTCTGCAAACATTATCTTCATTCCTAAACCGAGTAAAGCGAAGAATTTTCCCCAAAATTAAAGGCCAATAAGTCTCTTATCCAACTTCGAGAAAGTGGCAGAGAGGATTTTGAAGAAGGAAGGAAGGAAGAAAGGAAGGAAGGAAGGAACGAAGAAAGGAAGGAAGGAAGAAAGGAAGGAAGGAAGGAAGAAACGAAGAAAGGAAGGAACGAGGGAAGAGAAGGAACGAAGGAAAAAAGGAACGAAGGAAGGAACGAAGAAAGAGAAGGAACGAAGGAAGGAAGGAACGAAGGAAGGAAGGAACGAAGTAACGAAGGAACGAAGGAACGAAGGAACGAAGGAACGAAGGAACGAAGGAACGAAGGAACGAAGGAACGAAGGAACGAAGGAACGAAGGAACGAAGGAACGAATGAAGCAAAGAACGAACAAACGAATGAAGCAAAGAACGAACGAACGAATAAAACAAAGAACGAACGAAGAAACGGACGAACGAAGAAACGAAGGAACGAATGAACGAAGGAAGAAACGAAGGAAGGGAGGAATGAACGGAAGACGGAACGAATGAAGAAAAGAACGAATGAACAAAGGAAGAAACGAAGGAAGGGAGGAACGAACGCAAGACGGAACGAAGGAAGAAAAGGAACGAAGGAAGGAAGGAACGGAGGAAGGAACGAAGAAAGAGAAGGAACGAAGGAAGGAAGGAACGAAGGAAAGAAGGAACGAAGAAAGGAAGGAACGAAGTAACAAAGGAACGAAGGAACGAAGGAAGAGAAGGATCGAAGGAAGGAAGGAACGAAGGAAGGAATGAACGAAGGAAGGAACGAAGAAAGGAAGGAACGAAGTAACAAAGGAACGAAGGAACGAAGGAAGAGAAGGAACGAAGGAAGGAAGGAACGAAGGAAGGAAGGAACGAAGTAACGAAGGAACGAAGGAACGAAGGAAGGAAGGAACGAAGGAACAAAGGAACGAAGGAACGAAGGAACGAAGGAACGAAGAAACAAAGGAACGAAGGAACGAAGGAACGAATGAAGCAAAGAACGAACGAACGAATAAAGCAAAGAACGAACGAAGAAACGAACGAACGAAGAAACGAAGGAACGAATGAACGAAGGAAGAAACGAAGGAAGGGAGGAATGAACGGAAGACGGAACGAATAAAGAAAAGAACGAATGAACGAAGGAAGAAACGAAGGATGGGAGGAACGAACGCAAGACGGAATGAAGGAAGAGAAGGAACGAAGGAAGGAAGGAACGGAGGAAGGAACGAAGAAAGAGAAGGAACGAAGGAAGGAAGGAACGAAGGAAGGAAGGAACGAAGAAAGGAAGGAATGAAGTAACAAAGGAACGAAGGAACGAAGGAAGAGAAGGAACGAAGGAACGAAGGAAGAGAAGGAACGAAGGAAGGAAGGAACGAAGGAAAGAAGGAACGAAGTAACGAAGGAACGAAGGAACGAAGGAAGGAAGGAACGAAGGAACGAAGGAACGAAGGAAGGAAGGAACGAAGGAAGGAAGGAACGAAGTAACGAAGGAACGAAGGAACGAAGGAACGAAGGAAGGAAGGAACGAAGGAACGAAGGAACGAAGGAACGAAGGAACGAAGGAACGAAGGAACGAAGGAACGAAGAAACGAATGAAGCAAAGAACGAACAAACGAATGAAGCAAAGAACGAACGAACGAATAAAGCAAAGAACGAACGAAGAAACGAACGAACGAAGAAACGAAGGAACGAATGAACGAAGGAAGAAACGAAGGAAGGGAGGAATGAACGGAAGACGGAACGAATGAAGAAAAGAACGAATGAACGAAGGAAGAAACGAAGGAAGGGAGGAACGAACGCAAGACGGAACGAATGAAGAAAGGAACGAATGAACGAAGGGAGGAACGAATGAAGTAAGAAGCGAAGGCAGGGACGAACGAAGGGAGGAAGAAATGAAAGGAAAGAACAAACGAAGGAATGAACGAACGAAGAAAGAAAGTGAGGAAGAAACGAATGAAGCAAAGAACGAACAAAGAAACAAAGGAACGAACGAGGGAACGAACGAAGAAAGAAAGGAAGGAAGAAACGAATTAAGCAAAGAACGAACGAAGGAAGGAACGAACGAAGGAAGGAACAAACGAAGGGAGGAACAAACGGACGAAGGAAGGAAGAAACGAATGAACAAAGGAACGAAAGATGGATCTTGAACTTTTGAGGTCAAACTTGTCACTTTCAAGTATTGAGTGTTTGATTTTTAAATTTTTGAAGTGAAAACTTCTATAAGCGCATAAACCGATTTTTGGTAATGGACAATCTTATGAGTTCGCGTCACCAACATATCTGCAGCATCAGCGATCGCGACATTATTCCTAAGGAACAATTTGGGTTCCAACCAATGCACTCTATCCCATACAAGTTGCCGCGGGTGGTTAAATAAAATCACGTACATCATGAAATGAAATCAGATAGTAGAAGCAATTTTTTTCGATATCAAGCATTTGATACAGTCTGGCACCAAGGATTAGTCTACAAGATGCATCACTTCGGGATATCTCTAGCGCTAGTTCAAATGGTAAGCTCATTCCTTCACCAGCGCTCATTAGATAGGAACTGTCTAACCTGTATAGGTTGGGATATGGAGTACTTCAAGGTTCTGCCTTGTCACCGATCTTATACCATCTCTTCACAGCAGATATTCCAAGAACCAACCAGACGACATTGGCAACCTATGCTGACGACACGGCCGTATCATTAAATTCTCTAAGTTTACAATTGGTCACCAGACGACTACAGACAACGACAGACGAACTCCGAGAATACTTTTGTACATGGAGAATGCAAAGTTAATGCTGACAAGACCCAAGCAGAATTTTTTCACTAGAAGAAGACTCCAACCATACGATCATATTCATGTCCATGGGTAAAACGTCAACTGGAGACTTCAGACAAAGTATCTAGAAGTAATACTCGACAAAAGGGTGACTATTTTAGACTCACATCGAATATGTAATGTCCGAGGTCAGAATGATAAAGGGATTGCTGCTAGCAATGATTGGTAGAAATAGCAAACTGTCCATAGGACTTAAAGTTTTGCTGTTTACATCAATCAGTAAGACCAGCGATGACCTACGCATCTGTAGCATAGGTTACTAGGCTACCGACAACCAAATAAAGAAACTTCAGGTGTTACAGAACGTCCTAAGACAAGCCACAGGATGTTCCAGTGGTTTGTTAAAAATGATCAGCTTCATACGGAAGTCGACCCATCTAAGGTAAGAGATTTTCTCAGGGAGGTGAATTCTAGGGCAATTTTGAGAGCAGACATGCATTCCAACGAACTAGTTCGACAGGTGGTGGATTACGACTCCGAAATCCCAACCAAAATCAGGAGACCGAGGATGGTTCTTTAGGCTTTAACAGCGATCGGCTTCCATTAGGAAAATGTTTTGTGTTTTGTTTGTTACAGTGCTTCAGCGCTAATGTACTGTTTCGACGGAGGGATTAAGGGCCAAGGGCCCAGCCCGAAGAAGCAGGAGTTTTAGTCGGTACCTACAGTCTAGAAATCCGACACTTTCTGGGTTATTTTACAGGATTACCCCTGCTTAACAAAAAAAAAACCTGAGCTTGCCTTGCCATGTTCTTCCTCTTCATCCAAAAATTTGGTAGCAGGAATTCCTTAGTTCTTTATCCCGTGATCTTCTCTGGTTTTGAGGATGTTTAGTAACTGAAAGTTGGAACAAAATGGCTCCACGCCACAATCCTGAGCTTGCATTGCCATGTTCTTCCTTCCTCCTCATCCGAAAATTTGGTAGTGGTAACTCCTTACTTCTTCATTTCGAAATCCTATCTAATTTTAAAGACGTTTGGTAAATGGTGGTTAGAATAAAATGGCGCCACGCCACAATCCTAAGCTTGCCATGCCATGTTCTTCCTCCTCATCCAAAATTTTGATAGTGGGAACTCCTTACTTTTTTCTCTCGAAATCTTTCCTGGTTTTGGGAGTGTTTAGTAATTGAAGGTTAGAATAAAATAGCTCCACGCCACAATCCTGATCTTGCCTTGCCATGTTCTTCCTCTTCATCCAAAAATTTGGTAGCGGGAATTTCTTAGTAATTAATCCCACGATCTTCCCTGATTTTGAGGATGTTTAGTAACTGAGAGTTGGAACAAAATGGCTCCACGCCACAATCCTGAGCTTGCATTGCCATGTTCTTCCTTCCTCCTCATCCCAAAATTTGGTAGTGGTAACGCCTTAGTTCTTCATTTCGAAATCTTATCTGGTTTTGAAGACGTTTAGTAAATGGTGGTTAAAATAAAATGGCGCCACCGCCACAATCCTGAGCTTGCCTTGCCATGTTCTTCCTCCTCATCCAAAATTTTGATAGTGGGAACTCCTTACTTTTTTCTCTCGAAATCTTTCCTGGTTTTGGGAGTGTTTAGTAACTGAAGGTTATAATAAAATAGCTCCACGCCACAATCCTGATCTTGCCTTGCCATGTTCTTCCTCTTCATCCAAAAATTTGGTAGCGAGAATTCCTTAGTCTTTATTCCGCTATCTTCCCTGGTTTTGAGGATGTTTAGTAACTGAGAGTTGGAACAAAATGGCTCCACGCCACAATCCTGAGCTTGCATTGTCATGTTCTTCCTTCCTCCTCATCCGAAAATTTGGTAGTGGTAACTCCTTAGTTCTTCATTTCGAAATCCTATCTGGTTTTAAAGACGTTTGGTAAATGGTGGTTAGAATAAAATGGCGCCACGCCACAATCCTGAGCTTGCCTTGCCTCCTCATCCAAAATTTTGATAGAGGGAACTCCTTACTTTTTTCTCTCGAAATCTTTCCTGGTTTTGGGAACTGAAGGTTGGAATAAAATAGCTCCACGCCACAATCCTGAGCTTGTCTTGTTTTGACTCCTCATCTGCAAATTTGGTTGTGGGAACTCCTTAGTTCTTCATCTCGAAATCTTCTCTGGTTTTGGGGATGTTTAATAACTGGGGACTAGAATAAAATGGCTCCACCCCATAACCTGAGCTTTCGTTGCCATGTTCTTCCTCCTCATCTAAAATTTTGGTAGTGGGAACTTCTTAGTTCTTCATCTCAAAATCTCTGGCTTTGGAGACGTTTAGTAACTTGTAATTGAAGAAGCTTCATAATTAATTCAGATTTTCTGGAAAATGACAAAAATAGTCCTAGGAAAGCGGCATTTTAATGACCATAAAGCATCTTGTTGACTTCATTTCACAATTCTAAGCTGATTGGGCTCTCTTTTACCCGTAAGCATTAAAACCAAGAACCTCGTCGGTCGTCGTTCAAAGTCATTCTCACAAACATCCACTATTTTAAGTAATTTTGAGGTTAAAAAGGCTTCACTACTAAATGGTTAAAGAAGAAACGGAAGAACTGAATACAAAAATAGCATTAGTACTGCAACTGGACTCGGGATCATTCCTAAATATTCACTCACTTTGAAATACAAACCTTGTCCCCTGAAACGAAGAACGGTTGAAAACCACAACAACAAAGGTTGCTCTAACGCGTTCTCTGAAGATGATTGCTATGGGAACTGTTTCTCTCTGAAGATGACAGCTTCGCTGTCGGAACACGTTAGAGCAACCATTGTTGTGTTTTTTTTAATCTTTCTTGGTTGCAGGGGAACAAGTTCTGTGTTTCAGTCGATACATAAGACAATAAGACACACATTAATTAACCCACTTAACAGTCCCACCGCGAAATATGGCGGGTTATTAATTCGATACTTCGTGACAGTGTCTTGTAAGCAAATCAACGTTCATCAATAACTTAAACCTAAGGCCCAACTGTATATCCACCAGCGCGCCGCCGGCTGGCATCACAACCTTGTGTTGCACACCTAATAAATTGGTGGAGACCGTTGGTTTCGTGCTCGACAATGACGTATGAGTCAATAAGGCGGTGATGTTCGAGTGGGCCATGACCGATCGTCAGCTGTTCCCCGCAGCGAACCCATGCAGAGCCAACTCTAATCGAAGATCTGTTATCTGACAACCTCCGATACCGTCAACTATAAGCTCGGCTTCGCAAGAAAAAAGTGCCCCGCCGGAGAGGGGGCGCACGGAATAATTAATTTATTGTTGGTTCGATTGACTAAGAAGTCTATGCAGCCACTTTTACATTAATTATTTCGGGAAACGTCAAAGTAGAGATTAACTGACATTGATAACCAAGTAATGAAGAACTAAAATCTTTAACACTTTTTTTAACAACTGCACAACCGACAACTTATGCGTACAACCGTCATTTAAAACTCAGTAAACTTAGGATACGGTTATCATACATTGGTAACTGACGCCTACTAGAATATTCGATATCGCCTAATTACATTTTCTTCTTAATTTCTTGTACTCTAAAATTGAAACACAAATCTTATCCCCTGAAACCTAGAAAAATTAAAAAACACAACAAAGGCTGCTCTAACGCGTTTCGATAGCCAAGTTATCATCTTCAGAGAGATACTTGTAATCTAGTAAACATTACTACCTGCTATCTATCCACTTTTAATTTGAACTACTTTACAATATACAGAAAAAAAACATCTACAATCGTAAAACATTTATATGTAAATAAGGCATTACTCGTAAGTTATCTAAGGAAATGTTCAACATGCTAGACTAGAGGCATTTGAAGACATTTCTCCTGAACCGTAATCAGTGTACTAATTAGGAATTATTTGTTGTTTAATTGGGGAAATTTCGTTGCACTGAAAAAGTGGTAAGTGAATTTTGTAATCGATAAACTGTAAGACCAGAGGACATTCTTCACCGACTAAGCAGTCGATAACTCTCTTTTTTTTTGTAATGGCAGCTGTTGGTTTCCAACAAAGGGGACAAAACATAGCCAACATCGCGCAGTATTTGTAATCGACTGAAACTGCCTGGGTATATATTCCTATAAATGGCCCATAAAAAGTAAAACCAATGGAGTGTAGTTTTTAAACAGTATCTTAACGATCTTACGTTTAGTTCCATGCTCCAAGGCTGTCGACTAATGATTATTACCTCTTCGCCTGATAAACAATTGTATCTCAATGCGTATCGACAACTAATGGCCGCTTTTAAAGGCGTCAATGTCTTTCGTACAAGTAATTTGCGCCGTTCGGGAGATACTTCCACAGAAAGGTTACATCATCGTCATCATTACTCGAAGAGAAAAAGAACTAGGCCGAATTGGTTAACAAATAAAATTTGGCACTCAAATAGTCTAAGAAGGGGGGATAATGAAACATATTAAACTAACGGTTAGACTCCAAAGTAAAAATTTTAGGTAAAAAAAATGAGAAGTTCCCCATTATTTGATAAAGTTCAATTATCTGCCCTTTAAGGTGGTTCACTGGTCAATTGCTGTTCTATATATTTTCTTTCAATTTCTGTCAGATGTTACTAAAAATGTTACCTTTATACCTACAAAATTAAAAGACTCGTGCCGGTGTCGAAGTGAAGATGTTACGGGCTTTATCGGTTCGAATTGATTAACACGTAAATTGAATAATACCCACTTTATTTTCAAATTTAACTCGAATCACTACAACTGAACAATTAACTCACTTATTGATTTCTAACTGCTAACTCACTACTTAAGTAGACCGACTCTAACTAACTGACTCTAGGGAAAGCTGACCGCCTTATATAGTTTTGGCTCCCGGGTTGTAGACAAATTCCGCAGAAAAGGCTTATCGTTTGCCAAAGTTTCTGGAACGCTTATCTGGCGTTTGTTTCGTTATCGCGGCCGCTTTCCCCTTATCAGATCTTTCTAGAAACTTTTCTTAGGCGGTAAATTCTATTATATCTATTTACATCGCGTTATTAGTATTTATTGTCAAATTCACGATTTTCATAATTGCTAAACTTTTTTATAAAAAAAGTATCTATTATATTATGTATTATGATATTATAAATGGAATAGTACCATTTTTTAGTAATTCCAATCTGAAATTGCACATCTCATAGTGCTGCATTCCGCTCGTTAGTGAAACTTCTTGAAGTAATGCCAACATAACAACTCCACTACTCCTTCTAGATGTCTTTGGTAACCTTAGCTAAGGCTTTGTGTCATAAATCTGTGGGATGAGCAGTGCAGTGTTGTCGGCTCAGAAAATCTATTGCTTGAAAATTTTGTGTTATTGTATCCACGTCTGTAGCCTAAGCTTAAAAGCGAGCAGGGGTAACAATTGACTAGAAGCAGCGCAAACCTAACGTTCTTAAAATTTTTTCCTACGATTACTGCTGGTGAACAGTGGCGGCTGATGTATAGGCACTGTGGCAACTGCAGCACCCCCAATTTCGCTTACGAGTTTTTTTCTCAAAATTGTCTGAACACTATTACATTACACAATTTTTTGTGGAAATTTTAAATTTTCTCTGATTTCTTTTTATAGAAATTTTAGGTTTCTTTCACGAAGTTACGGACATTTAAAAGATCTATTTTATTTTTAATTTTGATCAAAATCACATTTTCAAAAACTAATTTTTGTAAAAGTTTTAAGGAAAGAAAGTCAATATTTCGAGCAGGAATTAAAATGTTAAGAAAACAACACAAATTTCTTTGAAAATGTCCAAGATTTTGAGAAAATAATTACAATTAAAAAAAAATCTAGATCCAACTCATCTCGCATTTTACTATTTCTCTAAAAAATAAGTTAATACGGTATCTTCGAATTTTTACCGCAAATCTCATTTTGTATAAAAAGTTTGAGTTTTTTTCAGATATTTCTATTTTTTTAGGAAATTTTAATTTTTTCTGCAACCGTTTCCATTTTTCCTAAATATTTTATAAAAAGAAATGTCTCAGCAATTTCCATCTCTTCTCGAAAGTGTTGTTCTTAAATTTTCGTCTAGAAATTCCAACTTTTTCACATTTTTCTTTATGTTCCTTTAATTTGCTTTAAAAATGTCAAGTTTTTTTACGACACTTTGACCATTTAAAGTTCACTTTATTTTGTAGTTTTGACAAAAAATGTTTGAAAAAAACCCTGAAAGCTCTATAAAAATTTCAATATTTTGGAAAAAACAAACATTTTAGACTTTTTTGTAAAGATATTTCAAATTTTTTTTTAAATTTCGATGTTATCTCAAAGAAATTTTGCTTTTTTCCTATAAAATTTGTGTTTTTCCTCTAAACATTTTATACAAAATTTTTTTTTGAAATTTCGACTTTTCCTGGAAATTCTGTCTTAAAGATATTTTTTCTTGTAGAAATTTTGATTTTTCTCTAATTTGCTTTGAAAATTTAAAAGTTTTTTAACGAAATTTTAATATTTTAAGGTTCATTTTATTTTGTAATTTTGATGAGAAACTAAAAATTATTAAGTATAAATTTAGGGAAAATAAACTTCAAATCTGCATAAAAATAAGAAAAGTATTTTATAAAAATAAATTTCTCGCAATTTCCATTTTTTCTCGAAAGTGTTGTTCTTAAATTTTCGTCTAGAAATTCCAACCTTTTCAGATATTTTTTTATGTTCCTTTAATTTGCTTAAAAAATGTCAAGTTTTTTCACGACACTTTGACCATTTAAAGTTCATTTTATTTTGTAGTTTTGACAAAAAATGTTTGAAAAAACCCTGAAAGCTTTATAAAAATTTCAATATTTTGGAAAAAACAAACATTTTAGACTTTTTTGTAAAGATATTTTAATTTTTTTTTAAATTTCGATATTATCTCAAAAAAAATTTACTTTTTTTCCTATAAAATTTGTGTTTTTCTGTAAACATTTTATACAAAATTTTTTTTTGAGATTTCGACTTTTCCTGGAAATTCTGTCATTAAAATATTTTTTCTTGTAGAAATTTTGATTTTTCTCTAATTTGCTTTGGAAATTTAAAAGTTTTTTAACGAAATTTTAATATTTTAAAGTTCATTTTATTTTATAATTTTGATGGGAAACTGAAAATTATTAAGTATAAATTTAGGGAACATAAACTTCAAATCTGCATAAAAATAAGAAAACTATTTTATAAAAAGAATTTTCTCGCAATTTCCATTTTTTTTTCGAAAGTATTTTTCTTAAATTTTCGTTTAGAAATTCCAACTTTTTCAGATTTTTCTTTATGTTCCTTTAATTTGCTTTAAAAATGTCAAGTTTTTTCATGACAATTTGACCATTTAAAGTTCATTTTATTTTGTAGTTTTGACAAAAAATGTTTGAAAAAAACCGTAAAAGCTCTATAAAAATGTCAACATTTTGGAAGAAACAATCATTTTAGACTTTTTTGCAAAGATATTTCAATTTTTTTTTAAACTTCGATGTTATCTCAAAGAAATTTTTCCTATAAAATTTGTGTTTTTCTCTAAACATTTTAAACAAATTTTTTTTTGAAATTTCGACTTTTCCTGGAAATTCTGTCTTTAAGATATTTTTTCTTGTAAGAAATTTTGATTTTTCTCTAATTTGCTTTGGAAATTTAAAAGTTTTTTAACGAAATTTTAATATTTTAAAGTTCATTTTATTTTATAATTTTGATGAGAAACAAAATTATTAATTATAAATTTAGGGAAAATAAACTTCAAATCTGCATAAAAATAAGAAAACTATTTTATAAAAAGAAATTTCTCGCAATTTCCATTTTTTCTCGAAAGTGTTGTTCTTGAATTTTCGTCTAGAAATTCCAACTTTTTCAGATATTTCTTTATGCTCCTTTAATTTGCTTCAAAAATGTCAAGTTTTTTCACGACACTTTGACCATTTAATGTTCATTTTATTTTGTAGTTTTGACAAAAAATGTTTGAAAAAAACCCTGAAAGCTCTATAAAAATTTCAACATTTTGAAAAAACAAACATTTTAGACATTTTTGCAAAGATATTTCAATTTTTTTTAAACTTCGATGTTATCTCAAAGAAATTTTTCCTATAAAATTTGTGTTTTTCTCTAAACATTTTATACAAAATTTTTTTCGATATTTCGACTTTTCCTGGAGATTCTGCCTTTAAAATATTTTTTCTTGTAGGAATTTTGATTTTTCTTTAATTTGTTTGGGAAATTTAAAAGTTTTTTAACGAAATTTTAATATTTTAAAGTTCATTTTATTTTATAATTTTAATGAGAAAAAAAATTATTAATTATAAATTTAGGGAAGATAAACTTCAAATCTGCATAAAAATAAGAAAACTATTTTATAAAAAGGAATTTCTCGCAATTTCCATTTTTTCTCGAAAGTGTTGTTCTTGAATTTTCGTCTAGAAATTCCAACTTTTTCAGATATTTCTTTATGCTCCTTTAATTTGCTTCAAAAATGTCAAGTTTTTTCACGACACTTTGACCATTTAAAGTTCATTTTATTTTGTAGTTTTGACAAAAAATGTTTGAAAAAACCCTGAAAGCTTTATAAAAATTTTAACATTTTGGAAAAAACAAACATTTTAGACTTTTTTGTAAAGATATTTCAAATTTTTTTTTAAATTTCGATATTATCTCAAGGAAGTTTTACTTTTTTTCCTATAAAATTTGTGTTTTTCTCTAAACATTTAATACAAATTTTTTTTTGGAATTTCGATTTTTTCTGGAAATTCTGTCTTTAAACTATTTTTTCTTGTGGAAATTTTGATTTTTCTCCAGTTTGCTTTGGAAATTTAGAATTTTTGTAACGAAATTTTAATATTTTAAAGTTCATTTTATTTTGTAATTTTGATGAGAAACTGAAAATTATTAGTATACATTTAGGGAAAATAAACTTCAAATCTGCATAAAAATAAAAAAACTTTGGGAAAAATATTGAAATTTCAAGAAAAAATGAACCTCGTGAATTTCAACCTTTTTTACAATTTGATAGTTCTCTAAAACATTACTACTACTGTAAGACCAAAGGAAATTCTGAATGTGAATTTCCAATGTTAAATTTATTCGTGAAATTCTCAAGTTCGAATTTAAAATTCAAATTTCGATAAAAAAAGATCGAAATTTAAAGATTAAACTTAAAATTTCAAGAGAAGGCATATCATATTTCTAGAAAAAGTTAAAATTTCTTATTTGTAAACTACATTTTTCAAAAAAAATAACATTTTCGGAATTAAAGAAAAAATGTTATTTTCAAATAAACTTATTGTCAACAATATTCATTTATTTTTATTTTTTAAAGTAGGAATTATTGAAATTTTTGAGTTCAACATTTCTAGAAGAGTCTCAAAATTTCGAAATAAAAAATAATCAAAATGGTAAAAAACATCATTGATAAGTAACTGTCCTGATTTAATTTTTTTCTAGTAATTTTGAAGTTCCAGAGAAATTTCAAAAATCAAATATTCCTGCTTGAGGCCAATTTTTTGTGATTAAAATTCAAATTTTGACAATTTATTTGTACATTAAAATACAAGTTTTTTTTGGAAATTTGTTTCAAAACTTTACACAATTTTAAAAATAGAAAATTTTATTATTATTTTTTTTTAAATTTGAGTGTTATTTCTAAATTTTTCTCCAAACATGTAAATTTAAAAAGAAAAACGGTACCACTTTTGAAATATAAAGCTAACGTTATCAGAAAAGTCGAATTTAAACAAAAGTGTCAAATTTTAAAAAAAATTAAAATTTTCATAGAAAGTCAGATTTTCAAAAGAAAACAAGGATTTCGAAAAAAATTCTCAATTTTTTAAATGGTCGACATTTTCAATAATTTTGGGAATGTGGGAAAAATAGCGACATTTAAAATAAAATACAGAGTTTTTAATTGAATTTTCAGAAAAACTGAATTTTTTTAACATTGGAGAAACTCAAAATTATCGAAAAATTCGTAATTATCAATAAAGTTAAAATTTTGAAAAGGTAAAATTTTGAAAAAAGTCGAAATTTTCAATAGAATCTTTTAAGTCGAAGATTTAATTGGAAGTGTTTTTAAAAAATGTATAAATAAAATTTTTAAAAAAAATCAAGTTTTCAAAAACATCGAAATTTTAAAAAAAGTCGAAATTTTGAAATGGAGTTTAAATTTTACGAAGTATTAGTCGAATATTTTAATAAAAGGTTTCAAGAAGTGTCTGACAAAAAAAATCACAATGTTTAAATAAAGGATCGACAGTTTTTAGAAAATGTCAAAATTTTGAAAATATTTGAAATTAAAAAGATGGTCAAAATTTTTAAGTTTCCCAAAAATTTTAAATTTTGAAAAATTCGAACATTTGAAAAAGGCCGGAATTTTCAACAAAGTGGGAATTAAAATAAAAGGTCGAAAATTTCAAAAAAATGCAGATGTAAGAAAAGATTAAAATTTTCAATAAAGAAAGTCAAAATTTGTTGACAAGGCAAACATTTTTAAAATCTTTTTTTGCAAAAGAAGAAATTTTTAAAAAAGAATAGGTCGAAATTTTATAGTCGAAATTAAAAAAATATCAAAATTTGCAAAAGATTTAAGAATTTTTATTGAATTTACGAAATAATTGGAAATTTAAAAAAAAAGCTTAAATTTTGAATAGTTGGGAAATTTGTACTTAACTTCTCAATAAAAACCAAACCAAAATGACAATTATCAGATAGATCGAGGTTTTAGAAAATCAAAATATTGAGAGGTTAAAATTTTGGAAGAAGTTTTAATTTTTGGTAGTTAAAATTTTAAATCAAAGTGAAACATTCTTTTAAAAAGTTAAAATTTTAGCTCGAAAAAATTAAATTTTTGAAGAAATGTCAAACATTTCATAAAATTCCAAAATTTTCAAAACAATCAAAATTTTGAAAGAATTTCGAAAATTAAGAAGTAGCGAAATTTTCAACAACAAAAATCAAAAAATAATCGAAAATTTGCAAAAAAAAGTCGAATTTTCGAAAAATAGTTGACATTTAAATAAAAACCAGTCGAAATTTCTAAGAATCGAAATTGAAAACTAAGAAGTAGCCAAATTTTCTACAAAAAAAAATCAAAAAATAATCGAAACTTTGCAAAGAAAAGTCGAACTCTTGGAAAATAGTTGACATTTAAATAAAAACCAGTCGAAATTATTAAGAATCGAAATCTTCAATAAAAAAAATATAATTTTTCAAAAAAAATTACAAAAAAACAGAACACGAAAAAGTCTAAATATTTACGAAAATACCAACATTTTTAAAAGAGTTTTTTAGAAAAATCAACACTTAAAAATAAAATAAGGTCGAGATTACAAGAAAAAATCTAAATTTTGCAATACAGTCGAAATTTGGAAAAAATTCAACATTACAATGAAGTCGACATTATCAACAATTTTTATTGTCAAGTTTTCAAATAAATCTAAAATTATTGAAAAGTAACATTTTGAAAATGTTGAAATTTTCAGTCGAAATCTTAAAAATTTTAAAACGTTAAACATTGTCGTAGCACCCCCATTAATTTTGGCTACGAGCCGCCACTGAATTCCAATCTGAAATTGCACATCTTATGGTGCTGTATTCCGCTCGTTAGTGAAGCTTCTTGAAGTAATGCCAACATATCAATTCCACTACTCCTTCCAGATGTCTTTGGTAACCTTAGCTAAGGCTTTCTTTCATAACTCTGTGGGATGAGCAGTGCAGTGTTGTCGGCTCAGAAAATCTATGTGTTATTGTATCCACGTCAAGCGAGTAGTGGTGACAATTTACGAGAAGCAGCGCAAACCGTAACGTTCTTAAATTTTTTTTCTACGATTACTGCTGGGAATTACCTTAAATCCTTCAGCCAGTTTCGTTCAACATTTAGAAGTCCTATGTTAGGCCAACACAAATTTTGTAACCAAGCGTTAACATGAAAATGTTTTCTTTTTCGTAGTATGATAGTTGTAGGTATGTATGTCAGTTGTAGGTGTAGTATAGTAAGGTATAGTCCAGCAGATACTTGGTGGCTAGTAGTGGGAGACAGTATCTGCATCTGCGCACTCTTACGTCACGTCAGAAGCGATTTGGTCGACTGTGCACCCCTTTCGCTCTCCATCAAATCTCTGTTGAATAATACGACGTACTCAAAGAAAATTAAAATTAAGAAGCTACTATTTTTTGTTCCCCTGCCCCACGTGAAGTCATCCCAGTGCCAAAAATCCTTGGATAGTCAAATTAGTGTATCCTGGAAGCAAACAAAGCTGGAAACTAATAAATCTAGACTCTAACAAAGCTACGTGTTCAGTTTTAATCATAGAATGTTAAAAAGGAGCTAATCAATTAGATCCTAGAAATCTTTGCACAAAATATAGACCTATGCAAGATATCAAATAAATCAAAGCAGAAAATGGTGAATCATTTATTTCGTTCAAACGAGAACCCTATAAATATATCCTGTGATGGTATCGTCTAAAATAGTGCGGAATTATTAACTCGCGAAGCCATAGAACAAAGAAAATCTCCAATACGATCTCATAAATAAAACGCTTGACAGTGGCAGCAGTGGGATTTCCTTGAAGTCATTACATTAACGACATCCAATCAATCAATGATTTGATAACTGACGCGAAGATTTAGATATTATGAACCGTCGCTTGTTCGTTATGGACCGATATAAGCCATCACATTAAGGTCCCAGCTTACAAAAACTTTCATAATGTATAGACTTATGACTTATAGGGGCGAATCTCGTCTTCAGATCCAGTCTGACGATTGCTTCTAGTAAAATATTGTAACGCAATGTAAATAGATGGAATAGAATTTAGAATAGAATTGTATAATTTAAACAAACGGCAGATAAGCGTTCCAGAAATTTCGGCAAACGATAAGTCCTTATCTGCCGAAAAGTTCTAGAAGCCGGGAACCAAAACTATAAAAGGCGGTCAGCTTTTCCCTCAAGTGAAGTCAGTTAGAATCAGTGTAATTAGTGAATTAGTAGAAGTCAATAATAAGTGAGTTAATTGTCAATTGTGGTGATCCAAGTTGAGTTCAGTAATAAAGTGGGTATAATCCATCACGTGTAATCAATTCGAACCGAGAAGCCCGTAACAATATCAAGGATTCTGTATGCATACTTAATCATCTGACATAATATAAACATTTGTATAACTCTATAATTCTTGATCTGCTATTTGTCTGGAAATAACTCTTGAAGACTAAAAAAAATCTGAGTTTTGGATAAAGTCCAAATTATCAAATAAAATTAAAAGTTCGAGGAAAATGATCGAATTTTTCGTTGAACTAAAAATTTTGGAAGACGTCAATAGAAGTATCTAGTATCTTTCTGAATATGATAGTGTGGCTGTCGAAACGTATTAGAGCAACCTTTGTTGTGTTTTTTAGTCTTTCTTGATGTCACGGGACAAGATTTGTATTTCAATTTTTAAAGTAGCAAACTAATAAAATCGTGTCAAGAAAATTCAACTAGGGAATAACAGTGTCTATGTCATGTAGTTCGAAACCACACTAGTGAACGAGTCAAAATATTAGAAATATTTTAAAATAAATGTTGTTCAAACTGATTCGATAGTATCACGCTAATTCGCTTGACCAGCATGCTCTAATAACAATTTGAATACACTGTTAACGTTGGAGCACGTTGGTAACGCGTGATGGTGACAAGTGATTGGTCACAGGAAACCATAAGTTTACCTCCTATCCAAAATTGCTCAACGCGCCTAAAGAAGTTCTTACTTCAAACAATGTTTGAAAAAGTTAAAAATTCAGAAAAAAATCTGAATTTAAAAAAAGCTTAGTTTTAAAAAAGTAAAAACCACCAAATAAAATCAAGACCTCGAGTAAACGTCAACATTTTGAAAAATGGCTCGAAATTTTCATTAGACTGGAAATTTTGAATATCCGTCGAAATTATAAAAAAAATCAAATTCTATATAAATCTAAATTAACAAGGAGGTCTAAATTTCGTGACAAAGTAAACATTTTGAAAAAATTTTCCAAATGTCAAAACCAATAGAATCGAAATTTTGAAAAATAGGCTACTTCCATAGCGAAAGTGCCCCCACCGGGAACCTATACCATGATCTATGTCGTTACGTACAGAATATTATTGCAAATTAATATAGGTGGATTTCCCCCTCCATCTTTAGTTACCATGGAAATAATTGAAGAAAACCTTCCTCATGCACCTTTTTTTCTAAGCTATCTAACTGTTAAACTATTGAAGGTAGCGAAAAAAAGCTAACTGTTTGTGATAGTACATTGCAGGATCCATTTTATAATTTTTTTAGGGTAGGCTAGCCCCCTAGAAATATCAATAAAACACAAATAAAAATTTTCATTAATAATTTCTATAATATCTGTTGGAGTGACCACTTTACAAAAAATACAGAAAATGTACTTCATATGCCACCTAACAGCATACCAAGTTTCATTAAAATCCAGTTGGTGCAACATGTCAAACAAAAAATTTAATATGTCTGCATACAATATCTAAGCCTGCTGATATTAAGTAAATGTAATTATTATTATTATCCTACCAAAAATACGTTTTTCATATTGAATAATATAACTTTGTGGATTACTTAAGGAATAAAAGTTTTTACGAACCCAACTTCTAATCTTTTTTATTTCCAAGTTACAGGCTGTTTCATTATACAGGAAAATAAAATTATTTTAATTTATATTTCTAAAACCCTTTGACCTAGCGTTATAAAATTTGATATATAGTATCAGTATATTAAAAGGAATCTTCTGCATTTATTCCCTTTTTTTTAAACGCCAGGGGCGTACGTTAAGATAATAATATTAAATTTTAATATGAGAAAAATGCCATGCCACTGTATGTTAAAGTCTTAAAAAGATGAAAGATTAAGAATTGTTATGTAGTACCAAAAAATGCATAACTGAAAGCAGGAAAATACCTTTGCAAATTTATAGCAATTTATATACGAGGTAAAGCAACAAAAATTGAACAGAGTCAATAAATTATAGGATTTTTTTTATTGTTGAAAAAAATGCAAAAATAGGTTGACTTTGTTTGAATCAAGACAACTTTGGTCGTTTTAATGACAACTTCCTAAACAGGGCTTGTATCTCTCAAAAATTTTAATGGAAAGGGGCCCATGTTGGAGATCATTGGAAAACCATTTGATGCTCTATCTATTTTTAATTTGATTAATTTTTTAAGATATAAGGTAGTGTGCTTGTCATTCAGATTCAGTAAAATGTTTACCTTTTATTCTGGTTTATTTATTTATTTTGTTCTATATAGGAATAAAAAAAGATTCTGATGATAGATCATGTAGTATCCCTACGATTGTGACAAGAAAGTGAATTTAGTCTGACATGTTATCTCTAATTAAAATGATTTATTTGATTGCGGGAAGGGTACAAGTGATAAAATTGTTTTGTAAAAATAACTAATAAATATCTCATCTTTTCGACAAATAACAATCCAGTAGGAATTGTTCTGAAATTAGTAGCAAAATTCTGAGAGACGAGATCTGTGGCTAATAAAAAATTAATTACTGAATATCTCATTTAAAATGACGATGTAAAGACTTGTGACTGTTTGATGACATGTTGCTATAAAGGGTAGATCATATTACATTTAGTTCCGTATTTAATTAGTCGCAGCCCGTATATCCTTTATATCGGAGTTTTTTAACTAATTTCAGAACAATTTTGCCACCTATCGTCATCATTATTTATTTATCGGTCAATTAAATATACCAAGCTCTTATAGAAAACAAAAACATTATTTTTATAAAATTATTTTAATAGAATACTTTTTAATTCAACAGATTGTCTATTTAAATATAAAACTTCCAAGTGAAATAATTTCTTTTATAACAGATACCTTAGGAGAATTGTTTTCCATATGTTTAAATAACTGCTTTGATTTAAAGAAAATAATAATGGAAGTTTGCATGCTACAGGGTATACTTCCTAATATATTCTTCATGGTAGACCCTTATTGACCGGAAATATTACGTTTTTATCAAAATAACAAATTTTTATTTTTCCATATCTAATTTTGGGTCTTCTTTTTTTGATTATTCCTATTCTATGTAAAATAAACTAACCTCTTAATTTGTGAACTGTCATGAAGTGACGTTTTCAATAAATTTAAATATCACGTAGTCGCATTTCGAAAACTGTTTAGAAAATTGTCAACAAACCATAAAAATTTAAATATTGCCAAACTGGGCCGAAGAAATATTAAATAAATTGAAAAAAACAAAAAATTCCTAATATATCTTCAAATAAAATTAATGAAATTCAAAAAGTAACTTATGGTGGCAAAGACAAAAAAAACCAAGTTTGATGTGCAACTTGAATCCTAGCAGGGGGGTTGCATTTAAAACTCTAAAATGTACTGCAAAATATGGTTCTTTGCCAAAAATAATCTAACTATTTTCTCATGTTGTTGCAAAACAAAATCACAAACTTTATTGGATTGTGTTATGTTTTTGTTAAGTAACCCCGTGTATGAATTGTTATAAGTTTGCAAAAATCATTTCCTGCGTTCAGTTATACATTTTTTGGTATCTGGTGACTACTTTTAAACTTTCATTTTTTTCAAAACGTTAAAAAACAGTGGCGTACCACTTTTCTCACATAAATGTTTAATGTCAATACCCTAACGTACGCCCCTGACAGTTAAAAAAAACCTAACAAGTGCAGAAGTTAGCCTTTAAAGTACTGATAATGTGTATCGAATTCCATGGAGCTAAGTTAAAGGGTTTCCGAAATACAAATAAAACTAATTTTATTTTCCTCTATAATAAAACAGCCTGTAACTCGTAAATAAAAAATATTAGTACCCTAAATTAATATGAACTTTTAATCCTTAAGCAATCTGAAAAAGTATTTTTTTTAATATGGAAACGTTTTTAAAGTAGGATAACAATTATATTTATTTCAAATATACGAGGGCAGCAGGCGCAGAGGTTATGGGCAGATATATTTAATTTTTTTGACATGTTGCACCACTTTGATTTTAATGAAAACTTAGGTACGCTGTTAGAAGACATACTGGACATATTTTTTATACGTTTTGTAGAGTGGATCACTTAGAGAGACCTTACAAAAATTGATACTTAAAATTTTTATTTGTATTTTATTAATATTTGTAGTGGGGCTAGCTCCCCCAAAAATATTTATAAAATAAACCCTACGGTAAACCATTACCATCAGTTTGTTTTGCTTTTGCTACCTTTAATAGTTTATTAAATATGTCGCTTTAAAAAAAAGGTGCCTGAGGAAGGTTTATTTTTAATTATATCCTTAGTAACCGAAGATGGAGGGGGAAAATTGACATATAGTAATTACTAGTGTGACCCTAATACGTTATGAGATAGATCACGATATAGGTTCCCGGTGGGGGCAATTTCACTATGGAAGTATGGCTAGACCAATTGCAAAAAGTGTACGGAACATTTTTCGGAAAAGATTGAAATTTAGGAAAAAGTAGACATCTAAAAAGATGAAATATACACAGAAGTAAAAGTTTCACAAAAAAGGGGAATTTTCTTAAAAAAGACAAAATTTCCAAAATAACTCCAACTACAAAGAAAAATATTTAATTTTGAAAAAGTAGTGAAAAAATCAGGGGATTTCGAAAAAAGATGTTTTTTGAATAAAAAAACTAGAAGTAAAATGTTTAGAATAGGGCTAAATTTTAGGAAAAACCTGTTTTAAAAGAAAAGAACAAAATTTCGAGTAAAAAATGAAATTACAGAAAAAAGTTGATATTTCTAGAAACTTTAGAAATCTAGTTAAAGTTTCTGTAAATTCAGATCTTAAAAGATCTAAAGTAAGAAAAAAAAATTATAGCGTAATTTCCAAAAATAGGGAGTAAATTTGAAATTTTTTAAGGAAAGAACATTTTAAAGAGAATTAGAATTTTGGAATCATTTGTCAAATGTCAAAACCAATAGAATCTAAGTTTTGAAAAAAAGGCAAATTAGCAAAAAGTGTACGGAACATTTTTCGGAAAAGATTGAAATTTGGGAAAAAGTAGACATCTAAAAAGATGAAATATACACAGAAGTAAAAGTTCCACAAAAAAGGGGAATTTTCTTAAAAATGGCAACATTTCCAAAATAACTCTAAGTACAAAGAAAAATATTTAATTTTGAAAATGTAGTGAAAAAATCAGGGGATTTCGAAAAAAGGTGATTTTTGAATGAAAAAAACAAGAAGTAAAATTTTTAGAATAAGGCTTAATTTAAGGAAAAACCTATTTAAAAGAAAAGAACAACATTTCAAGTAAAAAATGAAATTCAAAGAAAAAGTTGATTTTTCTAGAATCTTTAGAAATCTAGTTAAAATTTCTGTAAATTCAAATCTTAAAAGATCTAAATTAAAAAAAAATTATAGCGTTATTTCCAAAAATAGGGAGTAAATTTGAAATTTTTTAAGGAAAGAACATTTTAAAGAGAAATTAGAATTTTGAAATCATTTGTCAAATGTCAAAACCAATAAAATCTAAGTTTTGAAAAAAAGGCAAATTTGCAAAAAGTGTACGGAACATTTTTCGGAAAAGATTGAAATTTGAAAAAAGTACACATTTAAAAAGATAAAATATATACAGAAGTAAAAGTTTCACAAAAAAGGGGAATTTTCTTAAAAAAGGCAACATTTCCAAAATAACTCTAACAATAAGTAGAAAGAAAAATATTTAATTTTGAAAAAGTAGTGAAAAAATCAGGGGATTTCGAAAAAAGATGATTTTTGAATGAAAAAACCAAGAAGTAAAATTTTTAGAATAAAGCTAAATTTTAGGAAAAACGTGTTTTAAAAGAAAAGAACAAAATTTCGAGTAAGAAATGAAATTCCAGGAATAGTCAAATTTGAGAATAGTCGTTTATAAGAAATATGGGGGGTATTGTCACCACCACTCCCTCTTTAGCTTGGACTATAGACGTTGATACAATAACACAAATCTTCAAGCAATAATTTTGGTGGAACGACTGGTCCTTGGTTGTCTTCAAAAATTGAAATACAAATCTTATCCCTTGAAACCAAGAAAGAATCAAAAACATAACAAAAGTTGCTCTAACGCGTTTCGATACCTATCATCTTCAGAGAGATATTGAGATGAATTTTGGACAACGAAAAATCGAAATTTTGAAAAAAAGATTAAATTTGAAAAGTTGAAATTTCTGGACCATAATGGGTATGAAAAAATGTGGTAATTTTAACACAAAAGGACGAATGTCAAAAAATAATATCAAAATTTCCAAATAACAATTTCCAAAAATATAGAAATTTTGCGAAAAAGATCGAAATTTTGGAAAAACACAAATTTTGAAGAAAACGTCGTCTTTTTTAGAAATATTGAATACTGAATTTTAAGATAGATATGAAAATTTCCAAAAAAAAGTCAAATTTTAAGCAAATACTAAAAATATTCGAAATTTCTGATTCAAGCAGGTAGAAAGTTAGTGAAATAACGTTTTAAAAAAGACCAAATTTGAAGAAAAACCTGGAAGTTAAGAAACGAAATTTTGAGGAAAAGTCTAATAGGAAAGAATGTTTAAGAAAACAGGCGTAATCTAGCAAAAATCCAAAATATTTCAGAGACACATCGATGTTTTCAAAACATCGAATTATCCTTTGCATCCCTAGAGATAAATTTTAAAAAAATTGAGAGATAGTCAAGTAGGAAAGAAATTTGGAGTAAAAAGAAGTAATCCAGTAAAAATTCAAAACATTGGATTACATCCCTTACTTTGTGGATGATGCAGTAATGCGAAACCTGGTCCGGTGTTAGCAAATATTTATCAAACCCTTGTGGAATTTTTAAATTTAATTGCGTTTTTATCGTTAATAAAATTAAATAGTTATCAATAAAAAATTGGCAAATTTTTAGAAAAACTTAAAATTTTCCAGTTGAATATTTTTGTTTTGACTGTTCAAGAACGAACAAGAGAAGTGCCCCATTATAACGTCAAAAATGTTCTATATTAAGATAAATGTTGACATTTGAGAAACACGTTGGAATTTCCAAAAAATTCGATCTAAAAAAATCTCTAAAACTTTGAAATTTCCAAACAAAGTTTTTGTCTTTTTACAAAAGCTTGGAAATTCCAAAGTTTTCAAAGCATTTACCTTATCAAAAGGTCGACCAAATTTTTAGAAAAAGGTAATTTTTGATAAACAAGTCGAAATTTGCGAAAATTTGAATTTTAAAAATTGGAAATTTTCTGGAATGGTCGAATTTTGAAAAATGTAAATTTGGAAGAAACGAAAACCGAAAAATTTTGATATAAAAATTTAAAATTTCTCTAAAACTTTGAAATGTCCAAAGAAAGTTTGCTAGCCTTTTTGTCTTTTTACAAAAGTTTGGAAATTCCAAATTTTTCAAGGCATTTATTTTTTTATGAAAAAGTCGACCAAATTTTGAGGAAGAGGCAAATTTTAATAAACAAACCGAAATTTGCAAAAATTTGAATTTTAAAAAGTGGAAATTTTCTGGAAAGGTCCAATTTAAAAAAATCGAAATTTGGAAGAAACGAAAACCGAAAAATTTTGAGATAAAAATTCAAAATTTCTCTAAAACCTTGAAATTTCCAAAGAAATTTAGCTAGCCTTTTTGTCTTTTTACAAAAGTTTGGAAATTCCAAAGTCTTCAAAGCATTTACTTTTTTATCAAAAGGTCGACCAAATTTAAAAAAAAAGGCAAATTTTGATAGACAAGTCGAAATTTGCGAAAATTTGGATTTGAAAAAAGTGGAAATTTTCTGGAAAGGTCGACTTTTGAAAAATGGAAATTTGGAAGAAACGAAAACTGAAAAATTTTGAGATAAAAATTCAAAATTTCTCTAAAACCTTGAAATTTTCAAAAAGTTTGCTAACCTTTTTACCTTTTTACAAAAGTTTGGAAATTCCAAAGTTTTCAAAGCATTTACTTTTTTATCAAAAGGTCGACCAAATTTTTAGGAAAAGGCAAATTTTGATAAACAAGTCAAAATTTGCAAAAATTTGGATTTTAAAAAAGTGCAAATTTTCTGGAAAGGTTGAATTTTGAAAAATGGAAATTTGGAAGACACAAAAACCGAAGAATGTTGAAATAAAAATTTAAAATTTCTCTAAAACATTGAAATTTTCGAAGAAAGTTTGCTAGTCTTTTTGTCTTTTTACAAAAGTTTGGAAATTCCAAAGTTTTCAAAGCATTGAGGTTTTTATCAAAAAGTTGACCAAATTTTGAGAAAAAGGCAAATTTTGATAAACAAGCCGAAATTTGCGAAAATTAGGATTTTAAAAAAGTGGAAAATTATTGGAAAGGTCGAATTTTCAAAAATGGAAATTTGGAAGAAACGAAAACCGAAAAATTTTGAGATAAAAATTCAAAATTTCTCTAAAACCTTGAAATTTTCAAATAAATTCAGCTAGCCTTTTTGTCTTTTTACAAAAGTTTGGAAATCCCAAAGTCATCAAAACATTTACTTTTTTATCAAAAGGTCGACCAAATTTTGAGACAAAGGCAAATTTTAATAAACAAGCCGAAATTTGCGAAAGTTTGGATTTTAAAAAAGTGGAAATTTTCTGGAAAGGTCGACTTTTGAAAAATGGAAACTTGGAAGAAACGAAAACCGAAAAACTTTGAGATAAAAATTCAAAATTTTTCAGAAGGCTAAAGAAATAAAATTTGCAAAAAGATCAGAATTTGAAAAAAAAATGGTAGCCAACTAGTTGAATAAAAATTTGCAATCGACTGCTTTAGCCAAATCCCACCTAGCACTTAGTAAGACTTCAACCTGTAACTCAGCTATGGAAAAACATAGTGAGGCTAGGATTGCGGCATTGGAAGGCTTTCGAAGTCTGGAACCGATCTCTTCTCGCCAAATTAACATCTTATGGTCTACCTCCAGGTGTCTGTCATTTGATATCGAGTTTTCTCGTTGACAGATCTCTTCAGATCGTCGTCGATGGCACCTAATTAAAGACATTTGCCATTAATGAAGGGATGCCTCAGGTATCTGTCTGGTCTCCCACTCTGTTTCTGTTACACATAAACGATCTCTTTGCTTCAACTTCCAATCCGATATACAGCTACGCAGATAGTTGCCTGGTGTCATCTTTTTTTCTCAGACAAACCATTATTCGTCGCTGCTTCAGATCGACTATTTTGGATTTTGGTGAAATATTTAGTAAACGGTAAAAAGGGGTTAAAAAAGCATTTAAATCCAGTTTTTATAGGCACCCTTACTTTACTAGTCACCCTTACGTTGAACTAACAATCTGCTCAACAATAAGTTCTCTTAAAGAGCTCTTACAGTCAACATTTTTTAGAGTCTGACATCGGGGAATATTGCCAGAAAGTTAACATTATATTAACATAAAGATTTCCTATATTAAAGACATCTATCAAAATTATCTTATAGGTATCTATTAGATGTCCGTAATCTGACGTCTAAGAAAAGTTATCTAAATGTTAATATTTCTGTAGATCTTAAAGCTATCGCTATAATGATATCTTTAAGATATCTTTCTGATTTAGGTGCTGTACGGGAATGTAAGTCAAAAAATTTGTTTACTTAAAATGGCAAAAGTCAGAATTAATTTGGAACTTCCAAAAATTGCCCTCCGCACCTTTGCACATCGTCGTGAGAAAGCTTCTTAAAAATAGTTTCATTTTAGCCTCGAGGACACTTACATCACTCTTTATACTCTTTTGGTCGTAACCTTTAGAAGATATATGGCGTTCAATATCGTTTGCCTTTGGCTGACATATGGCTTTGGATTAATATAAATAGACTGCACAGAAGAACATGATTTTAAACTTAAAGCACTAGTCGATCTGAACGGGATATATTGGCTCAGTCAAATATAACGTATAACCATTGCGTATATAGATAGTACAAATACTGACTGGTTTCAGCAAATAAATAACTAACAAATAACTTTGTTATCGATGCGATTAATTTCCGTAAAGGTGTTTGTACTTATTTGTACTTGTTCCTTGGCTTTTTATTTTCAAGATTGGAAGCATTCTTGAGTAAATTACCAACATATCTGCATATTTTTCTTAAAGCTTCACTAGCTGCTAAGTTGCATCTTCCAACTTTTCACCCAGAAAATATCGATAAATCGATTCAAAGCGTGCAACAAAGAGTTTCGCTTTATGAATTCTAGTTATGTGCTGGTGTGACAAATAATAATTAAACTTGTTCCCACAGAATTCCATGTTTCGACATTACATAATAAGCCCCATAAAACTTAATGGATTTTTTATGCTACACTTAGATTACGCATATTAATGACACTTATTAGCTAAAATGTTACCAAGATTTAAATTTTTAAGCCCAACCGTGCTCGATATTTTTCAGTTGTTGCGGTTGGTTTTTTATCAAGATCAAAGACAGGGTAACGATAAAAGCGACCGTTAGAATTTCGATATTATAAATCGGTCACCTGCACGTTTATTTCATTCTATCAGGCTGACCATCGGTTATTCGTTATTGAATGTGCAGGGCGATTAATCCAGTTCCTTACAAAAGGGTGTCTCTTTAAACATTATCCGTGGGCTTTTCAAAAGGATAAACCACCGCTATACTAGTTTTTTTACATGATCAAGTCCGTTGAATTAATATGATTTATAAGAATTGAATTGCTCGAGGTTTTTTTGCCAGTCTGTCTGCCTTAGTCCTTTAACCCCCTAACGATTATTAAACGTAGGGGTAGCAGAAATACTCACTGTGAGGGTCACCGTGACAAACTATAAGTAAAAATCAAATATTTACATTTATATGTATACTTTAGCTTTTATAGAAATTGGGGTAATTATAAGTATACTCTTCATTAACAACTGGTGTTCAAAACAAGAGTTAAGTGTAAACCCAAATAAAACAATAATAATTCCTTTTACGAAGAGAAGAAAGCTAACATCTCCTACTACGAATGGAGTTCAATTTAACTTCTCAGGTGAGACTAAATATCTAGGAATAGTCCCAGACCAAAAGCTCACATGGAATCCTCATTTGAGTTGAATAATCAAGCAAGCCACGAAGGCGTTCTGGACGTGCCGCAGATTATTCAGCACAACCTCAGGTTGAAATCGAAAATGAATTTACGGGTCATATAGGATGACAATTACACCCCCGTGGTGGCCAAAAATAACGAAAAAGACAGCACAAAACCAACTGAACAGTATAGTTCAAAAGTACGCATGTCTGGGTATAACAGGGGCAACGAAGACATGCCCAACAGCAGCAATGGAGTAATGCTAGGTCTTACTCCTCTCCACCTTTTAGTGAAGCAGGAGGCGATTCTTGGTTTCAGGGGGCAAGATTTATATTTCAATCTCTCGGAAGATAAAGCTACCAATTTCAGAAAGATAAAGATGAATAGCTACGAGGGTTGCCTTTTATGTTTCGGGATTTGGCAACCCTAGTGTTGCAATCTGGCAACTGACAAGCTCTTTCGTAAAGTTGGACATGTTTGAGGTTATACGTACTCAGAATGTTTTGACATACTCGCGCTATTTGTGTTGTTTACAGTAACTTAAAAGATAACTCGGCCCAAAAATGGAATTAAATCGTGAACACTTTCGTGCGATTATTTTTTACAACTTTCGACGTGGATTAACTCAGCAACAGTGCATGGATGAACTTAATTCAATTTTTTGCGATCAAGCTCCATCAAAAACCAGTGTTCATCGATGGTATGGTGAATTCAATCGTGATCGTAGTTCACTCCAAGACGAATTTCGTGAAGGGCGTCCAAAATCAGTTGTTGTTTCGAAAACCATTGATGCTGTGCCGAACTGATATTGCAAGATCGTTATGTGACCTATCGTAAGATTGAGACAACCTTAGGCATTGGTGGGACCAGCATACATTTAATATTGCATAAACATTTGTCTGTCAACAAAATTTGTTCGCGTTGGATCCCACATGTCAATCGCTCAAAAAAAGGCTCGTGTCGATTGGTCGAAAGAAATTCTCAAAAAATACGATCGCAATGCTGCGAAACACGTATATGACGTCGTAACAGGTGATGAATCGGGGATTGACGCGTATGAGCCCGAAAGTAAACAGCAGTCGACTGTATGGGTGTTTCAAGATGAGCCAAATCCAACAAAAGTTGTTCGCAAGCAAATGGTCGCCTGTTTTTTCGGAAAAACTGGACATGTCGCAACTGTACCACTAGAACAACTCAACTTAATTCTGAGATGGTAAACAACCATTTGTTTGCCAGTTGTCTTCCAAGAAATCAGGAAAACCAACCGCCGAAGACGGATCACTCTTCACCACGACAATGCCGAGCTCTCACACATCGGCTCAAACAACTGTATTTTTGAGCACCCAAAACAGCGATTTGATGAGTCATCCGCCGTATAGTCCTGACTTGGCACCGAATGACTTCTTTTTATTCCCGTACGTAAAAAACAAACTGAGAGGTCAATGTTTTTCGACACCTGAAGTAGCGGTTGCTGCATTCAGGATGCATGTTTTGGAGATACCTCAATCAGAGTGGCAAAAGTGCTTCGACAGTTGGTTCAAACGCATGCAAATGTGTATAGATCTTTCTGGGGAATATTTTGAAAAACAATAAAGTGATTTTTAATGATTAATATTTGTTTTTGTTCTCTAATCCAGAAATATAAATATAAAAGGCAACCCTCGTAGCATCTCTCGGAAGATAAAGCTACCATTTTCAGAGAGATGAAGATAATAGCTGTCATTTCTTTAAAGATAAAGCTACCATTTTTAGAAAGATGAAGATGATAGCTGTCATCTTACTGAAGATGAAGCTATTACTTTTAGAGCAATGAAGATGATAACTATCATCTGGCTGAAGATGATAACTATCATCTGGCTGAAGATGAAGCTATCATGTCAAAGACTATTTACATGTTCATTTCTCTGAAGATGATACTTTGGCTAATATAACGCGTTGTTGCAACTGCCATCATTTTCAGAAAGATGAAGATAATATCTATAATCTGCCTGGAGATGATAGATGATATCTGTCATCTGCCTAGAGATGATAGCTACTAAAACGCGTTAGAGCAACTGTTGTTGTTTTTGTTAATCTTTTTTGGTTTCAAGGGACAAGATTTGTATATTAATCTTTGAAGATACCCAAAGACCAGACCGTCCCATCAAACTTATAGCTTTAGATCTTGCAGCCCCAAAATTTAAGAGAAGGTTACTACTTGCGGTTTTGTTGAATATATCATATTAACTCTCAAAAAAACGTCAAATTTCAAACCAGTACGAATTTAGTTTACAATCCTATGATCTTCTTTTTGGGATGCTTCCAGCTTCAAAGCTTTCTTTAAGAACAGTTTGTGACTTTTAAATTTCCTCTAAAATAGAAACAGTTAAAACGTCAAAGCTACCCCCAATAAATTAAAACCAAATAAGCTTCCAACTTTAAGCCCTGAAGCTTAACAGGCGTAATGAACACATGTCCAACAACAGCAATGGAGGTAATGCTTAGTTTAACTTCTCGGCACCTTTTAGTGAAGAGTAAGGCGATCAAAGAAGCCTCAAGATTACTGCAAATAACACAATTTAAAAGAGACTTCGCCGGCCACATGGGAATCCTCAAGAAATGTAGCCATGTAATTTTAGCAAGATCGGTTAATTATATGCAACCTAGATACGAATTTGATCATTCCTTTGAAGTGAACCACACTGACGCTCAATTAGTACCTGAAGAGAAACACAAATTATTTACCTGATTTATAGATGGATCAAAGACACCACATGGGACTGGAGTGGGAATTTATAGAGCCCTAAGTATAGGTTCTCTACAGTCCTAGGAAAAGACCCAACTGTCTTTCAAACTGAAATACATGCAATAAAACTCTGCGCCTACAAATGTCTTCAAAGAAACCTGAAAGGCGAAGAAGATAGCTAGCATCTCTCTGAAGATAAAGCTACCATTTTTAAAGAGATGAAGATAATAGCTATCATCGTTCTAAAAATGGGGCTATCATTTTTAGAGAAACGAAAATGATCATCTGGCTGAAGATGAAGCTATCATGTCAAAGACGTTGCTTCAAGAGCAACTTTGTTGTGTTTTTTTAATCTTTCTTGGTTTTAAGAGACCAGATTTACATTTCAATCTTTCTGAAGATAAAGCTACCAATTTAAAAAAGATGAAGATGATAGCTAGTATCTTTCTGAAGATAAAGCTACCTTTTCTAAAGAGATGAAGATAATAGCTGTCATCTCTCTGAAGATAAAGCTACAATTTTCAAAGAGATGAAGAGGACAGCTGTCTTCTTTCTGAAGATGAAGCTATCATTTTTAGAGAAACGAAGATGATGACTATCATATTTCTGAAGATGAAGCTTCCATGTCAAAGGCTATTTACATGTTCATCTCTCTGAGGATGATACTTTGGCTAACGAAACACGTTGGTGCAACTGCTATTATTTTCAGAAAGATGAAGATGATATCTATCATTTGCCTGAAGACGATAGCTATTAAAACGCTTTAGAGCAACTGCCGTTGCGTTTGTCAATCTTTTTTGGTTTCAAGGGATAAGATTTGTATATCAATCTTTGAAGATAGCCAAAGACCAGACTGTCCTATCAAACTTATAGCTTTAGATCTTGGAGTTCCAAAATTTAAGAGAAGTTTACTACATTACGGTTTTATTGAATATATTAACTCTCAAAAGAACGTCAAATTTCAAACCAGTACGAATTTAGTTTACAATCCTATGATCTTCTTTTTGGGATGCTTCCAGCTTCAAAGCTTTCTTTAAGAAAAGTTTGTGACTTTTAAATTTCCACTAAAATAGAAACAGTTAAAACGTCAAAGCTACCTCCAATAAATTAAAACCAAAGAAGCTTTTAACTTTAAACCCTGAAGCTTAACAGGCGTAATGAACACCTGTCCAATAGCAGCAATGGAGGTAATGCTTGGTTTAACTTCTCGGCACCTTTTAGTGAAGAGTGAGGCGATCAAAGAAGCCTCAAGATTACTGCAAATAAAACAATTTAAAAGAGACTTCGCCGGCCACATGGGAATCCTCAAGAAATGTAGCCATGTAATTTTAGCAAGATCGGTTGATTATATGCAACCTCAGATACGAATTTGATCATTCCTTTGAAGTGAACCACACTGACGCTCAATTAGTACCTGAAGAGAAACACAAATTATTCATCTGATTTATAGATGGATCAAAGACACCACATGGGACTGGAGTGGGAATTTATAGCCCTAAGTATAGGTTCTCTAAAGACCCAACTGTCTTTCAAACTGAAATACATGTCAATAGAACTCTGCGCCTACAAATGTCTTCGAAGAAACCTGAAAGGCGAAGATGATAGCTAGCATCTCTCTGAAGATGAAGCTACCATTTTTAAGAGATGAAGATAATAGCTGTCATCGTTCTGAAGATGGGGCTATCATTTTTAGAGAAACGAAAATGATTATCTGGCTGAAGATGAAGCTGTCATGTCAAAGACGTTGCTCCAAGAGCAATCTTTGTTGTGTTTCTTAATTTTTCTTGGTTTCAGATGACAAGATTTACATTTCAATTTTTCTGAAGATAAAGCTATCAATTTCAACAAGATGAAGATGATAGCTAGTATCTCTCTGAAGATAAAGCTACCTTTTTTAAAGGGATGAAGATGATAGCTGTCATCCCTCTGAAGATGAAGCTACAATTTTCAAAGCAGATGAAGAGGATAGCTGTCTTTTTTAGAGAAATGAAGATGATGACTATCATATTTCTGAAGATGAAGCTTTCGTGTCAAAGACTATTTACATGTTCATCTCCCTGAAGATAACACTTTGGCTAACGAAACACGTTGGTGCAACTGCTATCATTTTCAGAAAGATAAAGATGATATTCATCATTTGCCTGAAGATGCTATTAAAACGGGTTAGAGCAACTGCCGTTGCGTTTGTCAATCTTTTTTGGTTTCAAGGGATAAGATTTGTATGTCAATCTTTGAAGATAGCCAAAGACCAGACCGTCCCATCAAACTTATAGCTTTAGATCTTGGAGTTCCAAAATTTAAGAGAGGGTTACTACATTACGGTTTTGTTGAATATATTAACTCTCAAAAGAACGTCAAATTTTAAACCAGTACGAATTGAGTTAACAATCCTGTGATCTTGTTTTGAGATGCTTGCAGCTTCAAAGTTCTCCTCAAGAAAAGTTTGTGAGTTTTAAATTGCCATTAGAGAAGTTGAGGGAACTTAAACTTTATCCTAAGAAACAGTTGAAGAGTCAATGCTACCTCTAATAAATTGAAACCCAAGAAGCTTATAACTTTAAACCCTTAAGCTTAACAGGTGCAATGAACACCTGCTCAGTAGCAGCAATGGAGGTTGTGCGAAAGTCTAACTTGTCTTCACCTTTTGGTAAAAAGGGGGGAAATCAAAGGACCCTTAAGATTACTGCAATTAAAACAATTTAAAGAGGGAAAGTTTGCCGGTTACAGTGAAAATCCTCAAGGAATGTAGCCCGGTAATTTTAGGCAAGATTGGTTGATTATATGCAATTCCAGGTATGAATTTGATCATTCCTTTGAAGTGAACTTAAATGGCGTTCAATAAGTACTTGAAGAAAAACAGAAATTATCCATCTAGGTTTACAGATGGATGGAAGACAACACATGGGACTAGAGTGGGAATTCAAGGCCCTAACTATAGATTCTCTAAAGTCTTAGGAAAAGACCCAACTTTCTTTTAAACTGAAATGCTTGCAGCAGAACTCTGCGCCTATGAATGTCTTTGAAGAAACCTGAAAGAAACAAAGATCCACATAAACTTTGACAGTGAAGTGGAAATAAAGGACTCTCAGCAAGCTGCATCCCAATTTGGGACTATCAACAAACTCTAAAGTAACTGGCTAAACACAAGCAGGATCAACCTTAAATGGGTATCAGGGCACAAAAGCAAGAAATGAAGCTGCGGACCAACTCGCTAGAGAAGCATCTGCATCGTCATTTCTTCAACCTGAACCGGCTTTTGGTTTTTCTAAAGGTTAAATTAACAATGAGGTGATCAAAAAATAGGAAGCAAAGTTAAGAATGTTCCACTAGAAGTCATATCCAGGACTACGACAGGACGAAAAGATTCTAGAACGCTTGAAAAGACAAAGGTGTCCACTTAGAACTCAGCAAATCCGAATTGAGAATACTAACCAGGCCTCTTAACAGGAACATTGCTTTATAAAGTATCCACATCAAGAAAATGGGTTCAAGCTGAAACAGACGCATATCGCTTTTGTGCAAGAAGCTGAGGAGACTGCACAACATGAGGAATGGGCCTCCTTAGACCCCTCAGTTGTGGAAAACTCAATCCTAGGTCCACAATAAACTTCTACAAGAGTTTGAACCTAGGAACTACATAAATCAGGGTATGCACAAAAGATTTCCTTGGGTCGAGGTGCGGAGTGGGCGAAAAGAAACATGAAACGACCCATAAATAATCTAATATGATCCAACCTAACCCTGAAGATGTAGAGCCGCCCTTATGAGAAAGTTCAAAATTTAGGATTTCCTCAATATATTGGAGCCATTAAGCTAAGGAAAAATTGGGTCTTCAAAGCTTTCATTAATTTGTAGCTTCAAGGATTTTTGTCATTTTATCGTATAGCTGCAGATCTTGGGGCCTTAAAGTTTTAGAGCTTGAAGCACCAAAGCCTTAGAGCTCAAAACAGCAATGTCTCAGAGCTTGAAGCACCAAAGTTTCAGACAGGCCCGTAACCAGGATTTTTTTTTCGGGTGGGGGGCTGCGATCCTTCTGCTAAAACTACCTAGTCTTTGTTTGCGTCTAGGTTAGAGCCAAGAAGCCACGGTCCAATACTACTTTACTATTAATAATATTATTGCATATAAGTATACTAAAATATAAAAAAATACACTAAAACCATTTCTAGAGTCCAACTCTTCTAACATTCTGACAATTAATTTAACAACAACGTTGCCTATTTATCTTAATTTAATTTCTAAATAGAAACAGATGTGTGGGTAAGATGATAAAATTACTCGAAAGATATTCCTTAAAATGTATCTTTGAACTGTCTTCTACAACCTGCAGTTGTGTATGAAAAGTGCCTAAAGAAAGTGCTCTATTTAAAGACATAGTTTGAAGTCAGCTGGAGCAAAATCTTCTTTTTTTTAATTTTTTCAAGTTTCGATTAAATTCATAATTTTAACTTTATCTCAGATTTAAAGTTTGCACCCGAACATTTAGAATTTAAATATTCTTTCTAAATTATGGAAGATGTTTTTAAGCTCAAGTTTCCTCTTAGCGTCCAATTCTTTTTCTAACTGGCAACAACTTCAATTCCTACGTTTTTTATTTTGGGCAATTTTGGGAATTATCGTTGCTATCTGAATTTGAAATGTCGAAGTGCATTTGATTCTTCCGAATTTCGAAAAAAATTTTTGCTATAATAGCTATTTATCTTTTTTTTTTATAAGTTTTAACTTTAATTCTTCATGGTAGACCCTTATTGACCGGAAATATTATGTTTTTTTCAATTTATTTAACATTTCTTCGGCCCAGTTTTGAAATATTTAAATTTTTATGGTTTGTTGACAATTTTCTAAACAATTTTTGAAATGCGACTACGTGATATTTAAATTTATTGAAAACGTCACTTCATGACAGTTTACAAATTAAGGAGGTTAGTTTATTTTACATAGAATAGGAATAATGAAAAATAGGAGACCAAAAATTAGATGTGGAAAAAATAAAAATTTTGTTTTTTTTTGATAAATTGGAAAATATAAAAAAAAATACATAAAAAAGGTTGTAGCACTGGACATCGATGTTTCGCTCTCATTTGAGCTCGTCAGCAGTGCATAACATGGAAGAGGGAACAATGAGGAAGAAATACTTTAAAATAAAATTTTTTTAAAAATATTTTATTATATTATTTATATTTTATTTTTTTTTATATTTTAAAAAAAATGTTATTTTAAAGTATTTCTTCCTCATTGTTCCCCTTCCATGTTATGCACTGCTGACGAGCTCAAATGAGAGCGAAACATCGATGTCCAGTGCTACAACCTTTTTTATGTACTTTCTTTTTTATATTTTCCAATTTATCAAAAAAAAACAAAATTTTTATTTTTTCCACATCTAATTTTTGGTCTCCTATTTTTCATTATTCCTATTCTATGTAAAATAAACTAACCTCTTAATTTGTAAACTGTCATGAAGTGACGTTTTCAATAAATTTAAATATCACGTAGTCGCATTTCAAAAATTGTTTAGAAAATTGTCAACAAACCATAAAAATTTAAATATTTCCAAACTGGGCCGAAGAAATGTTAAATAAATTGAAAAAAACATTTTAACTTTAATCTCAAAATTTCGACCTTTTTTGGCAATTTTCAATTTGAATTAGATTTTTTGCTAAATGCAAAGTATGTTAATACTTTTACTTTTTTTTTCTCAAAATTCAAAGTTTAAAATCTTGGTATTTACTTCAAACCCACAAATACTTTTTTAAACATCCATTCTTTCTAGAAACCTGAAAATTTCGCCAAAATTTTTGTGAAAAATGTCTGATATAGAAAAAATCTTGAGATTTTTGAATTTGGAATTTGTCTAGTAAAGTCTACATTTAGAGTGGACAAACTAGTTCTAGAAAAAGTTTAATTACGACCGTGTTTATACTTAAAAATAACCAACATTCATTATTAAACATTTCCGAAAATATTAACATTTTTAAAAATTTTGAAGTTCCGAACAAAATTACGATATGTTAATTCCTAATGTGACCTGTTCGAGCTCGAAATTTTCAGTTTTTTAAATTCGAAATTTTAGAAATAAGTTGACATTTAGAATTACTCTCTAAATTCGAAGAAAAAAGAAGCGATAATTTTTGAAAAAAAAAAGGTGCGAAGTCAAAATTTTCTAAAAAAAAATATGTCATTTCCAAAAGACAAAATCTATTAACAAAAACTAATAACACTCAACATTTTGTCTTGAAACAAAGTTTAAAAAACAAACTTTAATATTTCCTGAAACTTTTAGTGTTTTCTCAAAATGGCCAGGAGATTTTCTATAAATTCAATGTCTAGAAAAAAAGTCAAAATATTTTGAAGAAGTCTAAATTTTCAATTAGTGCTAATGCAAAAATTTTGATAACTAAACTAGTCATTAAGCTAATTTTTTTTTTAATTTCGACTTTAATCTTGACATTTTTAAACTCGTGGTAAAAAGTTGTAAAAATTTTATAAATCAAGTTTTTCTAAAAATCTGAATTTAAAAGTGATTAAAAGTACAATAAATTCTTAATTAAAGTTGAAATTTGATAACCAAGATAGAAATGTGATTAAAAGTACAATAAATTCTTAATTAAAGTTGAAATTTGATAACTAAGATAGAAATTTCAATATTTTTTTGAAAGTTTTCACTTGGAATTTGGATTTTGGAGAAAAAAGTCGAATTTTCGAAATCATAGTCGAAATATAAACAAATCATGACAAAAAATTTCGAAATTTTCTATTATGAAGTTAAAACTTTTTGAAATAATTAAATATTTCAAATTAAGCTAATGGGTTTAAGTTATTAAAAAATTTCTAAATATTTCAACTTAAAAATGCTCAAGTTTTCTGTAAAACTCAAAATCTATAAAAGAATCGACATTTTAGACATTTTTCTAAAGATCAATCGCCATATTAGAAAAATTATAGAAGAAATTCATAAAAATAACTTATTAAAAAATGTCTTCTCAAAATAATGGCTTATAAGACATTTTGATTTTTTAGTAAAAGGCCTAACATTCGAAATTTTATTTAAAAACCGAATTAAAATTAAAATTTTTAAATTACAAAACTGTAAAACAATTATTACAAAATCCAAGTTTTTCTCAAAATTTGGTAATAAATCTCGAAAAATCGCTTGTATAAATTTCCAATTCTTCTCAAAATTTGATTTTTTTAATTTCAAAATAGCGAGTTTAGGCTTGAAAAACTTGCAAATTCAACATTATTTTAATAAAATTCAAAACGTAATTTTTTAAATTCTAAAACTGTAAAACTATTATTACAAAATTCAAGTTTTTCCCAAAATTTAGTGTTAAATCTCGAAAAATCGCTTGTATAAATATCTAATTTGAATTGTTTTTCAAAATGGGGAGTTTAAGCTTGAAAAACTTGCAAATTCAACATTATTTTAATAAAATTCAAAACGTAAAACTGAAACTTCAAATAAAAAAAAAGGAATTTCAAGAAAAGTTTAAATTTTCCTAGAAACGAAATCTTAGATTTAAATGTCAAAATATTGGAAAAAAATCGAATGAGTTTAGGGTAAAAATTTCAAGATTTAGGGCGAAAATTCGAGAATGAACTCGAAATTTTAAGAACTTCTTCATTTGAAAATATCCTGAATATCCTGAGTATAACCTAAGATCTATCATTTTTTTTTTAATTTCGACTGAGATATCAAAATGTTTTTTTTTTTTGTTAATTGTGCGTTTTGGCCTGTTAATGCCTTTGCCTTTACCTTTTTGGTGTCCTCTTTAGCTTTTCGTTTCTGCCTAATTTAAGAGTTTGCTTACCTTTTTACCTTACTTGATTGTGCTTAAAATCCGGTCTCTAATAATAAGAAATGGCGCCAAATTTGAAAAATAAAACATCCTTGCATTTCAGTACGAAAACAAAATGATCCATTAAAAATGGTTTTTAAACAGGTCGCACATCTGGAAAGTTCAGTTCTATCTAGTGTGAAGCCAAAAAAATTCGGGGGGGGGGGGCTGCAGCCCCCTAGGCTTCCCCGGTTAAGGGCCTAGTTTCAGAGCTAGGCGCTCCAAAACGTAATCGAAGATTGAAACATCACATCTGATTAGACTATATCAAAGTTCACTTCAGTTAAAGATTGAAGAATTAAAGCTTCTTTTAAAAGAGACTGTAAGCTTCAAGAAGAATGCATTTAGTTCATTTCATCTAATCCAAGCTTCTTTCCGCGTGTTAGGGAAACATCTTCAAGTAATGCCAACAGCAGCTCTACTATTTTTTCAAGATGCATTCGCTTTCAACTCTTTTGTGCTTATTTAACAATTAAGCAGTGTAGCGTTGTCGGCTCAGCAAATCTTTTGCAAAACTGCTTGGAGATTGACATTATTATAGGGAAACAGTCAATCCCAGGTCCATAATAAACTTTTACAAAAGTTTAAACTTGAGAACTGCATAGATTAGGGTATGTACAATAGATTTTCTTAGGTTGAGGTGCGATGTGGACGAAAAGAAACACGAAACTACTCATATATAATTTAATCTAATCCAAGCTTATTTCCGCTTGTTAGGGAAACATCTTCAAGTAATGGCAACATAGCAGCTCTACTACTTCTTTAAGATGCCTTCGCTTTCAACTCCTTTGTGTATATCTACCGATTAAGCAGTGTAGCGTTGTCGGCTTTGCAAATCTTCTGCAAAGCGGCTTGGAGATTGATATTATTGTATCCACATATAGAGTCTATGCTAAAAATCGAATAGTGGTGGCAATCTGGCGCTTACATCCAGACCCAGCAGAAATCTAACATTCTAAAAACTTTCTACTACGATTACTAATGGTGAACTACCTTAATTCGAATTTTACTGCAAACTTCAGCATTTTTAAAAAAAAGTCGAAGCTTGAAATTAAAATTAAAATTTCAATAAAATATCCCATGTAGAGTGTGTTTCACTTCTCAGCTTTATATCTCTTTTTCTTTCTGACGATCTACTGGCATATATTACTCATATATGTAACTCAGTTATGGAAAAACATAGTGAGGCTAGGATTGTGGCATTGGATATCTCAAAGGCTTTGGACAGAGTCTGGCATGGATCTCTTCTCCTCAAATTAACATCTTATGGTCTTCCTCCTGGACTCTGTCATTTGATAACCAATTTTCCCGCTGGCAGATCTCTTCAGGTCGTTGTCGATGACATCTCATCCGGAACATTTGCTATTAACGCGGGGGTGCCTCAGGGGTCTGTTCTCTTCTATTTTTGTTAGACATAAACGGTCTCTTAGCTTCAACTTCCAATTCTATATTTAGCTAACAGATGTAGTAATCTTGTGTCATCTTTTTTCTCCGACAAACCATTATCTATCGCTGCTTCAGATCGACTATGCAGATACAGACGATTAATCGGGATCTCGAGATTATTCTGGCATGGGGTAAGAACAATTGTGGCATTGGATATTTCAAAGGCCTTCGACGGATTCTGGCACCGATTTCTTCTCGCCAAATTAACATCTTATGGTCTTCCTCCAGAACTCTATCATTTGATATCCAGTTTTCTCGCTGACAAATCTCTTCGGGACGTCGTCGATGGCATCTCATCCGAGACATTCGCGATAAATGCAGGGGTGCCTAAGGGATCTGTCTTGTGTACTACTCTTACACATAAGCGATCTCTTCCAATTTCCAATCCGATATGTAGCTACGCAGATGATAGTAGCCTAGTGTCAGTTTTTTCTCCGACAAACCGTTATCCGTCTCTGCTTCAGATCGACTAAGGGAACAGCAGATACAGATGACTAATCGGGATCTCGAAATCATTCTAGAATGGGACAAGAAAAATCTGGTCTACTACAACGCCTTAAAAACTCAGGCGGCGGTTTTTTCTAAGAAAACATAAAGGAATAATGCAACAAACATACTAATGGATGGCAAAATCCTCTCGATGGGATTTAATCTGTCTATCGTAGTATCTTAGTAGTAGTAAATAGTAAATAACATTTAAACTTGCACTCTTACGGAGTAATTAACGTAATATGTTAAAATAATAATTATTTTTAGGTCGAAGGTGCTGCGAAATTTTCTTCGAGTTGCAATTAGCGAAGCATCTAAAAAACGAATCCGTCTTTATGAGAAAATCTATTTTAGATATGTTTATGAGACTGAAGAAGGAAACGAAGGCGCATTAGTGTTAAGTTCTAAATTACCGGTGAAATACAGCTGGAAAGTCATAGACATGAGTTAAAATTGTATCAATTTATAACCTCAAATCTTGCCAAATCGTTCACTTGTCACTGAATGCACCTACCATGTGCGAATAGTCTTTTTGGATCTCCACTCCCATAAATAAATGTTTCTATATTAATCTTTCGAATACTGGCAATAACAGCTATTTTGCGCTAATTTATGATTCACTTGAAAATGTAAACGATACGGTAATTAGTCCCATAGATCGCGGCTTCCAGGAAAACTTGAACAAAGTTTTCGCATGCATGTAAATAACTTAATAATAAAACATCTCCCTGCTTCCGACAAATTCGATGACGTGAAACACCATTGTCACAGCCATTACTTTTTTTAACGAGGTAACTGAGTCGTTTTTTGCTCTAAACCTCGACGTGCTTCCAAAATGTCGAATTTTTTGAAATTTTCACCATTCTCAATTTAGTCTTTTCCCAAAACTGCTACTTTTTTTTTTAAATTTCCATTCAGAATTTCGATTTTGCTTTGAAATTTTAATTTCTCTAAAATCTTGGTCCAATTATTGGAAAATTTCGACTTTCCCTCCAGATTCGATGGCAGAATCTATTTTTAAATATTTCCAATATTCTGACTTGTTTACTAGTGTGAATTAGAATTACATTATATATTTTTATTTCATAGTTTTAAATTTTCACCTTATGCATCATTGTGGAAGTTTTTGTCTGAAAAGAAAAATAAAATTTGGAGGGCCACCTTATCAGTGAACCTGATTTTGTCCATAAAATTCAAAGTTTGGTTTGTGTGGTTTTTATTTATTTTATGATTATTTTCAACGCATTACCGCACCGGATTTTATTTTAGTTTCTAGATTGCATTATTTGCTTCAATAAATTAAGTCTAGTGTTTATTAATAAAACCTTTCTAACGACGTGCTGGAAGCATTATTTGGTATTTACAGCCCTTAGGCGAAAGATAAGAGACTTTATGAGCTTTTATATATGTGCACCTTATACTTGGATTTAATGTAATGTATATGAAAAGAAATTTATTAATAGTTTATTTATAAATGTGATTGTGTCCACTGTAAGGAGATTTATTCGCATTGTTTGATAAAATTGTAACGTAATATCGATATAAGTCACGAAGTTTCTTTTCAAGGAATGCCAACTTCTCTACACTTTTACTAATCGATAAGTCGAATTCCACTTCGCGGTGGATATCGAAGTTTGAAGTTCTTATGGATTTAAAAGTGTCTTTGATAATATTTAGCAGAAAATAATGAATCAGTGGCGGCTTCGCGTATAGGCACTGTGGAACTGCAGCACCCCTAATTTGGCTTGCGAGTTTTTTCTCAAAATTTTCCGAAGATTTTTCCTTAAACAATTTTTTGTAGAGATTTTAAATTGTCTCTGATTTCTTTTTATAGAAATGTCAAGTTCCATTTACGAAGTTAAGGGATTTTAAAATCTATTGTAATTTTTTTTCTAATTTTTGTAAAACATTTTGAGAAAATAATTAATATTTCAAAATAAAATCTAAATCTAACTCTTCCTGTATTTTAATATTTCTTTTAAAAAAATTAATAGCGAATATTTGAGGTTTCGAGGCTTTACCTTTTCAACTTTTTTGTATAAAAAGTTTTAGTTTCTTCTAGATATTTCGATTTATTTAAGAAAATTTTAATTTTTTCTGCGAAGTTTCCATTTTTCCCAAATATTTTATAAAAAGAAATTTTTTCTAAATTCCTATTTTTTTTGAAAATTTAGTCCCTTAAAATTTCTTCTGGAAATTTCAACCTCTCCAGATTTTTTTGTTCCTCTAATTTGCTTTAAAACTGTCAAGTTTTTTCACTAAACTTTGACCTTTCATAGTTCATTTTATTTTCTAATTTTCATAAAAATGTTTAGCAAAAAACCCTAAAATTTCTATAAAAGTGTCTACATTTTGGAAAAAACGAAGACATATTAGGAAAATATTTAATTTTCAACTCCTTTCGCATTTCGATATTTTTCTGAAATTAAATAACAACCGAGTCTTGGATTATTTTCGTAAAATTTCAATTTTAACCTTTCTCTAAAAATATTTCAAATTTTTTCTCAAATTTCGATTTTCTCTAAGAACTTTTGATTTTTTTCCCATGAAATTTGTGCAGAGCCTCTCTTTTTTCTTCTTACCTTACGTGACAAAACAACCAACTATGAAAACGACTTGAATGGTGTTTATTTTTTGTTTTCCCGGCGATTTCGTTTTTCAATCGAGTACCCGAGCACAAATACGCTTTCATCTGTTCATCTGCGAATCATAAAATGTTCCATTTGCAAAGTCGATTGAAATAATCGCAAACTCCTCGGGCAACAATATATCCGAAGGAGCGAAAACAATATTCACTAATTGTAAACCAACAGGAACATCATAGCTTGCCGGTGCTCGGTTCGCATCGAGAGAAATACCCAACGTAGCTGGGGGTTTATTTCTTCAATTGACTATCAAGGGAAACTGTGGATGGAATAAATCGCCCAGGGAAACGAATTCAAATCGACATTATTTCGAATTAGTCGATTGTTTCGGCGTTCGGCGGGCTCTTGTTTTCATTTTCTCCAGATGCTCGGATGTTTTTAGTGGAAAATTTATGCAAAACACCGCCAAACGAAATTTACAAATGAATACTTTGCAAATGTAGTTGTAAATATTGATTTTGGGATTATCTCAGATGCTAGAAATACGCTCGATGAATGTTGCCTAATCAAGATTTCCACTATTTTTAAGTTTCTTGCCAGTTTGATTCTTGTCTTGTTTGACATTTCCAATCCTACCGCCGATGTAATGCGAAACCTGGTCCCGACGTTAGCAAATATTTATCAAAACTATTGTGGAATTTTTAGTATCTGTTTCGGTAAAACGGACTAGTCCTAGGTTATCTTCAAAATTTGAATTACAAAACTTGTCCCCTGAAATCAAGAATGATTAAGATCATCTTCCGACAGATACTGAAGATGACAACTTGGGTAGCGAAACGCGTTAGAGCAACCTTTGTTATGTTTTTTAATCTTAATTGATTTCAGGAGACTTGTATTTCAATTTTTGAAGATAACCAAGGACCAGTCCGTTGCACCCAAAAAAAGCAAGACAGGGACAACAAATTCGTGAAACACTAGTTATCAGTTCCAATTCTGTCGTCCAGCTTTGGAGCAAGAACTAGTGGTCGAATAATCCCATTGAAATAAACCGATCTCAAAGTAATAAATAAAATGATGGTTCCGCTATCTATTTTAAGATTCATGCATTTCGTAGGACCATTTGAATTCTTCAGTAATTAAAATGAAATTCCTCTTAACTTTCAAAAATTATTAAGCGAATGTCGTCTAAACTGTTAAAGCGAGTCTTCTTAAAAAAAAGTCATCAAATACTTCAGTGACTCATCCAAACACATAAAACAATCTTCAACTCGAGCTGGTACGTATGAATCACTCCTGAAGAAATACAGGAGCGCATAAATATGAAAATTTAGTAGAAACGTCGAAAATTTATCACCTTTAATATTTCAATTTGTAATGCTACTTCCACCGCTAATCATAAAAATGATTAACTAACTTAACTTCAACTGGTTTAAATTTATCGTATTCCTAAATCCTGTAAATATCACACGTGAAGATCAAGAAGTCTGACTACATTCAACCGTTTCTGGGAAGGAACTCATGGCCAGAGTTGAGAGTACAGGTCATGCAGTCAGTTGGCTATGGAATTCTGATTATTAAAACAAATGAAATAAGAGCGAGTGTTCTCTACCTCGGGTAATAAAGACATGAAAGATTTTTCGTTCCTTTATTCTCGAATTTATGACAATGTCGTGAATATTATTAACTATCACGGTTGTAAACGGTTATGTGCAGTTTACTGGATCGTGATTTGACAGTTAAGATCTTTAAATTTTTGATAAAGTTGTTGCCAGATGTCTAATGGAGATACCGAAAGGTACCACTGAGATTGTTTAAAACGAGTTATTTATGCAAAGTAAGACGATTAAGAAGTATTTCATTTTCGTAAAAGTATAAACTCTTTTTATTGTAATTAATCTGTTTATTAATAAATGTTTGAAAGACGTACCCTCTTTAATATAGGATTAAGTGTTTGATTGATCGTAATTATAGGAAAGTTTGTTCTTGAGTCATGTCTTAAATTCTACATGTATTGTATTAATCACGTAAGAAGACTCCCCTCTTTCTCTCAACAATCTGTTTCTTCTCCTTATCAGCTAAGGCCTCGATGTAACCCTCGAGTCTCGAGGAAAAGGAAGGAAAGCTTCGACTTTGCATCAAAACTTTTCGTAAGCGTAATTTTGTTGGTAAGTTTTGTTGTGCCATAATACTTAGGGAGTTAGTCATGCAGAGAATAACAAATTTGCGATTATGGAATATGTTTTCTTACATCGTTTTCAGAGCTTATTTGATAGGTTTAATTAATAATTAAAATTAAGTAACCCCTTTCGGCACTATTGATTTATGGTTGATGACTTTACCCCTTCCAATTATTAAATTTAACTTTATAATTTACTTCACCGCAATTTTCGTAAATGAAGAAACTAGTAAAAAATTTAGAGAGAAATATTGATTTTCCCCAACTGATCACTCACTTTAATTGCTAACAAATTTCCGTTATAATTCTTCCAAGTAATTGCAACTTGAAGTAATTTTTTTTCAAAGAATCTCTAGTCACAATAAAAATAATTTATAAAAAGTCCTGACAAAATTTACACGGTGAAATTTCTGAAAAAACCTAACCTAACCTTATCAAGCATAATATACCCAACCGATTTTAAGAGATTTTGCCCAGTAAACGTTTTAAAAAAAAAGTGTGTTTGTCTGTCTGTTTGTCAGCTTTTTTCGGCTCAATTACTAGAGCGATTTCAATGAAAATTTCTATAGGGGTACCTTGTAAGACCGAATTGTTAATAGGACATCCTTTACTCCAAAAAACTGTTCCAGATGCACCCAAACTAATATTATATCCAGAATGAGTAGGTACCCTTTCTAAGTTTATTATTAAAATATAAATCTTGTCCCCTGAAACCAAGAAAGGTTAAAAAACACAGCAAAGGTTGCTCTAACGCGTTTCGATAGCCAAGCTATCATCTCCAGAGATACTTCAGTATCTCTCTAAAGATGATAGATTGTCGTTAGAGCAACCTTTGTTGTGGTTTTTAGTCTAAAAAATAAATAAAATATATACAGGGTGGACCATAAGTTATGGTACACAGAGCAATGGTAGATTTTTTAAATAAAAATAATGTGATTTAGCTACATTTACCTTATACCAAAAGTTGATATTACCAGAGATACAGGGTGTCAAAGTTGAAATAAAAATTTCGATTTTTTTCGTATAATTATGGAATGAATTGTAATAAAGGCACGAAATTTGGTCCAAGGGAGTTTCTTAAGTCAATAAACTTTAATTTGGTAACATTTTACCAATAGGTGATAGGGGGCGCTACCTGCGCTATCCTGCATAATTCTAAATCATCATAACTTTTTTGTGCACCAACGTATAATAATTTTTAATGGGTAATTTTATTTCTCCATCTTTTTTACGTAAAAAGGTCTACTTTCTGAAAGTTAATACAAGCAACCGTTTCCAAGATATTTGTCTCTAAAGCCTGACGTGCCTTGGTTTTAAATGACTAAGATATTAAATTTTCAGAGTAGTCTTAAAAAAAAATAATCATAAGACAGCTTTAAAACTAATTAATGTCAAATATTACTTTGCTGATAATATTATTACCTAAATTTTGAAAATCTCAATAAAGAAAATTCAAAAAATTAAGACGTAATTTATTTTCTAACATAGAGCCGTGAGATATGACCTCTAAGTCCGCACAAGAAAAATTTAATAGTCTGGGTGGTCACAGTAGATATTTAAAGATGAATTTCGATGGAGGACAGCCAGATTTTTAATTATTTACAATCCCTTTACATGAAAAAACGCATTTCCAACATACTTATTTTTGAAAATAAATTTTGTTTTGGTATTTTATTTAAATTTGCTTTAGAAATTTAAAAAATATGTTTATTAATAATGTAGCTAGAGTAATATTTGATATAAACTATTTTAAAGTCAGTTTTATTACTTTTACTTTAAAACCTACTGCGAAAAATTCACATTTTCATAACTTAAAATAAACATACGGCAAACTTTCGAGGCAAATATCTTTAAAACGGTTGCTTGTATCAGTATTTACAAAGTATACCTTTTTTAAGTAAAAAATGTAGGTAAATAAAACTATTTATTTAAAATAACTGTACATAAAGGCACAAAAAAGTTATGATGCTTTAGAATACAGGGTAGCGCGCAGGTGGCGCCCCCTATGAGTTACTGACAATCTGTTAGCAAATTAGAATTACTTTACCAACGAAACCCCCCTATATTAAATTTCTTGTCTATAGTGCATTGTGTTCATCAGTTACGCGAAAAAAATCACATTTTTTTTTTCAATTTTGACACCCTGTATCTCTGTTAATATCAACTTTTGGTGTAAGGAAAATCTGGCTAAATCACGTTAATTTTATTAGAAAAATTTACTTTTGTTCTATGTGCCACTACTTATGGTCCACTCTGTATACAAAAAATATTTTAAAAAAATATACAAAAAAAAATAAGTTTACTATGTAAAATAAATGATCTGACACCGATGACAACGAAATCTATCAATAGGGCATAAATTTTCAACAACTTTGCGGGTAAATTTCTTTTAATATTGTAACGAAATGTACATTTTAGAATTTAGTAGGTAAGAAAATTTTCTAGAAAGATCTGATAAGGGGAAAGCGGCCGCGATAACGAAGCAAACGGCAGATAAGCGTTCCAGAAATTTCGACAAACGATAAGCCTTATCTGCAGGATTTTTCTAGAACCTGGTAGCCAAAACTATATAAAGAGGTCGCCTTTCCCTCGAATCAGTTAGTTAGAGTCAGTCAGTGTAATTAGTGAGCTAGTAGTTAGAAGTAAATAAGTGAGTTCATTATCCAGTTGTAGTATTCCGAGTTTAGTTTGGTAATAAAGTGGGTATTATTCAATTCACGTGTTAATAATCAATTCGAACCAATAAACCCGTAACAATATAAACGTCTAACAGCGTCATCTAACCCGAAAAGGTGCAACTATGCTACCTAATATACTAGCTGAAGACTCTAGGAATTGAGATGTACATATGAACATATCAACGAATTTGAACAAAACATCACTTTGCAATCTGCTGCTGCTAAATTTTTACATAATAATGACTATTTGAGTAAAAAAATATAAATGAACTCAAGAAAAATGATAGCTTTTTGATAAAAAGACGAGTTTCAATCAAAAATATAAAAATTTAAAGTAATACAAAATATTGAATTTGAAATTAAAATCTAAATTTCCTATGGCAAATCGAATTTTCATAAAAATTTAATCAATTTAGCAATGAAGTTAAAATTAAAAGAAAATGTCAATCTGAGATAATAATTTGAAGTAAAAATATTCAAATTTAGAAAATAAACAAACAATTTGGATATTATCTGCATCTTTTTTGCGAATTGAGTTAAGTTAATTTATTTTTATTGGTGAAAAAACAACCAATAAAAAATCAATAAAACGAAATTTGAAAAAAACATAATAAACGTGAGGATTTCCAAAATTAAATTTTAAGGAAAGCAAAAATGATTCGAAATTACGAAAAAACATCATTTTAAAAAAGTCATCAAAAATAGTCAAAAGTCCAATTTCTCAAAAGAAAAAAAATTTCGAAAAAGTCAAAAGTTTTAGCAACAAGGCAAACTTAGAAACGCGAAATTTTCCACAGAAAGTTAAATTTGAAAAAAAAATGGAAATTTCCATAAAAGGACGAATTTTGGAAATAAATTTTGATTTCGGGGAACTGGTCTAACTTAGGCGCTAAATTTTCTATAGAAAAGTAGAATTTGGACAAAAAACTGAATCTGAAAATCGAAATTTCCAGGACGAATTTTGGGAATAACTCGTGATTTCGAGAAAAAGCTGTAACGTACAAAAAAGGACGAAATGTCCTACAAAAAGTTAAATTTTGAGAAAAAGTCGAGTTTGGAAATCATGTCGAAATTTCGAAAAAAGGACGGATTTTGGGAAAAACTTGTTATTTTAAGAAAAAATTAGAACTTATTATTACTATTAAAAACAAAATTCGAAAAAACTAAAAATTTTACCAAAAAGAAAGAACTTAGAAACGCAAAATTTTTCACAGAAAGTTAAATTTGAAAAAAAAATGGAATTTGGATATTATATCGAAATTTCCATAAAAGGGCGAATTTTGGAAATAAATTTTGATTTCGAGGAACAGGTCTAACTTAGGAAGGCGATAAATTTCCTATAGAAAATAAAATTTTAACAAAAAACTGAATCTGAAAATCGAAATTTTAAGTAAAGGACGAATTTTGGGAATAACTCGTGATTTCGAGAAAAAACTGTAACGTACAAAAAAGGACGAAACGTCCTACAAAAAGCTAAATTTTGAGAAAAAATCGAGTTTGGAAATCATGTCGAAATTTCGAAAAAAGGACGAATTTTGGGAAAAACTTGTTATTTTAAGAAAAAATTAGAACTTATTATTACTATTAAAAACAAAATTCGAAAAAACTAAAAATTTTATCAAAAAGAAAGAACTTAGAAACGCGATATTTTTCACAGAAAGTTAAATTTGAAAAAAAATGGAATTTGGATAATATATCGAAATTTCCAAAAAAGGACGAATTTTGGAAATAAATTTTGATTTCGAGGAACATGTTTAATTGAGGCGCTAAATTTCGTATAGAAAGTAACATTTGGACAAAAAACTAAATCTGGAAATCAAAATTTCGAGAAAAGGACGAATTTTGGGAATAACTCGCGATTTCGAGAAAAGCTGTAACGTATAAAAAAGGACGAAACGTCGTACAAAAAGTTAAATTTTGAGAAAAAGTCGAGTTTGGAAATCATGTCGAAATTTCGAAAAAAGTACGAATTTTGGGAAAAACTTGTAATTTTAAGAAACAATTGGAACTTATTATTATTATTAAAAACAAAATTTGAAAAAACTAAACATTTTACCAAAAAGGAAGAACCTAGAAACGCGAAATTTTTCACAGAAAGTTAAATTTTAACAAAAAAATGGAATTTGGATATTATAATGAAATTTCCATAAAAGGGCGAATTTTGGAAATAAATTTTGATTTCGATGAACAGGTTTAACTTAGGAAAGGCGCCAAATTTCCTATAGAAAGTAAAATTTTGACAAAAAAATGAATCTGGGAATCGAAATTTCGAGAAAAGAACTAATTTTGGGAATAACTCGTGATTTCGAGAAAAAGCTGTAACGTATAAAAAAGGACGAAACGTCGAACAAAAAGTTAAATTTTGAGAAAAAGTCGAGTTTGGAAATTCTGTCGAAATTTTGAAGAAAGGACGAATTTTGTGAAAAATTTCTAATTTTAAGAAACAATTAGGATTTATTATTATTATTAAAAACAACATTCGAAAAAACTAAAAAATATACCAAAAGGGAAGAACTTAGAAAAGCGAAATTTTTCACAGAAAGTTAAATTTGAAAAAAATGGAATTTGGATATCGAAATTTCCACAAAAGGACGAATTTTGGAAAAAAAGGTTGATTTCGGGGAACTGGTCTAACTTGGGCGCTAAATTTCCTATAGAAAGTAAAATTTGGACAAAAAACTGAATCTGGAAATCGAAATTTCGAAAAAAGGACGAATTTTGGGAATAGCTCGTGATTTTGAGAAAAAGCTGTAACATATAAAAAGGACGAAACGTCGTACAAAAAGTTAAATTTTGAGAAAAAGTCGAGTTTGGAAATCATGTCGAAATTTCGAAAAAAGTACGAATTTTGGGAAAAACTTGTAATTTTAAGAAAAAATTAGAACTTATTATTATTATTAAAAACAAAATTCAAAAAAACTAAACATTTTACTATAAAGGAAGAACTTAGAAACGCGAAATGTTTCACAGAAAGTTAAATTTGAACAAAAAAAATGAAATTTGGATATTATATCGAAATTTCCATAAAAGGACGAATTTTGGAAATAAGTTTTGATTTCGAGGAAGAGGTCTAACTTTGGCGCTAAATTTCCTATAGAAAGTAAAATTTGGACAAAAAACTGAATCTGGAAATCGAAATTTCGAGAAAAGGACGAATTTTGGGAATAGCTCGTGATTTTGAGAAAAAGCTGTAACATATAAAAAGGACGAAACGTCGTACAAAAAGTTAAATTTTGAGAAAAAGTCGAGTTTGGAAATCCTGTCGAAATTTTGAAGAAAGGACGAATTTTGGGAAAAACTTGTAATTTTAAGAAACAATTAGAACTTATTATAATTTTTAAAAACAAAATTCGAAAAAACTAAAAATTTTACCAAAAAGAAAGAACTTAGAAACGCGAAACTTTCCACAGAAAGTTAAATTTGAAAAAAAAAATGGAATTCGGATATTATATCGAAATTTCCATAAAAGGACGAATTTTGGAAATAAATTTTGATTTCGAGGAACAGGTCTAACTTGGGCGCTAAATTTCCTAGAGAAAGTAAAATTTGGACAAAACACTGAATCTGAAAATCGAAATTTCCAGGACGAATTTTGGGAATAACTCGTGATCTCGAGAAAAAGCTGTAACGTATAAAAAAGGACGAAAAGTCGTACAAAAAGTTAAATTTTGAGAAAAAATCGAGTTTGGAAATCATGTTGAAATTTCGAAAAAAGGCGAATTTTGGGAAAAACTTGTAATTTTAAGAAACAATTAGAACTTATAATTTTTAAAAACAAAATTCGAAAAAACTAAAAATTTTATTTAAAAGAAAGAACTTAGAAACGCGAAAATTTTCACAGAAAGTTAAATTTGAAAAAAAAATGGAAGTTCGATATTATATCGAAATTTCCATAAAAGGGCGAATTTTGGAAATAAATTTTGATTTCGAGGAACAGATCTAACTTAGGAAGGCGATAAATTTCCTAACGCAAGTAAAATTTTGACAAAAAACTGAATCTGGAAATCGAAATTTCCAGGAAGAAATTTGGGAATAACTCGTGATTTCGAGGAAAAGCTGTAACGTACAAACAAGGACGAAATGTCCTACAAAAAGTAAAACTTTGAGAAAAAGTCGAGTTCAGAAATCCTGTCGAAATTTCGAAAAAAGGACGAATTTTGGGAAAAACTTGTAATTTTAAGAAACAATTAGAACTTATTATTATTATTAAAAACAAAATTCGAAAAAACTAAAAATTTTACCAAAAAGAAAGAACTTAGAAACGCGAAATTTTCCACAGAAAGTTAAATTTGAAAAAAAAAAATGGAATTTGGATATTATATCGAAATTTCCATAAAAGGGCGAATTTTGGAAATAAATTTTGATTTCGAGGAACAGGTCTAACTTAGGAAGGCGATAAACTTCCTATAAAAAGTAAAATTTGGACAAAAAACTGAATCTGAAAATCGAAATTTCCAGGACGAATTTTGGGAATAACTCGTGATTTCGAAAAAAAGCTGTAACGTACAAAAAAGGACGAAACGTCCTACAAAAAGTTAAATTTTGAGAAAAAGTCGAGTTTGGAAATTATGTCGAAATTTCGAAAAAAGTACGAATTTTGGGAAAAACTTGTAATTTTAAGAGACAATTAGAACTTATTATTATTATTGAAAACAAAATTCGAAAAAACTAAAAATTTTACCAAAAGGAAAGAACTTAGAAACGCGAAATTTTTCACAGAAAGTGAAATTTGAAAAAAAATGGAATTTGGATATTATATCGAAATTTCCATAAAAGGACGAATTTTGGAAATAAATTTTGATTTCGAGGAACAGGTCTAACTTGGGCGCTAAATTTCCTATAGAAAGTAAAATTTGGACAAAAAACTGAATCTGGAAATCGAAATTTCCAGGACGAATTTTGGGAATAACTCGTGATCTCGAGAAAAAGCTGTAACATATAAAAAGGACGAAACGTCGTACAAAAAGTTAAATTTTGAGAAAAAGTCGAGTTTGGAAATCCTGTAAAAATTTCGAAAAAAGGACGAATTTTGGGAAAAACTTGTATTTTTAAGAAACAATTAGAACTTATTTTAATTTTTAAAAACAAAATTCGAAAAAACTAAAAATTTTATTAAAAAGAAAGAACTTAGAAACGCGAAATTTTTCACAGAAAGTTAAATTTGAAAAAAATGGAATTTGGATATTATATCGAAATTTCCATAAAAGGACGAATTTTGGAAATAAATTTTGATTTCGAGAAACAGGTCTAACCTAGGAAAGGCGCTAAATTTCCTACAGAAAGTAAAATTTTGACAAAAAACTTAATCTGGAAATCGAAATTTCCAGGACGAATTTTGGGAATAACTCGTGATCTCGAGAAAAAACGGTAACGTATAAAAAAGGACGAAACGTCCTTTAAAAAGTCAAATTTTGAGAAAAAGTCGAGTTTGGAAATCATGTCGAAATTTCGAAAAAAGGACGAATTTTGGGAAATACTTGTAATTTTATGAAACAATTAGAACTTATTATTATTATTAAAAACAAAATTCGAAAAAACTAAAAATTTTACCAAAAAGAAAGAACTTACAAGGAAAGTACCCGAGGTGTACCTCACCGATTTTTTTCATTTTGTGATATGTTATAGTACATAACAAAATATTGGACACGTATTTTTTTTTAGATGCTAACTCGGCGATTTAAGTGGTGAAACCACCCCTTAAAGTTCACCCAAAAAAACAGTTTTTCTTTAATAACTCGAGAATTAATTGAAATTTTTTGATGAAACAAACGCTATGTTATTTCTTATAAAAAGCGCTCCTAAAGACATATTGGTTATGTTAAAAAGTTGCAACCCCTAATTTTTATGGGGGTGAGTTTCATTATTTTTCTTATATATCAACTTTTGAACTACTGAATTTTATCAAATATACCAATTTTATTGAGAACACTAAAAAATAAAATTGACCTGTCTCGGGGTTTTGCAAAAAAAATCCTTGAAAGGGGTGATTTACCCCTTGAGTTAATTTTTTTTCTGTACAGTGATAAGGAAAGTAAAACGCAACATATGTTTTTAATTTTATTTCTATAATGATTATTTTGACATATATTTTGCATTAACAATGAAATAACGTAACACCCCTATTTTTATGAGCCTTGAAGAACCCTATGGATTTGTTCATTATTAGATTGCGAATCAAAACATTTATTTTTTCACTTTTAACTTATTATATGTTGATATTTCATCAAAATAATGTTTCAACAATTTCTTTAGATGCTAAATTTGTGATTTAGGTGGTGAACTCCCCACCCCCTAAAGATAACCCCCAATTTTTCTTTAATATCTCAAGAATAAATTGGAATTTAACTTTAAGGTGTGGTTTCACCACTTAAATCGCCGAGTGTCCAATATTTTGTTATGTACTATAACATATCACAAAATGAAAAAAATCGGTGGGGTACACCTCGGGTACTTTCCTTGTTAGAAAAGCGAAATTTTTTCACCGAAAGTTAAATTTGAAAAAATGGAATATGGATATTATATCGAATTTTCCATAAAAGGACGAATTCTGGAAATAGATTCTGATTTCGAGGAACAGGTCAACTTACAAAAGGAGCTAAATTTCCTACAGAAAGTTAAATTTTGGCAAAGTGAATCAGGAAATCGTATCGAAATTTCGAGAAAAGGATGAATTTTGGGAATAACTCGTGATTTCGAAAAAAGTTTGAACGCCAAAAAAGTGCGAAATTCGAAACAAAATGGTAAATTTTGCGAAAAAAACGTTGAGCTTGAAAATCATGTCGAAATTTAGAGAAAAGAACGAACATTGGAAACAATGCTACTTTCAAAAAAAAAGTTCTAATTTCATAAAAACGTATATATTTTCCAAAAAAGTCATTTTTCAAGAATAAAACCCAAATTTTTGCAATAAAATCAAACATTTGAGAATGGAGATATTTGAGAAAATAAACAGACCAATTTCTAGAAAAAAGTCGAAATGTACAGAAGCATAAAATTAATTTTGAAATTTAAAACAATATTTTTAAGGCCAAACCTTTTCAAAAAGTTGTACTTGGAAAAAAATTCAAATTATTTAAAAACGGATTTTGGAAAAAGAAGAGTATTTTGAAAAAAAAAATTATTTTAAAAAGGAGTCCAAATTTTGAAAAAAAAAAATTTTTTTTTGAGAAAATATCCAGATTTAAATAAAAATATGAGTTTTCTAGAAAAAATTATCCCAACAGACATGTCAAAATATTTAGTGAAAGTAATTTTTTTTGAAAAATGGCAAAATTATAAATAAAAAGTCTGGTTTTGAGAAAATAAGCGATAAAACCTAAAAATTGTTTAAAGATTATTTGAAAAAAAATCGAACCTTTCACAAAGTAAACCTGTAACAAAAAATAAAAAAAATTCCAGAAAAAGTTAAATCATGTCTATAACATGAAATTTACACAAAAATAAGAAAATAGAGAGGGGAGGAGAGGGAGTTCGAAACGATTTTTTTTTTAGTGTGGATTATTTTGTAAGCTCCCTTCTTAGAAACTGGCCTAACTGTATTTAGGTAACATTTTCTGTTATACAGGTTAATTAGCAAAGCGAATTGACACTTTCTCAAAAAAATGACGCAGCCTTTGTATTAGTTTTCCTTTTTGTTAAGCAAAAAAAAATCCATCCAAACAATAAAATTTTCATAAACAGTCAAAATTTTAAGAGAATTTCTGTCAATTAATTTGTTTTTTAGAAGCTATATTTTGAGAAATCAAATTTTCTACCTTCAACCCCAAGCTGGAGAAATATTGATTTGGAATTTAAACTTTTAAAATACTTGAAAAGTTCACAAATATCTGGAGGAAAATAAAATCATCTCCGACAGGCAATACGGTTTTAGACAACAACGTTCCACTGGCGATCTACTGGCATATGTTACTCATATCTGTAACTCAGCTATGGAAAAACATGGTGAGGCTAGGATTGTGGCATTGGATATCTCAAAGGCTTTCGACGGAGTCTGGCACCGATCTCTTCTCGCCAAATTAACATCTTATGGTCTTCCTCCTGGACTCTGTCATTTGATATCCAATTTTCTCGCTGACAGATCTCTTCAGGTTGTCGTGATGGCATCTCATCCGAGACATTAGCGATTAACGTAGGGGTGCCTCAGGGGTCTGTTCTGTCTCCTACTCTATTTCTGTTACACATAAACGACCTCTTAGCTTCAACGTTCAATCCTATATACAGTTACGCAGATGATAGTAACCTTTCTCCGACAAACCATTATCTATCGTTGCTTCAGATCGACTAAGGAGACAGCAGATACAGACAATTAATCGGGATCTCGAGATTATTCTGGAATGGGGTAAGAACAATTTGGTCGAGTTCAACGCTTCAAAAACTCAGGCCGCGGTTTTCTCTAAGAAAACATCAAGAGATAATGCAACAAACATACTAATGGACGGTAAAATCCTTCCGATGGGATCTAATCTATCTATTCTAGGAGTGAATGCGAGCACTAACTTCTCTTGGGATGATCATGTGCGCGCCATTGTCAAATCCGCCTCTCCGAAACTATGTTTTCTTTTTAGAGCTGAAAAGTACTTCACATCTCATCAGTTATTAACACTATACAAAGCTCAAGTTAGGTTAACACTAGAATACTGGTCTTATGTTTGGAATTCAGCCCCAAAACACATTTTAGATCTCTTGGATTCAGTTCAAAGAAGAGCGATTCGCCTAATTGATGACGAGAGTCTAACCGATTCTCTCGAAACACTAGAACACAGGCGTATGGTTGGTGACTTGTCTCTTTTCTACAAGTACTATCATGGAAGATGCTCGCAGCAACTAATAGGGTTAATCCCCCCAAGGGCAAGATTCTTGAGGCGCACTAGACAGTCAGAGACATCAAATTCCTGCGGTCCAGCTTGACACAGTGAGGACTTCTGTCTATGGAGACTCTTTTTTCTATAGAACTTTCAAGTTATGGAACTTGTTACTGAAAGGAATTTTTTCCAAAAATTTCAACCTATCCTTGTTTAAGAAGGCGGTTCATCGCCATCTATCCTTCTTTCCGCATCCTACTTGCAGTCCTTTGAAAGCATAATGGGGTTACCCTTTGCGAGTGGATTAAACTTTAACAAAAAAAGGTAGTTCACTGGCAATAATCGGATTAAAATTTTTAGAATGTTTCACACTGCCATCAATACTTGATTTCTAGCATAGAGTGCACACGTGGATACAATAATATAAATCTCCAAGTCGTTTTGCAGTAGCTTTTCGGAGTCGACAACGCTGCAATCTTTATTCGAAATATATCGTCAATTCAGCTGAATTCAGTCATTTGGATTTAGGAGTAGTAGAGCTATTATTTCAAGATATTTCCCTAACATGTGACAAGAAGCATCGAAATTCTGTGAGTGAATTTCGAATTGCGATTACGCACAAACGGTACCACTGGAAATCCTCACATTTTACTATTTCATCAACAATATTACCCTACATAACATACTTATTTTTTTATCAAAATTTGTAGAAAGGTTTTGCTGCGATAAATTAAAGACTTCTGCGAACACATTCTTTGCCTATATCTGACGTGTAAATAATCTTTATTTTGACTTGACTTCAGCACGGGCACGGATCTCTTAATTTTGCAAATGTATTGATAACACTGTTAGTAACATCTGGCAGAAATTTAAACAAAATCTATAGAAAGCAACTAACACCGGTGAACTACCATTTATCTTCGTGTCGAATAAAAAACGTAGCCCATGAGTCTTGAACTGAAAGGGGTGAATGAAAGGGATCAATTCAGGTGGTTTCCCATCGGTGTGGTAACTTTCGGGTTCACAGGTGAGTTGGTGACCTATACAGGGTGTTACAAAAGTCCGGGCCGCTACTTCAGAAGCATATTCTACACATTAAAATATGAAAAATGTTGAAATACATTTTTTTCTTTAAATTGCCTCCTAACGGAGATATGACCATTTAAAGATGGCGCCCCTAAAGTGGTTTTTTTTACTACAAAAAGTTAACGGTTAGTAGCAAAGTCATGAAATTGGGCAAGCAGTTAAAGAATTGGATTAGGCATATTCTCATGTAACATATTTTTTAAATAAGCAGTAGCGTGGTGTGTAGGGGGTTGCCCGCAATTATTTTTTGCCGTAACTTTTTTGTATTGCAATATTTCGACACAAAAGTGCCATAATCGTAAAAAGCAACATTTTTTATACAAAAAAGGTACTCTTTCTCAAAGTCGCTATAAGTAACCGTTTCCGAGAAAAAGGCGTTTAAATAATCCTATCCCGTCTTCGAAATTCTAACTAATTTGTATAAGAAAAAATAAGTTGGTCATGCAAACTGATCGTAAAGAAAACAATTGTACTTGACAATATCTGCCAGAGATTGACGTTGTGTCACTGATAAAATTTGGTCGTAAGCTGTAAACTTTAGCAGTTTTTGTTGTCAATAGTAAGTGTAGTAGTTTTTTTAACTTTTCATTATTTTGATAAAATGGACTATTCAAATCAAGAAATGGCCGATATGCATTTAATGTACGGGCTTGCAAATTGTAATCGTGCTGAAGCAAGACGGCTTTATGCTGAACGTTTTCCTAATAGACACCTACCAGGAGAAAAATTGTTCCAGAAAATTCATGCTCGTTTATGTGAAACAGGAAATTTTGTTTTCAAAGGCGAACGTGTTGGAAGGCCAAACGCAGAAGTTGCTAATTTAGAGGAGCGTGTGCTTCAGCGAGTTGAAGAAGATCCATGTGTCAGCACTAGACAACTTGCTTTAGCCGAAGGAGTAAATCACGTAACTATCTGGCGAATTTTGAAATTTTACCAATTTTACCCCTATCATTTTCAAAGAGTGCAAGGGTTACTTGCTGCTGATTATCCCCCAAGAATAGAATTTTGCAACTGGCTATTGCATAAGATCGCTGAAAATGAGGACTTTCCATCGCTCATATTATTTACGGACGAAGCGGGTTTTACCAGAAACGGGATACTTAACTTTCACAACATGCATCAGTGGCAAGTTGAAAATCCCAATGCAGTTATTCAGTCGAGACATCAGCAACATTTTTCACTTAACATTTGGGGAGGAATAATAGGGGACTCTATAATTGGACCGTTTTTTTTTACCTCATAGGTTAACAGGAGCATCATATAGACATTTTTTGCAAACAGAGTTACCCGTGTTACTTGAAAATGTTCCACTCATAACAAGACAGCGAATGTGGATAATGCACGATGGGGAACCTGCCCATTTTAGTGCAGTTGCTAGGGAATTTTTGAATAACAACTATCATCAACGATGGATAGGTCGAGGAGGTCCGATACCATGGCCAGCTAGGTCTCTTGACCTCAACCCACTCGATTTCTACTTATGGGGACATCTAAAGCAGATCGTCTAGTCCACACCAGTTGACAATATCAATGATCTTCGTGAACGAATTGAAAATGGGTTCAACCAGATTCACAATACACCAGGCATTTGCGAAAGAGTAAGGAGTTCCCTTAGAAGACGAGCCGAGCAATGTATTGCTGCAGGGGGCAGTAATTTCGAACACTTGCTTTGATTTTTTTTTTCCTTAATTTATTTTTATATCAATGCAGTTAGTAGTGGATAAATTAGAAATTTGCAAAACAAATTCTAATAAATGCAACAATTTTGTTTAAACGATTTTTTCTCGGAAACGATTACTTTTAACGACTTTGAGAAAGAGTACCTTTTTTGTATAAAAAATATTGCTTTTTACGATTATGGCACTTTTGTGTCGAAATATTGCAATACAAAAAAGTTACGGCAAAAAATAATCGCGGGCAACCCCCTACACACCACGCTACTGCTTATTTAAAAAATATGTTACATGAGAATATGCCTAATCCAATTCTTTAACTGCTTGCCCAATTTCATGACTTTGCTACTAACCGTTAACTTTTTGTAGTAAAAAACCACTTTAGGGGCGCCATCTTTAAATGGTCATATCTCCGTTAGGAGGAAATTTAAAGAAAAAAATGTATTTCAACATTTTTCATATTTTAATGTGTAGAATATGATCCTGAAGTAACGGCCCGGACTTTTGTAACACCCTGTATTTAAATAAAATTTATAGAAAAGCCACTGATCGATGAATTAAATGGACTTATCCAATACTTATTACTGGTAACAAACTTGGTCCTTTTGAAGTTACGTTATTTCAGTGCGTGTGAAGCTGCTGCAGCCCAAAGAGATATGCCTCTGTCACCGTTGCTTCCTTTTCTCTCACACTAATTTGTCGATTTGTTCCTGACCTTAGACAAAGACAGCTTCCCTTGATCGATAGCTCCACTACAAATGTATCTTCGATACATCGCATCTTCGCTTTTCGAGATAAAACCCATACGTACAAAGAGCGAGATTTTAGGAGCAAAAAAGAGCCATTATAATGCAAAGTCGTGGCAGTATTTCAGAAATTTAAGATGTGTCCGTCGGATCGGTTTATCTCGTCTTTTTTGTATTGTGGGAGTGCAGATTTGATGCATTGGCTTAAGAACGGCCGGTTGACATATTTTAAATTATTACCGGCGATTGTGTGGACTTATAACTAACCGCTTTTTCGTGTTCAACTTATTTGTTGCTCACAGATGGGATCTGAAATATTTATATTATATACGATATTTTCCCCGTGCAACTGTTTGTTTTCAGTTAAGTAAGAATTAATGTGAGCTTGAGGCTAATAGGTAATATAAGGTCTCGTTCATTTTAGGTTATGTTTTATTATACTCTTTCCTCCAGTTTACAAGAAACTGAAGCGCAGAATAATTATTAGGAAGTGTCTAGCCTAAAGGTATCTTCTTGTTGCATATTCATAACTTGTTTACCAAACTTATATTATCTTTAAGTTGAGCAAGTCTACCGTACGCTCGTGATTATCTATCATAGAATGCTGAAAATGCGACTGAAAAGTTGCACATCGCCAAAAGAGAGCAGTTTTCCTCTTCCATCGACCGAAGTGAATATCTGGGAAAAGAGAAGGCAACGGACTACGTATCAATTTGCCCGCAAATAGTGCAAATATTAATATATGCAAAATATGAATATCTGCTTTTGAGGATCTGCAACGCCCGAGGACATTTTGAAATGAGAAAATTCTTCAGTTGTTGTCTTTATTTCACGTCTGGCTTCCTGCCTTACTAATTATGAATCTCTGACTTTAGATATTTTTTACCGCAAGTGCAAACTAACAATAAGTAAAATTGGAAAATTATTAGAAACGAGACCCTTGAGCTTGTTTGTGAAAGGAATTTTTTTTGTATTGTTCACTGTAAGAAAACACTTAATTGTTAAAATGAAGTAGATAACACAAATGAACCGATCAGACATATATTTTGCGATAAGATGCAACTAGTTAAACAACTTTTTTCTTCGTTTTTCGTTTGTTCTTAATAGCAATTTTCAGAATCCTGGGGCGGAAGCTCCAGGATCCTGAGGAAGCTAACGAAGGAAGCTGAGGAAGAAATGCTTTCCCTGTAAGATGAATATAATAAAAACCTGTGAAATAATAAATGGTAATCGCGAAGTGTATATACCCCTTTAGTAGAATTTACTAGATATTTAGTTGTTAGTACGGAGTGTTGAGATCAAAATCTTCTGAAAAACGAAATAATCTAAAACATCTAATATTATAAATATAAAGAGGTAGTCCTAAAGCCCTAAATGATCTGCTGTTCTCCATTGAAGTTAGGGAAACACAAGTTCCTTTCCAAAGTGATAATAATATACATATTATTTTCAGTTTAAGATTTTTTCATGACACCTTATTCATTTATGTTTACAGAAAGTGCTTTCGAAGATCCATGCTATCAGTGGTGGCTGGCGTATAGGCACTGTGGAACTGCAGCACCCCCAATTTCATTTTCGTTTTTTTCTCAAAATTTTCTGAACACTTTTCATTACACAATTTTTTGTAGAAATTTAAAATTTTCCCTGACTTCTTTTTATAGAAATTTTAGGTTTCTTTCACTAAGTTACCTATCTTATTTTTAATTTTGATGAAAATGACATTTTCAAAATAATGTGTTTGTAAAAGTTTTGATGAAGAAATCAATATTTCTAGCAGGAAAAAACTCAAATTTCTTTGAAAATATCAACATTTTGAAAAAATAATTACAATTTCAAGAAGAAATCTAAATCCAACTTATCTCGCATTTTACTGTTTCTCTAAAAAATAAGTTAATACAGTATCTTCGAATTTTTACCGCAAATCTCACGTATCAAAATTTTCAGTTTTTTCAGGTATTTCGATTCTTTTGGGAAATTTTTATTTTTTCTGCAAAGTTTCCAATTTTTCTAAATATTTTAAATGAAGAAATTTTCTCGAATTTTTCATTTTTCCTAAACGAGTTGTTCTTAAAATTTCTTTTAGAAATTCCAACTTCTCCAGATTTTTCTTTGCGTTCCTCTAATTTGTTTAAAAATGTCAAGTTTTTTCATGACACTAACAATTTAAGACCATTTTATTTTGTAATTTTAACAAAAACTGTTTAAAAAAAACTCTGAAAGCTCTATAAAAATTTCAACATCTTAGGAAAAACAAAAAATGGTTTGTAAAGATATTTCAATTTTTTTTTCAAATTTCGATTTTTTCTCTACAAAATTTTGCTTTTTTTTCCTATGCAATTTGTGTTTTTCTCTAAATATTTTATAAAAGGAATTTTTTCTGGAGATTTTACCTTTAAAATATTTTTTCTTGTAGAAATTTTGATTTCTCTCTAATTTGTTTAGGAAATTTAAAAGTTTTTCAACGAAACTTTAATATTTTAAAGTTCATTTTATTTTGTAATTCTGATAAGAAACTGAAAATTATGAAGTATAGGTTTAGGGAAAATAAACTTCAAAGCTGCATAAAAATAAGAAAACTTTGAGAAATTTCAAGAAAAAATGAACCTTGTAAACTTTATTCCTTTTTAAAATTTGATATTTCTTTAAAAAATTACTACTACTGTGGGACCAAAGAAAATTCTGAATCGGAATTTCCAATTTTTCTAGAAATGTTAAATTTATTCTTGAAATTTTAAAGTTCGAATTTAAAATTCAAATTTCGATTTTTTCTCTATAAAATTTTGCTTTTTTTTCCTATGCAATTTGTGTTTTTCTCTAAACATTTTATACAAGGAATTTTTGTGGAATTTCGACTTTTCCTGGAGATTTTACCTTTAAAATATTTTTTCTTGTAGAAATTTTGATTTTTCTCTAATTTGTTTAGAAAATTCAAAAGTTTTTTAACGAAACTTTAATATTTCAAAGTTCATTTTATTTTGTAATTCTAATAAGAAACTGAAAATTATGAAGTATAGGTTTAGGGAAAATAAACTTCAAATCTGCATAAAAATAAGAAAACTTTGAGAAATTTCAAGAAAAAATGAACCTTGTAAACTTTATTCCTTATTAAAATTTGATATTTCCTTAAAAAATTACTACTACTGTGGGACCAAAGAAAATTCTGAATCGGAATTTCCAATTTTTCTAAAAATGTTAAATTTATTCTTGAAATTTTATAGTTTGAATTTAAAATTCAAATTTCTATTTTTTTTCTATAAAATTTTGCTTTTTTTTCCTATGCAATTTGTGTTTTTCTCTAAACATTTTAAACAAGGAATTTTTGTGGAATTTCGAGTTTTCCTGGAGATTTTACCTTTAAAATATTTTTTCTTGTAGAAATTTTGATTTTTCTCTAATTTGTTTAGAAAATTCAAAAGTTTTTTAACGAAACTTTAATATTTCAAAGTTTATTTTATTTTGTAATTCTAATAAGAAACTGAAAATTATGAAGTATAGGTTTAGGGAAAATAAACTTCAAATCTGCATAAAAATAAGAAAACTTTGGGAAGTTTCAAGAAAAAATGAACCTTGTAAACTTTATTCCTTATTAAAATTTGATATTTCCTTAAAAAATTACTACTACTGTGGGACCAAAGAAAATTCTGAATCGGAATTTCCAATTTTTCTAGAAATGTTAAATTTATTCTTGAAATTTAAAGTTCGAATTTAAAATTCAAATTTCGATAAAAAAAAATATCGAAATTTAAAGATTAAACTTAAAATTTCAAAAGAAAGCAGATCATATTTCTAGAAAAAATTGAAATTTCTTATTAATAAACAACATTTTTTTTAAAAAAATCATTTTTGGAAATAAGGAAAAAAATTTTTTTTCGAATAAATTAATTGTCAAAAATATTCTTATCATTTCGAATTTTAAAGTGAGAATTATTGAAATTTTTGAGAAAGAGTCAACATTTCTAGAAAACTTTCAAAATTAAAGTTAATCAAAAGTTAAACCAAATTTCGAAAATTTGGAAGTCGAACGAGAAAAGATCGACTTTATGAAAAAGTGGATTTTTATTGTCGAAATTTTCGAAATAAGTAAAAATTTTCAATAAAAATTGAATTCTTCATAAAAGTCGAAACTTTCAAAAAGTATATAACCAAAGGATCCTTTCTCTTTTTCACTTAGGCGAAAGCGCGGGTATCAGCTAATTTTTTTTTTATAAAGTTAGAGGTTTTTTTGTTGTTTGAACTCAAAATGAACCCAGAATCCAGAGTTTCAACCTGAAATTTTTAAATACGAAAAATCGAGAAATATTTCCTTCAAATTTTAAGCATTACCACAGGAGTTGTATGCTGTAATATTTAAAAAAGAGGGAGAACATTTCCTGAATTATGTTAGAAAATCAATTTAAATAAAAAAATTTAAAAAATTAAAAATTAAGTCAGCTGGAACTGAACCAAAAACCGAAAAAAAACGCTATTTTTGTCGGAACGAAAACCGGAACGGAATCGATATGATTTTTTTTCCCGGAACGAAAACCGAAAACCGGAACGAAAAAAATAGAAGTTGAAGATGCCCTGTGCAAAAAAAAAGTAGTTAATAATTTAGGTGACTTCAGTGCCATAGCAAGGTATTAAATTTAAAAAAAACAAAAGTGATAAAAATTTGTGATATTTAATAGTATTTTTACGAATTAAATTTAATTAACATCTTATAGCCTCCAAAATATTTTTGGGTTATCATCTCTAAATTATTTTCATTGAGTACAAAAAAGAAACATTATCGATATTTCTGAGCCCCTTAAAGTACTCTGTGCGGTTGCACCTGGTTACGGTTCTAGATTACTTAATTAAAATTGTTTGCTTTCATGGGAGTAAAATTATATCACTTTTTCATGAAAACTGCATTTGAAGATAAAATGTATTTTTATACAAAGTTCTAATTAAACTCTACAAAAACACAAAAAAAAATGTTTTTTTTTTAAACAAAATGTGCTCTACAATCTTTTAAAGAAATAAAGTGTTTATTACTTTCTCAGCAAAATTGTTTAAATCAAAATTTACAAATAATTAGACCCTAGAATGGGTACTGCTATCTTTTAGTGAATAGTCGTACTATTGACATTTAGGCCTGTAAGAGGCACAATTAGCAATCGCAATCAGATCAGCCGGCACCTACGCATTAAGCATCATAAACCGTAAATAAACACTCCAAACTCTGACTCTCGCCATTAGGCAATATCGCATAAGCGCGGAGCGGCGTACCGCACCGCGGGCTAGCTTTAGCGTGGTGTTCTGTAGTTTATTTCTCCGTATCCCGTTGAGGCCGTTGATAGGCATCGCATGGCAGCCACGCTAGGTGCATAATTCTGCGCGCACCAACGTATTTCAATTTCCTCGCAGTATATAATATAACGGAATAAAAATTTGCGTACTTTATTCCAAATCATTCACAAGTATTATTAGTTATCATTATTTTGTGTTTAAAAATGTGATAAATCCAAGACTTTTGCATTAAATAGAAAAGAATAGATAGCTCATTTCACGAGGAGCGCGCTCTCTTGCGCTCTTTAAGACCAGCCGTACTGGCAATTGGATACTGATCCAAATTCTCCGAGAACGGCCAACTTTCTTGGAGTACTACTAGATTCTACATTAACATGGACCAATCATATAGATTACTTTGCAGCAAAGCTTTGTAAGAATACTTTCGTCCTAAGGAATCTCTCTTCAATTATTTCAGAGCACACACTACATGTTGCATATTTCGGACCACGCCACTTGTTATTATCCTATGCGATTCTTGCTTGGGGCAATTCTTCGGGTAAATTTAGAATTTTTCAATTGCAAAGAGGTGCAGTCCGAATTGTTGGTGGATTGGGTTATCGCCAAGAATGCAAATGTGCCTTTATAAAGTTTGGCATATTGACTTTTCCATGTCTGTATATTCTACATTGTCTTATTTATGCCTTTAAGAACCAACAGAATGTTGCCTTATACCATAATGTTCATAGCTATGATACACGAAATAATCATTTCTTTAAGCTTGATTTCTACCGTCTTCAAAAAGTCATAATTCATTTCATTACTTATCTTTTGCCTTTCTTAATAAATTGCCGACTCGAGCAAGACTGTATAGTGAAAAAAATTTAAAAACATAAAAACAAAATAAAGAAATTCTTAATTCAACAAGCGTTTTTTAATATAAATGAATTTCTTCTTTTTAATAATACTGATAATTACTTCTAAGTTTTAATGTTGTGCGCTGTTTTTATAGTTATTCCATGTATTTTAATTGTTTCATTATTATTTGTTAGTTTCAGCTTTTTAAATTGTAGATAATGCTATTATAATATTTCTCTAACATGTGTAAACCTACTTTTGTGTATCACGAATAAATAAATAAAATAAATAAACAATCTCAAAAACTGATCGAGATTAATGAAACTTTTACCAAAATATAAAGTATGTTAGGGGTACCTTTTAGGCTATTTTTGTTCTAGTTAAACCGAATCTGTCACTTCTAACTCAATCAACAATTATATTTAAAGTTATAATACCGAACATATAAAACCGAAACCGATCTGCAATGTCTATGGCTTATACAGGCTCTTCATTAATGTCCGAGTCCCACGTGACCGCGTCGCGTCTCTGTCCTAGAGATTTTAATTTCTATAGGTTTGGTGCGAGAATATGACAGGACAATCTAGTGACTAAAAATTCTGACAGTTCATGGGCGTTTTGTGCTTATAATTTATGCCAAATTTTACATTATATAATTATAATTTGTGTAAAATAAAGAAAAAGTTTTTATCAAAACTTTGGGTAAGTTATAAGTACAGCTATTTTAAGGTTGTGCTTAATATTTTACGTGTTTTACGCTTGGTTTTCTAAACATGCCTTTTACGCCAGAACAAGACGCCTTTATTTTGATGGCGCATTTTCGCAGTGGTACACGGAATCCAAATGAAAGCTGGTCTTACTCATTGAAATCCTGTATTGAACAATTCAACGAAAGGTTTCCAGATGCTGACATTCCATATGATATTTTTAAGAACCACAGATTAGTGCTCATTAAACGTTATGAAGAGAAACATTGCATTTGCAAGGGCAAGTCTACAGGTAGACGACCAATTTTAACAGAAAATGTTGTTGAAAATATTCGACAGCGCATGCAACAAAGTCCTAAAAAATCTATTTTACAGTTATCTATCCAGACAGGTACGTATTATAAATATTGATTTAATTATTGATAACTTTAAAAGCACATACACATTTTTTGTAAGCAATAAGATTTTCATGAAGAAATGTTATGCTGCAACTAAAATTTATTTTCTAATTTTTTTTATAGGTCTGTCAATTGAAACTTGTCACAAAGCATTAACGAAGCAGTTACATATGCATCCCTATAAAATGACTGTCGTTCAAGAGTTAAAACCACCAGATTATAATCAACGAGTTCAGTATTGTCATTGGTTTAATGAACATTTAAACAATAATGATATATTAGACTTGACTTTTTTTCTGATGAAGACTGGGTACATTTGTCTGGCTATGTGAATAGTCAAAACTATAGAATTTGGGGTACAGAAAATCCACATAATTTTATTGAAACACTTTTACATCCCCAGAAGATCGATGTAAGGGTAGCAATTTCAAGAAGAAGGATATTAGGACCATTTTTTTTTCGAGACACAATAAATGGAGAACGATACCGGGCCATTTTACAACAAGCTCTGGAGATTATTCATAATGATGAACTGCAACTTGGATACTTCCAACAAGATGGAGCTACAGCACATACTTCGGCACAAAGGTTAAGATATTTGAGAGAATTTTATGATGATCGTTTAATCAGTAGAGGCTTATGGCCTGCACGAAGTCCTGATCTAACACCCTTAGATTTTTATCTGTTCGGTCGCATTAAACATAATGTATTTAAAAATCATTTGCACACAATTAAAGAACTAGAAGTTGCAGTTCAGCATGAAATAGACTCTATATCACCAATTGAAAATTGAACTGCAACATGTTTTTGATTGCATGAAACGTAGAGTAAATTTATGTTTACAAAATGAAGGTGGACACTTTGAACATCTTCTTTAATTTAAAAGAGCCTTTTTTATCAGTAGATAATTGTTGGTTGATAATTATTTAAATGTTGTATAGTATATAATTGAAAATCCATATTTCTGTAGAGTAGATACTGTTTTTTTAACTTTGTTTCTGTTTGGTTTTCTTACGTGTAATTGACTCCTTGAAATAAATGAAATGCTAAAATCATTACTGTCTTTTTTTATTTCCAAACTTTTTTCATATTTTATGTAATGGGCAATTAAGTTGCTGAAACTTTTATTCGTATGTAAACACAATTTGAATTTTTTGTGTCTCGTTCTTGATTATCAGGAAAAAAAACCCGAAAACAGATAATTTATTTAATTGTTTAGGACAAGCAGCTGCTCAACCACTTTTTGTTTGATCTAATAAGACGAACTACTCTCCCTTTTGACCAAAATTGAAAACTGAGATTGTTTTTCCACGTCTTTCCCCTTGTTTTCAAATTTTTTTTGTTCATAAAAGGTTTTAATAAGTGGCAACTTGTGAGTTCTGTCAATTTTTAATTTTTGGTAGGATTAGTTATAGCGTTCAATTTTAAATCAAACAACTATCGATTGGGCAGCTGTGAAATTAGGCAATTTCATGAATTGTCTACTTTCAGACTTTTTCCTATTAATTAAGAACAAGCTGCAAAAAACTCAATTAAATTGTGCAGCAACAAACATTCAAAAGTTATGTATTTCTACAATTTGTAACCATTAAAGAAGAGTAGAAATACATTATTTGAAACATTAATAGTATTTGCAGTTTTTAAAACAATATTAAAACTATTTAATACCAAATAATGTTAAAACTATTTTTCAAAATAGCGCAAAGGTTCTTTCACCCTTTTACTAAAATTTTCTAAATTTCGAACAAGAGTTTGCAGTCAAAAATCTAAAATTAGTATTCAAAAGACATTAAAAGATGTTACTATGAAACATTTTAACAGTTTCAACCTAAAGAGATCCTGCTAGGCCTATCAGAAACAATATTCATTTTAGTAAAGTGAATATTTTATGTCTACTAACCAATAGTCTTAAAGGCCACGTTTAAATATATCTTTATTTAATCCCAGTGCCCCCAAGAATGAAACGCCACTGGCAGGCAGGGAATATTGAATAGCTGATAGTTAGGGATTTTATTATTTATTTTGTGTATAAGTGTATGTTTGGTTGCCTACAAGATCGAGTCACGTGGGACTCGGACATTAATGAAGACCCTGTATAATATTACGGGTACTAGGATTGGAGCGCGAACTCTTGATTATTCTATTAACATCAAAGAAGAAATAATTTTATTTTGAAATATGCCGTTATTAGGGCACTCGAATAAAATTGAAGAATATGACAGCCACAAAAATAATAATCTCTGGAAGGGACTATCGGAAGGATTGGAGAGTTTCTGCGACGAGTAAGGACAAAAGGATACGTTTGTCACCTTCTACAAGTAATAAATAAGTACACGGGTCCAAAGGCAGGGCTTTATAATTTTTCCCAAAGAGAGGTTAATAAATTAAAGAAAAGAATTTAATAAATTAATATTTACGATGAGTTTTGTTGAGTGTGGTGCTGTATAATAAATACAGGAGAAAAGGATCCAATGTAATAATCCAATCCTATCTAAGATCAGAACACCTGTAGTAGCGTGGAGGTTGATTTACCCCGACCAAACGAAAATCTGTCACCTTTCCTAGAAGGCACACATTTACAATTCTCGAGAATTCATTGGGAATATTGATGAGACTGGATTTTTACATACCACGGCAACGTATTGCTTGAAAATATCTTATAGATTCCAACAGCTTAGACGAAATATATAATTTAATTTCTTTCGAGCTTTCAAACGGACATTTCTTACTATTTAATAATTTATCTACAAGAAGCGACACCATAAGGAAATGTCAACATTTTATTGCATTCCATTCGTCATACCTGAGCGATTTTATTTAGATTGTCAAACAACTCATTAATCAGTTTTATTCCAAACTTTATTGAGGCATAATTTACTGTAAATAAAAAAAAAATTGTGAAACAATTTTTCCCAAAGTGATCAAAATTTAAAAAAAGTCGAGATTCAAAAATTTGACAAAAGGTCGAAATTTCCAAAAAAAAAATGTTAGAACTTTCAAAAAAAGAGTTCAAAACTGCAAAAAACGTAAAATTTTTAGAGGTGATATTTTCAAAAATAAAAACGAGAATTTTCAAAATTTTCAGAAATAGTCAAATCTGAAAAGGCCAAAATGACGGAACTAGAATTGAAAAATGTTATCCAAACCTTCCTGTGTTATAATTAAAAAATATAAAAAAATGTATTTTTAAATACACACGTTTTTCTACAACCAATCACAAAATGTATGGACTGTGTTGATAATGTCTCAAGTAAGAAGTATTCATTCGCAATTTGCAATGAGTTGATGACCAACACATATATGAGATCGCCTCGGATCGCGCTAAAATGTTTGATTTCAACCGCAATTGCTGCATTGGTTCCAATTTAATAAACCTCTGCTAACTCCGAAAATATCTATCGAAATCAAATGATGTAAAAGAGGATCAGCATTCCATCCTTCGGCTAAATCAAGTTTTTGTCTCGAATAATTGGTTTCTTAAGTATACGAACCCTGTGACCCCCCCTGGTGACCACCAGTTATAAATAATTCGTATTAATCCAATTTGAATGTGATATTTCAAGACGATATCTCCGCTTTACTTAAAATGCATCAAAAACCATGTTAGAACTATAACGCATACCTAAAGTGAGTCTATTGTTGCCTCGTTCCTAGAAAGAGAAACATGAATTTTGATGGCAATTTACCAGAACTCATCCGTCATAGAATTTTATGACCTTCCGAAAAAAAATCAACAGGTCAGAGTTGACTAGATTTGATAGATAAATCCGAAACCATCGGATGACTTGATTATAAACAAAGACTCATGCACGATGTACAGATGGATGGGGGCGACGAGGGGCGAAGATGTGACACAACACAGGTATAATAACATATTCAGGTAGCATTTCTACGTTAAAGAAAACCGGCCCATACATCACATCTATAATTGCAACGCAGAGATCAAATCTTCGTCCATAAATTTGTAAAATAAATACGGCGATCTTGACTTTACGTGCAGCTATGAGATAGACTGCCTTGATTTGATTTTCTTTATCGCCCGTTGACGGTGTTATGTTATACTTATGATTATTATTCTTTGTTTCTTGCAGGACACCGACGCCAGAACTCGAGTTTACGATGGTTAAATTTTAACATATATTTTATTAGAAATATTATGCTGCTCGGATTAAGACAGTAGCTATGGTATCTCGGATACATAAATATCATAATTAATTGGCCGTTCTGTGGGTTGAATTACTATTACACTATCTGCGCTGTTGAAAAGTATATCCTGCAAACAATGAGCTTTCATGAGAATAAAACTAGCAAAATAAGGAGTTCCGTGCCAATTAGTGGATTAAATGATGAGCACGCTTGTTACACCTTATATTTTACGGGAAATTCGAACTGGATCGTTTTAGGGAATTATTCGACGAAACTGTTCAACTTAATACAGTTTCGTCTTAGTAGGTGGCGCTGGTATTAATTTTAGGAAAGCTTCAACTTCATAGCTCTGGATCAGAGCAATCTGAATCTGCTAGAGATGATCGGAATAATAACAATAACCATTTGTGCTCCAATAATTGATGACAAGAGAATATTTGGGACAGACTAATTTTTATGATATTTAACTTTAAAAACGTTGTTGACACGACCATAGTTGTAGCCTAAAATTTGCCCAGACAAAAACTCTACGTATTGTTGAAGGTTTCATCAAAATCGGTTGAGCCGTTCCTGAAATTAGTCCGGACAAACAGACGGACAGACAGACAGACAGACAGACAGACAGACAGGCAGACAGACAGACAGACAGACAGACAGACAGACAGACAGACAGGACAGACAGACAGACAGACAGACAGACAGACAGACAGACAGACAGACAGACAGACAGACAGACAGACAGACAGACAGACAGACAGACAGACAGACAGACAGACAGACAGACAGACAGACAGGCAGACAGACAGACAGACAGACAGACAGACAGACAGACAGACAGACAGACAGACAGACAGACAGACAGACAGACAGACAGACAGACAGACAGACAGACAGACAGACAGACAGACAGACAGACAGACAGACAGGCAGACAGACAGACAGACAGACAGACAGACAGACAGACAGACAGACAGACAGACAGACAGACAGACAGACAGACAGACAGACAGACAGACAGACAGACAGACAGACAGACAGACAGACAGACAGACAGACAGACAGACAGACAGACAGACAGACAGACAGACAGACAGACAGATAAAAATTCTAAAATCATCTTTGTGAGTGTTTATAACATTTTAGAAACAAAATAAGCCTATATAAAGGTAGTTATTTTGAAATCACCAACACTTAAATGTTGTAGTTTTACCTCGAATTTTATTGTTTACTTTTTCCAAAAATTCTGCGTTAATCTGTTTATCTGAATCTCAGAATTATTTCTTTTTGTAAAGGTTTTGGTTTTATTCAAATATTTCCATATTTTTCGTAGAATTTGACTGAAAAAAGTTGATGACTACCTAAACTGCCTTATGAAGTCATCATTTCATTCATTTCAAACGCCCTTAGATCTTTCTTAAGTACATAAATTAAGAAATTTAGACGCTTCGACAAATGCGTGTCTTGTAATACATTTTACGCCGGCTACTACTAAAAGCACATCCAATGAAGGTTTAAATTGAAGGTATCCAATACTTTATCGATATAACGAAATTATTATCTCTAACCGACGATAATCGGTAATATTCAGGTAGAAAATTCTGCGAGCTATAGCGATACATAAAATCGACCACATAGACAGAAGAACATCTGCAATGTAGGTGGCATAATAATACCCTGAAAATCGATTTTGGCGTGAAACAGTTATTTACAGATCGATAGATCGCTTTTTTACGAACTCACCCCGGGGCCCAAAACGCCAACAAAGGATTCCACGTGTGACAGTTTTTTTGCACTCGAGCTACATTACATGACAGGGGTATATTTTTCAGCTGATTTCGATATAACTGACTCATTATCATCAAAATCAAACCCTAATAATAAATTAAAAAATGAGCAGTTATGGGGACTGCCGGGAGGAGTGAAAACTTAAAAATGTGGTATAGCAATTTTGTTTTAATTTTCAAATTAATTGTAATGTTGATGAAACGGACTGGTCCTTGGTTATCTTCAAAAATTGAAATAAAAAACTTGTCCCCTGAGTATCTTTCTGAAAATGATAGCTTGGCTGTCGAAACGCGTTAGAACAACCTTTGTTGTGTTTTTTAATATTTCTTGGTTTCGGGGGACAAATTTTGTATTTCAATTAATTGTAATGTCAAAAATAAAAATTTCACTTTTAATCGTTTATTTATTTCTACAAAGAAGTCGTTATTTCTAGGGAAAAAAGCCACATTTATAAAAGGGTCTAATTTTTGGGTTAAAAGTAATAGTTTTCAAATAAAAATAAATACAGAATTCTCAAAATTTAAGTTTTTTTCTTCAAATCTAGAGTTTAATCTTGATTTTTATCGATAATTAGAATATTTTTAATAAATATTTGAAATCAAAACGGAAATTTCTTTAATTTCGAGTTTACCTTTTAATTGTTGAAGTTTTCTCCCATATACGTTTGTAATTTCGAAATGGCTATTTTATTTAAAAATTTTAATCTTCAAGCATTATTTTCGTTTCAAAAACCTTTTTTACAAAGTTCGAACTTTCCAAAATACGACTTTTTTTGGAAATCTTAACTGTTTATAGAATATTAAAATTTTTTATAAAATTGTCGATATTTTTCAAACTTTTGACTCTTAAAAATTTTGATATTTTACAAAATTCGTCTGTTTTCCAAAATTCCGAATTTTTCAAAAATTTGAAAATTTTTAAAACGTTTGTTTTTTAAAAGAACGAACCCTTTTCAAAATTTTGAACTTTTATGAAGATTAGTATGGAACTCAAAAGTCAAAATTGTTGTTGACATTTTCATTAGAAATCTAGGTTTTTGAAATCAATGAATGAAAGATATCCAAAAAAAGTCGAAACTTTTAAAAAATCGAACTTCTTTAGAAAGCCAGACTAGATATTTTTAAAATTCAATATTTTCTCAAAACTTCGATTTTTTGAAAATTCCTATTTTTATAAAATTGTGCACTTTGAAAATTCCGACTTTCATAAAGCTTGGCATTTTCAAAATATCTAGTCTGGCTTTTTTAAGAAGTTCGATTTTTCAAACTTTCGACTTTTTTGGAAACCTTGCATTACTTAATTTTGAAGACTTAAATTTCCTATGAAAATTTCAACATTTTGACTTTTAATTCCCTTCAAAATTTCAATTTTTTTTTAAAGTTTAACTTTTTTTCAAAATCTTGAGTTGAATTTTCTTTTTTGTTGGAACGAACTGGTCCTTGGTTATCTTCAAAAATTGAAATACAAATCTTGTCCCCTGAAACCAAGAAAGATTAAAAAACAGTATCTCTTTGAAGATGATAGCTTGGCTGTCGAAACGCGTTAGAGCAACCTTTGTTGTGTTTTTTAATCTTTCTTGGTTTCAGGTGACAAGATTTGTATTTCAAAATTCCAATATTTTTAAAATTCCAAAATGTTTAATTTTTGAACACCTTTTGATAAACACATTCAATTTTTTTTTGAAAATGTCGACGTTTTTTTAAATTTTGACTTTTTCTAAAATTATAACATTTTTAAAAACTCAGATTTGTCAAATCACAATATTCTTTCAAAGTTTCACTTATCGAATTTTTCAAAATTTTGAATTTTTTAAAACTTTTGTTTTTTAAAAGATTTTGAACTCTTCAAAATTTTGAACTTTTTTAAAGATTAGTATGGAACTTAAGAGTCAAAATGTTAAAATTTTCACAAGAAATTTAAGTTTTCAAAATTAATTAATGCAAGATATCCAAAAGTTTGAAAAAATCGAACTTTTTAAAAAAGTCAGACTAGATATTTTTAAAATTCAATATTTTCTCAAAACTTCGAATTTTTTGAAAATTCCGACTTTCATAAAGCTTGGCATTTTCAAAATATCTAGTCTGGCTTTTTTAAGAAAATCGATTTTTCAAACTTTCGACTTTTTTGGAAACCTTGCATTATTTAATTTTGAAGGTTTAAATTTTCTATGAAAATTTCAACATTTTGACTTTTAATTCCTTCAAAATTTCAATTTTGTTCAAAATTTTAACTTTTTTCAAAATCTTGAGTTGAATTTTCTTTTTTGGTGGAACGAACTGGTCCTTGGTTATCTTCAAAAATTGAAATACAAATCTTGTCCCCTGAAACCAAGAAAGATTAAAAAACAGTATCTCTTTGAAGATGATAGCTTGGCTGTCGAAACGCGTTAGAGCAACCTTTGTTGTGTTTTTTAATCTTTCTTGGTTTCAGGTGACAAAATTTGTATTTCAAAATTCCATTATTTTTAAAATTCCAAAATGTTTAATTTTTGAACACCTTTTGATAAACACATTCAATTTTTTTTTGAAAATGTCGACATTTTTTAAAATTTTGACTTATTCCAAAATTTTAGCATTTTTAAAAACTCAGATTTGTCAAATCACAATATTCTTTCAAAATTTCACATATCGAATTTTTCAAAATTTTGAATTTTTTAACTATTGTTTTTTAAAAGATTTTGAACTCTTCAAAATTTCGAACTTTTTTAAAAATTAGTATGGAACTTAAAAGTCAAAATGTTAAAATTTTCATAAGAAATTTAAGTTTTCAAAATTAATTAATGCAAGATATCCAAAAGTTTGAAAAAATCGAACTTTTTAAAAAAGTCAGACTAGATATTTTTAAAATTTAATATTTTCTCAAAATTTCGACTTATTTGGAAATTCCGGCTTTTATAAAATGTGGCACTATTAAAATATCTAGTCTGGCTTTTTTAAAAAGTTCGATTTTTTCAAACTTTCGACTTTTTTTGGAATCTTGCATTACTTTATTTTGAAAATTTAAATTTCTTATGAAGATTTTATTATTTTGACTTTTAATTCCTTCAAAATTTCAATTTTTCTTCAAAACTTTAACTATTTTCAAAATCTTGTCATTTTTAGAATTCCTTTTTTTTGATGGAACGAATTGGTCCTTGGTTATTTTCAAAAATTGAAATACAAATCTTGTCCCTGAAACCAAGAAAGGTTAAAAAACAGTATCTCTTTTTGAAGATGATAGCTTGGCTGTCGAAACGCGTTAGAGCAAAATTTGTTGTGTTTTTTAATCTTTTATGGTTTCAGGTGACAAGGTTTGTATTTCAAAATTCCCTTATTTATAAAATTCTGAAATGTTTAATTTTTGAACACTTTTTGATAAACACAGTCAATTTTCTTTTTGAAAATTTCGCCTTTTTTTTAAATTTTGACTTATTTCAAAAATTTAACATTTTTGAAAACTCAGATTTGTCAAATCACAAAATTTTTTCAAAGTTTCACTTATCGAATTTCTCAAAATTTTGAATTTTTTAAAACTTTTTTTTTTAAAGATTTTAAACTCCTTTCAAAATTTTGAACTTTTTTGAAGATGAGTATGAAACTTAAAAGTCAAAATGTTAAAATTTTCATAAGAAATTTAAGTTTTCAAAATTAATTAATGCAAGATAACCAAAAAAGTCGAAAGTTTGAAAAAATCGAACTTTTTAAAAAGTCAGACTAGATATTTTTGAAATTCAATATTTTCTCAAAACTTCGACTTTTTTGGAAATTCCGACTTTCATAAAATGTGCCACTATCAAAATATCTAGTCTGGCTTTTTAAAAAGTTCGATTTTTTCAAACTTTTAAATTGTTTTGGAATCTTGCATTACTTTATTTTGAAAATTTAAATTTCTTGTGAAAATTTCATTATTTTGACTTTTAATTCCTTCAAAATTTCAATTTTTCCTTAAAATTTTAACTATTTTTAAAATCTTGACATTTTTAGAAATCCTTTTTTTGATGGAACGAACTGGTCCTTGGTTATTTTCAAAAATTGAAATACAAATCTTGTCCCTGAAACCAAGAAAGGTTAAAAAACAGTATCTCTTTTTGAAGATGATAGCTTGGCTGTCGAAACGCGTTAGAGCAAAATTTGTTGTCTTTTTTAATCTTTCATGGTTTCAGGTGACAAGATTTGTATTTCAAAATTCCCTTATTTATAAAATTCTGAAATGTTTAATTTTTGAACACTTTTTGATAAACACATTCAATTTTCTTATTGAAAATTTCGACTTTTTTTTAAATTTTGACTTTTTTCAAAAATTTAACATTTTTGAAAACTCAGATTTGTCAAATCACAAAATTTTTTCAAAGTTTCACTTATCGAATTTTTCAAAATTTTGAATTTTTTAAAACTTTTTTTTTAAAGATTTTAAACTCCTTTCAAAATTTTGAACTTTTTTGAAGATAAGTGTGAAACTTAAAAGTCAAAATGTTAAAATTTTCATAAGAAATTTAAGTTTTCAAAATTAATTAATGCAAGATAACCAAAAAAGTCGAAAATTTGAAAAAATCGAACTTTTTAAAAAAGTCAGACTAGATATTTTTGAAATTCAATATTTTCTCAAAACTTCGACTTTTTTGGAAATTCCGACTTTTATAAAATGTGGCACTATTAAAATATCTAGTCTGGCTTTTTTAAAAAGTTCGATTTTTTCAAACTTTTAACTTTTTTTGGAATCTTGCATTACTTTATTTTGAAAATTTAAATTTCTTTTGAAGGTTTTAACATTTTGACTTTTAATTCCTTCAAAATTTCAATTTTTTTTCAAAATTTTACCTATTTTTAAAATCTTGACGTTTTTAGAAGTCCCTTTTTGGTGGAACGGACTGGTCCTTGGTTATTTTCAAAAATTGAAATACAAATCTTGTGTCCTGAAACCAAGAAAGATTGAAAAACAGTATCTTTTTGAAGAGGATAGATTGGCTGTCGAAACGCGTTAGAGCAACCTTTGTTGTGTTTTTTAATCTTTCTTGGTTTCAGGGGACAGGATTTGTATTTTAAAATTCCATTATTTTTAAAATTCCAACTTTTTGATAAAATTTTTAATTTTTTTTTGAAAATTCGACGTTTTTTTAAATTTTGACTTCTTTCAAAATTTTAGCTTCTTAAAAAGTCAGATTTTTTAAATCACAGTATTCTTTCAAAATTTCACTTATTTTCGAAATTTTTGGCCATTTCTCAAGATTTCGAATTGATTTTCAGAATTACATTTATTTTTAAATTAAATTGGAACGACAATAATAATAAAATATTAAATTTACTAGAAAATTTCAGCCCCCCTAAAAATTTTCCAATTTTCTAGAAAATTTTGACTAATTTTCAAAATTTCGACCTCTTTTGAAAATATTTATTTTGTTTAAAATTAAAATTTATTTTCAAATTAAATGTAAACGACTTCATTCGCTTTTTTTTGAACATTTCGAGTTCTTCAAATCTTGTTCAAGATTTTGTCTTGAAATTGTATTTTCAAAATTGCAATTCCTTTTAAAATATTGAATTTTTCATAATTTCCACATTTTTGGAAATCTTTTTATTGAATATTTTCACTTTTTATGAAAATGTCGATATTTTTCAAACTCTCGACTCTTGATATTTTTACAAAATTCGTCTTTTTCAAAATTTAGATTATTTGAAAAATTTGGATTTTTTTAAAACTTTTGTTTTTTTAATGATTTCCAACTCTTTTCAAAATTTTGAACTTTTGTGAAGATTAATATGGAGCTCCAAATATTTTTAAAATTCAATATTTTTTCAAAACTTTAATTCTTTTGAAAATTTCGACCTCTGGCATTTTTAAAATATCTAGTCCGGTTTTTTTAAAAAGTTAGATTTTTTCAAACTGTCGACTTTTTGAAAATTTTGCATTACTTAATTTTGAAAATTTAAATTTCTTATAACATTTCAACATTTTGACTTTTAATTTCTTCAAAATTTCAATTTTTTTTCAAAATTTTAACTTCTTTTAAAATCTCGACATTTTTTAAAATTCCCTAATTTTAAAAATCCAAAATGTTTAATTTTCCGAACACTTTTTGAAAAAAACTTTCAATTTTATTTTGAAAATTTTGACGTTTTTTTAAATTGTGACTTATTTCAAAATTTTGGCCAAGATTTTTTAAATCACAAAATTCTTTGAAAATTTCACTTATTTTTAAAATTTCTGGCCACTTCTCAAAATTTCAAGTTTATTTTCAGAATTACATTTTTTCTTAATTAAGACAATCCAAAAATGTAGGCTTTTTTGAAAATTTTATTTTTCAATACTAAAATATAAAATATTCTTGAAAATTTCAGCCCCCCTAGAAATTTTCCAATTTTCTTGAAAATTATGACTTTTTCGATTTTCGACGTTATATTTTAAAATTTTGTCCTGTTCGAAATTTTGATTATGTTTCAAAATTTTGACCTCTTTTGAAAATCTTTATTTTGTTCAAAATTACAATTTACAATTTAAACGACTTCAGAAATTTCGCCTTTTTTTGGAAATTTCCAGGTTTTCTAGGTTTTCAAATTTTGCAATTGCAATTCTTTTTAAAATATGGACATTTTAAAACATTATATTTTTGTGAAAGTTTCAAAATTTAGTCATTTTATTAAATTTTCAGAATTTCTCAAAATTAGCATTTCTTTTTCAAAACTGTGTTTTTCAAAATGTACATTTTTTAAATTTAAGCTTAAAAGGGCCATCAGTTAAAAAAGATGTTCCAGACACTTCGAATTTAAAGACGAAATTACGAATTTTTTCTGTTTTGTTCAAAATTACAATTTATTTTCAAAATAAATTTAAACGACTTTTAAACTTTCGCCTTTTTTTTTGGAAATTCCGACTTTTCCAAAATCTTGTCTTGAAATTTTTTACCATTCTCAAAATTGAAATTCTTTTTAAAATATGGAATTTTTCAACATTTTCACATTTTTGGAAATCTTTTTATTGAAAATTTTTACTTTTTTTTTTTTAAGGTCAATATTTTTCTGAATTTCGACTATGACAATTTTAATTCAAAATTTGTTTGTTAAAATTTCGACTTTTTCGAAAATTAGAAAATGGTTTAAAAATTTATATTTTTCGAATTCCTTTTCGCTTTCCTTTGAAAATTTCGACTAATAAGTTTGACATTTTTACAAAATTTTGCCCGACTTTTTTAAAAAGAATTTTGTCATAATTTCATTTTTTTTAAAAACCTGAACTTTTTTAAGACATTTATGTTTTTGTGAAAGATTCAAAGTTTAGTCATTTTATTAAATTTTGAAAATTTCTCAAAATTTTAATTTCTTTTTCAAAATTGTGTTTTTAAATATTTCTACATTTTTAAAATTTAAGGGTAGAAAGGCTATCAATTAAAAAAAATGTTCTAGACGTTTCGAATTTAAAGGCAAAGTTTTGATTTTTTTCTCGAAATTTCGTCTTTAACCTCGAAATATCAAAATTCTAAGATTAACGTCAACATTTGCACTGTTTTCTCGAAATTTAAAGACAAAAGTCAAATTTTCGATTGTGCTTAAGTTTTTTTAAAAGAATTTTTGCATTTCATTTCTTTTTCAAAATTCTGTTTTGAAATAATTCTGTACTTTTGAAATTCAAGCTCAGAAAGGCCATCAAATAAAAAAAATGTTCTAGACACTTTGAATTTAAAGGCAAAGTTTTGATTTTTTTCTCGAAATTTCGTCTTTAACCTCGAAATATCAAAATTCTAAGATTAACGTCGACATTTGCACTTTTTTCTCGAAATTTAAAGACAAAAGTCAAATTTTCGATTTTGCCTGTAATCAAAATTTTGATTTTAATATCGAATGTCAATACTAAAATCAAAATTTTGACTTTAGTTTCGCAATTCTTAGAAAAAAGTCGAAATTTACAAAAAAAGTTGATTTTTCGAGTAGGGAGTCGAAATTCTGAGAGTGAAGTCGAAATTTTAATTGTAATCTTGGAATTTCGAGAAGAAAGTCGAAGATTTATCGTTAACCTCGAGATTTTTAAATAAAATGTCCATATAAATGGTTGTCCTTTCTACACTTTCGTAATTTTCACTTCTTAAACCCGCAATTAAATATATAAAGAATTTTGCCAAACCATCGATGTATCGTTACCGAATACTGATGTTTGGGTCATCGATGTTTCATAAAAAAAAATATTGATGTTCAAACATCGATGCTTTTTCAAACTATGTTACATCCCTGTTTGTAGGCGTAAGGATAAGTTATAAAGTGAGTTAAACTTTTAATTCACCAACGGCTATGATGCAATGAATAGAACGTGCTAATGAAACCATAAGTTTTCTTGCTATCAAATGTCGCTCAACGCGGCTTGGAAAGCTTTCACTTAAAAAAAAATTCGAAAGTGTGATCCTTTGTTTGTTTGTTCGCTTTTCACGGCTTAATTATTGAAGGGATTTTGGCAAAAATTGACATATACTATTAGCATGATCTATTGACATAGAATGTGGTACATTTACACTAGACCCTCTATTCCATCAAAGAGAAATGTACGGATACATTATTCCGTACATTTCTCTCTGATGGAATAAGGTGTCTAGTGTAAACGCACCCTTACGAGGGATCCTTAATAGGATTAATAGGAACCATTAATATGGATTATTAATAGAATACGTTTTATCCCGAAAAACTGTTCCAGATACTCCCCAACTAAGATTATATCTGGAAAGAGTAAATAACCAACATTTTCTATATAAGTAAATAATCTGACAACGACGATATTACTATCTATACAGGGTGCACCTTTGCTATTCAATATATAGATAGAGACTTGCTAAGCTGCTAAATATATAGAGCATCGCATCAACAAATTTGAACAATACATCATTCAGCAATGTGCATGAACTCTTTTAAAGTTGCGCATAGCTGAAACTTTGAACGTGTAAATCATATTTATTTAGCGCAATGGATCATGTCAAATGATTTTCAAGTTCCTTAGATGCTCTCTCTTGATTTGTAGAAAATAAAATAGTTCGATTTTAACCTGACCACTGACCACCAAGTACGACAATTTTAATGATCTTGGCTATCGTTATTAATAAAGATTTAAATTGAAAGATATATTTACTTAAGGAGCGAATGTTTGTAAATACACATGGGGCAGGTGCGTAACTTGTCTAAGTTGTAGGAATTATTTTTACGGGCCAAGATAAAGGTATTTTCTCACCTGTTTCCTGCTTAAAATCATTTATACTTGATAATGGCAATATAATTACCCTCCAAGTGTATGCATTCAAAGAAACATTTCGATTGACGTAATGAGAAAACAGAATTGAATTTTAATTTTCTTATTATGTTTTATTTTATGTAATGACTTGATTAGAGAGATACATGTGTAGAAATATATAGCATATAATATATTTTTTAATTTATCATTAAATATTTAACCAAAATTATAATTATTTTGTTAAATGACGATCTTTGAAGAATTAAAAAAAATATTTTAATTTTCACATATTGTAAAATCTCTTAAGGTTCACCAATTTGTTGCGTCTCCACAAACTTTCTTTAAATTTCCACCACATGTTGCTAAAAGTATTGCCTATATACCCCCAAAATTAAAAAACCTGTGCTGGTGTCGAAATCGAGATATTCAATGTCAAACCTGTAACATACATGGCGTCTTACACTATTACAGGAATTGAAATACAAATCTTGTCCCCTGAAACCAAGAAAGATTTAAAAAACACAACAAAGGTTCCTCTAACGCATTTCGATAGCTAAGCTATCATCTTCAGAGAGAAATTAACTTCTCCTTGGTTTCAGGTGACAAGATTTATATTTCAAATTTTAAAGATAACCAAGGACCAGTCCCTTCCACCAAAAAAAAAATTACAGGAATATGGGTTTGTCAACTTTCCGATTTTAATTTTTATTTAATTTCGAAAAACAATACGCCAATGTACACTTCTCCACAAAATTAACGCACCACTTGGAAATTTCGAGATAACCAAACAATTATCTCAAAATCATAAAATTTGATATTCAGAACTTTAACACCTTAAGGATTAAAAGACATTTATTTCCCCAGTCATTTAATGACAGTAGTTTTTAAGATTTATTCAATACTTAACAAAATATTGCAAAATTCTAATTTTTTCAAATTTTTTTTAAGGTTAATATCGTGTGTTTCCCCCTCTACTGCGGATAACAACTTCACACCGACGTGGCAGACTCTCTATTAAACTTGTTATCTCCCTTTGATCTAGTCCATCCCAAATTTCTAGAATTTTTTCTTGTACCTCACCAAGGGTAGCTGGAGGGGGCATAAGAGCTTTGACTTGCTTCCAATAATGTCCCACAAATGTTCTATGGGATTAAGGTCTGGACTTCTTGCTGGCCAGTCCATAACCTGAATACCAACTTCATCAAAGTATTCTCTCACTATTCTAGCAATGTGTGGTTTCGCATTATCTTGCATTAGAATAAAATCATCGCCAATATAGGGACCATACAGCACGACATGTTCTTATACAATTTCGGTTATGTAACGTTGACTATTCAATGAACCTCGATTGATCACCTGCAAGTCTGTGTGACCCGTTGAAGAGATGCCAACCCATACCATTATTGATCCGCCACCGCTTGGACTGGTCTTATGTTGCATTGGGCATACCGTTCGTTTCTTCGTCGAAACACTCTCACACGTCTATCATTGTTAAACAGACAAAATCTGGACTCGTCTATAAATAAGACACGAACCCATTCAGCGTTGGTCCAATTGACGTGATCTCTAGAAATTGTAGTCTTATTCGGCGATGGTATGCCTTTAAGAATGGACCCCTGGCTGGAATTCTGGGGTGCAACTCGTCAGTAGCAAGCCGCCTTCTAACCGTTTCTATGCTAACTTGCAGATTATGTGTGGTTACAAGCTGGATTTGCAAACTTCTACAAGTTGTAAATCTCTCACGTAATGCACGGAGTCTCAAAAAACGATCTTGTAGAGCGGTTATTTTGCTAGGCCTTCCTTGTCCTGGTCTTTTTTGATTCGTATTTGTTTCCCGGAACCGTTGAACGACACGAGAAATTGTTGAATGGCATACCCCAAGTTTTTGGGCAATGTTTCGGTAACTCAATCCTTCATCGGCTAATGTTACAGCCTGGACACACTCATCACGACTTCAATTGCGCGAAACACGGTTCATCTTTTGAAAATAATGTTTTTCAATCCAAAATGCCAAAACACACCTCAAACAATCAATTAGAGAGAACTCTAATGGAACAACACAAAATCCTGTTTTATGTTGTTTATACCTTATTTTGTTTTTTTTTCTTGATACCAGCTGCAAAATGGACCAACAAAAAAAGGTAGCAGCATTTATCACATCCTAACATGATATGTTAATGTCCATGCATGTGAAAATTTTAAATTATTTGCACATGTACATGATTTTTGATAAAAGGATAGTGGTGCGTTAATTTTGTGGAGAAGTGTATTTGCAACGGAAAGGCCTTTAAAATGATGTATCACACGTAGAGTAGTTTAATTTGAAATTTTAAAGTGGTGGTTGATAGAGTTAGGGGGATGAACGTATCAACTTAGCTTGACTGACAAAGTAATTTCCCCAATAACATAAATCGATGTCTTTCGGCAAATTCTAAAATATTTCTCGGTTTTCGAATTATAGGGGGGTCAAATTTTCGTTGGGAGACCCTGTATAAAGTATAGGCGAGGAAACGGTTACGAAGATTTTAATTTATTTCGGCCAAACCTTCCTAAGGATTTTGACAAAAAGTTAAAAAGTTATATAGGCTGGTATTGCCAATGAAATACTAAAATATGAGGATCTCTGACGGCAACATTTTTGCAACATCACAATCATACATTATATATCTCACTTCGATGCTTCTTTCCGCATGTTAGGTATACATCTTGAAGTAATGGTAACATATCGTCTCAATTATTTAGTATTTACTAAACTATTGATAATATGAATCGAATCTATCAAAAACTATCGATAGTAATGTTTGATAGTATCGATGAAAATTTGTCCCGAAAGTTAAACAACTTTAACAAATTTCGTAGTTTGTTAAAAGCTTAACAAACTACGAAATTTGTTAAAGCTGTTTAACTTTCGCGAAAAATTTTCAGAAAAAAGATTCAATATATGACCGTTTTGAACAGATAATCGAATGCTTGATAATTTAACGAAATTTCAAAACGAAGCGAACCGCTTAAACTCAAGAATTTCAAACATTTTTGTCTTCAACTTAGATCTTTTCTCGAAATTTCGGCCTGTTTCTGGAAATTTCATGTTAAAATTCGAATCTGTTTTACAACTTTCAAATTTTTTTTAAATCACAATTTCTATTTTAAACTCGAAGTTTAAGCCTGAAATTTTTATACTCAAAAACTCGAAAAGCTTTTTATATATTTTGCGTTTAATGCTGAAATTTCCCAAACCTAATTTAGATTCATTAATTAAAAAAAATCAGAATTTCAAATTTAACTTTGAAATATTGGCTTAAAGTTTAAAGTAAAAGTAAATTTTCAACTTTACCTCTGAAATTTTTACTTTAAATTCTAAACTTTTCTTTAAACACGAGGTTTTTTGTAACATTTTGGTTTTGAAGTTTTTCCTCTGGGAATTTGAACAGTTTGGAGGAAAATGTTAACATAGTTTCCAAACTTCGACTTCAAAATCAGTCTTTCCTCAAATATGTTTGTATAAATTCTTAAGTTGTTTTTACTAAACTTTCATATTTGGTTTATAAACTAATCTTTCAATAGAAATAGAATAAATCGACAAATGGGAAATTTTTTGCTTGTTACATGTACGGTATTCACCAATGTTGGTAAAATTCGTATAGCTTCGTCATGCATCGCGAATTGGAGCAACTATTTCCTTCGTGAGAACAATCGTTGCAGCCTAGAAGGTAACGTCAGGTCAAATTAGAAGGCTCATTTTATTGAATAAAATTATCTGCGAAAACTATCGATATTTAACGATAATTAATTAATTTAAAACTGGTTCGGATTTCCACAATTTTTTTTATCCCAAATTTTCGAGTTTTATCTGACAAAAATAATAAGAGTCTTGCAAATTTTAATATTATTTAGAAATTTTCATTTTTAAAGTTGAAGCTTTATTTAAAAAAAATATTTTTATATCTAATTTTGGTCTTCATTTTTTGTTTTTTTTCTCTATTCTGTGTAAAATGCTGTACGTAATTTTTGCAAAGTTTTAACTTTTTCTCTTAATTATTCGTAGTCATATTTCAAAAAATGTTTCAGAATATTGTCAACTTCCATTATTAAAAATTTAAATATTTTTAAACTGGGTCGTAGAAATGCTTGATAAAATTAATAAGCTATCTCAAAAGTTGAAATTAGAAATAAAAAATAAAATTGAAAATTTAAACCTAACATTTTAAATAACTGAAATTTTAAAGGAAAAATTGAAAAATCTAAGCTCTCTTCTCTTTACCAAATTCTTAAAAGAAATTGGACACATTTATTGAATTATTTTCAGTTTTTCTCGAAATTTCCGAAATTTTTATACAAATTTCAGTATTTTGATTTATTTTTTTAAATCTTGATTTAATCACCGACAATTTAGGAAATAATTTAAACAATTTGAGGTTTCGATGTTTCCTTAAAATGTTGACTTCTTATTCTCCAAATTTAGGCTTTAAACTCTAAATCTCTTTTAAATAGTTCAAAATTTTGAGTTGCAAGTCGAAATTCTGACTATAAACATTCCAAATGTATTCTCAACATTTCGTTTTATAGTCGAAATAAAAAAAAAAATGAAAATTCATAAAACATCTCGAATTTGTTGGAAACTTTCATTTTATCCTCCGGAATATTTGACTGATTGACTGACTGACTGACTGACTGACTGACTGACTGACAGAATATTGTCAACTTCCATTATTAAAAATTTAAATATTTCCGAACTGGGTCGTAGAAATGCTTGATGAAATTAATAAACTATCTCAAAAGTTGAAATTAGAAATAAAAAATAAAATTGAAAATTTAAACCTAACATTTTAAATAACTGAAATTTGAAAGGAAAAATTAAAAAATCTAAGCTCTCTTCTCTTTACCAAATTGTTAAAAGAAATTGGACACATTTATTGAATTATTTTCAGTTTTTCTCGAAATTTCCGAAATTTTTATAAAAATTTCAGTATTTTGATTTATTTTTTTAAATCTTGATTTAATCACCGAAATTTTAGAAAATAATTTAAACAATTTGAGGTTTCGATGTTTCCTTAAAATGTTCACTTCTTATTCTCCAAATTCAGGCTTTAAACTCTAAATCTCTTTTAAATAGTTCAAAATTTTGAGTTGCAAGTCGAAATTCTGACTATAAACATTCCAAATGTATTCTCAACATTTGGTTTTATAGTCGAAATAAAAAAAAATTGAAAATTCATAAAACATCTCGAATGTGTTGGAAACTTTCATTTTATCCTCCGGAATATTTGACTGATTGACTGACTGACTGACTGACTGACTGACTGACTGACTGACTGACTGACTGACTAACTGACTGACTAACTGACTGACTGACTGACTGACTGACTGACTGACTGACTGACTGACTGACTGACTGACTGACTGACTGACTGACTGACTGACTGACTGACTAACTGACTGACTAACTGACTGACTGACTGACTGACTGACTGACTGACTGACTGACTGACTGACTGACTGACTGACTGACTGACTGACTGACTGACTGACTGACTGACCGAATTTTAAACTTGAAATTTGCCTACTTAAAAAAAAATTAATCCAAAGTTGTATATTCGATTATAATCTCAAAATTTTAAAATTGAAAATTCAATGTGGAAATTTAAAAAAAATACTACCTCCAAGTTTCAACATGAAATTCCTAATGAATCAAGGTTTTAAAAAAATCAAATTTCCGCAGTATATAATGCGAAAATGTTTGATTTTTATTTAGATTTTTTCAAAACTTTTTTTTAATTCAAAAGGTTCTATTTAAAACTCAAGATTTCGATCTTTTTCTCAAGATCTCGACTTTAATTTCAAAATTTCAGCTTTAATGCTGAAATCCAAAAAAATAAAAACTCCAACTTTAAATTTAACGTTTATAAATTTTATGTAACATTTCTGCGACCCAGTTTGGTAATCTTTAAATTTTTATTGTTTGTTAAATTTAACATTATCACAGGGGAGAAATTTAAAAAAAAAAGCAAAAGAAACAAAACCTTTGTAAATTGTTTCCCTATTTATAAATTGTACGGCACGTTACTGAAGTAACTCCACAAAATATGGAATTAGCAAAAAATTATGTATACATATATGTAAACAAACTTGTTTTTCGTCTATTATATCAGATGGTCAAGTGTATGTTGCATCTTCCAATAGCAATAGGATAGATCAAACAATGAGAAAATTTTTGGCATGTTACACGTACGTTGGAAAAATTCGTATCGTTTCTTCACGCATCGCCAATTGGAGCAGCTATCTCTCTCATGGGGACTATCGTTGGAGCCTAGATGACAACGGCAGGTCAAATTGGAAGGTTAATTTCATTAAAAGAAATTAGTAGCTTCAACCGTCAATACTATCGACAGTTTTAACTATAGTATCTATGGATACTGCATGGTATATATAGTACCGATATGGTATCTATCGATACTATCGATACTAGAAGTTATCGATATATAGCGAACACCACATTACCCTTTCTAGAAGGTTCCTTTTGGTGTATTTTAACTTTTAATTTATTTTATGCAAATTTTTGAAATATTTTGACTAATTTTCGAAACTAAACTGAAAAATTTATTTTTGCAAATTTCTAGTTATTTTTATATCCAGATATTTTTGCTGAAATCATGATTTTAATTCAATATTTTCATAGTTGCTTTTTATAAAATATATTCATCAACAATTTTTAGTTTAAACTTTGAATTCTTATTTTTTGAAGTGAAAGTTTCTTCAGGAGCATCGAGCGACCTTTGTTGGTTTGGCGTTACCATCACGCGAATTCGCGTTACTTTCATCCTAATTCTAGTTACGTGCACTAATGTTAGCAGTATTATGTAGCTATGAGTAGGACGCAAAATAAAATTTAAAAAAAATCGCATGATCGGTAGCGGGGTTCGAACTCCGATCAGCCCCGCAACAGGCACTGATGTCTGCTAAGGAAATCTACCTCCGGAGACCCATATATTGTATCCACGCGTACAGTCTATGCTGAAAATCGAATAGTAGCAGTCTGGCGCTATAGTCACGCTATATATAGCTAACATCTGTAATATTATAAAAACTTTTTGTCTACAATTACTGCCGATAAATTGCCTTTAACAACTAAATATTGAATATTATTCGAAAGACTTGTATCTTTAAATTTCAAATTTAATACCGAAGTTTTCACTTTTTCAAAAGAAATTGAGCTGATTGAGCGATTGTACTTTAAAATGAAAACCCTATCCTTCACGTCAGCATACTTCCAATTTTTTTTCTCACCGTTTTGATGGCAAATATGTTATACATAATATATAAAATAATAGTTACATAAGTGCCCTCACAATTCCTGTATAAGATGCTGCAGTTCTAGAACTTGCACCCCCACTTCAGGAATTTCAGTTACGTGCAATCCAAACAGTTTGATAAGTACGAGATTTGCGTGTACAAGTCATAAAGGTAACCCAGTAAGTGTTTGAGGGGGTGTGCAGATTGGTCTTTCGGTTTTGGTGAAACAGCATTATATCAAGTTGGCAGTATTGTCTTCAATACATAATCAAAGGCGGATAGTTTGCTGGGAGCGTTAGGTAAATGAATCCGCCTTGGGCCGGCAAGTGTGTAAGGCCAACCTTTGACCCTTCTGTCAAATTTCCTGGCCTTTGCCGGACCACTGTTTCCTTTGTAGTCCAATTCACTGCTCCCTTACGGCAGATTAGCGCCTTCTGATTGTGTAATTATTGTTCTACCCTCTCTCCAAAACCGCTGCGCGCCTCTCATCTCTCCACTTTTATATTATAATGATTAATATGCCCCCCTTTTACCACAGCAACATGTCCGTTGGTAAAAAGGAATCCGATCAGATACTCGAGAGAGCGAATAAACTTATGTTATATCTAGGATGTATATCTTCTAGTCATTTCTCTTATTACGAAAATGACACGGTGGGAAAGTTGAAAATTCGAAAAAAAGTCATGAAAACTGCCAACGGAAGTAAAAACTTACAACTGGGAGGTTGGGTAAATTTTGATATTCATTGTTAATACATTTTATGAGTTATATATAAAATGCCTTCCCATATTTAAAATCTAGACAAATGAAGTCCAGGTTAAACAGAAAAATCGTTAGTATTCAAAGAAGGAACAAATTATTCGTTTTCATTATGTGAAGTTCAGGAGTAGTCGACGCTACCGCCAATATCTCAGGTGTGGTCGTGTCAAAAATATTCAAAATGCAGGTCGCATTATTGAAGAGGTATCATTACAATCAAAGCCACTGCATGATATCATCTGCGGTAGCAAAGCCTACCTGTGTAATTGTGATTGAGAATGCGTAATAATTTCAACTGATCGATCAAGAAACCGATGTTATATCAGTGCTAATCCAGCCGCCTTTGATGTCTAACCGACACAAAGATTCCGACCTGATCTACTAATATTGGCATTTGATTCTCACTCCGACAAAGGTGACTTTACACTCCCGAGAATACAGAGTTGGCCTAAGCGAGAATAACAACACTATACACAGTGTAATTCTAACCCAAATCGAGAAATTCAAACAACAAATTTTTGTACAAGGTAGAGGATGTTTCATTTATACAAAATTTCAAGAGGATATACAAACAAATTGATGCAAATACAATTAAATATTTAGATAGTCGTTGGATGCTTCGTGTTTTCAAATGAAAATCGATCGATGGCTATAACGAATTCCCAAAGTAACTTAATATGAAATCGAGAACAACGAGGAATATTTTAAAAAGAAATGGGTGCAAATATCAGAAAGTGATCTTGACTGTGAACTCAAGCCCATTTTTTTCTTTATAGACGACGCAACCGTTAAACAGTTTGGAAAAGTAGGCATTTGAGTATTCTTGTGGGTACACTGAATCGACCCTGAATAATTAAATGTTTGAGAAATGCTAGGAATTTCGTCGTTGGTACATTTTCATAAACGACAACCTAACAAGTAACGAACGTTTAATGTGGTTCGGAATTAAATAATCCGGTTGTTTAGGTACTAAACATTAATTTTGGCGTTATTTATTTTTTCAGCCTTTCTTATTTTAATTTTCCGGTAAAATTATTTTTATAGTATTTTTAAAATATATTAATTTTTTAAATTTCTGTTTTATTTTTCGTCATTCGGTCGTTTAAGGAAACCAAAAATGTAAAACAGATGCAAGTATTTTTATTATTTATTATTTATTACTTATTATTACTATTTGTATATGCAAATATGCAAATGCATATAGTCCGGTTTCTATTAATACGAGAATTAGTTTCGAATCAGGAGCGTTCTGTAAGGGGAATTTATGGATTGATCTTCCTGTCTATAAAATATCGAATAGATTTTTTTTTTGATTTTATGTCTTTGCCAAATCTCCCCAATATGTGGTCAAAATTAACGACAGTAATAACAAATCTCTCTCAAAATCAATAAAAAATGTTACAACTTTCAGTTTAAAGTGATAATTTTGAGGGAAAATTCAATTTTCCAATACAACGAGCCCTTTTAGTACCAAAATTTTTCCAGTCACATTAGCAGTTAGACGTAACAATTTAAACAACTTTCAATCTCGGGTCACTTTCGACAATGTTATGCAATCTGCTTCAGTGAGTTCCATAGGTGAGTTCTCGGGGGTGGTAACGGCTTTAAGTACGACCCTGTCTCGATGATTTACACCTGTTCCCAATCGTACTATTTTATGTGTGCAAACAGACCCGACAACAGCACGTTGAAGCCGATGTTTGCTATCTGAGGAAGTCGATGTGGTATCAGAATATTTCCGCTCACACAGAATTTACAGGTGAATTTTATTTGCTCCTTTTATTATTATTTATTGTTGCAATAAATCTGCCGTGGATTTACCTGAGAGCGGCATCCGAAAGGAACTTTAATTCTGTTAAAAACATTGACTTTGACTAATATTGAGAGGATTTTTTGATTACTAATAGTTTCAAGATGGGGAGTCAAAAATAAAGTGCATTCATCTAATGCACAGACCAATACGTTTAAACATTTATAAGATTTGAAGTTTGAAAACCAAAGACCGGTTTCGATCTTGTTGTTTGGTATAGCTAACTCGAATACTAACAAATGTTGCGACAAGTAAGTACTCAAGAATCAACGTACTTACTTGTCGGTACATTTGTTAGCATTCGAGTTGGATATACCAACTGACGATTTCTAACAAGATAGGAACCGGTCTTTGGTTTCCAAACTTTGAATCTAATAAATGTTTAAACCTTCAGTATGTGCATTAGAATCCTTGTCTTCTGGGAACTTTCCTAGAGAGCAACCGCTTCGCTAGGTGATGGTGTTTCAACTGTTGGTAGTTGAGCTACCTATGATTCACTATATATGCCTCAAGGACTACATGAATTTGCAGTCTAGATTGTATTCTACTTGCATATGCATTCATCTGTAAAACTTTAACATCCAAACTTCTTAGAAAATAAAACGTAGAAAAAAATAATCCCCAATGATCACGAAGCCTTCCACACCCAGAGTCATAAAATATAACTGTTTCCAAATCATTTTCAAAAAAAAATCAAACTAAAAACTTACAAAATCTACAAAAAAAAATCAACATTTCGACAAGTCTAGAATTCTGAATAGAGTAGAAATAAAAAATATAATTGAGAAAGACGAAAAAATTTTGGGAGTCGAAATTTTCAAAAATGAAATTTTCGAATAGTGTCAAAATTGTCAACAAAATCGAAATATTTAAAAATATTAAAATTTTTTAAAAAGGCCGTTTACAAAAAATCAACAATTTGAGAATAAGTCGAGATTTAAAAAAATGTAAATCTTGAAAAGGGAAAATGACATTTTAAAAAACCCAAAATTTTTAAAAAGTGGTTTCCAGGATGTAAAAACGTTCAAGGTAAAATTATTTAAACTTTTACAATTGAATAAGCTGTATTTTTCAAAAAAAAGTTGGGATGTAAAAAAAATTGTCAATAAAACATTTTTTAATTCAGTTTTTCAAAAAAAGCGTTGAATTTTTCAAAAAAAGTGAAAATCCACAACAAATTGACACTTCGAGAAAATATAAGATTCCAAATAAAACTGGGTATTTAAAAAAATTAAATTTTGAAAGACGACCAAATTTTGCCAGTTAAAATGAATAAAAACTGAAATTTTCAAATAAGTCTCAATTATCAATTATCAAATTAAACTGTTCAAAAAAAAGTTAGAATATTTGAAAAACAGGCAACACGGAAAGGACAATAAAAATATCGTGAAAAAGTTTATATCTTGAAAACAAATCAAAATTTTGAACAAAGTCTAAACTTTGACATCATTTGAAATTTTAAAAAAAGTCAAAATTCTTTTTTTGGGGTAAAGAACTGGGCCTTGTTTATCTTCAAAAATTGAAATACAAATCTGGCCTTCCTGAAACCAAGGGGATAAGAATTATATTTCAATTTTCAAAATTCTTAATTAATTATACTTAAACATGGGAGAATCTCAAAATTGTGAATTTAAACTGAATTTTTAGGAAGTGAAATTTTTAAAATCTGTTTTTTCAAAGTACAGAAAATTTGCAAGATAAACTCGCTTAAAAGTTTGAAATTATAAAGGTCGAGTTTCTTAAAATAGTTGAATTGCGTAAAAGTTTAAGGATTTCCAAAAGATTTAAATTAAAATTTTACTCGAATTTTTCCGATGTAGTTGCATTAACAAGTTTAAATTTCGAAAAAAATGATCGAAATTTTCAGAAAGCTAAAATTTCCGGAAAAAGTCCTGAGGTCCTGAAGTAGGATAGTCCAAATTTTAAAAAACCTAAAGCTTTAAAAAAGTCGAAGTTTTCTGAAAGTTTGAAGTTTCAAAAAACTTGAAAATGAAAAAAAATCTAATATTTTAAAATGAGTCAAATTTATTATTCAAAATTTCTACCCAAATGGTCAAAATTTTAAGAAATTGAACATTTTGACGAGGTAGAAATTTTAAGAAGGTGAAAATTTTCAGAGGGTCAAAATGTTGGCAAAATATATCCTGAAATAGTGTAGAAGTCCATATTTTAAAAAAGCTCAAATTTTCAAAAAAATCCAAGTTCTCTAAACGGCTAAAGTTATATATTTTAAAAAAGTCCAATTTACAAATTAAAAATGTTGACAAAAAGATCGGAATCTTTAAAAAAATGTAACTTTAAAAAAAATCGAAACCCAAAAAAGATGAAATTTCGAGCAAAAGACTAAATTTTGAATATGGACCAAATTATTTAGATAAATTAAAATTAAAAAAGTTAAAACTGAAATTTGGTCAAAACGTCGAAGTTTTTCACAGACGGTCGAACTTTTCAATAAAGTCGATATTTTAAAATACACTGAAAGTTTTCTAAAATAATAAGATTTCTTAAGTCAATATTTTTTAAACTAACCAAAGTTTTCAGAAAATTCGAATTTTTGAGAAGAGTGAAGTTCGTCGATATTTTAAAATACACTAAAAGTTTTCTAAAATAATAAGATTTCTTAAGTCAATATTTTTTAAACTAACCAAAGTTTTCAGAAAATTCGAATTTTTGAGAAGAGTGAAGTTCGGTAAAAACGAATTGTTTTCATTATTTCGACTTTTTCTCGAAAATTTTTACTCAACTAAACAATTTTTTCGAAAAATTTTATTACATTTGAATATTTTCACGCTGTTGATAATTTTGACCTTTTGGAAAATTTAAATTTTGGTTATTTCAACTTGAATAATGTTGTGGCTTTTCAAAATTTTATTTTTTTAAACCTACACAGAATTTTTCACACAGATTTTTCTTAAATGTTATTTTTTTTGTAGATTTCTATTTTTACTATTTTTAGTTTAAAAAAATGTATATTTATCGAAAATATTGATTGTTTTTTCTTGAAAATATAGATTTTACTGAAAATTTCGACTGCTTCCAAATTTTCTAAAACTTCCACTTGTTTTAAAAATTAATCTTTTTTCAATTAACATATTTTTTGTTTGGTTTTGACCTTTATCCAAAATTCATGATTTTTGTGGATATTTCGACGCTTTTTCAAAATTTTAGTTTTTCGGGAAATTGAATTTTTTCAGATCCTTACTAGCTACCGTTTTTTTGTTAATTTTGATCATTTTATAATATTTTGATTTCTCGAAAATTATATTTTTTTATAATTTTGACTGTTTAAAATTTTGACTTTTTGAAAGCCTTTTCTATATAAAGTTTTTTCTTTCCAAAATTTAAAATTTTTTTGATTTCCTTTTTTGAAAAATCCAACTTTTCTAATCAAAATTTTGTCTTTATTTGAAAATTTCTACTTTTGAAAATGTCAATTTCCTTTTGATTTTTTCCAAAATTTCGACTTTTTGAACACGAGGACGTTTTTTCAAAATTTCCACTTTCTGCACAATTTTTAGTCAACATTTCGTAAATTATTCAAAATTTTCAGAAAATTCGAATTTTTGAGGAAACTGAAGATCTTTCAAAATGAATTGCTTTCATTATATTTACTTTTTCTCAAATTTTTTTACTTAGCCAAACGAGTTTTAAAAATAGTGATTATATTTGAACACTTAAACGTTGTTGATAACTTTGACTTTTTGAACAATTTAAATTTTGGAGATTTCGACCTGAAAAATGTTGTGCCCTTTGAAAAATTTTATTTTTTTGAAACCTGTGCACAGAATATTCCTATTTTCTTAAATATTTTTTTTTGTAGATTTCAATCTTTTTTTATCTCTAAATGTTTTATTTAACCAAACGAATTTTTCGAAAAATTCGATTATATTTGAACACTTACACGTTGTTACCTGTTGGAAAATTTAAATTTTGGAAATTTTGATTAGAAAAATGTTGTGGCCTTTCAAAATTTTATTTCCGTTGAACCTGCACAGAATATTCTATATTTTTGAAATAGTTGTTTTTTTTTTTGTAAATTTCAATCTTTTGGAAAAATAAACCTAAAAGAAAAATTCATATTTTTCCGGCAATATTGATTGTATTTTCTTGAAACTATAGATTTTACTAAACATTTTGACTGCTTTTAAAATTAAGACATTTTCTAAAACTTCCACTTGTTTTAAAAATTGATCTTTTTTAATTATCGTACTTTTTGTTTGGTTTGGCCTTTTTTCAAAACCTTTGGTTTTTTGAATATTTCGACGCTTTTTCAAAATTTTAATTTTTCAGGAAATTCTGGGATTTTTTCAAAACCTATATCTACTGTTTTTTTTTGTTAATTTGGACCATTTTATATTTGAATTTTCAAAATTTTTATTATTTTTCTTTGGTAATTTTGGCTCTGTTAAAAATTTTGACTTTTTGAACGCCTTTTCTTCTCGAAGCTTTAATTTTCTTTCTTTCTTTTTTTTGAAAAATCCGACTTTTCTAACGAAATTTTGACTTATTTGAAAATTCCCACTTTAGAAAATGTTCATTTTCTTTATTTTGATTTTTTCCAGAATTTCGAATTTCAACGCTACGCATTTTTTTCAAAATATACATTTTTTGCAAAATTTGAACTTTAACTTTAACTTTCTTGAGAATTTTTTGAAGAAAATGCCCGAAGTCAAAATGTCAAAATTAAAAGCAATCGAAAGAAGTCGAATCAAAATTTGAATAAGAATTTTGAAAAAAGCTTTACACATTCAACATTTGATGCTTTAAAAAATTCAAAATTTCTGTAAAAAGTCTAATTTTTGAATGGTGCCGAAGTTTTGAAAAATTACAATTTTTAAACAAATTAAAAAGTCACAACGTTGACAAAACGTCAAAATTTCAGAACATTTGGTCGAGGTTTTGAGAGAAAAAAGATCTTGAAAGATATTATTTGTTCCCAATTTCGACATTTTTTTCGACAATTTTTCGGTAAACGAGCTTTTTTTTATTTTTAAATTTTTAAAACATTTCGACTTTATTAATAACATTGACTTTTTTTTGAAAATCTCAATTTTAAAAATTTAGAAACTCAAAAATTTGCAAATTTCCAAAATTTTTAATCTTTGAAGTCCCACTCTTTATTCAGAACTTTTTTGAAAGAAATTTTTGAAGAATTTGTAAAAAGTAGAATCATTGCGAAAAAAAACGAAAGAAAAAATCGAAAAGAATTTTAGAAACAAAGCCAACGTTTCAACATTAACCGGTATTTGGTTTCCAAACTTCGAATGTAATAAATGTTTAAACCTATTGGTCTGCGCATTAGAAATAAATGTTACACAGAATTCCAAATTTCGAGAAAAAGACGAAATATTCGATGAGGTCGAAATTTTAAAAGGCTAAGATTTTCAAATAAATTAAAAGCCAGAATTTTCAAGACGAGTAAAACCTTTCAAAGATACTAGAAATTTATAAAAAATTACAATTTAAAGAAAAAATCGGAAAACCAAAAATAAAAATTCTCAAAAAAATGCGTATTTTTAAAAAGTCGACAGAAAGTTTGACAGATTATACCATAAATTCTCAAAGTATGTACAATTTTTGGGAAAAAGTTAAAATTTTTAATCAAGAAGTCAACATTTAAAAAAAATATAACCATTTGAAAACAAAAATTGAATTAAAAAAAGGAAAAATTTTTACACCAAAAAGAAATTTGGCTAAAACCTCCTGATAAAATTTAAATTTGGAACTTGCAAAAAATTTGGAATTTAACGAAAAAACAAAATTTTGAATTAGATAGAAATTTTTAAAAGTTAAAATTTTGAAAAATGCCCGTATTTTCAAAAAGTTAAAATGTTCAAAAATATCAATAAATATCAAACAAAATTGAAAGAGGCCAAATTTTAAAGTGAATATTTTGGATGAAATCGAAATTTTGAAAAGAATATGACTTCCAAATTGTCATAACTTTGAAAAAGTAAAAATGTTTAAGGAAGTTGAAAATATCAAAAAAATTAAATTTTACGGAATAATTTGATAATAAAGGGGAACTTTCAAAAGGAGGAATTTAAATCAATTTTAAAAGAAAACGTCGAAATTTCCAAAAAAGCAAAATATCGAATTTCCAGCTAAAAATAAAAATTTCGAGAAAAAGTTAAACTTCTAGAAAGTATCCTTTCAAAAGCCGAAGTTTACGAACGTTGTTTAACAAAGAATAATCAAAATAACAATTTTGAAATAAAATGTTCAATCAAAATATCCAAATTTAAAAAAAGTATAACCATTTGAAAAAAAAAATCGAATTTAAAGAAAGAAAAATTTTCACACTAAAATGAAATTTGGATACAATCCTGACAAAATTTAACTTTTACAGTTGCAAAAAATTCGAAATTTAGCACAAAAATCAAAATTTTAAATTAGGCTAAAATTTGGAAAGTTAAAATTTTGAAAAAAGCCCGTATTTTCAAAAAGTCGAAAGGTTCGAAAATATCAGAAATTTTAAACAAAATTGAAAGAGGTCAAGTTTTGATATTTTTGATAAAATTGATATTTTGAAAAGAATATGAATGCAAAATTGTCATAACTTCGAAATAGTAAGAATGAAAAAGCCAATAAACTGAATAAAAAAATATGAATACTTCGCAAATAAATTACAGAGAATATGTTTAAGAAAGCTGAAATTATCAAAAAAATTAAATTTTACGAGAAAATTTGGTAATAAAGGGAAACTCTGAAATAGGCAAATTTAAACTAATTTGAAGAGAAAACGTCTAAATTTTCAAAAAAGCAAAATATCGAATTTTCAGATAAAAATAAAAATTTCAAAAAAAAGTTAAACTTTAAGAAAGTTTCCGTTTAAAAGTCGAAAATTGCGGACGTTGTTTAACAAAGAATAATCAAAATTAAAATTTTGAAATAAAATTTTCAGTCAAAAAGTTCAAATTTAAAAAATAAAACCATTTGAAAAAAAACGAATTTAAAAAAAAAAAGAAAATATTTCACACAAAAATAAAATTTGGCTAAAATTCAGACAAAATTAAAATTTTGAACTTGCAAAAACTTCGGAATTTAGCGAAAAAAATCAAAATTTTGAATTAGGAAAAAATTTTGAAAACTTAAAATTTTGAAAAATGCCCATATTTTTAAAAAGTTGAAATGTTCCAAGATATCAGAAGTATCCAACAAAATTGAGAGAGGCCAAATTTTGAAAAAAGTGAATATTTTTGATAAAATCCAAATTTTGAAAAAGATATGAATGCCAAATTGTCGTAACTTCGAAAAAGTAAACATTTTCAATAAAGTCTAAATACCAAAAAAAAAAATGAAATTCTACGAAAAAGTCAACTCTTTGAAGAATTTACAATTCTGAAAGTCTAAAATTTCAAAGAAATTCGAAATTTTCAAAATGGTTTCTAAGAAAATCGTAATGTTAAAAAAACATTTTTCAGAATTCTGCGAAGAAATTTTAATTCTTCATGGTGGACCCTTATTGGTGCGAATCATTATGTTTATTAATAAAAATATAAATATTTTCAAACTGGGTCGCAGAAATGTTAAATAAAATTAACAAACAAGAAGAAATTTTAAATTTGGAAAAATTTAAATTTTCAAAAATTGACAAAATTTGGAAAAAACAGAAATTCCAAAACGGCCAGAATCTTCGAAATGGATCTAAAATTCGGAAAAAAGTCAAAACTGTAAGGGAGTGAACGACAAAAAATTTAAATGTTGAAATTTGGAAAAAATCAAAATTGAGAAAAAGTCGTTCTTGTTAAAGAGGTTTATTTTTGGTGGAACGAAGAGGTTAACATTTTAGAAAAATGACAAAATTTGGCAAAAACAGAAATTCCAAAACGGCCAGAATCTTTAAAATGGATCTAAAATTCGGAAAAAAGTCAAAACTGTAAGGGAGTAAACGACAAAAAATTTAAATATTGAAATTTAGAAAAAATCAAAATTGGGAAAAAGTCGTTCTTGTTAAAGAGGTTCATTTTTGGTGGAACGAAGAGGTTGAAATTTTCGAAAAATGACAAAATTTGGCAAAAACAGAAATTCCAAGACGGCCAGAATCTTCGAAATGGATCTAAAATTCGGAAAAAAGTCAAAACTGTAAGGGAGTGAACGACAAAAAATTTAAATGCTGAAATTTAGAAAAAATCAAAATTGGGAAAAAGTCGTTCTTGTTAAAGAGGTTCATTTTTGGTGGAACGAAGAGGTTGAAATTTTCGAAAAATGACAAAATTTGGCAAAAACAGAAATTCCAAGACGGCCAGAATCTTCGAAATGGATCTAAAATTCGGAAAAAAGTCAAAACTGTAAGGGAGTGAACGACAAAAAATTTAAATGCTGAAATTTAGAAAAAATCAAAATTGAGAAAAAGTCGTTCTTGTTAAAGAGGTTTATTTTTGGTGGAACGAAGAGGTTAACATTTTAGAAAAATGACAAAATTTGGCAAAAACAGAAATTCCAAAACGGCCAGAATCTTTAAAATGGATCTAAAATTCGGAAAAAAGTCAAAACTATAAGGGAGTAAACGACAAAAAATTTAAATGTTGAAATTTAGAAAAAATCAAAATTTGGAAAAAGTCGTTCTTGTTAAAGAGGTTCATTTTTGGTGAAACGAAGAGGTTGAAATTTTCGAAAAATGACAAAATTTGGCAAAAACAGTAATTCCAAAACGGCCAGAATCTTCGAAATGGATCTAAAACTCGGAAAAAAGTCAAAACTGTAAAGGAGTGAACGACAAAAAATTTAAATGTTGAAATTTAGAAAAAATCACAATTGGGAAAAAGTCGATCTTGTTAAACAGGTTGATTTTTGGCGGAACGAAGAGGTTGAAATTTTCAAAAAATTCGAAGTCTTCAGAACAAACTCGTACTCCTTAAAATTGGGAATTACAAGTAAAAGTAGAAATTTTGAAAAAGATTCTGAATGTCAAAAGAATCCACATTTTTAAAAAGCTCGAAAAAATCATTATTTTCAAAAAATTTCAAGTAAAGTCGAATCCTAAGTTGGAAGTTTCATTAAAATTGGAATTGGATTAGTGAAAATATTGTATCAAATTGAAACATTCTTAGAAGGTAAAGAGTTTTAAAAATATCGACGTTTTAAGAAAAGATGATTTTTAAATAAAAAAAATGGAAATTTTGACAAAATTCGACAATTATGATTTAAAGTGGAAATTTTCAAAGAGAGTGAACTTTTTTATACCCCTTTCGTCGTAGTAGCAAGGTATTCATTAAAAATTTACAGGGATTTAGATTTTCATTTAATTATAAATCTGTGGTTACAGGGGTAAAAGTGCTTAAGCAATAATGTTTATATACAGGGTGTCCACCTAGTGCGGAATAGTAAGATATCTCAGTAAGTAATTGAAGTTAAGAAATTTTTTTTAAAAACGAATCCTTCTCTTCTGCAAAGCTCTACAAAGCTAAACTCCAGAAAAATTGGATTCACAAAGGCGAAGTGCGTCTTTGAGGGAATCCGAATACAGCCGACATCAGAGGACGATTTCAGAGCGCTAACAAGGCTCCTGGAGAATGAAAAGGTGCCTTATCACACCTTCTCTCTCCCAGGGGACAGAAGCGTCAAGGCATTAGGCATTAGAAATGTCCCAAAGGACATCCCGGAGGAGGATTTTAAAACTGCCCTTGAAGAGGAGGACTTCAAGGTTGTCAACGTGCGAAGAATGAAAAATTCTCGCACAAAGAAGACTCACAGTCTAATGTTCGTGGAGCTGCAACACGGACAAGAAGGTATCTTCCAGACAACAAGGTTAATAGGGCTGGATATCCAGGTGGAGATCCCAAGGTCCAATAACCTGGCGAAGCAATGCCACAGGTATCAGCGTTTCCACCACGGACAGACGAACTGTCACGCCGAGGCAGTTTGCGTGAAGTGTGCTGGGAAACACTTTACGAAAGACTGCAAGCGGCCGAGGGACAAACCGGCCAAGTGCACCAACTGCAAAGGAGACCATGTAGCGAGCTACAGAGGATGCCCTGCCTTTCCAGCGCCAAGGAAGCAAAAGGCCACTCAGGAGAAGATTCCAACTTCAAAAGCCAAACCGACAGTAAAGGCAACAGTCAATCCTCCAAAGGCTGTGCCGAAACCGGTCGGAACCTCCAACCCAAAGGTAAGTGGAAACACTTATGCCTCAGTTGCAGGTGGCGCGAAGAAGATCCTCAAAAATACTTCGGAAACAACAAATCAAGTCGTATTGGACTTGATTAGGGCCGTCTCTAAAGCCGGGAACAACCAAGAGGCCATCGTAAGCATCATGATGATGCTTCCCAAGATAATCTCTCTGAAACAGTAATGGAGAGAAGCCAGGAAAGGAGAGTTAACGAAGGAAACCCTGCTCGTCACCAGCATCTCAAGGCAGTTTTCTGGAACTGCAACGGACTCCAAGGCAACAGGAACGAACTCGAAGTTTTCGCAAAGGAAAACGACCTGGACGTACTGATGCTGAGCGAAACCAGGATGACGTTCAGATCTAAGGATGCCAAAATCCGAGGATATGTTCTTCACCGCAGAGACAGACCAACTGGCCCAGGAGGAGGTACAGCTATCTATGTAAGTAGAAAGCTAACACATTTTGCTGCAGGCACCCCGGAGTTGGAAAAGCTGGAAGGAATTGGAGTAACAATTCAAATGGCGAAGGGACCTCTGACGCTGGTGTCTTGTTACTCCATAACCAACGCCCTCACAGAGACAGATTGGGCACGCATCTTCGAAATAAACAATAACAATGTTATTGTGGCCGGAGACCTTAATGCCAAAAACGTCGAGTGGGGCAGCAGAGTCAACAACAAAAACGGGAGGACACTTCAAAGGTTTACAGCACAGAACGGAATCGATGTAATGGCTTCAGAAGAACCAACCCATCATCATCACGCCACAGGAATTCCAGATGTCCTGGACGTTGCACTGATGAAGGATGTTCGATACACTGTTGAGTTAACATCAGTTAGTGAGCTCAGTTCAGACCACAAACTAGTGATGATGACCATCGGAGATGATCGTGGACCCAAGCCTCCAGACAACTGCAAGAAAACAAACTGGACGCAGTTCAGGGAGTATCCAGCAGAAAACCTGGAAGAGCCTGGAGAGATCAATACAAACGATGACATCAACGCAGCGGTGGAAAGACTGGAAATCACCATAACAGATTCAATTCTGGCAGCGACCAAAACTTTCCGGTGTATAGAAGGAAGGGAACCACTGCCAAATCACTTGGTGGAGCTGATTAGAAGGAAAAATCGTGCCAGGAAGAGAGCAAGACGGACCAATCTACAAGCAGATAAGGCGAAAGTCAACAGGCTCATCCACGAGCTCAGGTATGAACTCAGATAGCACAAAACTTCTAAATTTCAGAAACACCTAAGAAGTTGCAACCTCGAAACTTCATCAGACCTCTGGCGCACAGCCAAAGCTCTAAGAGGAGTTAGGAAACCTTTCCCTCCGATACACGGACCTCAAGGAATGGCTTACTCAGATCAGGAAAAGGCCGCAGCTTTTGCTGAGACCTTTGAACGACACTGTCAGGCCACACTTGAAGAAGTGGACTAGACTTTGTAGATGAGGTGAAAGAAGAGGTTCAAAATCCTTCAGGAGAAAGTGCCAGAAGAAGACGACGTCATCCAGCCGACTAACGAGGAGGAAATCCAAAGCTTTCTGCGCAAGCTAAATGTCAGAAAGTCTCCAGGTCCAGATGGCATTCCAAACCAAGCTCTGAAGTCTCTTCCGGACCAAGCTGTCAAAAACTTTGAAGCAATAGTCAATTCCATGTTTAAATTCCGGTATTTTCCAACAAGATGGAAAACTGCAAACGTTATCTTCATTACTAAGCCAGGTAAGGATGGGAAATTCTCCCAAAATTACAGGCCAATCAGCCTCTTATCCAATTTGGGTAAGGTGGCAAAAAGGATTTTAAGAAAACGTCTGCAGAATATCATCAGCGATCGCGACATAATTCCTAAGGAACAATTTGGGTTCCAACCTATGCACTCTACCTCAGACCAACTGCTGAGAGTGGTTGAAACAATCACTCAACGCATGAACTGGAACCAGGTAGTGGGAGCTATTTTCTTCGATATCTCCAAGGCATTTAACACAGTTTGGCACCAAGGATTGGTCTACAAGATGCACCAGTTTGGAATACCTCTAACAATGGTTCAAATGGTAAGCTCGTTCCTGGACCAGCGCTCTTTGAGAGCAAAGGTGGGACAGGAACTATCAAACCAGTTTAGGTTACAGTATGGAGTGCCTCAAGGTTCTGCCTTGTCACCTCTGCTGTATTCTCTGTTCACAGCAGACATTCCGAGAACCAATCCAACAACCGACAACACCTTATTGGCAACTTACGCAGATGACACAGCTTTAGTGGCGTACTCTTTAAGCCCAGAGGTGGTCACCAGACGACTTCAGGAGGCAACAGACAGTCTACTAGATTACTTCGGCCAATGGAGAATCCAAGTCAACGCAGACAAGACCCAAGCAGTCTTTTTCACTCGAAAAAGACTCCAACCATATGGACATGTAAATGTTCATGGGCAAAACGTCGACTGGAGACTTCAGGCAAAGTATCTAGGTGGCATTTTAGACAAAAGACTAACATTCCAGGCACACATCGATTATGCAGTGTCCACAGCTAAAATGCTGAAGGGACTGCTGCAAGCGATGATTGGTAGAAATAGTAACCTGTCCATTGGACTTAAAGTGTTACTATACAAATCAATCATAAGACCAGCGATGATCTACGCATCTGTAGCTTGGTCACAGGCGACGGATAATCAGATGAAGAAACTCCAGGGGTTCCAGAACGTCTTTCTAAGACAAGCCATGGACGCTCCATGGTTTGTGAGAAATAATCAGCTCCACAGAGAAGCTGAACTACCTTTGGTAAGAGAATTTCTTAGGGAAATTAATTCCAGGGCGATGGTGTGAGCGGAATCGCATCCCAACGAACTAGTTCGACAGGCAGTGGATTACGATCCAGACATCCCAACCAGGATTAGGAGACCAAGGATGGTCCTCTAGGCTGAGACTTTCATCGTAAAAATTTTCTGTTTTGTTTGTTCTTATGTTTCAGGCAAAACAGCTTACAATAGTGCTCCAGCACTATTGTACTGTTCCGACGGAGGGATTGGGGGCCAAGGGCCCGGCCCGAAGAAGTAGAGGTTTTTAGTCGGTACCCGTAGTTTGAGCGGAAGTCCGACACTATCTGGGTTATCTTCCTAGATGTGCGTAAAGCATTTTCCCCTACTTTAACAAAAAAAAAAAAAACAAAGCTAAACATATGATTTAGTATACGGGGTGTTTATTTTTCCCTGTACAGGCACCAGCTTTAATTTTTGGGATTACAATCCATATTTGTTATTTGATTTTCTGATTCCCTATAAAAAATAAAGGGTAGCTGTCAAAAATTAAAATACAAATCTTGTCCCCTGAAACCAAGAAATACTACTCTTTGAAGATCTATCTCTCTGAAGATGATAGCTTGGCTATCAAAACGCGTTAGAGCAACCTCTGTTATGTCTTTTAATCTTTCTTGGTTTCAGGGGGCAAGATTTGTATTCCAATTTTTGAAGATAACCAAGGACCAGTCCATTCAACAACAAAAAAGTAGCTGTCAAATCAAAACTTGATCGTACATTAATAACTTATGAAAACTTGAGAATGCATGCATGCTTGACGGTAAAATTTCCTTTATTTCATCGACGGAACACTTAAACTGTTTCGTCTTCCCAGAATCGTAAAGTGTAACATGCAACAGTTGCATAAGTCCATTTTCTCAAAAACTTGACTCAAGCAATTTTATCCTGAAACCACAGAATTAATTGTGGTGAAATTTTTCATTACTATGAGACACAACTGGTCAAATTTCGACCATTTTCTTTTTTTTTTATTCAGCTATCGTTCGAAAGGAAACCGCACTGCCGCCCCCAACGGTAACATGCAACAGTTGCATAAGTGCATTTTCCTAAAAACTTGACTCAAGCAATTTTATCCTGAAACCACAGAATTAATTGTGGTGGAATTTTTCATTTCACTTTGAGACACAACTGGTCAAATTTTGACCAGTTTCTTTTTTTTTATTCAGCTATCGTACGAAACGAAACCGCACTACCGTCCCCAACGATAATTTTAGCTTATACAAAAGAGGTAATTAAACAATATCGACACCTCATACAATTTGATTATTATGGAGTTGAAGTAGGAGCCCCAGATTGAATAAAAACTATTATCGTCGCAGCTTGTAGCTTGTACCTTGTGATGATAGCTCCAAATGTTGTTGTTAAACGAAGACACCCGGGGGAACCCCAGCAGGTTACTTCCTTGGCGGCGATCATCAGTCAAACTTTCGATGTATCGAAATTCCCAGATTGATTACATAAGTCATTGAAATTATTTCGCAGCATGCATCTGTTGCAACTAATGACGAAGGGCTTTACATTTTTTTTAAACCCTCGCCTTTTAAGTTAAAAATTAAAATTTTAATTATAATTCGCGACATAGTGGAAACATTGAAGTCGTAGCCTTAAACTCTTAGAAAATATCTTCTCTCTGTAACAAGTGCATCTAACTTTTAAATAGAATATAAAATTTATTATCCCCGGATACCCCTTTTTAATTTAGAACCCCCCATTCTATAAGTATCACCCTTTATCTACCTAAAAAACCACTTTATTTGTGATTTATACATTTTTTCGTCGTAACTTTTCTTGTTATCAGGAGTCCAACCCTTTGTTTAACTTTGAAATTACTGCCATAACTCAATTTGTATTCGATCTTATATTTTTTAATTACTCAGTTCAACACTTTTTGACTTCTTTAAAAGGGTTGAATTTCTGATAATTTGATTTGTAAGTGCGAGGGTGCTCTCTCGAAGGGTCGTGCTTAATTGAAAGGAATGTATCCTGAATTTTTATTAAGAAGGAAAACGTTCCGTTCGAATGCCGCCCACACCACAAGAATCTGATAAAGGAATAACGGATTATTAAGAAGAATACTATTTAAATTTGGCGCTGTACATGTTTTCAGTTTTGGACGAATTGTTCAGAGATTTAGTGTATGTATTTGAGCACGTGTTAGTCATTTTAAATGCTTTTTAATTGAGGCATTTTGTGCTGCTAAAATGGCGTTGCCAATTCCGTGAATGCTGCTGTCGATTGTTTAAAAAGTGTCTCTTTAAAAATAGAGAATTAATTCATGTTGCATAAGTTTAAGTGATCGTCTGTGTAATTCTCTCAGTCTCTCTCTGAAGGTGATAGCTTGGCTGTCGAAACTCGTTAGAGCAACCTTTGTTGTGCTTTTTAATCTTCCTTGTTTTCAGGAGACAAGTTTTATCTTTCAATTTTTGAAGATAACCAAGGACCAATCCGTTCCGCCAAAATTTAATCTAAAATAAGTTAAGATTGTGGAAGAAAGTCGAAATTATTAAAAAATATCAAAATTTCTAAATTTTCTTCACCGTTTGGCTTCTCCATTTCAAAGCGAAATTTTAAGTAACATACTCACATTCAATGTTGACGTTGTAAAAATAATGTTCAGCTTCTTGTTTCATTTTAAACGTCATCATGAGGCGACCTGTACATGCTACAATTTTTCGACGTCGTTTATCATTCCGATTATTTATGGGGCAACATTTAGACGGCGTTTTCCATCGAGGAACATTCGCTGTTGATAAGCAGAGAGTGAAATAGTTGTAAGATGGCCGGTTTGTTATATATCAGCGTAATTTGCAGTGACAGAATTAACAATTTGTTAAGTCAAATGTAGCATGTTTCTGTCTTTGCGCGACCCTGTCATAAGGAGGTTCGCAGATATGCGGAAATGTATGTAATTCAATTTAGGCGACAAGGGCATTTTCTATGCATTTACTAGGCAAACCCTTCAACGTTCAATTAGTTACACATTTCCGAATTTTAGCCAGTGAATACCCATTAGGGGATAGTGTTTGCCTTTAATAGAACATGAATCTTTAACGTGAATACAAAACCTATAAAATTATACCATTTATGGTCGAATAATTTAAGAAATTGAAATAAAAATCTTGTCCCCTGAAACCAAAAAAGATTAAAAAACACAACAAAGGTTGCTCTAACGTGTTTAGATAGCCAAGCCATCATCTTCAGAGAGATACTGATACTTTGTTGTGTTTTTTTAATTTTTCTTGGTTTCAGGAGGCAAGATTTGCATTTCAAGTTCTGAGGAAAACCAAGGACCAATCCGTTCTAGCAAAAAAAAATAATAATCTAAGAAATAATCTGGTTATTTGTTTACATTAAAAAGTTAATTTTCATTTTTATTTATAGAAAAATTTTATAACATTTGAGTTTAAAAATTTTAAAATAAAACCAACAGTTTTGTGAAAAGCACAACAAAATCAAACACAAGGAGTTTTTGAAATTTAAACACCAGATCATGGGAGGAAAAACCGAATTAGGCGAGGCACATTCTAGAAATTTGACAGAATTGAAAATCAAATTTATTCAAACTGAGAGCAAATTTGTACAAATTAGAAGCAAACCTATTTAAATTAAAAACTTTGTTCACCCTAGAAACTTACTTATTCAAATCAATAGCAATTTTGTTCAAAGTAGAATCAACCTATTCAAATAAGAAGCAAACTCATTGAAATTAAAAGCAAATTTGTTCAAACTACAAGCAATTAGAAGTAAATGAAAAAAATAATAAAGGAAAATAAATTAGAAGCAAAGCTCAAACTAACAGCATTATTATTCAAACTCACACATTTTGATACTATTCTTGCATACTTTGGCCATTTTGCTTGTATATTTGGAAGCATATTTGAAGCTTTTTATGTTGCATACAATCCGGTCTCTACTGATCACATTAGGTCCACGTCCACGAGTACAATGTTTTTTTGTAGGCGCGCAACTTCAGTACACACCATACAGAAGTTGTGCCGCAGCTGTGCATTGTCGAATGATATCTTGCACGTTATTAGGGCGTGACTATATTTATCTCGTTTCCATCTTTATTGTTTTACCGTAGAGTTTGTTTTGCTTGTCTTTTACCAAGAAATGACACGAATTAATTATAAAGAAAATGTGATAATTCTAAATTAAACAGTAATTATTTATCGAAAAAGTTTATTATCAATTAATATGTCATAAATCATTTTTAACGTTGACAAGAGTTATTACAAAGTTATTCACAGGTGAAGAATTATGAACGTGATATTGAATTTGGTTTTTGATTAAATTAAATTTGAATTATCTTACGTCCGATAATATAAGAAGTGGAGAAAAAAGATGCCGTCAAAAATAAAATACAATGTACTTAATGTCTACAAATCTTCTTCGTGGGCTTTTTGTGGGCAACAGTGAGCTCCGACCGTCTTCAACAACCAATAAAATATACTTCGTGTCATTCGCCTTATTTACAGCTTTCTTGTACCGCGTGACTAAACTTCAATGATCGATTACGACGGTTTTTACAATTACTTTCTTAAAAACTAAATGATAATTGAAGAATTTGCAATTTATGTTTTAAATAAATATTTATCTCTTTTTTTAACAATTTCAGATTTTATGTAAAACATCGCATTGTAAAATACGAATCTAAATTTCGAAAATAAGAGATGAAATTTTTGGGTAAAGTTAAATTTAAAAAATTTAAAAAAGCCTAATTATCAAAAAATAGATTTAAAAAAAATAATATTTGAAAAATACCGGCCAAATATCAAAAAAAAGTTGACATTTTTACAAGAAAACCTTGAATTTCCAAAAAAATTTCAATTTTGACAGAAAAAAAGCATTTTTAATATTAAAGTCCCAATTTTGAAAGTGACGAATTTCGAGATAATAGCTAATGTTGGAGAAGTCAGAATTTTTAGGAAAGCAAATTTAAAATAAAACCCAACCTTTCGGAAAAACTTGAATAATGTTAAAAATTCGAAAAGTGCCAAATATTTCCTAAGATCGAATTTGTGAAAAAAGTCGCAATTTTCAAAACTGTTACTTTCTTTTTACTTTGGCATATTTAAATTTCATTAAGGAAATCAATAAGATTTTTTTCAAAATGGAAAAATATTTTTCCAATTTTTTTTATTTGACAGCACGCCAATCTTATTTACAGAAAAGAGGCGGATTTCGAGAAGAGCGAAATTTCAAAAAAAGGCCGATTTCCTAAGGTCGACATTTCCGAAAACTAAAACGTCGGAGTTTGAAATAAAAGTTGAAATTTGGAAAATAAAGCGAATTTTGAAATACAAGTTGAAATTTTTGGAACCAAATTTAAAAAGGTCGATATTTAAAAAAAAAACGACGAAGACTACGTGGCGAATTCCAAAAATAAAAATTTGATAATGCTCTAGACCAGGGATCGGTAAACTTTTAAGCCAAAAGAGCCAATTGCACAAAGAATATTGGTTTCGTAAATTTTAAAGAGCCACAAATTTTTACTTTTGATTTTACATTTTATTTCAAAATTAAATCAGATAAATCAGACGAATTATGGGACAAGGAGACACCTTTAACTCAAGTAGTCAAACGAAAACATATAGAGCCCAAAAGACCTGTTATTTTTCAAATTTTAGAGCTTTATTTAAAAATTTGCCTTTTTCCCGTAAATCCAATTTTTTTAGCTCCTCTATATTCGTCTTTTTGTTTAACTAGGTATTTTGTTCTTAAAATTAGATTTTTTTCCCTAAATCTTTTGCTATTCTCAAAACTCGACAAGGTTTACTTTTTTTAATTCGACTTACTGAAAGATTCGACTTATATCTGAAAAATTCATCTTTTGTTGATTTTTTAATAAAAAAAGTAAACATTTGAAGTTATAATTTGGAGATGTTAAATAAAATAGTTTATGAAGACTTCGACCTTCTTCTCAAATTTTCGTTTATCGAAATTAAGATCTATTCTTAAATTTAGATCTATTTTTAAATTTGACTTTTTTGCAAAATTAAATTTTTTTGACTTTGTTCTAAATTGAGACTTTTCTCTCAAAATTTCTATTCTTTTTAAATGACGTTCCTCTTCCAAATTTCATCATTTCCCCCAAATATTGACTTTTACTGAACTTTAAACTTTTATTTATTTTCTGAAAATTTCGATCCTTTTCCCAAAATTAGGTGTTTCCGAAATTCCAACTTCTAACTGAAAATTCGACATTTTATTATGTTTCTGCAAGCTGCGATTTTGTCGACGAAATTCATCCATTTTCACAATGTTTGACTATCTAAAAATGTGATTTTGTTCCTAAAATCTGACTTTTTCTGGGAAATTTTAACCTATTTTTAAAGTTCAACACTTTTCTCGAAACTGAAGTTTTATCGACATTCCGTCTTATTTAGAAATTATTTTACCAATTTTTGAATTTTTCTGAAAATTTAAAGTCTTTTTTATTTGTCTTGTTCTCGAAATTTCAAATTTATTCTCAAAATTTAATTTTCTCTAAAAAATTGCAAATTACTTATTTTCTTCTTCTCTGGAAAACTTCAACTTTTTAAACTTCGACAATTTTATCAAAGCTTTCAATTTTTTACAATTTCTCTTTTCGAGATTTTACAATTTTTCACAAAATTCAAATTTGTCTAAAAATTTCAGGTTTTCAATTTGTTCTGGGTTTCAATCTATTTCAAAATTCAACGTTTTTTTTTAAATTTGGCTTTTTTGAGAATTTTTGACAAATGCATATTTTTCGAAATCTTTTTTTTTCAAGATTCGTATTTTTCCGGTAATATCAACTTTTATTTCGAATGAAATTCATATATTTTCAAATTTCAACATTTGATTTTTTTCTTAAAATTTGACTTCCTCTGACCTTTTTTTAAAGTTTAACACTTCTTGAAATTGAAAGTTTTATCAACATTCTCTTTCCTTTCAAAATTATTTTACCAATTTTCTCAAAATTCGATTTAGCTGAACATTTTTAGTTTTTTTTTTAATTCGTGTTGTTTTCGAAATTTCAAATTTATTTTTAAAATTTAATTTTCTCTAAAAAATTGCAGATTTTTATCGAAATTTGGAACTTTTCTTAAAATGTTGATTGACCTTTACCTTGAGAATTTTCCTAAAATTTGACTTTTCTCTACTTCTCTGAAAAACTTCGATTTTTTTAAAGACCGTCACTTTTTTATGCTTCCAGTTTATTTTTACAATTTCTGTTTTATCTAAAAATTTCAGGTTTTTAAATTTGTTTTGGGTTTCAATATATTTTCGAAATTCGACGTTTTTTTCTGAAATGTTGTCCTAATTTGAAAACTTTGGACACATTTATTTTTTTTAAATCTCTTCATTTTTTCCAATTTTTATTCGAAATCTCTTCCTTTTTTAAAAAATTTGGCTTTCTCCGAGAAATGTTGACCTTTTTTTCAAGTTAAAAGACTTTTCTTTTGAAAGTATTCTACAAATTGTCTCGAAATTCGAATTTATCTGAAAATTTGGATTTTTTAAGATCGTCTTGTTTTTGAAACTTCAAATTGAACCTTCTCTGAAAAATTGTAAATTTTTTGTCGAAATTTAAAGCTTTTCTTAATATTTTGACTTTTTCCTGGAAATTTTTCCTGAAATTTGACTTTTTTCTTCTTCTCTGAAAAACTTCGACTTTTTTAAATTTTAACAATTTTTTCTAAGTTTCCAGTTTATTCTTACAATTTCCTTTTTCGAATTTTGCAATTTCTCAAAAAATTCTACAAATTTCAGGTTTTAAATTTGTTTTGGGTTTCAATCTATTGACGAAATTCAAAGTTTTGTTTTTTTAAATTTTGCCTTTTTTAGAACTTTCAATAAATTTATTTTTTCGAAATTTCTCCCTTTTTCCCAATTAGCGAACTCAATTTTTTTATCTCTTCATTTTTCCCAATTTTTTTCCGAAATCTCTTCCTTTTTCTCAAAATTCGCCTTTTTCTGGGAAATTTTGAATTTTTTTTAAAGTTTAACACTTCTTACAATTTTCTTGGAATTTTCAGAAATTATCGATATCTCAAGCAAAAAAGGAATTATGAAAAAGAACGAATTTGGAAAAAAATGAATTACCCGAGATTCTGACCAAATTTTAATATAAAAGATAATCTTGATAAGTAAGTATAAATAGGTCAAAATTTGCACAAAATCAAAATTTAAACCTTAATTTTGAGAGTCTGTGAAATTTCAAATAAAAACAGGATGAATTTTGTTATAAAAAATTAAAATATTGAAAAAGTTGAATTCTGATAAAAAACATGATTAAATTTAAAATTTCCAAAAAAAGGACGAATTTTGTGAAAAAGACGAATATTAAAAAATAAGTTGAAATTTCTAGAAAATGTCGATATCTTAAGAAAAGGACAAATTCAGCAAAAGGACACATTTTGAGAAATTATGATTTCCCGAATTTTGGGCAAAATTGGAGAAAAAATGGTAAATTTTGTTAAACAAATTGAAATTTGCAGAAAATAAAATTTAAGAAAAAATCGAAATTTTTGAAAAAAAATCACTTTTGACAAATTGTAAAATTTGAAAAAGTACGATAAATTTTGAGAAAGTCGTATTCTGATAAAAGAAGTGGAATTTAAAAAATAAGTTTGAGATTTCAAATGGAAAAGGATATTTTGTCAACAAAAGAAGAATTTTGAGAAATAAGTCGAAATTTCCAGAAAATGTTGATATCTCAAAGAATGGACGAATTTTGAAAAAGGACGGATTTTGAAAAAGGACGAATTTTGAGAAAAATGAAATCTCCCGAGATTTCGGACAAATTTCGAGAAAAATGATAATTTTGATAAATAAGTTGTAATTTGCAGAAAATCAAAATATAAAAAGAAAATCAAAATTTTCAGAAAAAATTCAGATAAAAATCTTGATAAACAAGTTATAATTTGCAAAATTAAAAAAAATCGATATCTTCGAAAAAAAGGAAGTAATTTTGAAAAATTGTAAAATATTAAAAAAACTATAAATTTTGATTTAAAAATTGGAAATTTTGAGAAAGTCGGATTCTGATAAAGGACATCGGATTTTAAGAATAAATTTAAACTTTTAGGAAAAAGATACACTTTGTGAAAAAAAGACGAATTTTGTGAAATAGGTCGAAATTTTTAGAAGATGTCGATATTTCAAGGTAAGGATGAATTTTGAAATAAGACGAATTTTCAGAAAAATGAAATTACCCAAAATTACGGTCAGATTTCGACGAAAAATGAAAATCTTGATAAACAAGGTGAAATTTGCAGAAAATTAAATTATAAAAAAAATCGAAATTTTTGGAAAAAAGAAACCAATTTTGAAAAATTGTGAAATTAAAAAAACCTATAAATTTTTATCTAAAAGTTGGAAATTTTGTGAAAGTTAGATTCTGATAAAATACATCGGTTTTTAAGAATACATTTAATCTTCAAGAAAAAGATTAATCTTCTGAAAAAAGACGAATTTTGAGAAATAAGTCGAAATTTTTAGATCTCGATATCCTAAGAAAAGGACGATTCTTAAAAAAAGGACGAATTTTGAGAATGAAATTTTCCGAATTTTCGCCAAATTTTGCGAAAAATTAAAGATATACAAGTCACAATTGGCAGAAAATCAAAATTTAAAGTAAAGTCGTTATCTCAAAGAAAGGAATTTTGAGGAAGAAATGGAAATTTTTCAGGACAAGTCTCCTCGGTTGAATATAAATTTTCGTCTAGTTCTATCAGTCAGGGGGGCAAGCACCCTACGCTGTCCTTGGAGCATGGACCTATTGGCTTGAAGCATGTAAAAGAGAAAATAAATGAAAAAAATCTTTAAATATCGCCTTAAAATATGTTTGTCCATTTCCGTGTAATAGATTGTTTGTAGATCAGTTGGAACTCTTTGATTAATTTATTTTTGATAGTGTTATCGAATATCCAACAGAAAATAACCCAGGATAATAAAGATGTAGATTCTCTCAGACTCAGACAGAGCTGCACACTACAACGGTAGGGACACATCACTATCTTACATTTATCCGCGAGGTTCACGGTCATGTTCTTGTTGTTTTTAGGCTCCTGATATGTTTGTGGTGCTCGACCATAGTCTATTGGTAAAATGGTTATAAAAAATAAAAGAGTGAAATTTTGGATGAGTTTCAGTGATAATTTGGTGCTTTTCTTTTGACTATTTGGTTCAAAATTAAAAACGTAAAATTTTGGATGAGTTTCAGTGATAATTTAATTTTATTTTTGACTATTTGGTTCAAAATCAAAAACGTTAAATTTTGGATGAGGTTCAGTGATAATTTGGTGCTCTGGGTATATATTTTTTTTAATATTTTGAATGACCAACATTCAACAGTTTACATTCTCGTCAAGATTCAACGACAGCTTTAAGCTTTACAACAATTCATGCAGAGCTTTTTCAATTTTGTGAAAGACTAATGTAGGTCTTTGAAAAAGCGATATAGTTAAAGCTCAGCTTGTTTAAAACTTCTATTTTAAGTTCAGTCGACTTACAAAGGGAAACCCTATTGTGCCTTTAGAAGAGCGTGTGTAGGATGTGAAAATAATGATAGAAGGCGATGCATCGGCCATTTTAAATGGGAATAATTTGTAATTTTTAGTAAAAATTTTGTTTGGTAACGTAGAATGTGGAAGTTCTATAAGAAAAAGGAGTCTCTAAAGATAGAAATCCTTCCTGTCCTAAGCTGGACTGCCCAGGAATTTGTCGTTTTCGACTGTCGTTGTGTCTCAAGACTGTCGTCTTTCACTATCTTGTGTGTTTCAATAATATTAGTCTTGGGGAAATCAAATCTATTTGTCCCTGAAGGGATCTCCCATGAAAGACTTTCTAGAAAAGAGATAAGTTAGCAACCATCTGTTTGGGTTCCAGCATTTCAGAGAATCGTTCAAACGCTTCCCATCATTTTGGCGAAAGGCTTTTTAAATTGAATCCAAAAGAGACAAAGCCGTGCTTTGGGGCTGAACTCCAAACATAGAGAACAGTATTCCAGTGATGGCTCAACTTGAGCCTTGTAGAGAGTCAGCAGCTGATGAAGATGTGAAGGACTTTTAAGCCCCAAAGAAAACCTCTTCTAATCGTTTATGGTCTAATGGTTAGTTCTTACAGTTACTTCTAGAATAGGTTGATTGGATCCCATAGGGATGATTTTACCGTCCATGAGAATATTAAAATCCACCTGAATTTTCTTTCCCTATTCCAGAACAAGCTCAAAATCTCGATTAAGCATCTATATCTGTTGTTTCCTTAGTTTATCTGAAGCAGCGATGGATAATGGTTTGTCGAAGGAAACCAGACCAGAGTGGGTGATAGAACGAGGCCCCCCTACAATATCGCAAATGTTTCAGATAATACTCCATCAACGACAACCTTCAGAGACTTGCTATTAAGGAAATTGGTATCAAATGACAGAGACCCGGTGTCCATAAGATGTTAATTTATCGAGAAGAGATCGGTACCAACCGAATAAGGCTACTGCTATCTGCGTCCCTATACTCAACTATATTCAATTGGGAGTAGAAGCTAGAGATCGACACACAGACCCAAAAACAGAGTTGGTGATAGAACAGATCCTTGAGACACCCCTGCAATATCGCAAATGTTTCAAATAAGACTCCATCAACGACAACCTCAAGAGATTTGCTATCAAGGAAACTAGTATCAAATGACAGAGACCCGGTGTCCATAAGATGTTAATTTATCGAGAAGAGATCAGTACCAATAGAATAAGCCTACTCTCATCTGCGCCTCTTAATTGGAAGTGGAAGTAGAGGTCGACATATATACACAAAAACAGAGTAGGTGATAGAACAGATCCTTGAGGCGCCCCTGCAATATCGCAAATAGTTTCAGATAAGACTCCACCAACGACAACATCAAGAGATTTGCTACTAAGGAAATCAAATGATAAGACACCCGGTGTCCATGAGATGTTAATTTATGGAGAAGAAATCGGTATCAATGGAATAAGGCTACTGTCATCTGGATCCCTATACTCTACTAGATTCAATTGGAAGTGAAAGCTGCAGATCGACACACATACACAAAACAGAGTAGGTTAAGACTCCATTAACGACAACCTCAAGAGAGTTATTATTAAGAAAACTGGTATCAAATGACAGAGACCCCGTGTCCATATGTTGGTAATTTATCGAAAAGAGATCGGTACCAACGGAATAATGCTACTGTCATCTACGTCCCTATACTCTACTAGATTCAATTGGAAGTGGAAGCTAGAGATCGACACACAGACACAAAAATCGAGTAGGTGATAGAACAGATCTTTGAGGCACCCCTGCACTATCGCAAATGTTTCAAATAAAATCTCATCAACGATAATCTAAAGAGACTTGCTATCAAGAAAACTGATAACAAATGACAGAGACCTGGTGTCCACAAGATATTAATTCATCGAAAAGAGATCAGTACCAACGGTATAAGACTACTGTTATCTGCGTCCCTATACTCTACTAGATTCAATTGGAAGTGGAAGCTAGAGATCGGCACACAGACACAAAAACAGAGTAGGTGATAGAACGGATCCTTGAAGCGCCCCTGCAATATCGCAAATGTTTCAGATAGGACTCCATTAACAACAAATTCAAGAGACTAGCTATAAGGGGAACTGGTATCAAGTGACATAGACCCGGTGTCCATAAGATGTTAATTTATTAAGAAGAAATCAGTACCAACGAAATAAGGCTACTGTCATCTGCGTCCCTATACTCAACTATATTCAATTGGAAGTGGAAGCTAGAGATCGGCACACAGACACAAAAACAGAGTAGGTGATAGAACGGATCTCTGAAGCGCCCCTGCAATATCGCAAATGTTTCAGATAGGACTCCATTAACAACAAATTCAAGAGACTAGCTATAAGGGGAACTGGTATCAAGTGACATAGACCCGGTGTCCATAAGATGTTAATTTATTAAGAAGAAATCAGTACCAACGAAATAAGGCTACTGTCATCTGCGTCCCTATACTCAACTATATTCAATTGAAAGTGGAAGCTAGAGATCGGCACACAGACACAAAAACAGAGTAGGTGATAGAACGGATCCTTGAAGCGCCCCTGCAATATCGCAAATGTTTCAGATAGGACTCCATTAACGACAAATTCAAGAGACTAGCTATAAGGGGAACTGGTATCAAGTGACATAGACCCGGTGTCCATAAGATGTTAATTTATTAAGAAGAAATCAGTACCAACGAAATAAGACTACTGTCATCTGCGTGCCCTATACTCAACTATATTCAATTGGAAGTGGAAACTAAAGATCTACACACGAACACAACAATAGAGTAGGTGATGGAACAGATCCTCGAGGCACCCCTGCACTATCGCAAATGTTTCAAATAGGATCTCATCAACGATAATCTAAAGAGACTTGCTATCAAGAAAACTGGTATCAAATGACAGAGACCCGGTTTTCAAAAAATGTTAATTTATCGATAAGAGATCGGTACCAACGGTATAAGACTACTGTCATCTGCGTTTTTATACTCGACTATATTCAATTGGAAGTGGAAGCTAGAGATCGACATACAGAAACAAAAACAGAGTCGGTGATGGAACGGATCATTGAGGTACTCCTGCACCATCGCAAATGTTTCAAATAAATACTATCAACGACAACCACAAAAGACTTGCTATCAAGAAACCGGTATCAAATGACAGAGGCCCGGTATCCATGAGATGTTAATTTATCAAGAAGAGATCCGTACCAACGAAATAAGCCTGGTGTCTGTCATCTGCGTCCATAGGGACGCAGATGATAGCAGCCTTATTCCGAGGCCTTATCTCCGGGTCGAGTATAGACTCAACTATATTCAGTTGGAAGTGGAAGCTAGAGATCGACATACAGACACAAAAACAGAGTAGGTGATAGAACGGATCCTTGAGGCACCCCTGTACTACCGTATATGTTTTAAATAAGATCCCATCAACGGCAACCTTAAGAGACTTGCTATCAAGAAGCTGGTATCAAATGAGAAAGATCCGGTGTTCATAAGATGTTAATTTATCGAGAAGAGATCGGTGCCAATCTCTGTGATTTTGAGATATGCCATGCGACAATCCAAGCTTCACCAGTTGGTAAAGGGTAATTAAAAATTTTTTTTAGCTCCCGTTTAGAGACGATTTCCTAAATCACTATAAATCATCTCCTCTATATCTGCTCTTTTCCTAGCATATTTGAAGCAGCAACGAATATTTATTGAAGAAAAAAGAATGACATAAAGCTACTATCATCTTCATGCTATTTGAAAGCTAAGAGATGGTTTATATGTAACAGAAAGAGAGTAAAAGATGAAACAGACCACTGAGCCGTTAATTGCAAATGTCTCAGATGAAATGCCGTCAACGACAACCTGAAGAGATCTGCCATTTAGAAAACTGGATGTCAAAGGATATAGACCCCATGGTAATCCATAGCTTGACCTATTACCAGACTCTGTCGAAAGCCTTTAATATCTGAAGTTTCTAAAAAAAGTCATCTAGATTTTTAGGAAATCTTTTTAAATGTCTGGACTAGTAAAATTTTTACTTTGCATTGCATACAAATGGTTGATCTTAATTATGAAATCTGATTTAAATATTTTTTTCGTAACGAATTTTTTTCAACAGAAAAGATGAATAACCTCATCTTCCCGCTCAATTCGTGTTTTATCTTGTCAATGGGCTCAATGGTGTCAAAGGCAACTTGGGCTGTGGCTGACCAGCACCCAAGAACATTTAAATACAATTAGCTGAGACGTTTAACACCTTCCAACCCCAAAGTGTTTTTGGGACAAGATCCCGATTTTCATGACCAACGATTTCCTTGGGATGTCCACAGTTTGCGTCCATAGACCAACGGATGAGAGCATTCTCTGGCGATTGCTAGGCGGAGAAGCAGTTGACCGCCCCAAGCGCTGCAGCGTTCGGAGGAAAGGAGCATTGAAGGAAATTTTTGAAATATTTAAAAGGCAAAGACCTGAACAAACGCCACGGTGAATAACTAACCCGACAATTTGCACAAATCAAGTTAGTAGGTAAATTCTCAAATCTAATATAAATTTTACGAAATGTACGTAGCGGCAAGAGGTATGGAAGCCGGCGAACAAATGCCGTAAGGCCCCCTAGTAATAATTCATAAATTGAATGCTTCACAATTGCTAATTCAACATCATTCGCACAGTAGGCTTGTTCTTAACTGGGAAACACATGTAATTAAGTTTGTTTTCTATTATGTTCCGTATAGGTACCGGTTGACCAAAAGCATAAATAATTTAATTGTTCTTCCAGCGGTCCAGTCTTTGAGTCGCGGGATTTCCCCCATCGAGCGCGGTTCTCTAGATGGTTGGTCCAGCCTAGGGGTTAGTTAAATTAAGTTTTGCTTTACAGAGTGGCGTATTGCGGCTTGGCTTTGGCTACTACAATGTATAATTCCTTTAGGGCAAGCTGAAGTCACTCAAAATGTGTGTTTGATGGGTGGTTGGCGGGCGCGGGGCCTTCTTTGATCTTCTGCCACTGTAACGTTTTGGATTACGTGTATTAATTGCGCGATTCTTCGCCCGATGTAAGAATTGGATGGGTAATTATCTTCTCGTTTGCTCGCGTCTTTGCCCTTTGCATCCGCTCTCTACCGATAATATTCAATTAGAGAAACTCTGAATAATAATATTTTGTTTATTTCCACCTTTGATGGTGTGTTTCCCCAAAAATATGATAAATAAAGAAACTAAACCATGACCCAATTATTCGATAAAAAAACGTCAGCAAAGACATATAAGAGAAGTAGAAACGAGCAAAATAACCAGATGTTATCCTAATCTTAGAAAACCTATTCTAAATTTGGATCTTGAGGCACAAGATCTTACTATGTCAAGAATACTCTACCTCAGGCACCGAAAACATAAATCAGAGAAGACTAGACGAAAGCTGATAGAATATTTTGGCTGAGGTTGATCTTTTTTGCATCACTTTGCTGCTGAGAATTAAATTCTTGGAGAATTAGTGAACTAAAATGTATACTCTAAATCTTTGGCGATACATGAGGCGTGCAGCGGCGCAATCTTGGCACCCATTCGCGAACAATCTCATATAGTGAATCCTAACGTTATCGACAACTGATAGTCCAATTCTCCATCTGCTGAAAAGCTCGTTTTCATAGCGTATTTCGCCTCCTTGTAAATTATTTCAGCAGATCATACTAAGAAAACTATAAATTTTCTAATGTTCCGATAGCAGTTTGTTTTCCGTGGATAATTGATTGCGTTTAAAACTTGTTTTGATAAATTTTTGCCTTAGTTATCTTTCATTAGGGAATAGCTGACATTAATCCGGCATTCCTTATAGCCCACTCTGATCAATAGTCCTACGGTCGAGGTGATTTAATATCTGCCTAAGACATTAAAATATTCCGCAGAGTGGAGATTTATTGGTTGCATTCGATAGCGAACACAGAAACTTGAGATACGACTTCGAGTGGATATTGTTTAATGTCCTTCCAATGTCCTTTACGTCTTCCAAGTTGGTCTTTGTCATGTATTAGGCTCGGTTGAATATTTACTCCTCTTCGATTGTTGTAAATTATTTTCGGGATTCATAAAAAGCAATAAAACCAAACCGTTAAAAAGTATTTTTGTTTAATTCTCTTATAGACACTCTTTCGTATGAAGGATTTATACTTTACTTCATTTTGTTAACATTTTAAATACCCAGTCCTTTTTCACAAATATTACTAAATATTTCTCAATGTTGTCAAAAAGTATGGACGCAAAAGTAAGTTGTTTAAATATCTGCTGCAAAAAAAAAATGTTATGAATTTCGTAACGTGTTTTTAATTCGATTTTGGTATTTCACCAGTCAGTTGCTTTTCTATAAATTTTCCTAAAATCTGTCAGATACTACAAATAGTGTTAATTATACAACTACAAAATTAAAACATCCGTGTCGGTGACGATGCCGAGATAATCAATGTCAAACTTACATTTTTTAATATTTATTTGATGCAACGGACTGATCCTTGCTTATATTCAAAAATTGAAATACAGAACTTGTCTCCTGAAACCAAGAAAGATTAAAAAACACAACAAAGGTTTCTCCCTGAAGATGACAGCTTGGCTGTCGAAACGCATTAGAGCAACCTTTGTTGTGTTTTTTAATCTTTCTTGGTTTCAGGGGACAAGTTCTGTATTTCAATTTTTTAATATATAAGGTATATGTAGGCCGAAGAACTCTTAATTTATTGCGTCGAAACCTTTCTATGCATTTTGCTACAAAACTAATACGTTATGTATGGTAAAATTGTGAATAAAGTAGCAAAATACGAGGATTTGTATTGATACCATTTTTGCTCAATACAATTCTAAGTCACAATTCCAAATCTTGTGGTATCGCGATGCCTCTCTCCACATGTTAGGGAAATATCATGACAACACCATATCTGTACTTCTTCTTCTAGATCAGGACATCCCAATCAAAAAAACATGCCCTCATAGCGGACGTAAAGAGATCACAAGGGGTGCAGGGGCTCAATATGTATTCAGAAACATTTTGACTTTTTTGAAAATGTAAAAATTTTTGAAGGATCAGATCATTAAAATTTCAACCCCGGTTTTTCAAAATTTTACTTTTTCCAAAGTTTTGGTTTTACAAAATTTGACAAACGACCAATTAAATGTTCTGTAATTAAACAGTTAAACGTGCTTAAAATTGAAAATATGTACAACCGCAACCATAGACTAGTTTCGGCCTTCCTTGGCCTCATCAGCATGGTACGGTGGTTGTATACACTTCCAACTTAAAGCCGTTTGACTTTTTTCAGTTTTGCTTTTTTCAAAACTTGACTTCTTTCAAAGTTTTGCTTTTTTCAAAATTTTACTTTTTTCAAGGTTTTGTTTTTTTCAAAATTTAACTTGTTTCCAAATATCCACTTTCTTTATTTCAAAATTTAAACGTTTTTCAAAAAACGTTCTGAAAAACGTTTGGCTTTTTGAAAATTTCGACATTATTAAAAAGGTTTTTGCTTGGGCTCAAAACTTCGGCTTTTTTTTTAATTTGACTACTAAATTGCAGCTTTTTATAAAAATTTAGTTTTTTAGGCTTTAGGTTTATCTTTGAAATGGTAGAAATTTTAAAAAAGTTAAAATACCTTCTTGATATTTTATTTAGGTTTTTTTTCCAAAATATTGACTTTTTTAAAATTGTAAAATTTTTCTTAGATTTTCGATGTTTTTCGAAACTTTTACTTTTCTTAAAGTTTTCTAAGTTTTGGCAGTATTTTAAGTATTTGAATTTTTGGGAAAATTTTCGCCATTTTCAAAATATCACATTTTTTGAACTCTTTGCCTATTTTTCAATATTTCGACTTTTTTAAAACTTGGATACAAAATTTCTTCAAAATTTGCATTTCTTCAAAATTTTAATTTCTTCGACATTTCAATTGCTTCAAAATTTCAACTTCTTTCAAAAGTTTCATTACTTTTAATTTTTATGAAAATTTTGATAATTCAAAATTTTGACTTTTTTCAAAATGTTCAAATTTATTAAATATTTTAATTTTTTTTGAATATTTCGTCTAACATTTTGACTCTTCAAAAAAATTAAAATTTTTTTGACTATCTGTCCTCAGGTTTCTAATTTTCGAATTAAAAATTTCCCCTATTTTTCAAAATATTTACTAGTTTCCAAGATTTTGACTTTTTAAAAAAATTTTGACGTTTTTAATGGTCAGATTCTATTCGAATTTTCGACATTTAAAAAAAAATGTTAAAGCGCAATGTAAAAAATGTAAAATGTAAAATGTAAAATGTAAAATGTAAAATGTAAAATGTAAAATGTAAAATGTAAAATGTAAAATGTAAAATGTAAAATGTAAAATGTAAAATGTAAAATGTAAAATGTAAAATGTAAAATGTAAAATGTAAAATGTAAAATGTAAAATGTAAAATGTAAAATGTAAAATGTAAAATGTAAAATGTAAAATGTAAAATGTAAAATGTAAAATGTAAAATGTAAAATGTAAAATGTAAAATGTAAAATGTAAAATGTAAAATGTAAAATGTAAAATGTAAAATGTAAAATGTAAAATGTAAAATGTAAAATGTAAAATGTAAAATGTAAAATGTAAAATGTAAAATGTAAAATGTAAATGTAAAATGTAAAATGTAAAATGTAAAATGTAAAATGTAAAATGTAAAATGTAAAATGTAAAATGTAAAATGTAAAATGTAAAATGTAAAATGTAAAATGTAAAATGTAAAATGTAAAATGTAAAATGTAAAATGTAAAATGTAAAATGTAAAATGTAAAATGTAAAATGTAAAATGTAAAATGTAAAATGTAAAATGTAAAATGTAAAATGTAAAATGTAAATGTAAAATGTGAAATGTCAAAAATGTTGGCACCCCTGTTTTTGATGTGATATGATGCGTAGAAATCTATGGAAGAAGCAATGCAGTGTTGCCACTTCATAATATCTACTTTAAAACGGCTTGAGATTCGTATTATTGTATCCATGCTTAGACTATGCTAAAAATCGAGAAGTAGTGGTAATTTGACGATTACGTTCCGCTATATACAGCAAAGATCTAACATTCTAAAAACTTTTTACTACGATAATTGTCGGTAAACAACCTATCTGAAAAATCCACATTCGCAAATTGGAGAAAACCAATTTTTCGGAGTTAAATTCAAGATTTCACCTCTTTTGAACTGTTTGCCTATTTTTCAATATTTCGACTTTTTCAAACTTGGATACAAAATTTCTTCAAAATTTAAATCTCTCCAAAATTTCAATTTCTTCAAAATTTCAACTTCTTTCAAAATTTTCATTCTTTTAATATTTATGAAAATTTTGATAGTTTAAAATTTTGACCTTTTTCCAAATTTCTCCATTTATTAAATATTTTAACTTTTTTTGAATAGTTCGTCTCTTTAACATTTTGACACCTCAAAAAAATTACAATTTTTTGAGCATCTGTCCTCAGGTTTCAAATTTTCTAATAAAAAATTTCCCCTATTTTTCAAAATTTTCATTATTTGCTAAGGTATTGATTTTTTTTGAAAATGTTGACGTTTTTAACTGTCAGATTCTATTTGAATTTTCAACATTTTTTTAAAAAATATTTAAGCGGGTCTGTATTTTTCATACTCTGGGGGGCATAATGTAAAAAATGTTTGGAACCCCTGTTTTTGATGTTAATTATACTATATGATGCGTAGAAATCCATCGAAGAAGCAATGCAGTGTTGCCACTTCATAAAATCTACTTCAAAACGGCTTGAGATTCGTTTTATTGTATCCATGCTTAGTCTATGCTAAAAATCGAGAAGTGGTGGTAATTTGACGATCACGTTCCACTATACACAGCGGAGATCTAACATTCTAAGAAGTTTTTACTACGATTATTGTCGTAAACAACCTATCTGAAAAATCCACATTCGCAAATTAGAGAAAACCGTCAATCTTTCGGAGTTAAATTCGAGATTTCACCTCTTTTGAACTGTTTGCCTATTTTTTAATATTTCGACTTTTTTAAAACTTGGATACGAAATTTCTTCAAAATTTCAATTTCTTTCAAAATTTTCATTTCATTTAATTTTTATGAAAATTTTCATAGTTCAAAATTTTGACCTTTTTTAAAATTTCCCAATTTATTAAATATTTTAACGTTTTTTGAATATTTCGTCTCTTTAAATTTTGACTTCTCAAAAAAATTGAAATTTTTGGAGCATCTCTTCTCATGTTTCAAATTTTCGAATTAAAAATTTCCTCTATTTTTCAAAATTTTCATTATTTTCCAAGATTTTGATTTGTTTGAAAATTTTGACGTTTTTAACTGTCAGATTTTATTCGAATTTTCATTTTTTTAAAAGTTAAAGCGGGTCATGAACATATTTTTCATACGCTGGGGGGGGGGGGGGCACATGTAAAAAGTGTTGGGAACCCTTGTTTTTGATGTAAATTCTGCTATATGATGCCTAGAAATCTATCGCCGGTTCATAAAATCTACTGCAAAAAGGCTTGAGATTCGTATTATTGTATCCATGCTTAGTCTATGCTAAAAATCGAGAAGTGGTGGTAATTTGACAATCACGTTCCACTATACTCAGCGGAGATTTTAACTTTTCAAAAAAAATTGAATATTTTTGAGCATCTCTCCTTATATGTTTCAAATTTTCGAATTAAAAATTTCCCCTATTTTTCCAAGTTTTTATTATTTTCCAAGGATTTTATTTTTTTTTGAAAATTTTGACGTTTTCAACTGTGAGATTCCATTCGAATTTTCGACATTTTAAATAAAAATGTTATAGCGGATCTATATTTTTCATACTCTGGGGCCACAATGTAAAAAGTGTTGGAAATCCCTATTTTTGATGTGAACTCTGCTACTATATGAACCGAAGAAATTTATCGAAGAGACAATGCAGTGTTGCGAGTTCGTAGACTCTGTTGCAAAAGGGCTTGAGATTCATATTATTGTATCCATGCTTAGTCTATGCTAAAAATCGAGAAGTGGTGGTAATTTGACAATCAAGTTCCACTATACTCAGCGGGGATTTTAACTTTCCAAAAAAAATTGAATATTTTTGAGCATCTCTCCTTATATGTTTCAAATTTTTGAATTAAAAATCTACCCTATTTTTCCAAGTTTTTATTATTTTCCAAGGGTTTGATTTTTTTTTTAAATTTTGACGTTTTTAACTGTTAGATTCCATTCGAATTTTCGACATTTTAAATAAAAATGTTATAGCGGGTCTATATTTTTCATACTCTGGAGGCACAATGTAAAAAGTGTTGGGAATCCCTATTTTTGATGTGAACTCTGCTGCTATATGATCCCTAGAAATCTATCGAAGGGGCAATGCAGTGTTGCCAGTTCATAGAATCTGCTGCAAAACGGCTTGAGATTCATATTACTGTATCCATGCTTAGTCTATGCTAAAAATCGAGAAGTAGTGGTAATTTGACAATGACGTTCCACTATAATCAGCGGAGATTTTAACTTTTCAAAAAAAATTGAATATTTTTGAGCATCTCTCCTTATATGTTTCAAAGTTTCGAATTAAAAATGTCCCCTATTTTTCCAAATTTTCATTATTTTTCAAGATTTAGAATTTTTTTGAAAATTTTAATGTTTTTAACTGTTAGATTCCATTCGAATTTTCGCTATTTAAAAAAAAAATGTTAAAGCGGTCTATATTTTTCATACTCTGGAGGCACAATGTAAAAAGTGTTGGGAATCCCCATTTTTGATGTGAACTATGCTGCTATATGATACGTAGAAATCTACGGAAGAAGCAATGCAGTGTTGCCGGTTCATAGAATCTACTGCAAAGCGGCTTGACATTCATATTATTGTATCCATGCTTAGTCTATGCTAAAAATAGAGAAGTTGTGGTAATTTGATAATCACGTTCCACTATACTCAGCGGAGATTTTGATTTTTCAAATAAAAATTTAAAATTTTTGAACATCTCTCTTTATATGTTTTAAATTTTCGAATTAAAAATGTCCCCGTATTTTTCCAAATTATCATTATTTTTCAATATTTTGATTTTTTTTTAATTTTGACGTTTTTAACTGTCAGATTCCATTTGAATTTTCGACATTTTCAAAAAAATGTTAAAGTGGGTCTATGGTCTATATGTTCATACTCTGGAGGCACAATGTAAAAAGTTTTGGGAATTCCTGTGAACTCTGCTGCTATATGATGCGTAGAAATCTATCGAAGAAGCAATGCAGTGTTGCCACTTCATAAAATCTACTACAAAACGGCTTGAGAATTCATATTATTGTATCCATGCTTAGTCTGTGCTAAAAATCGAGAAGTGGTGGTAATTTGACAATCACGTTCCACTATACACAGCGGAGATTCTAGAACTTTTTACTACGATTGTTGCTGGTAAACAACCAATCTTAAAGTCCACATTCGCAAATTAGAGAAAATCGGAGTTAAAGTCGAGATTTTGAAATTTTTTAATAACTAGATTAAGCTCTTTTTAAAATTTCAACTTCTTTAATACAGATTTGCTTTAGAAGTCATATTTATAAAAAAATGTCAAATTTTTAGTTAAAATATTTAAAGCTCAGAAGCTCTTACTATTAATTTTGGGAAAAAAAGTCCAAATTTTGAGAGAGACCTGAAATTTACAAAAAGTGAATTCGAAATTAGTGTAACATTTTCAGAAAAAGTCAAAAATTACAGAAAAATAAAAAAATGAAATTTTCGAAAATTTTGTTTAAACTCGAAATTTGGAGGGAACTTTTTAAAAATAGTTTTGCTTTTGTTTAAATTTTCATTTTACCTTTTAATTCAGTCTTTTCTTCAATTTAATGTCACTCTTTCGAAACTTCGACTTTTTTTGAATTAATAAGTTAAAAAATGAAAACAGAAAACAAAATCAAAATTTATTGAAAAGATGCTTTCAAAATTTCTAATTTTAAGCTTGAAATGTGGTAATTAAAGCCAAATTATCCTGTTCTTTTCCGGAAACGTCATTTAAAGCAGGGTTCGAACCATAAATTTTTGTTTCAGTTTCGTCGCGAAATAAATTATATCATTCAAAAATAATAATTTTATAACAAAGTCAAAAGTCCAATTTTTTGAAAAAAATATTAAAATTTTGAGAAATAGAAAATTCGAAATTTTTAAGCAAATAGTTGAATTATTCAAAGAAAAATTAAAATTTTGAAAAAAAATCGAAATTAAGAGAGAAAAATCAAAATTTTCAGCAAATTTTGAAAAACGAGTCGTCATATTTTATCAGAAAATCGAAATTTTCAAAAAAATCTCTAAACGTTCAGAAAGAAAGGGGAAATTTTGGGAGAAATATCGAAATTTTCAAATAAAAATGAAAATTTCAAAAGAAACCTTTTATTTTTAAAAAGGGTCAACATTTTCAGTAAAAAGCTAAAATTTTGAAAAATTCGAAATTTGGAGGTATTGAGAAAAAAAATCAAAATTCTGAGGAGGTCAAAATTGGTATGAAGAAGTTAAGAAAACAAATTGAATTTCCACGAAAATCGTTATTTAGAATGAAAGGATGAATTTTAAAACAGTAGAAATTTTGAGAAAAATGAAAAATTTATGAATAAATAAAGATACTTTAAAAGGAGTAGAAGTTTCTAAAATTTAAAATTTGAGAAGAAAATGATGTTTTTGGAAAAAAATTTGAATGAAATATCTTGTTAAAAAATCAAAATTTTGGCAATGTTAAATCGAAATTTTGGCAATGTCAAATCGAAATTTTGGCAATGCCCAAATTTTTTTTAAAAAAGCTATAAATAAATCTAAAATTTTGTAAAAAAAATCGAAAAAATTAATGCAAAAGTCTTAAAATAAATCGATTTTTTTAAAAATAAGGAAAAGTCCAAAATTTTGCCCTTTAAAAAGACTTAACTTGGTATAATTATAACAAGTTTATTTGAATAGTCTTGGTATATTGCAGTTGATGCAAATTAGTTTGATTCCATTCTGCGTTGGTTATTTACGGTTTGTGTACTGGCGTGAATCAATACTGGTTTCTTTGGATGCATTATAAATAAGATAAAGATACAGATTGCTGTAGGAGGTGACATTTACCATTGTATTTGTGAGTTATGACGTATAAAGGACCATTTATGCGTTCCTATTTGTTATGGTTCATACCACCTTTCACTTATTCTTAAATTATGACCTGTATTATTATCGTCCTTATTTAAGACACTATTGCTAATCTGAAATAAGTAACTTACTAATGACTGTGACACAAAATAGTATTTTAAACATCTTGAGTGAATAGTGATGCATTGATAAAATTGTATCAAAAAAAGTCGCACAATTATAGATTAGTAAGTAGTCAGTAGATCCAATTAAACAATTTTTTATGCAGTCGATCGAAACATTTATGGAACTATCGATTACCTAAGCTGTATTCTATATCAACGACTGATTTGCCGTAATTACTGTATTGCGCGTAATAAACCTGTGCTAGCTCCTAAAATATACATCTAAATGAATTAATGTAAGGGACAAATTTGATCTGCACTATATGCTTCAACTAACCAACGATTTTTATTAAATGAAAATTGGCTAAAAATACAAATGATAGATATTAAATTTACGTTATTTTCGAGAAAACCTTTACGTGTCTGATGGACGCAAAAGGAACTAAAAGGATTCCGTTGTTCCTTTTATAACGTATGGAACCCTAAAAATGCAAGATACGAAAAATTTCACTTCTAAAATAATAAACGTTCTAATTTCGTACTGACGCAATGTATAATGTGTAACCAGGACCAAATTAAAAATACAGAAAAATCAATTTAGGGGGTTTTAAAATTTCGAAATCCTAAGAAACAATATTTCAATAAAAAATTCATTAACGTGGTGAAAAGAATGCATAAAACGTAAATAAATCGACGATATTTAAATTTTAATCAAAGCCATTGAATCACAATAAATCCGGCCGAAAACCCAACAAATTATAAAACAAAACTCAATTTGGAATTTAATTAATTTTTTCAGGAAGACGAAAAATACTCTTTGATTTCAATAAAAACCAGTGGCAATCCGAAAGTTAGGGTCTCCGGCGCCATTAATCAAGATATTTAATTATTGGGAGAGAAATATCGTATTCTGAAAGGGGTAGATACCGGGCAATGATAGCGAAAAGATGCCTTATTTCCGAGAGGTTTTATTAAAACCATTTCCAAACTCGGTAAATTTTAATTTAAATTGGAAATATTTCAGGCCAAATTGGATTCAAGATTCACAGCTTCACGGGGATATCGTTAAAACTCGCCCGCTCTCCACATATGGCGATATTTTATCCGGCCCGAAACTTCAATTATACTCTTTCGCGATAATGAGGGGAATTTAAATGGGTTTCTTTAATCAAGAAATACACTTTCATAAAAGAGGAAATACGCTCTGGAAGGCTGAACTGTTTGATTGCTTATTTAAAAATTATATGACTTTTCTTTTCTGGAACGGGCTGAGTCTTGGTTATTTTCAAAAATTGAAATAAAAATCTTGTCCCCTGAAACCAACAAAGATTAGAAAGCATAACACGGGTTGCTCTAAATTATATCACTACTAGGCTGATACGTCACCCGATCCCATTCTCTATTTCACAGCTACTACTTTATTTAGTTTAAGTAAATCGATTTTTTAAGTATCGCTTTTTTTAAAATTTCTGCCCTTTTAAATTTAGTCTTCTTCTAACATTTCGACTTTTTCCAAAGTTTCGACTTTTAAAGTTTCAACTATTGTCAAAGTTCCGAAGATCCAAACTTTTTTTAAAAATTTTGCTTATTTTGAAAACTTTCACTTTACTGAAACTTTCGATCTTTTTTAATCGTATTCGACTTATCGAACAGTTCACCTTTTTGGAAAAATTGCGTTTTTGAACATTTCAACTTTTTTCATTTCAAATTTCAGTTTCTCTGATAAAATCAAAATGTCGAGTTTTTTTTTAAAGAATTTTTCTATATTTTTTTTTATCTCCAAATTTTGAACTTTTTATTAAAATTTTGACTTTTTCAAAACTTTCACTTTAACATTTTTTCACACAATTTTCAGCGGTCCAAAATTTGACTTTTTGAAAATTTTGACATTTCTGATGATACTAATGCACATACCTAGGTTTAAACATTCATGGAGGGCTGCATGAATTTGTAGTCTAGGTTGTATTCTACTTGCATACGACATTGATGGCAATGGCAATAGTTTTCTCTATGGTCCAATAGGTGGCGGTAGTCTGAGAGCCACACGCTTGACATTCGTTGATTCTTTAGTACTTACTTGTCTGAACATTTGTTACCATTCAGTTAGATATACCAAAATGACAAGATCTAACAATATCGAAAACCGGTCTTTGGTTTCCTAACTTCGCATCTAATAAATGTTCAAACCTACTGGTCTAGTGCATTAGAATCCTTGTCTTCTGGGAACTTTCCTAGGGAGCAACCACTTCGCTAGGTGACAGTGTTTCAACTGTTGGTAGTTCAGCTACCTATGATTCACTATACACGCCTGGAGGGCTGCATGAATTTGCAGTCTAGGTTGTATTCTACTTGCACATCTCTGATGATTTTAATTTTTTTTTTACATCTTTCTCCTTCGAAAATTCTAGATTTTTTATCAAGCTTGACAGCCAAAGATTTTTTAAAATAGTCCAGTGTTTTGAAAAATTCTATTTTTTTTTAATTTTGATTTTATTTGAAAATTTTGAATTTAGTTTCAAAATTTAAACTTTTTTTTAGCAAACGACTTCTTATTAAAATTAAGGTTATTGAGATTGTCGATTTGGTCTTTTTTTCTAAGCTTTTGTCTTTTAGCAAAAATTGTTTTTTTTTTAATTTTTGCGTTTAAAAATGTCGATTTTATTTTCCAAACTTTTGACGCCTTTTGGGAACCTTAATTCTTTGAAAATTCCGACGTTTTTCCAAATTTAAACTTCGAAAATTTTTACTTTTTTAAAATTTAACCTCTGGATTTTTTTAATTTCTTAAAAATTTCGACTTTATTCAAAAATTTTGCGTGGTTTATATCGCGATATTTTTTAAAATGTCGCTGCCTTTTGAAAATTTTTGATTTTTTTTAAATTCCAATCTTAAAAATATTCAATCAAAAATTTGAACTTTTTAAAAAAATTACATGTATTTTGTTTTTAAAATTTAACTAATAAAAATTTTCCCTTTTTCAACATTTTTGCTTTTCTACTTTTTATGGAAGTTTAGAATTTTTTAATAATTTTCAGTTTTCTGCAATATTTAGGACTCTTCGAAAATTTCGGCGTTTTTTGAAAATTTAACTAAAATGCTCCATTTTTTTAAATCTCCATATTTCTTTAAAATTTTAATTGTTTTTGAAATTCAAATCATTTTTCAAAATTTGAACTTTTCTAAACATTTTTTGACATTTTCTTCATTTTAGCAAAATCCTTGAATTTTTTGAGAAGGTCGACTTTTAACAGTATTATCTTTTCAAAATGTTGACTTTATTTTTCAAAAGTTCGATTTTTTTAAATACCAATTTTCTGTAAAAATTTAGAAATTTTTTGAAATTTTGTCCTTTTTTAAAATGTTGACCTTTAAAATGTTCACTTTCTTTAAAATTTCGCTTTTATCTAAAAATATCGATTTTTTTAAATGGACTCTTGTTAAAATTTCGGATTATTTTGCAAACATTTCGTTGCATTTTAAAATTTTTAATTTACTTAGAAAATTTGAATTTATCTCGAAAGTTTGGATTTTTCTCAAAATGTCGATTTTTCAATATTTTGGCTTTTTTTTGAAAATCTTAACTTTTTTTTACAAACTTCGGCATTTTCTAATTAAATTTCTTTTTAATATTTGTGATTTCTTTAATTTTATTGTCAAAGTTTTACCCGGCAAAAATTTTGAAATGTTTGGTAATTTTGACTTTATTCGAAATTGGGGTTTTTCGAAAATTTGGGTTTTTAGGATATTTTATCGAAAAATCTTCATTTTTTTAAATCTCGACATTTCTTCAGATCTTCGAATTTTTTTTAAATTTCAGAATATTTTTTAAAATCTAACCTTTTTTTCGAAAATTTGGCCATTTTTTAAAATGTTGGTTTTTTTGGAAGTTTCAACTTTAAAAACTGAAATACAGAACTTGTCCCCCGAAACCAAGAAAGATTAAAAAACACAACAAAGGTTGCTCTAACGCGTTTTGACAGTCAAGCTGTCATCTTCAGAGAGAAACTGAGAGAAATAAAGATTAAAAAACACAACAAAGGTTGCTTGTACGCGTTTCGACAGCCAAGCTGTCATCTTCATAAAAAAAGTAAGCAACCTTTGTTGTGTTTTTTAATATTTCTTGATTTCAGGGGACAAGTTCTGTATTTCAATTTTTGAAGATAACCAAGTACCAGTTTGTTCTAACAAGTTTTAACTTTTTATAAGAGCTTCTAAATTTTTCAAAATTTTGACTTTTTTTAGAAATTATGAATGTTTGAGAACTTTCCTTAGAATTTGGTTTTTTTTTTGAATTTTAATTAATTCTAAAGAATCCATTTTAAGAATTTTTTTAAAAACATTACCCTTTTAATTTTTTCAATAAAAATCGAAAATTTAATTCTAAATTGACCATGAAAACGAGTTCAAATTTTAAAAAATATCAAAATTATGATAAATAGTCAAAATCTGAAATTGGAAAATTTAAAAAATAATTCAGAATGTTCAAAAAAATCGAAAATCTTGAATATCAAAATTTTAGTTAAAATGTTCAAAAAATGTTAAAATTTTGAATAAATCCGAAAATTTTGAAGAATGGATATTTTCATAAAAAGTAAAGATTTTCTAAAAGTCAATTTTCAAAAATATTAAAGGTTTGCAAAAATTTAATTTAAAAAAAAAGTCTAAACATTGAGTGTTTAAAAAACCACACAAATTGGGAAATCTAAATTTTTGAAAAATAAAAGTATAGAAAAATTTTTAACAATTTGAGAAATAGATGAATTTACTAAAATGTGGCAATTTTTAAAAAATCCAAATTTTTCAAAAAAGTAAATATTTGAATAAAAGTAGAAATTGTAAAGAAAATATTTGAGAAATGTCAATATTTTTATAAAATGTTGTAATTAAAAAAAAATCAGTCGAAATTCCGAAAAAAAATTTGATAAATTTAAAAAATCAAAATATTGACAAATAACCAAAGAACTCAAGAAAAGCGATTTTTGAAATAAGTCCAAAAGTTGAAAAGTTGAATAAATGGGAAAATTTTCAAAAACTTCCAAATTTAAAAATATACTAAAAAATATTTCGAAAAAGTTTCAAATTTTTTAACTGGTCAAAATTTGGAAAAATAAATAAATTTAAAAAGGGTCAAAATTTTTAAAAGGCACTATTCAAGAAAAGTTATAATTTTGGGAAAAATTGAGGAAGTTTGAAAACAAAAGTCAAAATTTGGAAAAATTTCGAAATTTCAATAAAAACTTTTACAATTTAAAAAAAAATGGAGGTTGTTAAAAAAAGTAACAAGTTTCAAAAAAAGTCGAACAAAAGTTTAAAAAATTGAAATTTTTCAAAAAAAGTCGACATTCAAAGTTTAATTAAAAATGGAATTTAGAAAAAATTTGGGTTTTTAAAGAAATTAAAAATTTTGAAAACAGTCTGAAATTAAAAAACAATCGAACATTAAAAAAAAATGTTGAAATTATCAAATTGAGATTTAAAAAAAAATCGAAATTTTCGAAAAAATTTAAATAATTGAAATTTCAAAATTTTCAAAAAAAGCAGAAATTTTTAAAAAGTTTACGTTTTCAAAATTGGAGAGTTAAGAAAATGTTAAAATTCTGAAAAAATAGTTGAGAGAGTTCAAATTTTTATAATTTCGCCTTTTCAAAACTTTTTAAAGCAAATTTGTACTTAATTACAATTTTCGACCTTTTTCATAAATATTGACTTTCAAAAATTCCACATTTAATAAAAAAACTTCTGTTTCTATTTATAACTTGGGTGATAAATTTGAAAAATTGCAACTACTTATAAAGTTTTGTTAAAACATTGTTTTTGTCTAATTTTTGCGTTTAAAAATGTAGATTTTATTTTCCAAAATTTTGACACCCTTTGGAAACCTAAACTTTTTGAAAATTCCGACGTTTTTCCAAATTTAAACTTCAAAAATTTTTAGTTTTTTAAAATTTAAGCTCTGGATTTTTTTTATATTTCTTAAAAATTTAGACTTTATTCGAAAATTTTGAGTGGTAAAAATTTCAGTTGTTTTAAATTTCGAGTTTTTTCAAATTTTTTTACGATTTTATTTAGGGGACGTTTTTCCAGAATTTGCCCTTTTTTGAGATTTTTGGCTTATCCCAAATTTCGATGTTTTTCAAATTTTTTACTTTTTTAAATGTCGACTTCAATTTTTGAAAGGTTCGATCATTTCGAAAATTGCGATCGGTTTTGAAAATTTTGAAATTTCGGAGATTCATATTTTTTCGAAATTTTTGATTTCTTTTTTGAAAATTTCATCTTTATTGATAAATTCGACATTTTTTTCCCAAGTTTTCAATTATTTTTCTCAATATTACCGACTTTTTTCAAAACTTTGAATTTCTTTGAAAATCCTGATTTATTAAAATTCCATTTTTTCATTAAACTATAAAAAAATGTCGACTTTTTTGGCAAATTTGTATTTTTTTAAACTGTCTTTCGACCTTTTGGTGAAACTTGCTACTTTATTTTTGTATACTTTCACTTTTTTAAAATTTTAAGTATTTATATTGAAATTTTGAAATTTTTGACTTTGTTTTTAAGTTTTCGCACTTTGATCCAATATTTTAACTTTTTTTATTTTTGAAAATACTTTTTTAAAAATTTCGTCCTTTATTTGAATATTTATTTATTCAATTTATACTTTATCGAAAATTAGAAACTCTTTTCAAATAATTTTTTCAAACTTTTGTAAATTCGAAAATTTTTGAAAATTGAAATACAGAAAGAAACCAAGAAAGATTAAAAAACACAAAAAAGGTTGCTCTAATGCGTTTCGATAGCCAACCTGTTATCTTCAGAGAGAAGTGTTCTCTCTCCAAGGACCAGTCCGTTCCATCAAAAAAAAATCGAACATTTTTCAAAATTTCCCCATTTATTCCATTTTTGATTTTTTTTTAAAGTTTTCACTTTTTTTCAAATTATTCTAGTTTGAGTTCTTTGATTATTATTCAAAATTTAAAATTTGTATAATTAAACGAAGCTTTTAAAACATTTCGTTTCATTCGAAAATTTTGATTTCTTGTTTAAAATTTCAACTTTTCATAAAAATTTCGACATTTGGCAAAATTTTACTTGGTTTCCAATTTTTGGTTTTTTGTTTTTTTTTTGGTCCTTGGTTATCTTCAAAAATTAAAATACAAATTTCGTCCTTTGAAATCAAGAAAGAATAAAAAACACAACAGAGGTTGCTCTAATGCGTTTCGATAGCCAAGCTATCATCTTCAGAGAGATACTACTCTCTGAAGATATATTTCTCTGGAGATGACAGCTTGGCTAGCGAAACGCGTTAGAGCAACCTCTGTTGTGTTTTTTAATCTTGCTTGGTTTCAGGGGACAAGATTTTTATTTCAATTTTTGGTTTTTGTTTTTTTCTCAAAATTTAGCCTTTCAAAAAATCGACTTTTTTGAAAATTTATCCATTTTCAAAATTTTTCTGAATTAATGAATTATTTTAAAAATTTTGTTTATTTTTAAAAAATTTCGAATTTTTTGAAAAATTCTGCGTTTTTTAAGTTTTTGAATATTTAGAACAATTTTGATTTTGTTTTCAACATAACACTTTTTTTAATCTTTGATTATTTTGCCCGATTTAAACTTTTTAAAATAAAAATTTTTTTCAAAACCATAATTTTTTGGAAACTTTTTATTTGTTTTTTAAAATTTTTCATGAAAATTTCTACAGCTGAAAATTTTAACTTTTTTTAGATCTTCGAATTATTTTTTGTTCTTATTTAAAATTAGAATTTTTTTGAAAATTGCCCCATTTATTAAATTTTCTTAAAAGTTTGACTTTTTTTCCAAATATTTGTTTTTTGTTCTGTGACCATTTTTTAATATTTCAACTATTTCGAAATTTTCAAAAGGGCGTCTTTTTCGAAAATTCTGATTTTTCTTAAAAAATTTTAACTTTTGATAAAAATTTCCACATTTCTTGAAACTCTGCCTCAAAATTTCAAATTTTTTTCGTATTTTTATTTAAACTTCGTTTTTTCAAAAATCTCGAAATTTTTGGAACGTTCATCCATTTTTCAAAGTAATGAAAATGTTTTGCAATTTTCGAATTATATTGTAACAAAAAGTAATTATATAGTTTAGTTGGGAATTTTCTAAAAAAATTGATAAGGGGAAGCGGCCGCGATAATAAATCAAACTGCAGATTAGCGCTTCAGAAATTTCGGCAAACGATAAGCCTTATCTGCTGGATTCTTCTAGAACCCGAACCGGGACCTATGTAAGGCGGTCGCTTTTTCCTCAGTTAGTGAGTTACAATTCAATGAATAAGTTAGTTCATTAAAAAGTGAGTTAATTAGTTAGTGAATTGCAATTGTAATGTTCCGAGTTCAGTTTGAAATAAAGTGGTTACAATTCACCAAGTGTTAATCATTCGAACCAATAACGCTCAACAATATTTTGTGTTTTTTTTTTAAATTTTGCTGAAACCATTCAGACAATTCATTCTGTTTAAGATACGGATCCCTGAAATAAAAAAAGAGTTACGTAAAATGATCTAAGACCCTAAGGGTCCGTTCGCTGATAAACACTAATTGAAATACAAATCTTGTCCTTTGAAACCAAGAAAGATTTAAAAACACAACAAATGTTACTCTAAGGCATTTCGATAGCAAAACTAACATCTTCAGAGAGTATCTCTCTGAGAGAGAGAGAGCTCGTTAGAGCAAGATTTGTTGTGTTTTTTAATGTTTCTTGGTTTCAGGGGACAAGATCTGTAATTTAATTTTTGAAAATAACTGAGGACCAGGTTGTTCTACCAAAAAAAAACACTAATTGCTACACAAAAAATGTTCCACTCCTACTTGCAATCCCTCTAAAGAAGGCACAATTTACCTCTTACTTCTCTAAAAAAAAACACAGGAATTATAAACTTTCTTAATGCTTTGGTGTTCTAATATGTCTTGTGATATTTTTTAGTGCCAAGTTCCATTTTTTGATGAATTCGTGAAATGAAAACTGAGTTTGCTACTTTCGAGAAAGGTGCAATATTGGAGCAACATCAGCATCCACTTCAAACTCTCGGGTAGATGCAATAAGGGCCTTTCAGTTGCTCGGCATCGGAACAAAAGCGGGCTAATTTAATAAATTATCTTTGGTCCGGCCATGCATAAGACAAAAACGCAAAATCCATCACAAGTAGTCGAATGTATTGTAGCCAGGCCGCCCACCCCTACGCTCTTGCCCATTCAAACAGCAAAACACATCAAATCCTTTATGCAATACGCGACACACTCTTCGGCCGGGAATACGTCATTCCAGATGAAACAAACGACAAGAGCGGCACAGGACAAACAGAGAACGACCGACGGGCATTCCAGCGAACGAATTAGTGGAATATTGCTTGATATATGGTTCGATTCATATATCACTAAACTCTGACAGGCCGCATTACAATAAGGGCTTGACTAATCACCGTGGACGAGTCTTTTAAGACGCGATCAACACGCCTATGGACGCACTTGACAGCGGATTCGGAAACAATACAGTATCGCTTATCACGGGAGGAAGAGAATTCCTCATTACAATTCCAAGGTAGCTGGATATGGATTGGTGTCAGTCCCTCCCCAATTTTGCTCTTTCGTCAATTATTTGCTTTCAGGTCTGGGGTTTCCAACATATGAGGGTAAATCAAATATGAACCAGAATTTGTATCATGTCCCCATGAGGGCGTCGGGAGTGTGCGCATGCTCTTAGACATGTTAGGTGGTGACTTCCTGCGCTCAAGCGAATTCCGTTCTCACCGTTCGTCAGTTGTAAATACAATGAGTGAGCAAGAGTTTCATCCGCACGTTGTGTAGCGCATTATTATTAAATTTCTTGCCGTTGAAGGTGTAAAGCCCGCCAATTCTTTGTGGACTAGAAGCGCCCATCCCTTCCCTAAAATGCAGTTAATTTTTATGTCAGCCATAAACTTGATTTGTTAAATTTACTTACGTGTTTACTTTTTGGTGGAACGGACTGGTCCTTGGTTATCTTCAAAAATTGAAATACATATCTTGTCCCCTGAAACTAAAAAAGATTAAAAAACACAACAAAGGTTGCTCTAACGCGTTTCGATAAGCTATCATTTTTAGAGAAATAATGTACTGCTATCAAAACGCGTTAGAGCAACCTTTGTTGTGTGTTTTTTTAAATCTTTCTTGGTTTCAGGGGACAATATTTGTATTTCAATTTTTACGTCTTTACTTATGAAATTAATTTTGGTCATACCTCTAACGGATAAAATTTTATTGGTTGTTTTGTGACAAAAATTAATTTTAACAGTTAAATTCGATCGTTTCATTATTTATCAAAAAAATGTGTAATTTGGTGGATGCGCCGGGTTCACTACAACTCTGCTGTTGCATCATCTGCTTAGCATTTAATCTGTATTGAATTAACGTCCCCCGAAGATATCTCAAGTCACCAGACGGGCGAATATTCCCAGTAATTGCTTTTGCTGCCTCATATGTTAACAATTGAATCGGTACAGTAAGACACAATTAATATTGTCGTATTTTGAATGTGTGGATTTATAGTGAGCAGACGGCGTCTGCATTCGAGCAATGTTGATCAATAAACATATGGCAGAAAGATAACAATATCACGGTCTTATCAACTGAAGCAACTTAATTGTCCTAATAAAAGTTTTTCCTGAAGGTCTAAAGCAAACAACGCATTATTTTAGGAAAATTTTAAATTTGAGTAACCTAACAATAAATTAAAAATCTTCAGTTTAGTTTGTTCATCTCAGTTGTTTCATTTCAGTTATTTTCATATTGGTTTAAATTTTAAATTAAAAAAAAATTGTTTGAGTTTTTTTCTTACAACATTCATTCTGGTGCAATGGACTGGTCCTTGATGGTTATCTTCAAAAATTGAAATACAAATTTTTTCCTCTAAAACCAGGAAAGGTCTCTCTGAAGATGATAGCTTGGCCATCGAAACGCCTTAGAGCAATCTTTGTTGTGCTTTTTAATCTTTCTTGGTTTTAGGGGACAAGATTTGGACAATATTCAATTTAAAAAATATTTATATTAAAAAAACAGAAAAATTACTTTTTAATAGTAAGATTCTTCAAATCAAAAATAAGATTTCTTTTTCCTTTTTCATGTTTTATGACTTTTAATTTTCCTATTTCAGTTATCATTCTCTAGATAATTATTAAACGTTATAAGAAGAGACCGGATTAATGCAACATAAAATGCTTGAAATATGCATGCAAATATGCAAACAAATTGCCCAAAATATGCATGAATAGTATCAATGTATGCAACTTTAAATGGTAATGCTGTTAATTTGAACTTTGCTTCTGATTTGCATAATTTTTCTTTATTATTTTTTCATTTACTTATAATTGTTTGTAGCTTAAACAAATTTGCTTTTAATTTCAATGAGTTTGCTTCCAATTTGAATAGGTTGATTCTAACTTAAACAAAAATGCTGTTGATTTGAATAAATCTGTTCTAGTGTGAACAAATTTCCTTTAATTTAAATAGGTTTGCTTCTTATTTGTACAAATTTGCTGTCAGTTTGATCAAATTTGATTTCCAAATTTGACAAATTTCTAGAATGTGCCTCTACAAATTAGATTTTTTCTCTTATACTCTGCTGTTTAAATTTCAAAAATTCCTGTCAAAATTTGAATAAACAAAAATGCTATTGGTTTGAAAAAGTCTGTTTCTACTGTGAACAAATTTGTTTTTAATTTAAATTGGTTTGCTTCTAATTTGTACAAGTTTGCTGTCAGTTTGATCAAATTTGATTTCCAAATTTGACAAATTTCTAGAATGTGTCTCTCCAAATTAGGTTTTTTCTCTCATGATCTGCTGTTTAAATTTCAAAAATTCCTGTCAAAACTTGAATGAACAAAAATGCTATTGATTTGAATAAGTCTGTTTCTACTGTGAACAAATTTGTTTTTAATTTAAATAGGTTTGCTTCTAATTTGTACAAAAAAAATTTGCTGTCAGTTTGATCAAATTTAATTTTTAAATTTGACAAATTTCTAGAATGTGCCGCTCCAAATTTGGTTTCTTTTCTCATAATCTGCTGTTTAAATTTTAAAAATTCCTGTTAAAATTGAAATGAACAAAAATGCTATTTATTTGAATAAGTCTGTTTCTTGTGTGAACAAATTTGTTTAGTAATTTAAATAGATTTGCTTCTAATTTGTACAAATTTGCTGTTAGTTTGATCAAATTTGATTTCCAAATTTGACAAAGTTCTAGAATGTGTCTCTCCAAATTAGGTTTTTTCTCTCATAATCTGCTGTTTAAATTTCAAAAATTCCTGTCAACATTTGAATGAACAAAAATGCTCTTGATTTGAATAAGCCTGTTTCAAGTGTAAACAAATTTGTTTTTAATTTAAATAGGTGTGCTTCTAATTTGTACAAATTTGCTGTCAGTTTGATCAAATTTGATTTCCAAATTTGACAAATTTCCAGAATGTGCCTCTCCAAATTAGGTTTTTTCTTTCATGATCTGCTGTTTAAATTTCAAAAATTCCTGTCAAAATTTGAATGAACAAAAATGCTATTGATTTGAAAAAGTCTGTTTCTAAGGTGAACAAATTTGTTTTTAATTTAAATAGGTTTGCTTCTAATTTGTACAAGTTTGCTGTCAGTTTGATCAAATTTGATTTCCAAATTTGACAAATTTCTAGAATGTACCTCTCCAAATTAGGTTTTTCTCTTATAATCTGCTGTTTAAATTTCAAACATTCCTGTCAAAATTTGAATGAACAAAAATGCTATTGATTTAAATAAGTCTGTTTCTAGTGTGAACAAATTTGTTTTTAATTTAAATAGGTTTGCTTCTAATTTGTACAAATTTGCTGTCAGTTTGATCAAATTTGATTTCCAAATTTGACAAAGTTCTAGAATGTGTCTCTCCAAATTAGGTTTTTCTCTCATAATCTGCTGTTTAAATTTCAAAAATTCCTGTCAACATTTGAATGAACAAAAATGCTCTTGATTTGAATAAGCCTGTTTCTAGTATAAACAAATTTGTTTTTAATTTAAATAGGTGTGCTTCTAATTTGTACAAATTTGCTGTCAGTTTGATCAAATTTGATTTCCAAATTTGACAAATTTCTAGAATGTGCCTCTCCAAATTAGGTTTTTTCTTTCATGATCTGCTGTTTAAATTTCAAAAATTCCTGTCAAAATTTGAATGAACAAAAATGCTATTGATTTGAAAAAGTCTGTTTCTACTGTGAACAAATTTGTTTTTAATTTAAATAGGTTTGCTTCTAATTTGTACAAGTTTGCTGTCAGTTTGATCAAATTTGATTTCCAAATTTGACAAATTTCTAGAATGTACCTCTCCAAATTAGGTTTTTCTCTTATAATCTGCTGTTTAAATTTCAAACATTCCTGTCAAAATTTGAATGAACAAAAATGCTATTGATTTAAATAAGTCTGTTTCTAGTGTAAACAAATTTGTTTTTAATTTAAATAGATTTGCTTCTAATTTCTACAAATTTGCTGTCAATTTGATCAAATTTGATTTCCAAATTTGACAAATTTCTAGAATGTGCCTCTCCAAATTAAGTTTTTTCTCTCATAATCTGCTGTTTAAATTTAAAAAATTCCTGTCAAAATTTAAATGAAAAATGAACAAAAATGCTATTGATTTGAATAAGTCTGTTTCTAGTGTAAACAAATTTGTTTTTAATTTAATTAGGTTTGCTTCTAGTTTGTACAAATTTGCTGCCAGTTTGATTAAATTTGATTTCCAAATTTGACAAATTTCTAGAATGTGCCTCTTCAAATTGGGTTTTCTCTCTCATAATCTGCTGTTTAAATTTCAAAAACTTCCTGTCAAAATTTGTGTTTCATTTTGTTGTGCTTTTTACAAAATTTTTGGTTTTACGTTAAAATTTCTCAAGTGTTCTAAAATGTTTCTATTAATAAAATGAAAGTTAAAGTCGAAATTTCAACTAAAACAAAATGAAAATTGCAAATAAAAGGGTAAACAATTCAAAAGAACCTTAATTTATGCACAAAAACTCTTTTCAATTTTCCAAAAAATAATTATATACTTTATGAATTTTGGTCCAAGCTTCATTTCAATTTTTTTTTAAATTAACCTTTAATTGTCACTTTTTTCTTCTCCGAATAAATGTTTGATTACAAGCTCAAATTTTTTTACATTTTTAAGGAGATTTTGACTTCATTTTCGATATTTCATCGTTATACTTTGCTTTTTGTAAATTCTGAGATCTTTGTTTATTAGAATCATAATGTCAAATTTTACAAAATATTTTCCAAAATTTCAAGTTCAAATTCGAAACCTTACGTTACTGTTTTACATGTTTTCACTTTTTTGACTTTTAGTTTTTCCGATTTTTGCAAAACTTGCAACTTTTCCAAAATTTCGACATTTTTAAAGGTTTTATCACAAACCTCAGATTTTTTTGACTCATAAAAACTTCGAACTTTGTCCAAAATTTTGACTTTCCAAAATATCGACGTTATACATGCAAATGTTGTTTTTTTTCCTATCTTTTCTTTTTTTGAATGCTTAGAACTTTTTTTAAGTCTCTTGTTTTTTTCAAAATAGAAAGTTAAGTATCTCTCTGAAGATGACAGCTTATCGGTCAAAACGCGTTAGAGCAACGTTTTGTTATGTTTTTAAATCTTTCTAGGTTTCAGGGGACAAGTTTTGTATTTCAATTTTACAAAGTTCAAAATTTCGACTTGTTATCGATTCAATTTGTTTACAATTTCGATTTTTCTCAAATTTTTGATTTTCCTCAAAGATAGCACCTTTTCAAATTGGCGACTTCCAAAAAGCAACTTTTTAAAATTAGGGCTTTCCAAATTTAATTTTCCGAATTTAGTTTTAATAAATTCTGAATTTTGTTTAGTTCCGTTTTTGCTGATCTTAAAATTTCGACATCTTTTCTAAAAATTCAAGTTGAGGTAGGAAACGTTAGAATGGAGTGACTTTTTTGGAAACTTCGGTCTTTTTGCAAAATTCTGTTTAATTTTTTTTTTAAATTTCTACTTTGAAAATTTCATTTAAAGTTTTTTGAATATTTCTAGGATTTTTCAAAAACCTCGTTCTTTTTTTTTTAAATAGAGACTTCAAAATACTGACAGTTTCAAAGTTCTGACTTTTAAAATTGCGATTTCGATTTGTTTTTTTTTCCTATTTTTTTTTTGAATGCTTAGAATTCTTTTTTATGTCTCTTGTTTTTTTCAAAATAGAAACTTCCAAATTTCGACTTTATTTAATTCCGTTTTTTTACAATTTCGATATTTTTTTCAAAAATTTCGATTTTCCTCAAAGACAGCACCTTTTGAAAATGGTGACTTCCAAAAAGCAACTTATTAAAATTAGGGCTTTCCAAATTTAATTTTTCGAAGTTGGTTTTAATAAATTTTGAGTTTTGTTTAGTTCCGAGTTTGTTAATTTTAAAATTTCGACATATTTTCTAGAAATTCATATGAGGGTTGAAAACGTTAGAAAGCAGTGACTTTTGAAAATTTTTGTCTATTGGCGAAATTTTGTTTCATTTTTTTTTTCAAATTTCTACTTTGAAAGTTTCATTTAAAGTTTTTTTGAATATTTCTAGGATTTTTAAAAATCTCGTTCTTTTTTTTAAATAGAGACTTCATTGACTGTTTCAAAGTTGTGAATTTTAAAATTGCGATTTCGATTTGTTTTTTCCTATTTTTTTTGAATGCTTAGAATTTTTTTTATGTCTCTTGTTTTATTCAAAACACAAGCTTCCAAATTTCGACTATTTTTTAATTCAATTTTCTTACAATTTTGATTTTTTTTCAAAATGTCGATTTCTCTCAAAGATAGCACCTTTTTAAAATGGTGACTTTCAAAGAGCAACTTTTTAAAAATAGGCCTTTCCAAATTAAATTTTCCGAATTTTTTTTTATTAAATTCTGAATTTTGTTTGGTTGTGAGTTTGTTGATCTTAAAGTTGAGGCTGGAGACGTTAGAATGGAGTAACTTTTTTGAAAATTTCGGTCTTTTTGCGAAATTTTGTTTCATTTTTTTTAAATTTCTACTTTGATAATTTCATTTAGAGTTTTTTGAATATTTCTAGGTTTTTTGAAAATCTCGTTCTTTTTTTTTAAATAGAGACTTTAAAATATCGACTGTTTCAAAGTTGTGACTTCTAAAGTTGCGATTTCGATTTGTTTTTTTCCTATTCTTTTTTTTTTTGATTGCTTAGAATTCCTTTTTAAGACTCAAAATTTCGATTTTCCTCAAAGATCGCACCTTTTTAAAATGGTGCCTTTCAAAAAGCAACTTTTTAAGATAGGGCTTTCCAAAATTAATTTTCCGAATTTGGTTTTAATAAATTCTGAATTTTATTTAGTTATGAGTTTTTTGATCTTAAAATTTCGACATCCAAACCAAAAATTCAAGTTGAGGTTAAAACATGTGAATGGAGGGACTTTTTTGAAAATTTCTGTCTTTTGGCGAAATTTTGTTTCATTTTTTTTTCAAATTTCTAATTTGAGAATTTCATTTAAAGTTTTTTAAATATTTCTAGGTTTTTTGAAAATCTCGTTCTCTTTTTTTTTTAAATAGACACTTCAAAATATCAACTTTTTCAGATTTGTGACTTTTAAAATTGAGATTTCAATTTGTTTTTTTCTACCTTTTTTTAATGCTTAAAACCCTTTTTTTTTCAAAATAAAAACTTCAAAATTTGAACATTTTTTTATTTCAATTATTTTACAATTTCGATATTTTTTAAAAAATTTCGATTTTCCTGAAAGATCGCACCTTTTTAAAATGGTGGCCTTCAAAAAGCAACTTTTTTAAGATAGGGCTTTCCAAAGTTAATTTTCCGAATTTGGTTTTAATAAATTCTAAATTTTGTTTAGTTATGAGTTTTTTAAACTTAAACTTTCGACATCTTTCCCAAAAATTCAAGTTGAGGTTAAAACGTGTGAATGGAGTGACTTTTTTGAAAATTTCTATCTTTTGGCGAAATTTTGTTTAATTTTTTTTTTCAAATTTCTACTTTGAAAATGTCATTTAAAGTTTTTTGAATATTTCTAGGATTTTTGAAAATCTCGTTCTTTTTTTTTAAATAGAGACTTCAAAATACTGACTGTTTCAAAGTTATGACTTTTAAAATTGCGATTTCGATTTGTTTTTTTCCTATTTTTTTTTGAATGCTTAGAATTCTTTTTTATGTCTCTTGTTTTATTCAAAATACAAGCTTCAAAATTTCGACTTTTTTTAAATTCAATTTTCTTCAATTTCGATTTTTTTTCAAAATTTCGATTTTTTTTCGAAATTTCGATTTTTTTTCGAAATTTCGATTTTTTTCAAAGATAGCACCTTTTTAAAATGGTGATTTTCAAAAAGCAACTTTTTAAAAATAGGCCTTTCCAAATTTAATTTTCCGAATTCGGTTTTAATAAATTTCGAATTTTGTTTGGTTGTGAGTTTGTTGATCTTAAATTTGAGGATAAAGACGTTAGAATGGAGTAACTTTTTTGAAAATTTTTGCGAAATTTTGTTTCATTTTTTTTTTCAAATTTCTACTTTGAAAATTTCATTTAAAGTTTTTTGAATATTTCTAGGATTTTCGAAAATCTTGTTCTTTTAAATAGAGACTTTAAAATATCGACTGTTTCAAAATTGTGACTTTTAAAGTTGCGATTTCGATTTGTTTTTTTCCTATTCTTTTTTTTTGATTGCTTAGAATTTCTTTTTAAGACTCAAAATTTCGATTTTCCTCAAAGATCGCACCTTTTTAAAATGGTGACCTTCAAAAAGCAACTTTTTTAGGATAGGGCCTTCCTAATTTGATTTTCCGAGTTTGGTTTTAAATAGATTCTGAATTTAGTTTAGTTATGAGTTTTTTGATCTTAAAATTTCGACATCTTTTCCAAAAATCCAAGTTGAGGTTAAAAGGTGTGAATGGAGTGACTTTTTTGAAAATTTGTGTCTTTTGGCGAAATTTTGTTACATTTTTTTTTCAAATTTCTACTTTGAAAATTTCGTTTAAAGTTTTTTGAATATTTCTAGGTTTTCTGAAAATCGTCTTCTTTTTTTTTAAATGGAGACTTCAAAATATTGACTGTTTCAAAATTGTGACTTTTAAAATTGCGACTTCGATTTGTTTTTTCTTATTTTTTTTTTTTTTGAATGCTTAGAATTCTTTGTTAAGTCTCTTGTCTTATTCAAAATGCAAGCTTCAAAATTTTCACTTTTTTTAAATTCAATTTTCTTACAACTTCGATTTTTTTTCCAAATTTAGATTTTTCTTAAAGATAGCACCTTTTTTAAAATGGTTACTTTCACAAAGCAACTTTTTAAAAATAGGTCTTTCCAAATTTAATATTCCGAATTTGGTTTTACTAAATTCTGAATTTTGTTTAGTTCTGAGTTTATTGATCTTAAAATTCAGGTTGAAACGTTAGAATGGGAGTGACTTTTTTGAAAATTTCTTTCTTTTTGCGAAATTTTGTTTTATTTTTTTTCAAGTTTCTACTTTGAAAATTTCATTTAAAGTTTCAAGGTTGTGACTTCTAAAATTGCGATTTGAATTTGTTTTTCCCAATCTTTTTTTTTGAATGCTTAGAATTTCTTTTTAAGACTCAAAATTTAGATTTTCCTCAAAGATCGCACCTTTTTAAAATGATGCCTTTCAAAAAGCAACTTTTTTAGGATAGGGCTTTCCAAAGTTAATTTTCCGAATTTAATTTTAATAAACCCTGTATTTTGTTTAGTTATGAGGTTTTTGATCTTAAAATTTCGACATCTTTTCCAAAAATTCAAGTTGAAGTTAAAACGTGTGAATGGAGTGACTTTTTTGAAAATTTGTGTCTTTTGGCGAAATTTTGTTACATTTTTTTTCAAATTTCTACTTTGAAAATTTCATTTAAAGTTTTTTGAATATTTCTAGGTTTTCTGAAAATCTCCTTCTTTTTTTTTAAGTAGAGACTTCAAAATATTGACTGTTTCAAAGTTGTGACTTAAAATTACGACTTCGATTTGTTTTTTCTTATTTTATTTTTTTTAAACGCTTAGAATTCTTTTTTAAGTCTCTTGTTTTATTTAAAATGCAAGCTTTAAAATTTCCACTTTTTTTAAATTCAATTTTCTGACAACTTCGATTTTTTTTTCAAAATTTCGATTTTCCTCAAAGATAGCACCTTTTTAAAATGGTTACTTTCAAAAAGCAACTTTTTTAAATAGGCCTTTCCAAATTTAATTTTCCGAATTTGGTTTTAATAAATTCTGAATTTTGTTTAGTTCTGAGTTTATCGATCTTAAAATTGAGGTTGGACACGTTAGAATAGAGTGACTTTTTTGAAAATTTCGGTCTTTTTGCAAAATTTTGTTTTATATTTTTCAAATTTCCACATTGAAAATTTTATTTGAAACTTTTTGAATATTTGTAGGTTTTTTCAAAATCTCGTTCTTATTTTTTAAATAGAGACTTCAAAATATCGACTGTTTCAAAGTTCTGATTTCTAAAATTGCGATTTCGATTTGTTTTTTTCCTATTCTTTTTTTTGAATGCTTAGAATTCCTTTTTAAGACTCAGAATTTCGATTTTCCTTAAAGATCGCACCTCTTTGAAATGGTGCCCTTCAAAAAGCAACTTTTTTAAGATAGGGCTTTCCAAAGTTAATTTTCCGAATTTGGTTTTAATAAATTCTGAATTTAGTTTAGTTATGAGTTTTTTGATCTTAAAATTTCGACATCTTTTCCAAAAATTCAAGTTGAAGTTAAAACGTGTGAATGGAGTGACTTTTTTGAAAATTTGTGTCTTTTGGCGAAATTTTGTTACATTTCTTTTCAAATTTCTACTTTGAAAATTTCATTCAAAGTTTTTTAAATATTTGTAGGTTTTCTGAAAATCTTTTTCTTTTGTTTTAAATAGAGACTTCAAAATATTGACTGTTTCAAAGTTGTGGCTTTTAAAATTGCGACTTCGATTTGTTTTTCTTATTTTATTTTTTTTGAATGCTTAGAATTCTTTTTAAGTCTCTTGTTTTATTCAAAATGCAAGCTTCAAAATTTCCACTTTTTTTAAATTCAATTTTCTTACAACTTCGATTTTTTTTTCAAAATTACGATTTTCTTCAAAGATAGCACCATTTTAAAATGGTGACTTGCACAAAGCAACTTTTTAAAAATAGGCCTTTCCAAATTTAATTTCCCGAATTTGGTTTTACTAAATTCTGAATTTTGTTTAGTTCTGAGTTTATTGATCTTAAAATTGAGGTTGGACACGTTAGAATGGGAGTGACTTTTTTGAAAATTTTGGTCTTTTTTCGAAATTTTGTTTTATTTTTTTTCAAATTTCTACTTTGAAAATTTCATTTAAAGTTTTTTGAATATTTCTAGGATTTTTGAAAATCTCGTTCTTTTTTTTTAAATAGAGACTTCAAAATATCGACTGTTTCAAAGTTGTGACTTCTAAAATTGCAATTTCGATTTGTTTTTTTCCTATCCTTTTTTTTATTGCTAAGAGTTACTTTTTAAGACTCAAAATTTCGATTTTCCTCAAAGGTCGCACCTTTTTAAAATGGTGACTTTCAAAAAGCAACTTTTTTAAGATAGGGCCTTTCTAATTTGATTTTCCGAGTTTGGTTTTAAATAGATTCTGAATTTTGTTTAGTTCTTAGTTTTTTGATCTTAGAATTTCGACATCTTTTCCAAAAATTCAAGTTGAAGTTGGACACGTTAGAATAGGAGAGACTTTTTTGAAAATTTCGGTCTTTTTGCGAAACTTTGTTTCATTTTTTTCAAATTTCTACTTTGAAAACTTAATTTAAAGTTTTTTGAATATTTCTAGGTTTTTTGAAAATCTCGTTCTTTATTTTTAAATAGAGACTTCAAAGTTCCAAAGTTGTGACTTTTAAAATTGCGATTTCGATCTGTTTTTTTTCCTATCTTTTTTTTGAATGCTTAGAATTCCTTTTTATGTCTCAAAATTTTGATTTTCCCCAAAGATCGCACCTTTTCAAAATGGTGACTTTCAAAAAGCAACTTCTTTAAATTAGGACTTTTTAAAGTTAATTTTCCGAATTTAGTTTTAATAAATTCTGAATTTTGTGTAGTTCCGAGTTTGTTGATCTTAAAATTTCGACATCTTTTCCAAAAATTAAAGTTGAGGTTGGAACCGTGTGAATGGAGTGATTTTTTTGAAAATTTCTGTCTTTTGGCAAAATTTTGTTTTTTTTTTTTCAAATTGCTAGTTTAAACATTTTATTTAAAATTTTTTGAATATTTTTGTCAAAATTTTGCTTTCTTCTTACTTATCCTACGAACTTATAGAAGGACTTGGTAATAGATAAAATTTTTGAACTTTTTCTCGGAATTATAAACGTAATTATTCCTGTTAATTACAAATTACAATTTTAAATCTAAATTGAAAAATAGGATCTACGTAGCCGTATATGATCAACATTTTACCATTAAAAAAATAATAATTGATAATTTTGACTTTCAAGAAATTAGTTTATAGTTATTATGTTGTCCTTAAACTAGTAAAAAGCTCAGGCAGTATGGGAAAAATTAAAGTAATTTCTTATTGATATTTTCGGAAGTTACACTTCAAAAGTGAGAATTAAAAAATAAAGGTTTATAAAGCATAGGCATTCGTTTTACAATCTGACGTATACCATACAAATTTTTCCAACTTGTTTTCGATAGAACGCCTCGAATTGCTTCAATATCGTTTTTAAAACGAAAGAAGGAAGAAAAAGGAATCGGAACGAGTAAATACCACGTAAAAGCATCGCCTTCGAGAACACAATCAGTTTTTCGCGTTATTGCCGACCATTTTCTTCGCGAAAGTGTCTATTATTGTAATAAATTTATTAATACGATTTTCCGCGTGCTCTCTGCATTTTTCCTCTTCGGTATCATTTTAGGAAATATCATTAAGATTATCGAAGTCCCGAAATAATTCAGATTTACTGCGATGTGTTCTTTTATCGCCGTTATTTCGTTTTTGATGAGGAATTATTGTGTCTGTATATAATATTGGCCTCTTGGAAGCGATATTTTCGAAATTCCACCTCCGGATTTCATAGTATTACTAAATCATAAACTGGGGGCGCAATAGTGTAAATGTCCCAATATACATTGCGATTGCGAGATAAGTGTAAGATCGTGTTTCTGTTAATAGATTTCGGGAAATGTAGTGGTCACTTCGTACCTGAGACATTTCATTAGATTCATTATCACATAATTTGTGTTATCACTGACTGGTTTATATTAGAGCGCAACTGAAATGTTTAATACTCGAGGTGTCATATGGATGTGATCTGAAAAAAAAAAAACCATATAATTTGTAATGTTCTGAAAAAAGTATATGAATTTAAAAGTCAACTGGTATAGAACACAAATAAAAATTTCGGTAATGTCTGTACTTGGAAAGAAGATTTCAAGCAGTATTAGTGGGAGGAAAGCTCAATGTTGGTATAATTTATCACCAATAACAAATTGAAAGGCGTTCTACCGAGCTAATGACGTCTACTATCATTAAGTGTGACATTTCTTCTCGAGGAAGGAAAACAAGAGGGATTTTATGGCCATTGAATCTTTGAAAGTGTTTCTATTTTTATTGTTTTATCTAATCGTTTTTATTGCAAGTCCATGACAAAGAATTATTGAAGGCGAGCGGCGCACGTAAGCACAAATAAAAAGAAAGTTGCAGAACAATTGCAAGGAAACACCTTTGCACTCGTAAGCATATTTTCCAAGGAATATTCAATTCAATTATAATTTCCATTTCAGCTTTATGAAGTTTGGCAAATAGCTCCACACACGCATATTTCACTGTTCCCGGTAGAATTCCAGCTTATTATTTTGTCCATCCAGATGATTCCAATTAACAATATTAATTAAAATTTCCAACAACCTAGATAAACATAGACATGTTATTTCAAATAACTTATGCTTTGCCCGCGACAAACTATTTTCATTCCCTAATAAATTATTAAACAAATATTTGCTCCGCTTGCAGACGAATACGAAATTTGTTTCCATCTAAGTTGGCCGTAGTTCCAGTGATTAAATGTCCACCTTTTTCGGTTCGCATTTGAATTATTTAATCAGTTCCGTTTTCATATGTCGTTTCGCTGAAAAACTGGCTTGTGTGTCCATATTTTCGTCTGGATATCGGAACTTATACCATAGAACGTTTAATAATTATCTAGAGACTTATAGCTAGAGACCGGATTATATGCATTTGTATATTTGCATGTGCAAATTCATTTTCATATTATTTCATATTCATTCATTTCATTTTCACCAGTTATGGCATATTTCACCTAAAATCTAATGATGATGCATATTTTCGCTATATTTGAAATATTTTTTGATGGTTACCTAATAATTGAAGTCTTACTGTGTCAGTTTCTTAGTGCAGGAAAACATTTTTGAATAGTTCTAGTAAAATTGCCATAGCTTTCCCACATATGTATATGTTAGTAATTAAGAAGCTTGAGACGCAAGGTTTGGATTTAACTGATGAATAAAATTGGCCAAATGAGCTCGTTACTAGAGGTGGGCTGCGTAAACTTAAAAAAAATTTGAAAACATTTAAAAAAATTACTCAGCCTCTAAAATGTTGTGTAAAATTGGATGAATTTTGCAGAAGTAAAGCAGGCTAAGAAATCCACAACCTTGGTTTTTAGCATATTAATCAGAATAATTCAAAATATTTGCTACAAAAAGACCAAATATCATAGCAAATGCTCCCAAATGCAGCGATTCCTTTCTATAAAAAAAAAGTTAATAATACCAATAAATAATATATCAACAAAGACACTGGGTGGAGCAGCGTTTACTCCTTAATTAAAGCAGTCGATCGAAAATTTTGTATTCAATTATGTGGGCTTTTCCAGAAAATATCACTTTTTCATCAAATGTCCTTCGTTTTCTGAAAACTTCAAAATTCTCTCGAAATATTGATTTTTCTTCCTCAAAATTTGTCTCAGCATTTTGAAATTTCAATTTCATTTTTAAAATTTAACTTCTTTTTTATTTAAATTTGATCTCTTTGATATTTTGAATTTTTATACCAAAATTTTTTATTGCTTTCTTAAAAATTTCCAATTTTTAGGATTTGATATTTTCTGAAATTCTCCACTTTTTTGAAATCCAAATTTTTGCTAATTTCAATTTGTTTACCTTTTCTTAAATTAAATCGATCATCTGTTAAAGTAAAAACTCAAAATTTATTTTTGGAAATCTAAATGTTTATAGAAAGACAGAAATAATCACTTTTACATTAAAATTCTTCGTTTTCTGAAAACTTCGAAATTCTTTCGAAATATTTATTTTTTTGCCTCAAAATTTGTCTTTTTATTTTAAAATTCCAAATTTATTATTAAAATTTGACTTCTGTTTTGTCAAAATTTCGACTTTTTCAGAAAATTCGTTTACTTTTTAAAAACTGGATTAAAATATTAATAGAAATCTTAGTCTAAAAACAATATTTTTGGAAAGTTTCAAGAAAAAGTTTTCTTTTAAATTTTAGGAATATATTAGCATTGAAATAAAGTAAAAATTTTAAGGAAAATATTTTTGAAAGTTGCAATATTTTTTCATCTAAATTTGACTTTATAACTAATAAATTTTATTGACGGTAAAAAACGCAACAAAATTTAAATTAAATTTGACTTGCTATGGAAATTACCACATTTTTTCACAAGAATGAACCTTTGGAAATTTGTCTTTTTTTTAAATCTCCACTTTTTTTATCGTCAAAAGCAATTTGCTCTAAATTTCTAAATATAACTTTTGTTAATTTTGGTGGCGATGCGGGTCCCCTTTAAATGCGGGGCCCGATTGTGGCCAATCGCTTCAATCGCCTTAAATTCGGGTCTGATTAAATCATAATTTAGAAAGTAATCCTTTACGAAAAAAAATGCTTTTAAACATTTAGGAAAAAATTCGACATTTTAAAATTATAAAATCGAAAATTTACAAAAAAAAAGTTTAAAATTTTAGAAACTGTAGAAAATTTATCAAAGCTTTAGAAAAAGTGCAAATTATAAGAAAACATTAATGAATCAAACAAATTACATCTAAATTGTAGGAAAAATTTCAAACTTAAGAGAAAATATTTTTTGAATTTAGGCTCGCATTTACGCTCGTAGATTGTTCGGGAAAATAATACAACATTTATGTCAATGGTAACTTTTGCATAAAATCCTTTCTCAAATTTAGAGAAAAAAGTAGAACTTTTGACAAGAAAAACGAAATTTCGAAAAAAAAAATCAAATTATTAAAACCACCAATATATTCTATAAAAACCATACTGAAGTTGTAGTCTTGGAATTTTTGAAATTTTGTAAGTTCCTCATCTGGTCGAAAATTCGAATATTTGTAAATTCCAAAATGTAAACTAGTAAATTCGTAAATTTGTAAAACGATAAAACCGAAATTTTGAAATTAACTTTGAATTTGACAAAAGTTTAGATTTTATTAAAATCCAAATTTTATGTCGACATTATTAGATTCAAGTCGCAAATAAAAAGGTAATGTTAATTTCAAAGTTAAATTTTAAGCAAATTGTTAAAGTTTAAACTAGAAATTTGGAAAGAGAAACCAAAATTACAAAAATTTGTAAAATAAAAGGAAATCTTGTGCATGATATCAAAATGATTGGATAATTAGTTAGAGTAATTAATTATAGTTAAAATTATGCTATTTTGGTGAAATTTCGAAAAACGAAAATGTGTTGCTTATTGAAATTCAAGACAAATGTGAAAATTTCAAGAATTGTTTAAAGAATATTTAAGAAATTTTAAGCTAATTTATCCAATGAATATATTTTCCCCTAAAATTTCGTATTCAATCTGAAAATTTAGACCTTGAGTAAAATTGTTGATTTTTTTTCTGAAACATTTAACTTTGATACCAAAGTTTCGATTTCCCTTGACTTGGGATTTAAACGTGAAGTTTCGAATTAATAATTTGGCACTGGAACAATTAAACATTTAGAATTTGACGTATAACTCCAAATTTCGAAAAAAAATACAAGTATTCAAATTTTCTTAAATTATTCCACGTTTAAGTATACCTATATCAATAAAATAGGTTACAATTTTATGATTTAAGTAGTGTTAAACCACAAGAAGTATTTGAGAAACTCTGATTTGGTGACTTTAAAGAAGAAACAAAGCTTATTATGAATCCAAACGTTGTTTTTTCCAAAGCGAATGAACAATGGATTTTTTGACACTATTTTAATGCCATAACGAAAATTTTAAGACTGGACAAAATTAACTCTAATTTTCCCCGCCGCCGTACACTTCCCATGATAAAAGAATTTTCTTACGCTTTCAGCTCCTGAAATAAACTCCGCATACGTACCTATAGGTATAAAGTTGTTTTGCAGAATCCATTTCCATCAGCGAATACGTCACGTATTAATCCGTTCATTCATTCCATTTTATTTCACCATAAAATCACGACAACATCATCTGCGAGCAATAACAGAATCATGTCTTTGTGTCACTGCACGAACCATAGAGCAGTAATTATTACAAAAGTCGTGATAAATCCATAGTTCCGTGACGTCACCGTAATTGTTTATTGCTAGATGTCGTATGGGAAATTATTAAAAGCACAACAGCGTGGAAAAATCCAATTTAACAATAAACCTAACGTAAAGATGTAAAAGGAGATAAAGCTGCAGAAGATCAATCACCTTAAACGCTGAAATTTAACATGTAACTTAGAAATTAAACATACATTTAGCGGAATTGTTTCCTTGAGGCTTTAATGACGAAATAATTGATTTGTTGATCGGTTTCGAACGAAGAACTGGAGTCAGTCTTCCTCATACTTCAATTTTATTGATCATAATTTCGTTACTAAAGTGAAATAAAGTAAAAAACATTTTGGGCACCTTCTGTAAAAACTATGATCACATTTTGAGATGCAGCATATTTCAGTTTTATTGATCATAATTTGGTTACCAATGTAAAATAAAGTAAAAGACATTTTGGGCACCTTCTGTAAAAACTATGATCACATTTTGAGATGCAGCATATTCTGTAAAAATTATCAATTTTATGCTGTTATGGAAATTGCTACTAAAGGTGTCGTTATTGTTAACCAAACTTTAGATGCTTTAACTACTTAATGGCTTTGATGTAAACTACGAGGGTAAATCAAATATGAACCGGAGTTTCTATCATGTCGCCATGAGGGCCTCAGGGCGTGCACATACTCTTACATGTTAGGTGGGGATATCACGTGACTTCCTGTGCTCAAGAGCCGTTCTTTAATTGTAAATACAATAAGTGAGCAAGAGATTCATCCGCACGTTACGCAGCGCATTATTATTAAATTTCTTGCCGCTGAAGGTGTACAGTCAGACGAAATTTTTTGTAGACTAGAAGCACAGTTTGGGAATAATTGTTTGAATGAAACTCAAGTGTATGAATAGGGATGCAACATCGTTCAAGAAAACGTCGATATTTCAACAACGATATTTTTTTCAATAAAACATTGATGTCTCAAATACCTGTATTCCGTAACGATACATCGATGGTTTTGCAATGTTTTTTAAATATTTAATTGTGAGTTTAAAAGTCAAAATTAGGAAGGTGTATAAAGGACAGTAACTTAAAATGAATTTTGTTTGAAATTCGAGGTTATAGTGAAAATTTCGACCCTAATCTTGAAATTTCAACTTTTCTTTCGAAAATTCGACTTTTTTTCGAAATTTCGTCATTACGTAATTTGGAAATTTCGTCCTTAAGTAATTACGAAATTTTGACTTTTTTCTAGAAATTTCGAAAGTAAAGTCAAAATGTTAAATGTCGACTTGAATGTCAAAGTCTCGACTCTAAGTAAACACGTAACTTAGGTTAGGCATACAATATTGAAAGTTGGCAGTATTTCAGTTTGCACAATTTCGACTTTTTTCTCGAAATTTCTACATTAGAGTCGAAATTATGGTTAAAATTTTGACTTTAACCTTGGAATGTTAGTATTTAAAGAATAAAATCGAAATTTCGAGAAGAAACTCAAAAATTCGCCTTTAAGCTTTAAGTTTATAAAACATTTTTTTTCCAGATAGATGGCCATTTACCGCCGCATTTATTTAATTATTTGTTATGAAATGACAATCATTTTCTTTCCTTCGGAATTAAAAACTACATTTTTTAATTTTTTTTCTCCAAATTTTGATTTAAAACACAAAATCTACGTTTTTTGAACCAAAAATTACGTTTGAAGATTAAAATTTTTAAAATAAAGTAGATATTTCTAGATTACAGCCTCACGTTAAAAAAACCTCAATATTTAAAAGTTAAACTTAAAATTTTTAAAATTCCCACTTTAGTGGCAAATATTTAAAAAAAATGCTTAAATATTAAATGAAACAACAAAGGTAAAGCTCAGGATTTGAAGAAAAACTTAAAATTTGGAGAAAAACCAAAATTTATAAAAATAAAATTTGGTTTAATACAAAATTTTGGAATTTTGAAGGATAAAAGCATTTTTAAAATGTCAAAGTTTTTAAAAAAGCCAAGATTTCGACTGTTTTTCTCGAAATTTTTACTTTAGAGCCGAAATTAAGGTTGAAATTTTGACCTTCATTTTGGAATGTTAGTATTTAAAGAATAAAATCGAAATTTTGAGAAGAAATTCAGAAATTAGCCTTTAAGCTCTAAGTTTAAAAAACTTTTTTTTTTCCAAATTAATGACCTTTTAGCGCCGCATTTATTTAATTATTTGTTATGAAATGACACTTATTTTCCTTCCTTTCGAAGTAAAAACTACATTTTTTAATTGTTTTTTCTCCAAATTTTGATTTAAAACTCCAAATCTACGTTTTTTCAACGAAAACTTACGTTTGAAGTTTAAAACTTTGAAAAAAAAAGTAGACATTTATAGATTACAGCCCTACGTTAGAAAAAACTATTACATTTAAAAGTTAAACTCAAAATTTTAAAAATTCCCACTTTAGTGTCAAATATTTACAAAATAATTCTTGAATATTAGATAAAAAATCAAAGTTAAACTCAGGATTTGAAGAAAAATTTGAAATTTGGAGAAAAACCAAAATTTATAAAATTAAAATTCGGTTTAATACAAATTTTGGAATTTTGAGAAATAAACGCATTTTTAAAATGTCAAAGTTTTTCTCGAAATTTCTACATTAGAGTCGAAATTAAGGTTAAAATTTTGACCTTAATTTTGGAATGTTAGTATTTAAAGAATAAAATGGAAATTTTAGGAAGAAATTCAGAAATTAGCCTTTAAGCTCTAAGTTTATAAAACTTTTTTTTTCCAAATTGATGGCCTTTCGGCGCCGCATTTATTTAATTATTTGTTATGGAAAGACAATTACTTTCCTTCCTTCCGAATTAAACACTACATTTTTTTATTTTTCTTTCTCCAAATTTTGATTAAATCATAAAATCTACGTTTTTTGAACCAGAAATTACGTTTGAAGACTAAAATTTTCCAAAAAAAGTAAAAATTTCTAGATTACAGCCCCACGTTAAAAAACTTTAACATTTAAAAGTTAAACTCAAAATTTTAAAAATTCCCACTTTAGTGTCAAATATTTACAAAATAATTCTTGAATATTAGATAAAAAATCAAAGTTAAACTCAGGATTTGAAGAAAAACTTGAAATTTGGAGAAAAACCAAAATTTATAAAAATTAAATTCATTTTAATACAAAATTTTGGAATTTAAAAAAAAAACGCATTTTAAAAATGTCAAAGTTTTTAAAAAAGCCAAGATTTTGACTTTTTTCTCGAAATTTCTACATTAAAGTCGAAATTAAAGTTGAAATTTTGACTTTAATATTCGAATGTTAGTTATAAAGAATAAAATCGAAATTTTGAGAAGAAATTCAAAAATTCGCCTTTAAGCTCTAAGTTTATAAAACATTTTTTTTCCAAATTGATGGCCTTTCAGCGCCGCATTTATTTAATTATTTGTTATGAAATGACCATTATGTTTCTTTCTTCCGAAGTAAAAATTACATTCTTTAATTGTTTTTTCTCCAAATTTTGATTCAAAACATGAAATTTACGTTTTTTGAACCAAAAATCACGTTTGAAGATTAAAATTTAAAAAAAAGTAGACATTTCTATATTACAGCCCCTCGTTAAAAAAAAACTTCAGCATTATAAGTTAAACTCAACATTTTAAAAATTCCCACTTAAGTGTCAAATGTTCATAAAAAAATGCTCGAATATTAAATAAAAAATCAAGGTAAAGCTCAGGATTTGAAAAAAAAAAAACTGGAAATTTGGAGAGGAACCAAATTTTATAAAAATAAAATTCGGCTTAATACAAAATTTTGGAATTTTGAAAAATAAACGCATTTTTAAAGTGTCAAAGTTTAAAAAAAACCAAGATTTCGAAAAAGAACTTAAAATTTAAGCAAATTTAAAAAAATTTCAATTTTGAAATATGTTGAAACTTTTCATATAAAAATAAAATTTTCGAGAAACATTTGATTTTTGAAAAAATAAAGAAAACTTAACATATTTTTTTAAATCGAAATTAAAAAAAAATTTAAAGTCTAAATTTTAACAGATCAATTTTAAATCGAAATTTTAGTAGTCAAAATTAAGAACAATTACTAGTTTATTTGCAAAATTCCCATTTGATCTTAAAATTTGATTTTCTCTTGGAAAGCTGAAATATTTTCTAGAAAGTGCGATCTCTTTCTCTTAATTTCTCCAAATTCTACGTACTTTTCAAAAATCGTGTCTTTTTTCAAGTCTTTTGAAGTCTATTTTGTTAATTGTGTGTTTTTTCTTAATTTCTTTGTTAAATTTGATTCCCAGTGATTTAAAATTATTTTTTGAAATTCATTTTATTCTGAAAATTTTGAATTTTATCTCAAAATTCGGTATATTCTGTTTCTGGACATTTTTATTTAAAATGGAATTTTTTTTTGAAAATTTCGACTCTTTTAGAAAAATCGTCTTCTTTTTAAAAACTGAATCGACACATAAATAGAAATCTTATTCTAACAGCAATATCTTTGGGAAGTTTTCAAAAAAAAATTTTCTTGTAAATTTTAAAAATATGTTAACATTGAAATAAAGTAGAAGTTGTAAGAAAAATATTTTTGAAAGTTGCAATATTTTATTATCTGAATTTGACTTGTAAAATTTGGAGAAAAATTAAAATTTATAAAAAGAAAATTTGGTTTAATACAAAATTTTGGAATTTAGAAAAATAGCGCATTTTAAAAATGTCAAAATTTTTTAAAAAAACCAAGATTTTAAAAAAGAACTTAAAATTTTGAGAAACTTTGAAAAAAATTTCAATTTTGAAAAATGTTGAAATTTTTATAAAAAAATGACATTTTCGAGAAACATGGTTTTTGAAAAAAAGTTGCAATAAAACTCTTTTTAAAAAAGTCAGGTAAAATTTTGTAAAAATCCCAAACTTTAAAAAATTTTATAAAAACTTTATAAAAATTTAAAACAAAAATGAAGGATTCAATATTTTATAAAAAAGGAAATTAAAAAAAATTTTAGAGTCTAAATTTTATCAGATCAATTTTGAATCGAAATTTTTGGAGTCAGAATTTAAAAACAATATCAACATTTTTATAAAAAGTCAAAATTTTAAAGCAAAATTTGGAAAGAAATTTGAAAAAATCCAATGTTCGAAAAAATGCGAAATTTTTGAAGTCATCTGAAAATAAATTGTAATTTTGACCAGAGTAAAGATTTTTATAGAAAAGAGAAATTTTGAACAAAAGCCAATATTTCAAATAAAATTTGAGATAATGTCGAAAATTGAAAAATATCGAAATATCAAAAAAAAAATCGAAATTTTGAAAAGAGTCCAAGTTTTCAAGACAACTGAAAAACTTCAAAAGATGCTGAAATTTTTAGGAAAAATTCAAATTTTTGTATTTAAAAACGAAATTTTCAAAAAAGCTAACTTTTTTAAAAGTCGTTCTAATTTAATTTTAAAAAATGTACTCCGAACAAGGAAGGATTTAAAAACAAAATTCAAAATTTTGAGAAATAGACAATAATTTCAAAAATAGCTAAGATTTAGAAATATGTTGTGATTTGAAAAAATCTGAATTTTCAAAAAAGATGAAATTTCAAAATAGTCAGAATACTAATGGACAATTGAAAAACATGAAAATTAATCATAAACTCGAAAATTAGAGATGGATTTTTAAAAAATAAAGAGATTTTAAAAAGTCAAAATTTTTAAAAAGCCACAAACAGTTTTTAAAAAGAAATTAACATTGTTAAGAAAGTAAGAGTCGATTTTTTGAGGATTATTAAAATGTTCATAAAAAATTAAAATTTTCAAAATACATTCCAAGTTACAAAAAGAAAATCGAAATTTTGAAAAGAATCAAAATTTTCATGACAACTGAAAAACTCCAAAAGATGCTGAAATTTTTAAGAAAAATTTAAATTTTTGTACTAAAATACGAAATTTTCAAAAAAGCCAAACTATTTTAAAAGTCGTTCTAATTTAATCAAAAACATGTACTTCTGAAAAAGTAAGGATTTAAAAAACTAAATTCAAAATTTTGAGAAACAGACAAGAATTTTAAAAATAGCCAAGATTTTAAAAAATGTTTTGATGTAAAAAAATCTGAATTTTCAAAAGAGCTGAAATTTTAAAATAGCCAGAAAAAAATCTACAATTGAAAAATATCGAAACTTTAAACAAAAACTCGAAAATCACAGATCGATTTTTAAAAAATAAAGACATTTTAAAAAATCAAAATTTTTCATCAGCCACGAACAGGTTTTTAAACGAAATTAACCTTTTTAAGGAATAAAGAGTCGAATTTTTGGAAATTGTTGAAATTTTCATAAAAAATTAAAATTTGTAAAAAACATTTCAACTTACAAAAAAAAAATCGAAATTCTGAAAAGAGTCAAAATTTTCAAGACAATCGGAAAACTTCAGTATATGCTGAAATTTTTAAGAAAAATTTAAAATTTTCTATTAAAAAACGAAATTTTCAAAAAAGCTAAACTTTTTTAAACCAATTTAATTTAAAAAAATGTACTTCTTAAAAGTAAGGATCTAAAAAACAAAATTCAAAATTTTGAGAAATAGACAAAATTTCAAAAATAGCCAAGATTTTAAAAAATGTTGTGGTTTGAAAAAATCTAAATTTTTAAAAAAGTTAAAATTTCAAAATAGTCAGAATTAAAAAAGACATAATCGAGAACTAAAAACCATCGAAATTTTAAACAAAAACTCGAAAATTTCAGATGGATTTTTAAAAAATAGAGAGAGTTTAAAAAGTCGAAACTGTTAAACAGCCGCAAACAATTTTTAAAAAGAAATTAACATTTTAAAGAAATTACGAGTCGAATTTTTGAGGATTGTTAATATTTTCATAAAAAATTAAAATTTTCAAAAAACATTCCAATTTACAAAAAGGAAATCAAAATTTTGAGGAGTCAAAACTTTCAAGACAATAGGAAAACTTCAAAAGATGCTGAAATTTTTATGAAAAATTCAAATTTTTGTATTAAAAAAGGAAATTTTCAAAAAAGCCAAACTCTTTTAAAATTTGTTCTAATTTAATTTAAAAAAATGTGAAAAAAAGTAAAAAAGTAAGGATTTAAAAAACAAAATTCAAAATTTTGAGAAATAGACAAAAATGTCAAAAATAGCTGAGATTTAAAAAAAAGTGACTTTCAAAAAATTTGAATCTTCAAAAAAGTTGAAATTTCAAAACAGTCAGAAAAAAAACAATCGACAATTGAAAAACATCGAAATTTTAACCATAAATTCGAAAATTACAGATGGATTTTTAAAAAATAAAGAAATTTTAAAAAGTCGAAATTTTTAAAAAGCCACAAACAGTTTTTAAGAGGAAATTTACATTTTCAAGGAATTAAGAGTCGAATTTTTGAGGATTGTTGAAATTTTCATAAAAAGTAAACATTTTCAAAAAACATTCCAATTTACAAAAAGAAAATCGAAATTTTGAAAGGAGTCAACATTTTCAATACAATTGGAAAACTTCAAAAGGTGCTGATTTTTTTAAGAAAAATTCAAATTTGTGTATTAAAAAAAGAAATTTTCAAAAAAGCCAAACTTTTTTAAAAGTCGTTCTAATTTAATTTAAAAAAATATATTCTGGAAAAGTAAGGATTTAAAAAACAAAATTTAAAATTTTGAGAAATGGACAACAATTTCAAAAATAGCTGAGATTTTAAGAAATAGTGTAATTTAAAAAAATCTGAATTTTTAAAAAGGTTGAAATTTCAAAATAGTCAGAATTAAAAAAAATAATCTACAATTGAAAAACATCGAAATTTTGAACAAAAACTCGAAAATTACAAATGCCTTTTTAAAAAACAACGAGACTTTCACAACTCGAAATCTTTAAAAAAGCCACAACCCGTTTTTAAAAAAGATTAACATTTTCAAGAAACTTAGAGTCGAATTTTTTAAGATTGTTGAAATTTTCATAAAGAATTAAAATTTTTAAAAAACATTCCAATTTACAAAAAAAATCGAAATTTCGAAAAAATTAAAACTTTTTAAAAAAGTCAAGACTGGATTTTCGAATTTTGAAAATTTTTAGAGTCCTACTAATTTTCAAAAAGAGACTAAATATTTCAAGAAATAAAATTCTCAAAAAATTTCAAATTTTCGAAAAAATTGAAATTTTGAAAAGTAGATTAATTCTGAGAAAATATCAAAATTTTTAATAGTCGAAATTTTGAATAATATCGACATTCTTTCTTATAAAAAGTTTAAATTTTCAATAAAAAAACGAGCTTCACAAAAAAGTGGATATTTTGTAAAATTTGAATATCCTAAAAAAACCTTTGGAGGCGAAGGTTACGTTTGAAGATTGAAATTTTCGAACAAGGTAGATTTTTGAAATTACAGACATACATTGGAAAAAGCCAACGAAAGAATCTCTAGAAGGTGAGCGATTCCATGATGATGCTGTTGAGACATTTGTGGGCAATTGGCTGCAAATACGCCTTTCTTCTTTTTATAATGATGGCATTAAAACACCTCTCCCTTGGGAAAAATGCATAACAAAATCAGAAGATTATGTAGAAAAATAATCAATAACTTTCACATATGCATCTTGTAACTCATAAATTTTTAAAAACAAATTCAGGTTCATATTTTATTTGCCCTCCACCATCAAGCAACTAAACGAATTTTGAACTTTTAATAATTTCTGTTGAGGTTGGGTACCCATTTCGTATCCCGGACACCCCAATCAATAACCCTAGCTTGTTTGTTTTTCTGATTAAACACGATTAAGCAGTCGCTGTATCGAAGGGTTGTCCTTCGAATGGGGATGGTAAGAAAGGAAAATTCCCGTTCGGAGGATCGACTAATGTATGGATATTTGTATTCAGAATACGGAGCTGTCATATTGTGACATCTCCAGTGACGTTGGGGTCGCTTGGCCGCGGCTTTGGCTATACTTCAGGGACGGGGGCCCTGCCTAAAGGGTTGAAAGGGATAGATTTGTCACTGACTGATGTCTTCTTAACTTGACCGTGTCCTGCTGGCGGATATTATTTTCAAACAGAAATGTTTACTCTTTTTGGTGCTAATCAACGGCAACCAGTAAATTAGACTGATAACTAGGCGATGGACGTGGCTTTTAAACTAAATTTGTTATACAACATATTCTAGTGGGTGGCTTATCTGTACTTACCTGAAAGACAGATAAAAAGCTACGTTTATTTATTGTTCAAGTTAAATGCAGTCAAGGTTTATTTAATTGGTCATATGAAGCAGTAACACTCAGTGAATTCCCTAATCGTAAAACTTAAATCTAATAATAGTAAAACAAAATTGTTTTTCAATTTAAAACTAGTAATGCTCAATGCGGAGTTAATCATTTTTCGCATGCAATTTGAAGTTGTGTAGTTTGTTTCGGCTTGCATGATGCAATATTGTTTCGGTAGAGAAAAGAAATTAGAGAAAATGTTATATATTTGAACGGTATTTGCCGGGGTTTCAATTATAAATATGTCCAGTTGGACGTTTCAATTAGCTATTGCGTGCCACGGATAAATATACCCAAAGATTTGAAGTCTTACCAATCCCACAAATAATATTTCTGCCAACGTGCTTATCGCAAAAAAAAAGAAGCTGAAATACGACTCTTACAGCAGACTTTACATCAGAATAAATCATTTTGATTTTAAACTGAAAGAAAATATAAACAGAAACACTTTGATTTTCATATCATTCGCCGAACTGTCCAAAATTTAAATTAGTTACATTGACCAATCAATTTATTGTTTTAATTTGTCTTTGGTTTTAATAGAAACCAAATATAGTGAACCGGTGTAAGATAACGTTAGATGGTACTGTCGTTCAAATATACTTTCTTATTTATAAAATTTATTTGGATAACTCTAAAAAAACTAACTTAATTAGTAGAGACCGGATTATATGCAACACAAAAGGCTTAAAATATGCATGCAAATATGCAAACAAAATGCCTAAAATATGCATAAATAGTATCAAAATATGCAACTTTAAATAATAACTCGTACAGCACCTAAATCAGAAAAATATTTTAAAAATATCATTTTAGCGATATCTTCAAACAATGGCATAGGAATTCATTTATTAGTACGTAATATATCTTTGTTATAATCAATCTCATTATAGAAGAGTGCTACTGGATTTCTCAAATTTTGTTATTTTTTGGTTTCGGTTTCGAAGTAGCTTCCCGTACAGCACCTAAATCAGAAAGATATCTTAAAGATATCATTTTAGCGATATCTTTAAGACACACAGAAATATTAACATTTAGATAACTTTTTTTAGTCGTCAGATTACTGACATCTAACAGATATCTATAAGATGATTTTGGTAGATATCTTTAAGATAAGAAATCTTTATGTTAACATAATGTTAACTTTCTGACAATATTTCCCGATGTCAGACTCTAAAAAATGATGACTCTAAGAGCTCTTTAAAAGAGCTTGTTGCTGAGCGGGAATGCTTCTGAACTTTCTTTTATTATTTTTTTTATTTACTTCCAGTTGCTTGTATTTTGAACATTTTTTTTTGATTTCAGTAAGTTTGCTTCTAATTTGAATAGGTTGATCCTAATTTGAACAAAAATTTGAATAGGTCTGTTTTTAGTGTAAAGAAATTGGTTTTTAATTTAAACAGGTTCGCTTCCAATTTGTACAATTTTACTGTCAGTTTGAACAAATTTGATTTTCAATGTTGACAAATTTCTCAAATTAAGTTTCTTTCTCTCCTAATCTACTGTTTAAATTTTTAAAATTCGTGTTTTTTTTGTAGAGCTTTTCAAAAAATTTTTAGTTTCACGTTAAAATTTTTAAATTCAAATGTTCTGAAATTATTCTATAAATAAAATGGTAATTAAAGTCGAAATTCTGACTGAAACAAAATAGAAATTGCAAATAAAAAAGTAAACAATTCAAAATAACTTCAATTCAGGCAAGAAACACGTTTCTATTTCCAAAAAAAATAATTATATAATTTATGAATTTGGTTCCAAACTTCATTTCAAAATTTTTTCGAAATTTAGCTTTATTTGTCACTTTCTTTTTCTTCAAACAAATATTTCATTAAAAACTCTAAATTTCTTAATTTTTTAGAAGATTTTGACTTTATTTTCGATATTTCATCTTCATCCTTTGATTTTTATAAATTATAAATTTTTTCTTTGTTTATTAGAATCGTAATGTCACATTTTACAAAATATTTTCCAAAATTTTAAGCTTAAATTTAAGCCTTGCCCTGCTTATTTTTGTGTTTTTAATTTTTTGACTTCTAAATTTTCCGATTTTTACAAAATTGCAACTTTTCCAAAATGTCGACATTTTTAAAAGTTTCTTTATAAATTTCAGATTATAAAATTTTTGACTCATAAAAATTCAGATCTTTGTCCAAAATTATTAACTCATAATAATTTCGAACTTTGTCCAAAATTTTGAATTTCCAAAATTTCGTTTTTTTTTTCTAATGCTTAGAATTTTTTTTAAAGCTCTTCTTTCTTTCAAAATAGAAACTTCAAAATTTCTACTTTTTTCTAAATCAATTTTTTTACAATTTCGATTTTTTTCAAAGTTTCGATTTTAATCAAAGATTTTTTCGAAACGGTGACTTTTAAAAAGCAACTTCTTAAAATTAGGATTTTAATGGAACGGACTGGTCCTTGGTTATCTTCAAAAATTAAAATACAGAACTTGTCCAAGTATCTCTCTGAAGGTGACAGCTTGGCAGTCGAAACGCGTTCGAGCAACCTTTGTTGTGTTTTTTAATCTTTCTTGATTTCAGGGCACAAGTTCTGTATTTCAATTTTTTAAAATTACGAGTTTCCAAATTTAATTTTCCGAATTTAGTTTTAATACATTCTGAATTTTGTTTAATTCTGATTTTGTTGATCTTAAAATTTTAACATCATGTTCAAAAACTCAAGTAGAGGTTGGAAATAATAGGATAAAGTGACTTTTTTTGAAAATTTCGATCTTGTGTTTATTTTTCTTCAAAATTTCTACTTTGAAAAGTTTTTTAATTTATATTTTTTTTAAATATTTCTAGATTTTTTGATAATCTCGTGCTTTTTTTTTAATGGGGACTTCAAAATTTCGACTTTTTAAAAGTTGTGACTTTCAATATGTTTCGAAATTTTGCATTTTTAAATTTCCATTTCATTTTTCAATGGTTTTTTTATTCTTGAAGTTTATACTTTTTTTCAAAATTGTTGCTTTAGCAATATTCACATGAACAAACCACATATAATTTCGTTACATTTATCATATTCTTGTATTCAACGTTTTCAAACACTGATTTTTTTTGGAAAATTTTTATTTTTATTTCATAAGGTAGATCTTTTGTAAAATTTTCTAGTCTTTGATATTTTTAATCGTTACGAATTTTAAAAATCTCCTATTTTTGTTAAAATAACATGTAATAATACTTAACATCCTTCTAAAATATTTTTTTTTGAAAATTTCGATTTTTTTTCTTCAAAATTATTATATCAATAAAAAATGACGCGATTTCAAAAAATAAAGAGAAAAGAACAAAAAGTAAAATCTTGCGAATAAAGTCGAATTTGAGGAAAATACGTTTTTTAAAAGAAATGATCAAAATTTTTAGAAAAAGATGAATTTCAAGGAAAGAGTCAAATATTAAGAAAAAATTCGAAAATTTCCAAAGAAAGTTAATTTAAAAAAAATCAAATTTTGGAATAAAGTGAAAATTTGAGAGATAAAATAATGAATGTTGAAAAATAGTTAAAAATTCCCAAAAATGAAATTTCGCGCAAAAATCTGAATTAAAAAAAAACAAAATTTCAAAAGAAGTCAAAATTTGGAGAAAAAGTTAAAACTTTTTAAAAAAGTAAGAGTTTTAAAAAAGCAAAACTTTTGAAATGACAAATTTTTGGAAAAAAAAAACCTAAAATTGATAAAAAAAAAATTCTTTAAAAAAATTGTGCTTTTAAAAAGATTTGAATTACTCAAAATATTATAAGATTTTCTAAAAAAAAAATGGTCCACATATCCAAAACGGAATAAAATATTCAAATCACGAAAGGGTGAACATTTTAAGGAAAGACAAAATTTTCCGTATAGCCAAAACTAAAAAACAGACCCAAAAATAAAAATCTAAATTTTAAAAAGATCAAAATTTTTAAAAATACTTATTTTTTAAGAAAGTAAAAACTGAAAAAAAAACTATAATTTTAATAGTCAAAAATAGTCAAAAGAATGTACTCTTTAACAATTTTCAAAAAAAATTAACATTTTGAGTAAGTCTAAATTGCTAACAAAAAAAATAATAAGAACTATGAAAAAGTCGAATTAAAAAAATATCAATTTTGAAAAAAGTCGAAATTGTTAAAAGAGGTCGACTTTTTTAAATCGCTATTAAGAAAAAAGTTAAAATGTTTAAATTTATTTTAATTAAAATTAAGAAAAAAAATTATTTTTTGGACAATTTTCAAAAAAAATCGAAATTGTGAAGAAAGTCAGAATTTTCAAGAGTCGAAATTAAAACATTCACAATTTTAAAAACTTAAAATTTTAGATAAGAAAATAATTGTTCCAGGTCAAAATTTTTAGAAAATCTACCTTTAAGAGTCAAGATTATTTGAAAAAGTCTTGTTTGGGTTAAAGTTTTCACAATTTATTTGAATTCTTCTTTAAAGTTGAGATTTGAAGGAAGTCAACATAAAGAATGTCAAAATTAAATTTTTTTTTAAAAATTACAAAACAAACGGAATTAAAAAAGATTTAAAGAAAAAAAGTGGAAGTTTTGAAAAAAGTCAAAATTAAGTTCTTCAAATTAAAACTTGGAAAATAAAACGAAATTCTTTTAAAAAAGTCATATATAAGTCACAATGAAACAAACTCTACATTTTGTTGAAACTGAAACTTTCAACAAAAATGGATTCGTTAAAAGTTACGATTTTCGAGAAAACAACAGAATTTCTCACAAAAAGTTACATTTTGTAAAAACTCAAATTTTGGGAACAGTTATTTATAAAAAAGGCGAATTTTGAACAAAAATAATTAAAATTTTGAGAGAAAAAAGTTTAAATTTCTAGAACAGAGGATATGACCCTGACATAAAAGTGCGAAATTTTTAAAAGACGACTTTTGAGAAAAATGTAGAAATTTTAAGAAAAAGCAAAATTTAAAGAAAAAAATTAAAGTTCCAATAAAAAGTAAATAAAATTTTGAGAAAAAGAACGAAATTTTGGAAAAAACCAAGAAGAAGCAGCAGAAGAAAATGTCATTTTCAGAAATATTGAATACCTGAAATAAACATGAAAATTGCAAGAAAAAGTTTAATTTTAAGTGAGCAATCAAGATATTTAAAAGTTCTGATTTTAGCTGGCAGAAAATTTCAAAAAATCCAATGTTAAGAAAAATAACAGAATTTTGAAAAAGACAATATTTAGATAAAAAAATTGGAACTGAAAAATGAAGTTCTAAGAGAAAGGCAAATTTTAAGACAGCAGTCAAATTTTGGGAATAAAAGCAAAATTAAAAAAGACTAATTTTGAAAAAATAAATCAAAATTTTGAGAAAAAACAAATTATAAGAAAAAATTGTAATTTCAAATTTTGGAATAAAATGGAAATTTGAGAAAAAAAATGAAGTTTGAAAAAATAGCAGAAAATTCCGAAAACTCTAATTTTGAGCAAAAATATGAAGTTTCGAAAACACAGAAATTTTTCACAGAAAGTTAAATTTTGTAAAAACTTAAATTTCGAGAACAGATATTTATGAAAAAGGCGAATTTTAAACAAAAAAAATCAAAATTTTGGGGGTCAAAAGTTGAAATTTCTAGGACCTTGGGGATATGGGGATATGAAGACCAAAAAGTCAAAATTTCCAAAAGACGATGTTTGAGTAAAACGTCGAAATTTCAAGAAAAGGCGAAATTTCAAGGAAAAACAAAATTCCAGTGAAAAAAAAAATAAAATTTTAAGAAAAAGATCGAAATTTTGGAAAAAAACAAATTTTGAAGAAAATGTCGTCATTTTCAGAAATTTTAAATACCTGAAATAAACATGACAATTTTGAGATAAAGTTTAAGCAAGCAATCAAGATATTTAAAAGTTCTGATTTTAGAAGGCAGAAAATTAAAAAAAATCCAATGTTAAGAAAAATAACAGAATTTCGAAAAAGACAATATTTAGAGAAAAAACTTGAAACTGAAAAACGAAATTTTAAGAGAAAGGCAAATTTTAAGAAGTAAGTCAAATTTTGCGAATAAAATCGAAATTAAAGAAGACTAATTTTGAAAAAATAAATCACAATTTCGAGAAAAAACAAATTCTGAGAAAAAATGGCAATTTCAAATTTTGGAATAAAATGGAAATTTGAGAGAAAAAAAATGAATTTTGAAAAAATAGCTGAAAATTCCGAAAAGCAAAATTTTGAGCAAAAAGACGAAGCTTCGAAAAAACAATAGAAATTTTTCACAGAAAGTTAAATTTTTTAAAAACTCAAACTTCGAGAACAAGTATTTATGAAAAATGCAAATTTTAAACAAAAAAATCAAAATTTTGAAAGAAAAAAGTTGAAATTTCTAGGACCATTGGGCGATATGGCCTTAACATAAAAGTCAAAATTTCCAAGAGACGATATTTCAGAAAAAAGTCGAAATTTGAAGAAAAAGCGAAATTTCAAAGAAAAAATTAAAATTCCAATGAAAAACAAAAAGAGAAAAAGATCGAAATTTTGGCAAAAACAAATTTTAAAGAAAATGTCGTCATTTTCAGAAATATTAAATACCTGAAATAAACGTAAACATTTTGAGAAAAAGTTTTAGCAAGCAATCAAGATATTTAAAAGTTCTGATTTTAGCAGGAAGAAAATTTTAAAAAAATCCAATGTTAAGAAAAATAGCAGAATTTCGAAAAGACAATATTTAGAGAAAAAACCTGAAGCTGGAAAATGAAATTTTAAGAGAAACGCAAATTTTAAGAAAGAAGTCAAAATTTGGGAATACAAGCGAAATTAAAAAGGACTAATTTTGAGAAAATAAATCAAAATTTCGAGAAAAATCAAATTCTGAGAAAAAATTGCAATTTTAAATTTTGGAATAAAATGAAAATTTGAAAGAAAATAATGAGTTTTGAAAGAATAGCCGAAAATTCAGAAAAGTCGAATTTCGAGCAAAAAGACGAAGCTTCGAGAAAACAATAAAAATTCTTCACAGAAAGTTACATTTTGTTAAAATTCAAACTTCGAGAACAGTTGCAAAAAATATGCATTTGCATATGCAAGTATGTAAATGCATATAATGCGGTCTCTATTAATTAGCTATCAGCAGCTTTAGGGATTTTGTGCCAATTGCAGAATGATGTTTTGTTCAAATTCATTGAGCATATTTAGCTGCTTAGCGAATCTCCAGCTATAAATTTGGTAGCAAAGTTGCACTCTATCGCGTTAGATGGCGCTGTCAGATCATTACCTTAAAAGAAATCTACGTGCAAAGTTACCGATAAATTAGCCCCCTATCGTTAGATGACGCTGTCATTGTTGTCAGATCATTTATTTACCTAGAAATTGAAGAAATGTTATTTCTGGATATGATATTAGTTTGTGAGTATCTGGAAACAATTTTTCTGGCTAAAATATATCTTACTAAGGATCCCACTTTGCAAGGTACAAATTTTCGTCAAATTGCTTCAGTAATTGATTCGTAGCAAGCTACCAAATTGATAGACAAACACTTTTCGCATTACATTAGTTGGTGGAACGGGCTGGTCCTTGGTTATCTTCAAAAATTGAAATACAAAAATTGTCCCCTGAAATCAAGAAAGATTAAAAAACACAACAAAGGTTGATCTAAGGCGTTTCGATAGCCAAGCTATCATCTTCAGAGAGATACTCAGAGAGTATCACATGATTTGTATTTCAATTTTTATACATTAGTTGGAATTGGGATACTAAAATTATTGCTAATTTAGTTTTGAGTAAATCCAATACATTTCAGAAACTCTCGTTTAGGAACTTTATAAAATTAACAAAAATCGATTTTGCTGTGGAGCTTTCGACCTCACAACGTTAAATAGCCACATTTAATACGTATTTTCCGAACATCTGTAAAACCGAAGCCTTTGTGGCAAGTCCCAGGAGTCGTTGGTTTTGAGCTTCCTCAGATGTAGATACGCTCGTAAAAGGATATTTCTTTGCCTTTGATACACTTTTGATGCATTCGCCTCATATATTTTCCGTGAAATTTCTCTTTTATTAACATATCTTTGTTAAACGTTGAGTCACCCAACTCTAACTATGATTTTACCTGAAGGTGTCGTTATTTTACTCTATCAACGAAAGGATTATTTGAGTGCCCTATTAATTATATTATTATTATAAAATGAATCAAGTATTTTACATGCGTGTCCCACTGGACGTGAGAAAACTTCAGTATCTTCGTTATTAGAGGTCACAGAAAATTAGTTAAACATGCAAAGTAGGACAGAATTTTATGCCCACTAATATGGCAATAAGGAAACAATTAAATACTGGTTTGTTTAAATTTTATTAGAAAAAAATGTGAGACATAATTTTTACAATCTGCTGTAATGTCTTCATTTGTAGTTCGATTGGAAAAAAATTTAATCATTTGTGCTTGCTTTCTCAAAACTATAAAATGATGATTTCTCGTTTTCAAAAATTTTTGAACAATGTTGTGTTGGTCTTTTATTATGAATTTTCCCATTTTGGAATTCAGCAAATGTTACGAATAATTTGATGTGTCACGTCCAAAAGTGAAAAAAAAAACGAAATTTAAAAAGAAATATATAGAAAGGCCATTAAATTACACTAAAGTGGTTTTATCTACTCCATCAATGTAGATAAAGCCAAAGTAATGAGCAAATTTTCAAAGAGCGGCCTCTTCTTTGTCGAATCCAACCAAAGTCCAGAAAGTGGGTATCTAGCGTGCGTCGTAAAATGCGAATGAATTTGTTTACTAGCGACATTCTCCAGTTTTATATCGCGTTTAAATTACTATAGGCAAGTTCTTCAACACTTCGTTCGTTTATTGTCTAAGTCATTATTATTGTATATTAAAAAGTCGTGGTATCTTCACGAATCGCAAAACACCGGCCAACCGAGACAAATGACTCCTGTGAAGATGCCGTACAGGAAACGACACAAGTTGTGTCGTTAGATCGAATACGAGATACCGCATCGTATGTGACTCCCCATGAACGATTTTAAATGCAGTTTTCCCCTTAAATAGTAATTAGACACCTTACGAACCTGCCAAGGTAGTAATGTAATATATTTTGGAGTAGAAATGCACAAAAATTTTAAAACATCGATGCTATATTCAATTGATGTATCGAAACAGATATATCGATATGTTTCGATACATCAGTAAATTTATTCGATATTCGATGTATCATTTAAATACAATTCCATACAGTAGGACTTCTCGACCAACGAGACGAGCTTCTCAGTGTTTTAAAATACCTACTCTTTAAAACAAATTTTTACTTATTTCAAATTTTCGACTTTCTTAAAAATTTTGACTTTTTCAAAATTTGACATCATTTAATAAAAAACTTTTCCTTCTGTTTAAATCTTCAGTTTTTCTTATTAAACTTCGAACTAATTAAACTTCGAACTGCAACTATTTATAAAAATTTCAGTTTTTAAGGATTGAATTTTTTTGAAAATGTCGAGTTTTTAAAAAGTTGAATTTTTTTTACGATTTTACTTCAGAATTAGGATTTCTTTTTCCAGAATTGGCACTTCTTCTTAAATTTCGATGTTTTTCAAAATTTTTACTCTTTTAAAATGTCGACTTCAACTTTTGAAAGGTTGGATCCCTCGAAAGTTTCGACCTTTTTTAAAATTTCAGAAATTTCAATTTCTTACAAAAACTCGATTTTTTTGAAAATCTCTACTTTATTGATAATTTCGATATTTCTTTTTTTCAAATTTTCGATTGTTTTTTCCAATTCCCGACTTTTTTCACCGATTTTTTTGGCAAATTTCAGGTTTTTCAAACCACTTTGAAACTTGGTACTTTTTTTAAAAACCTTCGTTTTCTTTTGAAAATTTTAAATGTTTGTATTAAAATATCGATATTTTTCAAAATTTTTACTTTTTTAAAATGTCGACTTCAACTTTTGCAAAGTTGGAAATTTCGAAAGTTTCGAATTTTTTTGAAATTTCAAAAATTTCAATTTTTTCGAAAAATTCGATTTTTTTGAAAATCTCTATTGATAATTTCGATATTTCTTTTTTCGAACTTTCGATTGTTTTTTCCAATTCCTGACTTTTTTCACCGATTTTTTGGCAAATTTAGATTTTTTCAAATTACTTTGACACTTGGTACTTTTTTTAAAACCCTTTGTTTTTGGAAAAATTTTAATGTTTGTGTTAAAATATCGATATTTTTCAAAATTTTTACTTTTTTAAAATGTCGACTTCAACTTTTGCAAAGTTGGATATTTTCTAAAGTTTCGACCTTTTTTGAAATTTCAGAAATTTTAATTTTTTCTAAAAACTCGATTTCTTTGAAAATCTCTACTTTATTGATAATTTCGATATTTCTTTTTTCAAATATTCGATTGTTTTTTTAATTCCCAACTCTTTTAACCGATTTTTTGGCAAATTTCAATTCTTTCAAACCGACTTTAAAACTTGGTACTTTTTTAAAAATCTTCGTTTTTTAAAAAAAATTAAATGTTTGTATTAAAATATCGATATGTTTCAAAATTTTTACTTTTTTAAAATGTCGACTTCAACTTTTGCTAAGTTGAATATTTTCGAAAGTTTCGACCTTTTTTGAAATTTCAGAAATTTCAATTTTTTCGAAAAACTCGATTTTTTTTGAAAATATCTACTTTATTAATAATTTCGATATTTCTTTTTTCAAATTTGCGATTGTTTTTGCCAATTCCTGACTTTTTTCACCGATTTTTGGCAAATTTCGATTTTTTTCAAACCACATTGAAACTTGGTACTTTTTCAAATACCTTCGTTTTTTTGAAAATTTTAAATGTTTGTATTAATATATCGATATTTTTCAAAATTTTTACTTTTTTAAAATGTCGACTTCAACTTTTGCAAAGATGGATATTTTCGAAAGTTTCGACCTTTTTTGAAATCTCAAAAATTTCAATTTTTTCGAAATACTCGATTTTTTTTGAAAATCTCTACTTTATTGATAATTTAGATATTTCTGTTTTTAAATTTTCGATTGTTTTTTTCAATTCCCAACTTTTTTCACCGATTTTTTGGCAAATTTTGATTTTTTCAAGCCACTTTAAAACTTGGTACTTTTTTTAAAACCCTTTGTGTTTTTTTTGAAAATTTTAAATGTTTGTATTAATATATCGATATTTTTCAAAATTTTTACTTTTTTAAAATGTTGACTTTAATTTTTGCAAAACTGGATATTTTCAAAAGTTTCGACCTTTTTTGAAATTTCTGAAATTTCAATTTTTTCGAAAAGCTCGATTTTTTTGAAAATATCTACTTTATTGATAATTTCGATATTTCTTTTTTTAAATTTTCTATTGTTTTTTTCTAATTTCCAACTTTTTTCACCGATTTTTTGGCAAATTTCAATTTTTTCAAACCACTTTGAAACTTGGTACTTTTTTTAAAAACCTTCGTTTTTTTTGAAAATTTTAAATGTTTGTATTAAAATATCGATATTTTTCAAAATTTTTACTTTTTTAAAATGTCGACTTCAACTTTTGCAAAGTTGGATATTTTCGAAAGTTTCGACCTTTTTTGAAATTTTAAAAATTTAAATTTTTTCGAAAAACTCGATTTTTTAAAAAAATCTCTACTTCATTGATAATTTCGATATATTTTTTTTTAAATGTTCGATTGTTTTTGCCAATTCCCGACTTTTTCACCTATTTTTTGTCAAATTTAAATTTTTTCAAACCGACTTTGAAACTTGGTACTTTTTTTAAAAACATTCGTTTTTTTTGAAAATTTTAAATGTTTGTATTAAAATATCGATAATTTTCAAAATTTTTACTTTTTTAACATGTCGACTTCAACTATTGCAAAGTTGAATATTTTCGAAGTTTTGACCTTTTTTGAAATTTCAGAAATCTACTATATTGATAATTTCGATATTTCTTTTTTCAAACTTTCGATTGTTTTTTCTAATTCCCAACTTTTTTCACCGATTTTTTGGCAAATTTCAATTTTTTTAAACCACTCTGAAACTCGGTAATTTTTTTAAGAACCTTCGTTCTTTTGAAAATTTTAAATGTTTGTATTAAAATATCGATATTTTTTAAAATTTTTATTTTTTAAAATGTCGACTTTAACTTTTGCAAAGTTGGATATTTTCGAAAGTTTCGACCTTTTTTTCTAAAACTCGATTTTTTTTAAAATCTCTGCTTTATTGATAATTTCGATATTTCTGTTTTCAAATTTTCGATTGTTTTTTCTAATTCCCAACTTTTTTAAACTTTTAAATTTTAAATGTTTGTATTAAAATTTCGAAATTTTTCAAATATTTGATTTTTTTAAATTTTTGCATTTATTTCCAAAAGTTTAGGTTTTTTTTTAAAATGCGTTTCAAAATTTTTAACCATTTTTTAAATATCCCAAAATTTGACTTTTTCTGAAAACCTTTTTCCAAAATATTTTTTGAAACATTTTTATAATTTCGAATATTTTTGAAAATTTCTCCAATTTTAAATATTTTGATTTTCTAAATTCATGCAAATTTTTTTCACAATTTCGACCCATTTTTTTGAACATTTTACCTTTTTTAAAGATTTCGACATTTCTCAAAATTTTTCTTTAAAATTTCTACTGTTTTTTCAAATTGTTTCTTTTTTGGAAAATTGGGCTTTTTTAAAATTGCGACATTTTTTGAAAATTCATCTATTTTTTAAAATGTTGAAAAATATTTGTTTTCCAAAAACTTGGGTTTTTTAAATTAAATCCATTTTTTAAGACTGAATTTTTCAAGAAATTTTTATTTTTTCAAAATTTCACTTTTTTGACATTTGTAACAGTTTCAATATTTCGACTTTTCTAAAAATTAAATACGATTTTTTTCTAAAACTCCCATATTTCGGAAAATTTGATTTTTTAAAATTTTTTAGTTTGTATGAAAATTCCTTCATTTTTCAAAATTTCTATTTTTTTCAAAATATTCAAGTATTTCAACGTTTTAACCTTTTTTGAAAATTTTGAATTTAAAATTTCGAGTTTTCTAAAAATTTGGAATTTTGTGAACACCTAAGTATATTACATAGGAATGTCCAAGTTTTCAAAAAAAATCTAATTAAAAAAACCACCATCTTCAGAGAGATACAGTATCTCTCTGAAGGTGAGAGCTTGGCTATCGAAATGCGCAACCTTGGTTTTGTTTTTTGATCTTTTGTGGTTTCAGGGGACAAGATTTGTATTTCAATTATTTTCTTATAACCTCAAATATAATCATTAATTGAGTTTTTAGAAATGAAAAGTCAAATTTTACTTGAATAAGAATAATCTAAAGGGTATTACTAAGAATGCTTTACATATTAGTAAGAGTTTCAGTAAAATTTGTTAAGCAGATTTTGAGATTAGCCCAAATAGAGATCAGTCGACAGACAGATAGACTGACACTTAGGCGCTCCAATGTCACTAATTTAGATTATGTCAATTTCTTTACTCTTTGATAATTTTCGTGGAACGGACTGGTCCTTGGTTACCTTTAAAAATTAAAATAGAAATCTTGTCCCCTCTCTCTGAAGATAATAGTTTAGCTATTGAAACGCGTTAGTGCAACCTTTGTTGTGTTTCTTAATCTTTCTTGGTTTAAGGCAGGGGTTGGCAAACTTTTACTATGAAAGAACCAGCCGCAATAAAAAAATTGATTTCATGAATATCAAAGAGCCACAAATTTTTATTTCCAATTTTACATTTTATTTCAAAATTAAATCAGATAAATCAGGCAAAATATGGGACAAAGAGAGATCCTTCTGACTCATGTAGTTAGACAAAAATAAACTCAGCCCAAAAAACCTTTTATTCCCCAAAATTTAAACCTTTACTTCAAAATTTGCCTTTATTTCGCAATTTCGACTTTTTTAACACTTCTCTATATTAGTCTTCTTTTTTAATATCTATTTTGATCCTAAAATTAGACTTTTACCCCAAAACTTTCTTTCTTCCTAAAACAAGACAATTTGTGGACATTTTTTTTCGACTTATAGGACGATTCGACTTATTTCTCAAAAAATCATTTTTTGTTGCTTTTTTATTAAAAAAAATAAAAATCTAAATAAAATAGCTTTTGAAGATTTCGATTCTTTTTTCAGAGTTTTTTTTTTTTTTGAAATTTAGATCCATTCCCAAATTTCATTTTTTTCCAAAATTGCATTTTGTCGACTTTGTTCTAAATTGCGGCTTTTTTTAGAACTATCTACATTGTTTTTAAAATTCGTTCTATTTCCAAATTTAGCCACTTTGCACAAATATTGACTGTTACTAATAATCTAAACTTTTATTTATTTTCTACAAATTTGGACTTGTTTTGCAAAATTTGGATTTTTTTTTCGAAATTTCGACTTTTAAAGTTCGACAGTTTAATGTTTGTGCCAACTGCGATTTTTTTGACGAAATTTATTTACATATTTTTAAAATGTATAACTTGATCTCAAAGTTTGACTTTCTCTGGGAAATTTTGACCTTCAACACTTCAACTCTTTTCTCGAAATTTCTATATTCTTTTTAAAATTCATCCTTTTTCCAAATTTAGCCATTTTGCCTAAATATTGACTTTTACTAAATATTTAAACTTTTATTTATTTTCTACAAATTTGGACTTGTTTCGCAAAACTTTGTTTTTTTTTTTCGAAATTTCGACTTTTAAAATTCGACAGTTTAATGTTTGTGCAAACTGCAATTTTTTCGACGAAATTTATTTACATATTTTCAAAATGTTTAACTTGTTCTTAAAGTTTGACTTTCTCTGGGATATTTTGAACTTTAATACCAACACTATTCTCGAAATTTCTATATTCTTTTTAAAATTCGTCCTTTTTCCAAATTTAGCCATTTTGCCTAAATATTGACTTTTACTAAATATTTAAACTTTGATTTATTTTCCACAAATTTGGACTTGTTTCGCAAAATTCGGTTTTTTTCAAAATTTCGACTTTTAAAATTCGACATTTTATTGTTTCTGCAAACTGCGACTTTTTCGACGAAATTGGACTATTTCCAAAATGTTCGACTTAATGTCAAAATTTGATTTTTTTCTTAAAATTTGACTCTCTTTAAAATTCCCCATTTTTCTCTAAACTGGAAGTTGTATCAACATTGTCTTATCTTTCGAAAAAAATTGAATTTATCTGAATATTTGGAGTTTTTTTTTAATTCGTCTTGTTCTCGAAATTTCAAATTTATTTTCAAAATTTAACTTTCTCTGGAAAAATGTTAACTTTTTTATTTTCTTCTTTTCTGAAAAATTTCGGCTTTTTAAAAGTTCGACAATTTTTTCTTAGCTTTCAATTTTTGACAATTCCTGTCTTCGAAATTTTACAATTTTTTTAAAGTTCATCACTTCTCGAAATTAGCAATTTTCTCAAAATTCGAATTTATCCGAAAATTTGGAGTTTTATTTAATTCGTCTTGTTCTCGAAATTGCAAATTTATTCTGAAAATTTAGCTTTCTGTGGAAAATTGCAATTTTTTATCGAAATTTCGAGGATGTTCTTAACTTTTTACATGAAATTCTTCCTAAAATTAGACTTGTTTCTTCTTCACTGAAAAACTTCCACATTATTAAAGATCGACAATTTTCTTTAAGATTTCAGTTAATTTTTATAATTTCTCGTTTCGAAATTTTACTATATTTCAAAAAATTCAGATTTGTCTTAAAACTTTCAGGTCTTGAATTTGTTCTGGGTTTCAATCTATTGTCCAAATTCGAGGTATTTTTTTATTATTTTATCTTTTTTGAGAACTTTTGACAAATTCATTTTTTTTAAATTTCCTTTTTTCCAAAATTCGTTTTTTCTGCAAATTTAAACTTTTATTTCGAACTAAATTCATCTATTTTTACTTTCACTGGGAAATTTTGATCTTCTGGAAAGTTTTATCGACACTTGTTCTCGAAAATTTCCAATTTCTTCTCAAAATTTAAATTTCTCTGGAAAATTGGAAATGTTTTGTCGAAATTTTGAGCTTTTTGACTTTTTCCTTGAAATTTTTCCTAAAATTTGACTTTTTTTTTTTTCTGAAAAACTTCGACTTTTTAACTGTTCGATAATTTTTTTGAAGATTCCAGTTTATTTTTACAAAGTCCCTTTTCATATCTTACAATTTTAAAAAAAAATTACATTTGTCTTATAATTTTAAGTTTTTAATTTGTTCTGGGTTTTAGTCTACTGTCGAAATGTGGCGTTTTTTTTTTCTAAAATCCTACCCTTTTTTGAAAACTTTTGATAAATTAATTTTTGTCTAAATCTCTTGCTTTTTCTCAATTTTTTTTAAATTTCGACTTCTCTAGGTCACTTGTTTAATAAGTACTCATTTTCTGTGTCTCCATACTAGCTTTAATTAATTTATTTTTTAGGGGAATATAAAGAGCCGCTATTGTCTTTTAAAAGAGCCGCATGCGGCTCGGGAGCCGCGGTTTGCCGATCCCTGGTTCAAGGGGACAAGATTTGTATTTCAATCTTTGTTAATTTTTTTATGTTGCAGAATGTGCTTTAGCAATAATTCATACGATAAAAAAAAGTAAGTAATTTTCTTCTTCAATTCATAAAGCGGTAGAATGTCAAAGGTTTTGATTTTTTTAACGTCAGTTTGAAACTAGAGGCAATTATAGATTCCAGACTGGGTTTCAATCAGCTAAGGGTGACATAAAGATGTCAAATATGAAAGGGCATCGCTGGATTTTGTGTAGGACCGCTCGAAAATATCCACACAATATACAATAAAAGAATAATAGAAAGACCGCAGGGGGTTACCCTTAATTCATCAACCATTGATATCTCGTGTCCTTTTATCGAGCATCTAGAACGAATCTAATAATAATTCATCGGATTCTCTCTGCTGGATGTAAAATTTATTTTAGTATCGTTCGATAGAGAAGTCCATAATTTGAATCCCTCATTCTTGGGTAAGTATATGTGTAAAAAAGATACGAAATGAATATCGAACAATGTAACAAGTTTCCGCCGGATGTACCGCCTACGAAAGTGGTCATTATAAACGGATTTTTCTGATGACTGCAATAACAACCCTACAGAAAATTGCACGTTATTGTTATTTTGTCGTAACAAGCCAATGAACAAATTTTATTTTGCTATGTAAGGCCACTAGGATTTACATTAGTGTAACAAGTCTAATATAAATAAAGATAAACTAAGTTGTGACCAATAAGGACTAACTAACTTCCTAAACTCCTAAATTTTCTTTAAATTTGGTAATAGTATATCGATTATTAACATTATTATAAATATTAGATTCGTTTCCACACGAGCCATGAATACAAAAGGTGAGTCAATTTGACAGCATTTATTTTAAAATATTTCCAATATTCTGTCTTGTTTGCTAGTGTGGGTTCAAACTAAATTTCATAGGCACTCTTATTTGCTCATTTAAAGTTTTCACTGGCGTCAGCAGTCTTCAAGACGGCCTATTTTTATTTAATATAAATTTCTAGTGCCTTTTTTATTTTATTTTCATTTTTTGTTGCATTGCCTTTTTTTATTTCTTTCCAGAAATTACGTTGTACAATAATATTTACAATCTATTTTACAATTTTGATTTTTAACTCAAATTTTAGATTTTTTGTCGAAACCTTATTTAACTAGCTTTATTTTGTAAACATTTGTAGTTTTTCCTAAATTTGGACTTTTTTCTTAAAATTTAACTGGAAATTTGAACAATTGAAGAATTTTAACACAAAAAAATTCAAATTTGAATTGAAATTTTGAAATTAAGGTTGAATCTTCAAGAAAAAATTTTAACTTTCTAAAAAACATTAAAATGTCAAGTGAGAAAAAATATAAAAATTACCAAAAACTTGAAAGAAATAATTCTAAATTTCGACAAAAAACAATACTTTGTAAAATAGTTTTTCACAATTCTGGATTTTATTTCAAAATTTCAACTTCATCAAAGATTTTTTTTCGACCTAAATAAGTTTAAAATTTAAAGTTTCAAGAAATAGGTTTAAGTTTAGTTTAAGCTAAGGTTTAAATTTAATTAAACTCTCGAAACTGCTAAGTCCAAAGTTAAAGAGTCAAATTGTGGAAATGTTGGAACTAAATAAAAAATGTTGAAGGTAAATTCTAAATTTGATATTTTCTAGTTTTCCAAGTTTCCAATTTTTTGGCAATTTTGGTTTTTGTTCTACTATTTTCAGGATTAAAGCAGTCATACCTATAGTGCATAAGCGGCTTGAGAATTTGTATTATTGTATCCACGCGGAGCGCCTATGCTAAAATCGTGTAGTAATATAACACATAAATCTCGCTTTCGCAGCGAAGATCTAACGTTCTAAAAGCTTCTTGCTACGATTGCTGTCGATGAACTACCTCAAAAGTAACAATTTTTACCTTAAATCGAAACACTGAAAAAAAAATTAAGATTTCGAGTAAAAATTAAAATTTCTCAAAAACAAATTTTTAAATTTAACTGAAATTCTGGAAATTTTTATTCCTTTCTATTCAAATTTTTAGCATACCTACTGCAACCTTAGAATTTAAGTTCTTTTTTTCAAAATTTCATCTTTAACTGGATATTCTAACCCTTTTCTCGATGTTTGCCCTTGAAACATATACATGTTAGGTTTTTCTCGAAGTTAAAAGATTATGTTAAACTACTAACTATAAACGTAATATTTTTAAGCTGGACCATTCGATAAATTTGTACCTTTTTCCATTTTCCATTTGAGACACAACATTTTTTCTCAAATTTCGACTTTCATTTTAAATCTAGTCTTTGATATAAGATGCGATTTTTTTAAAGAAAATGACCTAAATTTTGGAATTTTAACTTTTATCTAGAAATTCAAATTAAAAATAAAGCATTTGGACCTAAAAATGGAAATTTCAAATTTATTCTCAAAATTTAACTTTCTCTGGAAAATTGCAAATTATATATTTTCTTCTTCTTTGAAATACTTCGACCTTTTAAAATTCGACAATTTTTTTCAAGTTTTGAAATTTTTACAATTTCTCTTTTCGAGATTTTACAGTTTTTCACAAAATTCAAATTTGTCTAAAAATTTCAGGTTTTTAAATTTGTTCTTGGTTTTAATCTATTGTCAAAATTTGACGTTTTTTTTAATTCTGCGTATTTCAGAATTTTTGACAGTCATATTTTTCGAAATCTCTTTTTTTTTAAATTCGGATTTTTCGGGAATTATCAACTTTTATTTCAAACGAAATTCATCAATTTTCAAATCCCAGTTTAAGACTTTTTGAAATTGGAAGTTTTATCGACATTTTCTTTTAAAATTATTCTACCAATTTTCTCAAAATTCCATTTATCTGAAAATTTGGAGTTTTTTTTAATTCGACTAGTTTTTGAAATTACAAATTTATTCTCAAACTTTAATTTCCTCTGAAAAATTGCAAATTTTTATCGAAATTTAAAACTTTTCTTTAAATTTTGAATTTTTTCCTTTTCAAATTTTTCCTAAAATTTGACTTTTTTCTACTTCTCTGAAAGGCCTCGACTTTTTTAGACACCGACACTTTTTTAAGCCTCCAGTTTACTTTTACAATTTCTTTTTTATATAAAAATTTCAAGGTTTTAAATTTGTTTTGAGTTTCAATCTATTGTCGAAAGTCGACGTTTTTTCTGAAATTTTGCCCTTATTTGAGAACTTTAGGCAAATTCTTTTTTTTTAATCTCTTCAATGTTTTTTCGAAATCACTTTCTTTTTCTCAAAATTTGGCTTTTTCTGACAAATGTTGACCTTTTTTTAAAGTTAAACACTTCTCGAGATTTTTTTTCTTCGAAATTATTTTACAAATTTCCTTAAAATTCGAATTTAGCTGAAAAGTTTGATTTTTTTTAAATCCTCTTGCTTTCGAAATTTCAAAGTTATTCTCAAAATTTAACTTTCTCTGGAAAATTGTACATTTTTTGTCCAAGTTTCGAGATTTTGTAAAAATTTAGACTTTTTTCTTGAAATGTTTCCTAAAATTTGAGTTTTTCCTTCTTCTCTGAAAGACTTGGACTTTTTTTAATTTCAACTTTTTTTTCTAAGCTTCCAGTTTATTCCTATAATTCCTCTTTTTGAAATTTTGCAGTTTTTCAAAAAACAAAATTGTCTACAAATTTCAGGTTTTTAATTATGGTTTTGGTTTCAATCTATTGTCGAAATTCGACATTTTTTTCCAAAATTTTGCCCTTTCTGAGAACTTTCAATAAATCTATTTTTTTCGTAATTTGTCCCTTTTTTCCAATTAGGCAAATCATTTTTTATCTCTTCATTTTTATTAATTTTTTTTTCGAAATCTCTTCCTGTTTTAAAAATTCGGCTTTTTCTGGGAAATTTTGCCTTTTTTTAAAATTCATCACTTCTCGAAATTTTCTTGGAATTTTCTTTCGAAAATATTTTACCAATTTTCTCAAAATTCGAATTTATCTGAAAATTTGGAATTTTATTTAATTCGTCTTGTTCTCGAAATTGCAAATTTATTCTGAAAATTTAGCTTTCTCTGGAAAATTGCAACTTTTTATCGAAATTTCAAGCTGTTCTTAACTTTTTACATGAAATTCTTCCTAAAATTAGACTTGTTTCTCCATCTCTGAAAATTGAAAACTTCGACTTTTTTAAAGATCGACAATTTTCTTTAAGGTTCCAGTTAATTTGTACAATTTCTCTTTTCGAAATTTTACTATATTTCAAAAAATTCAGATTTGTGTAAAAATTTCAGGTTTTTAATTTGTCCCGGGTTTCAATCTATTGTCGAACTTCTACGTTTTTGTTTTTCCTAAGATTTTACCTTTTATTGAGAACTTTTGATAAATTCATATTTTTCGAAATCTCTTCCCTTTTCTCAATTTTTTACGAAATCTCTTTCCTTTTCTCAATTTTTTCGAAGTAGCTTTCTTTTTCTGAATTTTTTCGAAATCTCTTTTGCTCAAAATTGGCTTTTTTTGGAAATTTCAGCTGTTATGTCGAACTTTGATATTTTCCGTTTGTGTAAACTTAACTTTTTTTTTTCTCACGAAAAGTAATTCACGAAATCTCAAGATAAAAAAATAAAAATCATGAGAAAAATATTTTTTAGAAATTTCGACTCCCCAAGTTGGTCTTTTTGGTCTTTTAGACATTTCAAATTTCATATGTTTTTTTTTTAAATGTTAATATAAATCAATTAAAAATTTCGGAGAAATACTTCTCGAAATTATAACTTTTTGTTAAAATTTAAGTAAAACGTAAAAATTCCTAGAAAAATATTTTTGGAAATTTCCACTTCTGTAGGTCACTTGTTTAATAAGTGTCTGCGTGTCTGCCCATCATAGCTTTTATTTATTTATTTTTTTAGGGGAATTAAAGGGCCGTAATTTTCTTTTTAAAGAGCCGCATGCGGCTCTCGAGTCGCGGTTTGTCGACCCCTGGTATTGGCGAAACTGACCGAAGAATTTCATTTTTATATCAAAATGTGACGTTTCACGAACATACATTGATTGTAATAAAAAAAAAGATTTTATTTGTAAAAATAGAGGACAAATAGTAGGTACAGTATGGGGTTCGACGTCTGGAAGTTTAGCATTGAACGGTGTTAAAGAACTACTAAAAGTGTTAGACGTTTCACCCACCACCGTAGGGGACTTTTTCAGGGACAGAAGAAATAAAAGTAAATGAAAACTCTTCTTCAGAAGAATTTCATCTCTGTTTTGGTGGACATAGTGAGATCGTGCCCTTTTGTCTTATTTATCCTTTGTGCAATTATTGATTGTTTATTCTAGTTTTATATCTGGTATGGTGAACATACCGAGTATTTTTTTGATTAAACACTCTTGTCCTTTGTAACAATTTTCATTTCAGAAGAGTTCCACCTCTAGCATGATGGACATACTGAGCTACTGTGCGCGCTCTGCTGTTTTAAATTTGGTCTTTTCCATTTCTTGTATATTTTTATTTATAATTTTCATTTACTATTATCTTTTTTGTTCCTGAAAAGGCCCCCTAAAATGGTGAAAGAGACGTTGAACACTTTTAGTAGTTCTTTGACACGGTCCAATCCCGGAAGCAGTATATCTTGTACTAGGCTCTAGTGGAAGCCTTCGTTATAAGATATAGTGGAGCCTGTTACACCCAACATGTAGCTTAAAAAAACGCATCTTCTTTTCACGATAGTAGCGTGGCCCAAGTAAAAGGGAGTTATCCTCGAGGAATCAGACCACTAACTTCTAGGAACTTCAGCAGCGGAAAAGTTGATTTCTACTCAAAATGTTGGTTAAATGTGACTATTTGAGTGGATTTGCTTCTGTCAACTAACGTTCAGTTTGGGTCTCGATTACGTTCGCCTTTGAACAATGTTGTATGTAACCGGCTAATGAAATTCGAGAGATATATGAATGCAAGTGACATAAAGGATGTTATGGACATTAGGTAGGACGTTGGGTTGGGAAGGGTGTAAGAATACGAAATGAAAGGGTTAGGGGTGATTGATAACTTTAAATAAATGGCTCGTTCCTTTGCCGGACCGGTGGAATTGACAATATTCACCCTTTTAGGAGAAGTATTCCATAATGTGTACTGAACATATTAATCAGCAAGGGCATCCATTTACGAAACCAAATTAACATAAAATCAAAATCTAAAAGGTGTCACCTAATTTCACAAATATTTTACATCTAAGGAGGTAATTCAGAGGATTATGAAACTATTATTGGTTTAAATACTATGTGTCCCCTCAGAAACAGTCCAGTGTGACATAAGTATTGTCTTCTTGTGACGATGAAAACCCCTATGTTTCAGTTTCGACATGGAAGATATCAAATTGTTCAGAAAATTATGTTAAAATCGAAAATGAGTATATCCAATATAAAATCCTTTCTTCTTCTTCGTATTCTTCTTCTTCTTTGTAATAGGACACTGTTTGTCCTTTAATTTGGAAGCTCCTGGGAGCTAGATTTCCAGCTCTCGTTTCGTGGTCTTCCTGGTGGTCGTTTGGTATTAAGTTTTTCAGTTAGGGCTATCTTCGCCAGGCGGTCACTTGCCATGTGGTTTACTTTTCTTCTTTCTCTTGACTATCTTACTACGTCTTGGATGTCACAGGTATTTCTTATATCGTCGCTCCTTCTATGATCTCGTAACGTGTTTCCTGTTATTGTTCTTAGTGTTCTCATTTCAACTGCTCTCAGTATGCTTTTAGTGCATGTGTTGTCCGCTTTTATTTCGAAGAAAACATAAAATCTATGAGAAAAAAACAATGTTGCCATTTTTGGTAAAATATACTGGTCTTTGGTTATCAAGATATCATAACGATTTCGTAAGGGAAATTATTTTGTTGAGGTTATATTACATGGAGGTCAAATCCTAGATACTTTTCTTGCACTAAAACTTTGCGAATACTAGAAAATTGTAACCAGGAGGCAGAGACTAGTACACTGGGTCCAAAAGATTGATTCCAGGAGACTGATACTGACAAACTAGTAAAAATTAATATACAAATCTTATTCCCTGAAGCCAAGAAAAATTAAAAAACACAACAAAGGTTGCCCTAGCGTGTTTCGATAACCAAGCTCTTCTTCAGAGAAATACTAACACTTAATTTTTTTTTAAGTAGTTGATAACATCTAGGAAGATAACCCAGATAGTGTCGGACTCCGCTCAAACTAGGGTACCGACTAAAAACCCCTACTCTTTCGGGCCAGGCCCTTGGCCCCCAATCCCTCCGTCGGAACAGTACAATAGTGCTGGAGTATTATTGTAGGCTGTTTTGCCTGAAACATAGGAAACAAACAAAACAAAAATGTTTGAATTGGAAGTCATAGCCTAGAGGACCGTTCTTGGTCTCCTAATCCTGGCTGGGACGTTTGGATCGTAATCCACTGCCTAACGAACTAGTTCATTGGGATGCGTTTCCGCTCTTATCATCGCCCTCGAATTAATTTCCCTAAGAAAATCTCTTACCAAGGGTATTTCAGTTTCCCTAGGGAGTTGATTGTTCCTTACAAACCATGGAGCGTCCATGGCTTGTCTTAGAAAGACGTTCTGGAACACCTGGAGTTTCTTCATCTGATTATCCGTCGCCTGTGACCAAGCCACAGATGCGTAGGTCATCGCTGGTATTATGATTGATTTGTATAATAACACTTTAAGTCCAATGGACAGGTTACTATTTCTACCAATCATCGCTGGCAGCAGCCCCTTCAGCATTTTGACTTTGGACACTGCATAATCGACGTGTGCCTGGAAAGTAAGTCTTTTGTCAAGAATTACACCTAGATACTTTGCCTGAAGTCTTTAGTCGACGTTTTGTCCATGAACATTTACATGTCCATCTGGTTGGAGTCTTCTTCGGGTCAAAAAGACTGCTTGGGTCTTGTCTACGTTGACTTGGATTCTCCATTAACCGAAGTAATCTAGTAGACTGTCTGAGGTATTCCAAAGTGGTGCCAAACTGTGTCAAATGCCTTGGAGTTATCAAAGAAAATAGCTTCAACTACCTGGTTTCAGTTCATGCGTTGAGTGATTGTTTGAACCACTCTCAGCAGCTGGTCTGAGGTAGAGTGCACAGGTTGGAACCCAAATTATTCCTTAGGAATGATGTCGCGATCGCTGATGATATTTTGCAAACGCTTCCTTAGAATCCTTTCCGCCACCTTATCCAAGTTGGATAAGAGGCTGATTGGCCTGTAATTTTGGGAAAATTTCCCATCCTTACCTGGCTTAGAAATGAAGATAACGTTTGCAGTCTGCCATCTTGTGGAAAAATACCGGTACTTAAACATGGAATTGACTATTGCTCCAAAGTATTTGATAGCTTGGTCCGGAAGAGACTTTAGAGCTTGGTTTGGAATTCCGTCTGGACCTGGAGACTTTTTGACGTTTAGCTTGCGCAGAAAGCTTTGGATTTTCTCCTCGTTAGTCGATTGGATGACGTCGTCTTTTTCTGGCACTTCCTCCTGAGGAACTTGAACCTCTTCTTCCACCTCCTCTACAAAGTCTAAGTCCACTTCTTCAAGAGTGGCCCGACAGTGTCGTTCAAAGGTCTCAGCGAAAGCTGCTGATCTGAGTAAGCCATTCCTTGAGGTCCGTGTATCGGTGGGATAGGTTTCCTATCTCCTCTTAGAGCTTTGGCTGTGCGCCAGAGATCTGATGAAGTTTCGAGGTTGCAACTTCTAAGGTGTTCCTGAAACTTAAAAATGTTGTGCTCTCGGAGCTCATACCTGAGCTCGTGGATGAGCCTGTTGATTTCCGCCTTATCTGCTAGCAGATTGATCCGTCTTGCTCTCTTTCTGGCACGATTTTTTCTTCTAATTAGCTCCACCAAGTGATTTGGCAGTGTTTCCCTTCCTTCTATACGCCGGAAAGTTTTGGTCGCTGCCAGAATTAAATCTGTTATGGTGATTTCCAGTCTTTCCACCGCTGCGTTGATGTCATAGTTTGTGTTGATCTCTCCAGGCTCTTCCAAGTTTGCTGCTTAGATACTCCCTGAACTGTGTCCAGTTTGTTTTCTTGCAGGTCTCTGGAGGCTTGGGTCCACGATCATCTCCGATGATCATCATCACTGGGTTGTGGTCCAAGTTGAGCTCACTAACTAATGTTAACTCAACAGTGTATCGAACATCCTTCATCAGTGCAACGTCCAGGACATCTGGTATTCCTGTGGCGCAATGATGATGGGTTGGTTCTTCTGGAGCGTACTAAAACTTAATCCTAAAATTAAATCTTGTATACTAAGAATATTACTTCGTGTATAATCGACCGCATCCGGGCGCGCATGCGCATCTAATCATACACGCGTAATGTCATAATTCCTTATCTAGCAACCGTTGTCTTCAGCCTTATGGATGGCTAAGCTTTCACAAGCATTTAACATAGAATTCTTATTTACTACTCTTAAGAGTTTAATATTATCATCTGTCCTATTGTCTAATTCAAAGGCATGTCGAGCCACACTTGAATTCTCAGTTCTTCCGTGCCTTAAATAAATGAACCAAATGCTCCTTCAGTTGTATTTTAAGAGATCGTCTAGTCTGCCTGACGTACTTCTGAGGACAATCTCTACAGGAAATTTTGTAAATACCGGACTTTCCGCCTACTCCACTTTATCCTTCAAACTGCCCAAAAGTAACCAACTGGGATCAGCTCATGCCAGGAGACTGAGACTAACAAACTAGGACCAGAAAGCCGATGCCAGGAGATTCAGTCTAACCAGAAGAATGATCCCGAGAGACTGGGACCAGAATACAGAGACCAGAATACTGAGACCAGGAAATTGAGACCTAAATACTGGGACCAGGATACTGAGCACATTATACTGAGACCAGAAAACTGAGTTTTTTGTTATTCCTTGAAAACAAGATCACAACCTTTAGTAAATAAAATAACCAACGTCTGCCCGACGTACTTTTGAGGGCAATCTTTACAGGAAATTTGGTAAATACCGGATTTGTCCGTTTGCTCTACTTTATCTTTAAAACTACCCAAAGGCGTTGCCATAATTCTCTATAAAATTATTTAGCATGAAAAATCGTTAATTAGTTGACTGCAAAGCTGTTGAGAAAACAAACCAAAACGATTCAAGGTTTTTTTCAGTCAGACTGAAAATAAAATTTTAGCAGATTTTGGAAAATTTTAGATTTGGATTCTAGACTCTTTTCTCAACAAAACCGAAACATGGAGTTATTTAATTGTCTTATCAACGGCATGTTAATGGGTATAAAATTCTGCACTATTTTACCCATTTAACTACTAATAACGATGTTATCCCACCTTCAGTGGTGGACACACTGTAACAATTAAGGGGTAGCAATGTTGAAAAAATTAAAAAATTACTAACATCTAAAAATACAGCGTCATCCTGGAGAGCGATAGCCAACCATCAGATTAATTTCCCGCGAATATTTGATGCCAAAAATTGGAATTCGCGATGATTGTTGGCTTAGCAAAGATCAAAGCATATCTGACAAGTATTTCCGGCGGAACATTTTGAACAGTTAATAACAATAATCGCTGGTTAGATATTAATTTTTCGCATAGTTTAAGAGCAGTTGCGCCAGTGTAAAGCCTTTGATCCTTTAGAGATATTCGAAGCTCATGCAGGATTTACCCTCAGGTATCGGGAATAGTTTAGCTTCATCCTTTCGCTGGCTTAAAATTCTACCTTTTGAAAGGTATCGCTTTTTGTTCTTTTGAGCAACTTGCGCTGACATGGCAATAAAAATTGTGTAACGTTTTTGCTCCCAAACAAAAAACAGTAAAGATTCAATTGTAGTAATGAGAGGAATCGCTAATATTTTAGTAGTCCCTCTCTCTTTTATTGCCTCTCAGATTTTTTTTTTAATTTAGAAAAAGTTTTAAAGAAAAATGCAAGCCATCTATCCTTGTTTCCGCATCCTACTCGCGGTGCTTTTGAAGACATAATAGGGTTATCCTTTGCGACTGTATTGAACATAAAAAAAATAAATAAATACAGTTTTTAAAACAAACCTGATACGAATTTTTGGTTTTGTTAAACAAATATAAGTTGCATGAAAAATAACTTAAGAGATGCTTATTTCAACCCCCTCCACGCGATAAAAATTTCAAAAAAAAATTGTTATTAAGTTGCACATACATCAACCTAAAATTGGGGAATAAAATTTGAGTGTTATATCGGCTTTCAAATTACAACAGCTACTCCATATTTTTTTGGAAACCCCTAAAGGGTTAGCATCCTACTAAAATAGTTTTCATGCAAAACGTATTCTTTTTAGCTATAGATTCCCCTACTACTCGTGCTACTCCTTTTGAAAACATCGTGCCTATAAAAAACACTAAAATTTATTTGCAGAGTTTGCAGTCAATTTATCTGATCCTTGAGGAGGCGAAATCGATTCCTTCTGAAGATGGTGCGGCATAAAAAAGGATGCAGTTTAGGTTTATAAATAAGGTGCATTCCAAAACAAGTTTTAACAGTGTAGATTATAATGATATGATAATGAACAATCCAATGGACATTATTTCTAAAATTATGGATGTTTTATGGGAATAATGTCGGATTTTATGGTTGTTTATGTGATACAGATGATTGGTTAGTATTGCATCGCTTTTCGAATTTTAATGGTGATAATCGTTTCGGTAAAGAACGACCGATTCTACCAAATACAAAGGTAATTAAGTACAGTATTTGTGTTCCTTTAATTTGCATTTATTATAACGAAATTGTGGAATGATTTTTATTACCTCGACCGGCCTTTCCATAAGCAATATTTAACGCTATTTAGGCTGTATGATGTAAGTAATGGTATTGTCTTGCTTTTTTATTGTATAACTGAAGTCCGACATTCTAAAACTTTTAGCTACGATTACTGACAGCCTTAAACTCCATTCCTATTGAGTGACATGTTCTTTTCTTTTTTCTTCAATAGAAATATAATTAACCAAACTTCGCAAAGAATATACAGAGAATATTTGAACTACCTTAAAGTTAAACAAAGAGCAGGAGACTGAGGGACAAGACACAGATACCGGAACGCTGATACCAGGAAACTTGGACCGGAAAGTCTAGGAAAATGGAACCGGAAATTAGAGACCAGGGTACTGACATCGAAAGACTATGGCCAGAAAACTGAGACCAAGAAACTGTTAATTTTAGGATATTTGTCAAAAAATTACCATTACAAAATTAGATGCTTAGCTGTTTATTAGTGAAGGTTAAATAAGACGATTCGTAAGTAAATAGCCGAAATGCTGCTAGATCGACTGACTTAGAAACAATCACACATTTTGCACACACCACATGTTATCTACCAAATGCATAATACATTACAGCATTTGTATGCTTAAATTTCAGGTGATGAAGGCTAGCAGACTGCAATCAAGAAAGATACTGAGACCAGGAGACTGACATCAAGAGGGCAATACCAAAAATTTGAGGGTTTTTAACTAATTCAAACGTACAACATTTAAAATATAAGGCAATTCTATACTCCAATATAGACGACTTACAACTTTTGGTGCCAAAGAATCATCCGGAAATAAGACGATTCTTACGTAAATAGTCAGGATTCTGCTAAATTGATTGACCTAGAAACAATCAAGTTTACAACTTGTTTGTGACCTTTGACCTTGGAGACAGTGGCGGATAGAATCATGGGCATACAATATTTTCTAAATATTCATTTAGTTCAATAAATAAAGTCTAAGAAGGAGGAATTTGATTGGTTGGGAGACAAAATTCAAGAAGGATTTTTTTTCTGGTAGTGTTTTTAGACTCGCGTTGACTACATTAGAGCATTTATATGCCTAAATGTCAGGTGGTGGAAGCTAGCAGACTGCAATCAAGAAAGTTGCTGAGACCAGGAGACTGACATCAAGAGAGCAATACCAAATACTTAGGGTTTTAACTAATTCAAAATTACAAAATTTTAAAGAATTAGGCAATGCTGTACCCCAATACAGAGGATTCACAACTTTTCGTGCCAAAGAATCATCCGAAAATAAGACGATTCTTACGTATATAGTCAGGATTCTGCTAAATCAATTGATTTAGACCAATCAAGTTTACAAATTTGTTTGTGGCCTTTGACGTTGGAGACAACGGCGGATAGAGTAAAACCCATACAACATTTAGTAAATTTCCGTTTATTCCAATAGGGTCCAAAATTTAGCAGAAAACTGATCGGTTGAGAGACAAAATTCAAAACGGAATTTTTTCTAGTTTAGACTCGCGTTGACCTAAAATAATAATTATAAATTAGATATTACATTTACTGAGTTCTGTGTTAAACATTATTTGAATTTTGACGAAAATTGTTGAAATTTTTTAAAAGAATTGATAAGAAAGACTGAGTTTTGGAAAATAGTTAAAAAAATTACATTAAAGAAAAGGTTAACATTTTAAAATTTAATTAGAGTTGTTGAGGTTTTTATCCTGCATTTAGAATTAAAAGAACAATATTCAAATTTGGATATTTAGGTCGACATTTCTGAAAAAAGTTAAAACGTTTTGAATAAAGTGGAAATTTTGAGTATAAAGCTGTGGAAATTTTGCAGCCACCATTATTTACCAAATGCATAGTGAAAATAGGAAATTTTTCAATTACAGCATTTAGATGCTTAGATGTCAGGTGGTGGAGCCTAGCACATTGCAATTAAGAAAAAACTCAGACCAGGAGACTGACATCAAGAGAGCAATAAAAAGAAGTTGAGAGTTTCATATTAATTTAAAGAATATAACACTTAACGAAAGAATTAGGCAATTCTGTACCCATTATACAGACGATTCACAACTTTTGGTGTCAAAGGATCATTCGGAAATAAGACAACGTTTACGTAATTAAGTCAGGATTCTGTTAAAACGATTGGCTTAGACACAATCCAGTTTACAAATCTATTTGTGGCTTTGGCGTTGGACAGAATGGTAAACAGACAGACAGACAATGAGCTCCAAATTTTTTATCAATCAAGTAATGTTAATAATATTTATGATTAAGCAGAAAACTGATTGATTCAGTGACACAATTTAAGGAGGTATATTTTTCTACTTTTTCCTTCCAGGCTCGCGTTGACTCGAAATGATAATTAACTTAATTATTACAGTTACTGGGTCGCTTGTTAAAAGTTATTTGAATTTTTGATAAAAATTTAAACAAAAATTATGATGCAAGAGCGAATTTTAGATTTTTTTTGCTGAAAAAGTACTTAAAAAATAGTCGACATTTCAAAATTAAAGTAAAAGTTCTGAGGTTTTCTATTTTAGATTCATAATTAAAAGAACTAAATTAAAATTTTGAAATTTCTGAAAAAGATCTAAATGTTAAGAAAAAATAAACTGATTAATAAAACGGTAAGAAAAAATAAAACATTTTTTATAGTCTTACTGATGAATAAAACCGACAGAAAGAAAATGTACTTATATTTCAAACAAAAATGTTAGTAGCTAAAAAAATATTGATTATCTTTTAAATAATTCGACTTTTCCGAAACTTCGCCCTTTTTCTAAATTGTTATTTATTCAAAAAATGGACTTTGAAATTTCGTGTTATCAATTTTCAACCATTTTGAAAAACTTTAACATTTTTTTTTTAAATTCGACTTACGTATGCCTAATTTAATGTTCGACTGTCCTCCAAAAATTATAAATTGTTTGAAAGCTAAACATTTTTATTCAGGATGTTGTTTCATTTTCAAACTTTAAATTATCAAAGTATTTTTTCAAACATTGAATGTTATTTCTTCATGAAGAAGAATTTTTATAACATTATAGCCCTTTTTTTAAATAATTGAAATATTACTTTCCTCCTCAATCAAAACATGTTAAAAATAGTGGTTTCTCTCTCAAAAGTTGTCATTTCATTCACAAAACAACATTTTACCTTCAACTGCTTAGTGCAAGTTCCATAAATACAGTATGTTGCAGGTTGGTTATTGTATTTACTAAAAGTTGTGATATTGTTTTTAAAGAATAATTAAAAACGCAGTTTTCTGGTCTCAGTATCATGTCTTCAGTATCCTGGTCCCAATATTTAGGTCTCAGTTTACTGTTCTCAGTATCCTGGTCCCAGTGTCTCGGGATCAGTTTCCTCGTTAGACTCAATCTTGTGGCTTCGGTTTTCTGGTCCCAGTTTGTTAGCCTCAGTCTCCTGGCATGAGTCTTCTGGTCCCAGTGTGTCGCTTTTGAGTAGTTTGAAAAATAAAGTAAAGCAAACGGAAAATTTCGGTATCTACAAAATTTCCGGTAAAAATTGTCCTTAAAAGTACATCGGGCAGACTAGACGATCTCTTAAAATCCGACTGAATGAGCATTTAGCTTATTTGAGGTACGAAACAACTGACAAGTCAAGTGTTGCTCAACATGCTTTTAAATTAGATCATGAATTGGATCATAGCAATAGAACTCCTTTTTACTACTCTTTACCCTTTAAAATATTAAAGGCATGTGAAAGCTTAGCCATTCATAAAGCTGGAGACAACCTAATGAATGGTTGCGCTGGGACTTTAGGCCACTCATCAAAAATGGTTAAGGTTGATAGTTAAGGAATTGTGACACCAGGATGTGTATAATTAGATGCCCATGCGCGTTCGAATGCGGTCGATCATGCACGAAGGAAATATTCTTACTATACAATTTAAGGGTTAAATATAGAATTAGGCGTAAGTATCTCTCTGGAGATGATATATTGGCTGTCTAAACGCGTTAGAGCAACCTTTGTTGTGTTTTGGTTTCAGGGGACAAGATTTGTATTTCAATTTTTACTAGTTTGTCAGTATCAGTCTCCTGGCATCAATCTTTTGGTCCCAGTGTGCCAATCTCTGCCCCTTGGTTCCAATGTTCTAGTATTTGCAGTTTTAAGTGCAAGAACAGTATCTAGGTATTGATCTCTATGTAATATAACCTCAACAAAATAATTTCCCCCACGAAATCGTTATGGTACCTTGTTTAAAATGAATTTGAGTGTTTTAATAACCAAGTACTTTCCGAAAGGCCATATTTAAAAAGATATTATTTTCGCTTTGATTATTATCCAGTTTACAATGCAGTTTACGATTTATCGGCTTTCTTTCTCGTGTCGTATCAAAATGAAAACAACACAGGAGGACAGTATCTCATGCTAATTAAGAATTTTGTCGGTAAATCAATAGCGATTTTCGTGTTATTTTGTAAGTTTCGTGATCCGAATTATAAATTATAACTAGAATTTAGTAAAGGCCTTAATGACTCATAGCCATAGTAAAATCTAAAAACATTTCAAATAATTTATACGATATGCCATGAATTATTGCTTCAGTTGACTGTTTTAATTCGTTAACTTGGTATCGGTTAAAGTCAGGCACAAATATAAATTAAAAGGGAGCAATGTGAAATCCTGTCATTGGCTGTTATCAAATTAATTCGTCATATAATTTCACCGGTTCGTTTTTCTGCATTAAACATTATTTTTGCTTAAAATGGGACAAATAATACAATTTAGTTTAAAAATAAATCAATTCGCTCGAAAAATTAGCCACTAAACTTTGAATAATCTTATCTCGAATTATAAAATAAGTTGACAATTTGAGGTTGAAATCGAAATGTGGTTAACATTACGTTAACGAATTTTTATAAATACATCCCAAAAGTCTTAACTGACCAGAAATTTAGATTTTTTTGATGTAGTACAATTTTTTTTCCGAATTTCAAGTTTAAACCCAACATTTTTCCTGACATCTGCAGTTCTAAAAATTTTTAGTTACGATTGCTGACAGCGAACTGGCTTAGATTCCATCCCTATTGAGTGGCACTTTCTTTCCTTTTTCTTTGATAAAAACAGAATTAACCAAACTTCGCAAAGAATATACAAAAAATATTTGAACTACCTTAAAGTTAAAGTAAAGAAAGTTCAGGAGACTGAGGGCAAGACATAGATACTGCAACGCTGATACTAGGAAACTTGGCCCGGAAGGTCTAGGAAAATCGAATCTGGAGGTAGAGACCAGAGTGCTGACACCGGAAGATAGTGACCAGAAGACTGAGATCAGGAAACTGAGAATCTTAAAGTATTTAACAAAAATTACCACTACAAAATTAGATGCTCAGATGTTAAGTAGTGGAGGCTAACAGACTGCAAGTGTAGACCCGCCAATATTAGAGGCAACTGCCTAGAGCGCTTAACTTACATAGGCCCGGCAATTTTGATCATGAAAAATAGTTTTATTACAATGACAGGACATCAGTCACATCTACTTCCTATATAAGAGGAGCTTCCCTGGAAAAATATAAAAACTATATCCATTCTGTTATAAAATGGCATAATATTTATTTATTGAACCTCGAAAGGTTTCCAGGAAATGTCATAAAAAAGCAAAATTTAACAAAAACAAGTGAACAAGAAACCTCAAGTTAAAATAAAGAAAGATCAGGAGACTGAGAGCAAGACACAGACACCGGAACGCTGATAATAGAAAACCTGGACCGGAAGGTCTAGAAAAATGGAACCGGGAGGTAGAGACCAGGGTACTAACACCAAAAGACTGTGACCAGGGTACTGATACCGAAAGACTGTGATCAGGAGACTGTGACCAGAAGTCTGAGACTAGGAAACTGAAATTTTTAAAATATCTGTCAAAAAATTACCACTGCAAAATTAGATGCTTAGATGTTATCTAATGGAGGCTAACAGACTGCCAATGTTGACCCCTCAATATTATAAGCACCTGCCTAGGATGCTCAACATACATAGGCGGCATTTTTGATCATAAAAAATAGTTTTATTACAATGACAACACGACACCAGTGACGTCTACTTTCTTTTCTTTCTTTGTTTACCTCTTAAAATTTGATCCTTCTCAGTTTGGTGGAACGGATTGGTCCTTGTTTTCTTCAAAAACTGAAATACAGAACCTGTCCCCTGAAACCAAGAAAGAAAAAAAAATAAAAACACAACAAAGGTTGCTCTAACGCGTTTCGACAGCCATGCTGTCATCTTTAGAGAGAAACTAGTTTCTCTCTGAAGATGACAGCTTGGCTGTCGAAACGCGTTAGAGCAACCTTTGTTGTGTTTTTTAATCATTCTTGGTTTCAGGGAACAAATTCTGCTTTTCAATCTTCTCAGTTTGGCCAGTTTTATATTGACTTTAAGATTTTCCCCTTTTGTTTTCATAAATTGGATTATTTTTTTAATTTTTTGCTGTTTTTTACAAAAAACTTCGATGTTTTGTCTTAATATTTACCTTTTCTTAAAATTTCGAATCTTTGTCAACATCTTTCTTAAGATTTTTCAGCAAAATTTTCATTTGTTTTATAACATGTTGAATTTATTCAAAATTTTCATTTTCCTTCTAAAATTTTGATTTTCTGACTTATTTTATTTCGCCTCTTTCGTTTAAACTTTCATCTTAAATGTCGATTTTTCTCAAAATTTCGACATCTTCATAAAAATTTCGAACGTCAAATTTGATGTCTTTTTCAAAATTAGAACTTCGAAATTTCAACTTTCTCAAAATGTTGACTTGTCTTCAAAATGTTGACTGCTCGAAACCTTGATTTAATTAATTAATTTTATCCTGAAATTTCGAATATTTTTTTCTCCAAAGGTTGATATTTTTCCAACATTTTCAACAAAATATTTCTCAAGATTTCCACCTTCTCTCAAAATTTCGATTTTTCTCGAAATTTTAATTTTTTTCCCAAGTTTTTACTTTTTTCAAAATTTTTATAAATTTTCATATAAATTCAACTTTTTTTCTTAATACTTCGATTTTGTATTAAATTTTAAATATTTTCTCAAAAGTCCCACGTTATTAAAAAAATACTGATTTTTTTTCTTAATATTTTGACTTTTCTAAAATATCGACTTTTTCTCAAAAATTAGGACCTTTTTGAAACTTCAGCTTCTTCAACATTTTTTCTGAAAATGTTAGCCACTTTCTCGATCTCAACTTTCATGTTCAAATTTCGATTTTTGAATATAGGTTATCTTTCCTACTTAAAATTCGTATTTCTTTTTGAAAGTGTTTTCCTTATTTTTAATTTGATTTTAGATTTTAATACATATTTATCAAATTTTCCTTTTTTTTAACACAATATACAATTAAAACTTCCAATTGTTGCTCGTAATTTCAACAAAAATAAAAATAATCGAATACTTGAGGATTGTGTTAAAATTTGCCTACAATTTTGAGAAAAAACCCGAAAATTTCAATACAAGAGTCATAAATTTAAAAAAGTACTTACAATTTTTAAAAAAAGTCAAAATGTTGATGAAAATATCAAAACTACCAAATTAAAGAGGAAATTTCCGTAAATAAAACGTCTCGAGAGAAGTCAAATTTTGAACAAAAACCTTGAAGAAAAAAAAATTTCGAATAAAATGTCCAAATTTCGTAAACCTGCAAACTTCATATAAAAATGTGAAAGTCTCGAAAATGTCAAAGTTTTTCCACAGACGGGAAATTTCTCAACATATGCGATACTTTTCTAGTCACAAAAGTTTTCAATAGAAAGGTAAAATTTTCGGTCCAAGGTTTCATAAAAAAAAATAAGAAGTGATTGTTTGAATTTTGGGAATATACTAAAATATTCACAGAAAATTTATAATTTACCTTAAAATACATCTCCATCAATCAAGGAAAGCAGCACACATTTCAAAGTTTAAGTCGTTGTAATAAACAAAGAAACCAAATTTGAAATTTAAGAGATCAAACTATCAACAAAAAAAAATAGTAAATTGTGGTTGACATTTACGATAATAAGCAAAAAGTTAAAATCCCTAGAATAAAATCCAGAAATTCAAAAAAAAAATAAGGGGAGGGAGTTAATTTTAGAAAACATTTTACATTGAAAAACATTTTATATAAAAAAAATTAAAGTAAAAATTTTCAAATTTCCTATCCTACATCTAAACTTAAAAGAACAAAATCAAATCTTTGAGATATAGGTCGACATTTTGGAAACAGGTCAAAGCGTTTAGAAAAGTTGAAAATTTCAAAAATAAAGTTGTGGAAATTTTGCAGACACCGCATGTTATCTACAAAATGCATAATACGTTACAGCATACATCAGTCAGGTGGTGGTAGCCAGCAGACTACAATCAAGATACTGAGACCAGGAGACTGACCTCAAGAGAGCAATACCAAAAATTTAAGGGTTTTTAACTAATTCAAAAGTACAACATTTAAAAAATTAGGCAATTCTGTACCCCAATACAGACGATTAACAACTTTTGGTGTCGTAGAATCATTCGGAAATAAGTCGACTGGTACGTAAATAGTCAGACTTCTGCTAAATCGATTGACTACCAAGTTTACAAATTTATTTGTGGTCTTTGACGTTGGAAACAATAGCAGATATAGTCAAAGGCATGCAATATTTTCTAAATTTTCGTTTAGTCCAATAAATAAAGTCTATATTTTAGCAGGAGACTGATCAGTTGGGAGACAAAATTCAAGAAAGGAAGTTTTTCTCGTTTCCTTTTTAGACTCGCGTTGACTACATTACAGCATTTATATGCTTAAATGTCAGGTGGTGGAGGCTAGCAGACTGCAATCAAGAAAGATACTGAGACCAGGAGACTGACCTCAAGAGAGCAATACCGAAAATTTGAGGGTTTTTAACTAATTCAAAATTACAAAATTTAAAATATTAAGCAATTCTGTATCCCAATACAGACGACTCACAAAGAATCATCCAGAAACAAGACGATTTTTACGTAAATAGACAGTATTCTGCTAAATCGATTGACTTAGACACAATCAAGTTTACAAATTTGTTTGTGGCCTTTGACGTTGGAGACAATGGCGGATAAAGTCAAAGGCATTTAATATTTTCGAGATTTTCGTTTAGTCGAATAGAGCCCAAGATTTAGGAGGAAACTGATCGGTTGGGAGAGCAAATTCAGGAAGGATTTTTTCCCGTTTTCTTTTTAGACTCACGTTGTCTCGAAATAATAATTATCAATTAGCTATTACATTTGCTGAGCTCCTTGTTAAAAAATTATTTGAATTTGAACGAAAATTGTAGAAAAGTAAAAAAATATCTGGAAGGAAATAGTGAATTTTGGAAAATAGTTAGAAAAAAGATATTAAAAGTGATGTTAACATTTCAAAATTAGAGTAAAGATGTTGAGGTTTACTGTCTTGCATTCAGAATTAAAAGATCGAAATCCAAATTTGGAGATTTCGACATTTCTGAAAGAATCAAAACGTTTGGAAAAAAGTGGAAATTTTGAGTATAAAGCCGTGAAAATTTTGCAACCACCATATATTATCTACAAAATACGTAATAAAAATAAAAAAAATTGCAAAGAATTCTCATTGCAGCACTTTTAAATGCCGTAATGCTTAGATGTCAGATAGTGGAGCCTAGCACATTGCAATTAAAAAAGAAACCTAGACCAGGAGACTGACATCAAGAGAGCAATAACAAGAAGTTGAGAGTTTTAATTTATTTAAAAAATACAACACTTAATGAAAAAATGAGGCAATTCTGTACCCATAATACAGATGATTAACAACAAAGGATCCTTCGGAAATACGATAACGCTTATGTAAATAGTCAGGATTCTGTTAAATCGATTGGCTTAGACGTAATCCAGTTTACAAATGTGTTTCTTTCTTTGACGTTGGACAGAATGGCAGACAGAGCATACAATGTTCAAAACTGTCATTAGGTGGTAGAACCTAACACATTGCAATTAAGAAAGAAACCCAAACCAGGAGACTGAAATAAAGAAAGCAATAACAAGAAGTTGAGAGTCCTAAATTATTTAAAAAATACAACATTTAACGAAAAAATTAGGCAATTCTGTACCCATAATACCGACGATTTACAAGTTTTGGTGCCAAAGGATCATTCGGAAATAAGACAACGCTTACGTAAATAGTCAGGATTCTGTCGATCGATTAGCTTAGACACAATCCAGTTTACAAATATGTTTGTGTTTTTGGTGTTGGACAGATTGGCAGACAGAGCACACAATGTTTCCCAAATTTTCTATCAATCAAATAATTTTAATATTATTTATAATTCAGCCCGAAACTGATTGATTAAGGGGCAAAATTTAAGGAGGTATATTTCTCTATTTTTCTTTTCAGACTGGCGTTGATTCTTTAAAATATCTTCGTCGTTTACGTTATAATTCAATAGTTCCCAGATTCGCTACAGATTATTTAATCTTGACCACTTAATCCAGTATGTGATCAAACATAAAGAAATATAATACAATATGCCTTATGACAATAAAAATTAACTAATATCAATCAATCGTTTATATATAACAACTCAGCAACAGTAACAGTTTAAGGCTAATTAGATATTTTAACAGATTCCAAATAATAATTAAATTAATTATTACATTTACTGAGTCTCTAGCTGGAGGAAATTTAAATTTTTGATGAAAATTGTTAAAATTTAAACAAATATTACGAGGAAAGCGCGAATTTTAGAAATTTTGTTTGGAAAAAGTACATAAAAGGATAGCCGACATTTCAAAATTGATGCAAAAGTTCTAAAGTTTTCTATTTTAGATTCAAATTTAAAAGAACTAAATTAAAATGTCGAGATTTCTGAAGGAGATCGAAATATCAAGAAGAAGTGAAAATTTCGAGTTTAAAGTCGTGGAAATTTTGCAGACACCGTATATTGTCTACAAAATGCATAAAATCATTTTTCAAAGAATTATCATCACAACATTTACATGTTTAGATGTCAGGTGGAAGGTCCAGTAAACTGCAATCAAGAAAGATATTGAGGCCAGGAGACTGACCCAAAAAGAACAACATCAGGAGGTTGAGAGATTTTAATTATTGTTGAAATGCAACATTTAACGAAGAAATTAGACAATTCTGTAACATAATACACAGGATTTGCAACTTTTGGTGGCAAATCCGGAAATAAAACAATTCCTAGTAAATAGTCAGGATTCTGTTAAATCGATTGGCTTAGACACAATCCAGTTTATAAATTTGTCAAGGCGCTGGACAGAATGACCGACAGGGTGAAACATATACAATATTTTCCAAATTTTTCTTCAATTCAATAATTTTAATACAATTTACGATACATATTGTAACTAACAGGAAACTGATTGATTAAGAGGCAAAATTCAAAAAGAAATATTTTTCTCGTTTTCTTTTTAGACTCATGTTGACTCAAAATAATAATTATCAATTAGCTATTACATTTACTGAGTTTCTTTTAAAAATTATTTGAATTTTGACGAAAATTGTTGAAATTTTAAACAAAAAATTGAACAAAAGGGAAAATTTTGGAAAAATAGTTAAAAAATCACATTAAAAGAAATGTTAACATTTCAAAATTAGAGTAAAGGTGTTGAGGTTTTCAATCTTGTATTCAGAATTAAAAGAACAAAATCCAAAGGAGATTTAGGTCGATATTTCTGAAAAAATTCAAAACTTTTAGAAAGAAGTGGAAATTTTGGATATAAAGCCGTGGAAAATGTGCAGCCACCACATATTATCTACAAAATGCATAATAAGAATAAGGCATTTTTCAAAAAACTGTCATTATGTGGTGGAGCCTAGCACATTGCTGTTACGAAAGAAACTCAGACCAGGAGACTGACATCAAGAAAGCAATAACAAGAAGTTGAGACTCTTAAATTATTTAAAAAATACAACATTTAACGAAAAAACTAGGCAATTCTCTACCCATAATACCGACAATTTACAACTCTTGGTGCCAAAGGATCATTCGGAAATAAGACAACATTTACGTAAATAGTCAGGATTCTGTAAAATCGATTAGCTTAGACACAATCAAGTTTACAAATGTGTTCGTGGCTTTGGCATTGAACAGAATAGCAGACAAAGCATACAGTGTTCTCCTAATTTTCTATAAATCAAATAATTTTAATATTATTTATAATTAAGCCGGAAGCTGATCGATTCAGGGACAAAATTTAGGGCGGTATATTCCTCTATTTTTATTTTCAGGGTCACGTTGACTCGAAATGAAAATAAACTTAATTATTATATTTACTGAGTCCCTTATAGATAGTTTTTTAAATTTTTGATGAAAATTGTTACAATTTAAACAAAAATTATAAGCAAAGAGCAAATTTTAGAAATTTTTTTCGGAAAAAGTGCATAACAGAATAGCAGACATTTCAAAATTAAAGCGAAGGTTCTGAGGTTTTTTATTTTAGATTCAAAATTAAAAGAATTACATGAAAATTTCGAGATTTCTGACAAAGATCAAAGTGTTAAGAAAAAGTGAAAATTTCAAGTTTAAAGTCGTGGAAATTTTGCAGGCACCTTATATTGTCTACAAAAGGCATAAATACATTTTCCGAAGAATTATCATCACAACATTTACATGTTTAGATGTTAGGTGGAGGAGTCCAGTAAAGTGCAATCAACAAAGATATTGAGGCCAGGAGACTGACCTCAAAAAACAATGTCAGGGGGTTAAGAGTTTTTAATTATTTCAAAAATACCACATTTAACGAAGCAATTAGACAAATTTCTACCATAATACACTGAATTTACAACTGAAAATGGACTTTTTTTTCTTGGACTTGGGCACTAAACAAATTAACGAATTCAATTATGTATAAGAGCCTTACAAGTACTGTGAAATCATTTGAAAAATTATTGAACTCCATGAACCTCTTAAAGGTAAGCAAAAATTTGGTAAAATTAATGAGCAATAGTTGTCTTATAATTTCTGAAAAGCTGCTGACGTTAAAAAAATTTCAACTCCAGAATCTGAAACCAGAAACTTGGAACCTTCAATTTACCTTTTTTTATTTTTCTGTAGGACTATTTCTCTTTCGAAGTTGGAGCGTTTTGAAAGTTGAAAAATTTTTGATATTTTCATTTAACTCAATTTCTCTCTTCGATGCTTTTTTTGTCCCCATAGGGCTCCATTTTAAAGAAGTTTTAGGTTAACAACGTAAGTAACCCTAATCTAGTTTCTTGATAAGAATAATGGTGAAGTAGTCGATAAAAACGTTGGTTAATTACGAACCTTAAGAACGTAACAAATTTAGAAACAAGCATTTATCTGATGGGTCAATTTTTAATCCCAGACATTTAATACCTCGTTACAGAAATAATTTATAAAATCTGGATCCAACATTGATTAAAATAATTAAGAACGACCAGTTTAAATTAGCAGCCCGTATCTGATTGGGCTAATTATTGCTAATTTAATGCAAGTCGTTTAAAAAATAAATCAGATCTTGTTACCACTAAATGTCAATAATGCCAATCGCAGAAATTCGCAAAATATTTCTATAAAAAGTCTTTGATGTCGTGCCGCCGCAGAGATGCTTCCAGAAATATGCAGTCGAGTCGCATAGCGCGATCGCGTTTCCCACCCTTGAAATCTGGTCCAAATATTTTATTGAAAGCCGTCGATAAATGCTCGGTTGTAGTAAAATTTTAATTGGGAGCATGGCCCTACAAAGAGCCACCGCGAAGCCATAGTCAAACGCTTTGGTTGCCCCTGAATAACCCCATAGTTTTGTCGCTGAAATACCCAAATGGAAATTGTTTGGTGAGGCAGGTATTTAGCTAATACGTAATTATCTTCCCTTACAATTTCTGTTTTTTATTTCAGAATCTGACATCCAAACGAGGGTTTTATTACACCTCATTGATACTTGGCATCAAGTCAAATAGGTAACTTGTACGTGAATAAACACTCTGTACATTACATATTTAAAAAGTCAAATTATTGAATGTTGCGGTAAATCTGTGATTTATCCAAACCGAAAGTAGTCTTCTCTAACAACGTAGGGAATGCAATATGGCATAAACAAAAGGTACCCCGACTACAAAACAGGTAGATGAGGTAAACAGTAAATTTGAAAAAATCATAAATATATAATATGTGCGTTCGTTCGGTTCAGGAAGAATATGTTATTGTTAGTTGGTCTTCTGAAGGGGATTATTATCCTGGGGAAGGAGGCGGGGTGACAGTTATTGCTATTTACAACTATGGCTGAATTCCAATACCCACACTGAACCTCAACAAGTCGGTATCTTATAATTTTTTACCACCTTGCAGGTGCTCTATGGGTGCATAATTTGCATTTATTCCTATAATTCATTTCCGATATCTTAATAACGTTCTTAAAATGGCATGTTTTATGGATCTCTTTTAATTAACAATAAAAAACCAGAGGCAAGTTGCAGTAACATTAAATATCTCAAAATGAAAAGTAGGCGGCAAATCTGTACCGACCACAAGATCAAAAGTTAGTATTTTTTTTTGAAAATTCGTTCTTTATTCTTTAGAACGAAATTTCAATCGACGTTTTTTTAAAGTTTCCGAATTTAAACAAGCTGTTAAATATTCTTCTTTAATATGTTGATTTGTAACATAAAATTAGGCTTCAATATTAATATTTTCAAAATTATAACTAAATCTTGTTAGAGATGCACACGATACATCGTTGTATAAAAAAAACGATGTTCTCGTTTTGATGTTCGATATTTTTGTATCGATACTTACGTTCTGATGTATCGATACATTTTTTCGATGTATCGATTGATAAAATACGTTAAAAAATCTTACTTTTTCGACGGTTAAAATTTATCTTGGTACCAGCTAATGTCACCTGATTTCACAGCCACTACTACTTTAATTTGTTTAAATAAATCGATTTTTTAAAAGCTGCAACTTTTAAAATTTCGACTTTTAAAATTTTGCCTCTTTTCAAACACTCGACTTCTCCAAAAACTTCAACTTTTTTCAAAATTTTGCCCACTTCACTTTAATGAAAATTACGATTTTTTTAACTGTTATTCGACCTATCGAACAGTTAATCCTTTTAAAAAATTTGACATTTTAAACATTCCAGTTTTTTAATTTAAAATTCCTGAAATTTCAACTTCTCTGGAAAAATCAGAGTGTCGAATTTTTTTAGTAAATTTTTCTGTAATTTCAAAATTTCGAGAATAAAACCAATGCAGCATATTAAGAAAAAAAATTCAAAAATTGAAATGCCTTAGAATATTATTGTAATTTGGAAAAATATCGAGTTGGAGAAAAGAGTCGAATTTTGGGAAGAAATAACTAATTTTAAGAAAATAATTCAAAATTTCGAAAATAACGCATTTCAAAAAAAAAGTCGACATATTCTGGGATCGTTGTGGGTTTCCTAAAGTGTAGGCCAGCACTTAAGGCCACTCTTTCCGGGCCCATTATGCTATCCACGTGACTTAAGTCGACATATGCTTAAAGCAAGTAATGAAATTTCAAAACAAAAGCCGGAATTTCAAGAAAACGGTCGAAATTTCAATAAAACAGTCGAAATTTCAAGAAAACGGTCGAAGTGTCTAAAAAAACTGCCAGAATTAACGAAAAATTCCAAGATTTTTAGAGAAACTAAAAATTTAAATAAAAAATTAGAATTTTGCGAAAAAAAATTAACTTTGTAAATAAAGCCTAAAAGCAGAAAGACAAATTTTGTAAAAATAGTGGAAATTTTGAAATAAAGACAAATTTCGGGAACAAAAACGAACTTTGGGAAAAAAATGTCAATTTTTTATAGCCAGTCGTTTGAAGAATAGTCAAATAATGAAAAAATTGAAAGGCCTAAATAATCGGTTTTGGAGAGTCCGAATTTCAAAAAATATGGTAGGTTAGAAAAATAATAAAATTTTAAAAAGTAAATGAATTTAGAGCTAAAAATCCAAAGTTCCAAAACCCAAAGAAATTTTGAAAAAAAATTCGAAATATCGAAAAAAAAGAACCGAAATTTTGAGAGGAAGATCGAAATTTTGAAAAAAAGTCGAAATTTACAAACAATTGGAAATTTTTCAGAGGTAGTCAAATTCGAAATCAAATTCTAGTTTCGGATAAGGTACAAATTTTGAGAAAAAGTAGAAATTTCAGGAAACGAGTTAAAATTTCAAAAAATAAAAGTTAAAATTCCCCCGCCGAATATTTATTTTCTCATGACAAGCTCCTTTTCATACCGCCCCTTTCATACTGTAACGTCAGAAAATGTCCAATAGAAATAAATTTCGAAATTTTGAGAAACTAGTAGAAATTTCCACAAAGTTGGATCTAAAAGATCGGTTGAAATCTACAAGGAAAATGTTCATCAATTTTTTTACTTTTCAAAACTTTCAAAAATTATCTTCTAAATTTTCTGGATAAATATTATTCTCAAAATTTTTACTTTTTTATCAAAAGATCGACCGCATTTCGAAATGGTAATTTTTTATAAATAAGTTCAAATTTGATTACAAAAACATCGAAATTTTAACAAAAAGGCGAATCTTAAGAAAGGCGAATTAAGAAAGGCGACATTTAGGAAAAATAACGAGGAATTTTGAGAGAGAAATTAAATATTTTGAGACAAAAATTCGAAATTTTGAGAAATATAGCTTACAATCAAAGAAGTCAATTTCTGCTTTTTCTCAGAACAAAAGAGTTTCACTTCTGGTATGATGGACATACTGAATTACCGTGATCTTCTGTCTAAACTTTCCTATACTTTGTACCAAATTTTCAATGGAGAAGAGTTTCGCCTCTGGTCTGGTGGACATACTGAGTTACCGTGCTCTGATGTTTTGAAATTGGCCCTTTTAATTTTTCATTTTTGTATATTTTTTGTATTTTATTTTTCATTTATTGTTTCTTTGTTCCTGAAGTAGCTCCCTATGATGGTTGACGAAACGTCGAACACTTTTAGTAGTTCTTTGACACGGTCCAATCCCGGAAGAAATATATCCTGCAATTTTAAGAAAATGTTGAAATTTTAAGGAAAGGATTAATTTTGAAGGAAAATATCTGACATTTTTAAATTGGTTCTTCCAGTTGGAGGAGCAAGCGTCCCACCTTGCCCTATTCTAGCTACACCAATGCCAAGTTCAAGATTTCTAGAAAGAAAAACCAATAAATTCAAAATTATTTCTTATTACACAGGACAGGACTGCATTAATTAATATAACCCTAATAAATGTTAGGTGGGCTAGCTATGGACCCCTAGCACTCATGGTATAGATTAGGGGTCGGCAAACCGCGGCTCGCGAGCCGCATGCGGCTCTCTAAAAGACAATGGCGGCTCTTTAAATTCCACTAAAAAATAAATAAATAAAAGCTAGGGTAGACAGACAGGCAGAAATGAATAACCATTAAACAAGTGACCTACTGAAGTCGAGTTTCTCAAAAATACTTTTCTAGGAATTTTCACGTTTTGCTTAAATTTTGACAAACAAGTTATGATTTTAAGAAGTATTTTTCAGAAATTTTTGATTGATCATGTTGCTTGAAAAAATACATTTTTGAAATTTCTAGCAAAGACCAATTTGGAAAGTCGAAATGATTTTACTTTTTTATTTGTAAATGTTCCATAGCCTTAACATTTCGTGAAAAAAGATGAATTACTTTTGTGGAAAAAAAAATTAATTCTCAGAAGCAGCAAATATCAAAGTTCGAATAAAAGCTGAAATTTCTAGAAAAAGCCGAATTTTAAGAAAAAGGAAGAGATTTCGATAAGATTAAGAAAAAGAAAGAGACTTTGAAAAAATTGAGAAAAAGGAAGAGACTTCAAAAACAATTGATAAAAAGAAAGAAATTTCAAAAATAGTTAATTTATTAAAAGTTTTCAAAAAAGGGTATAATTTTAGAAAAAAAACTGGATATTGACAATAGATTGAAGCCCAAGAACAAATTGAAAACGTGACATTTTTAGACAAATTTGATTTTTTTTTAAACTGTAAAATATCAAAAAGACAAATTATAAAAATAAACTGGACGCTTAAAAACATTTGTCGAACTTTAAAAAAGGCAAAGTTTTTCATTAAAGAAGAACTAAATCAAATTTTAGGAAAAATTTCAAGGAGAAAGTCAGAATTTTAAGAAAAGCTCGAAATTTCCACAAAAAATTTGCAATTTTTCAGAGAAATTTTAATTTTAAGGAGAAATTTGAAATTTCGAGAGCAAGACGTTTTAAAAAATCCAAATTTTCTGATAAATTCAAATTTATAAAAAATTGCCAAAATAATTTCGAAAGAAAAGAGAATGTTGATAAAACTTCCGGTTTCGAAAAAAATATTGAATTTTAAAAAAATGGTCAAAATTTCCCAGAGAAAGCTAAATTTTAAGAAAAAATGAACTTTTGAGATTTGAAAATAAAAAAATAAAAAAAATTTCGTTCGAAACAGAGATTGAAATTTCCAGAAAAAGCCTAATTTTGAAAAAAAAAGATTGCGAAAAAAATGAATTCGTCAAAAGTTCTCAAAAAACGCAAAATTTTTTAAAAAGACTTCGAATTTTTACAATACATTGAAATTCGCAGAACAAATTTAAAAGCCTGACATGTTTAAACAAATTTAAATTTTGTATAATATTGTAAAATTTGAAAAGAGAAATTGTAAAAAATTAAAAGTTTAAAAAAATTGTCCAACTTTTTCAGAAGTCGAAGTTTTTCAGAGTAGAAGAAAATAAAAAATTTGCAATATTCCAAAGAAAGTTAATTTTGAGAATAAATTGAAATTTCGAGAACAAAACAAATTTCTCTCTGAAGATGACAGCTTGGCTGTCGAAACGCGTTAGAGCAACCTTTGTTGTGTTTTTTAATTTTTCTTGGTTTCAGGGGACAAGTTCTGTGTTTCAATTTTTAAAACAAATTAAAAAAAACCTCCAAATTTTCAGATAAATCGAGTTTTGACAAAATTGGTAAAATAATGTTGAAAGAAAAGAAAATGTCGATAAAACTTCCAGTTTCGAGAAAAGTATTGAATTTTTAAAGGTCAAAATTTCCCAGAGAAAGTCAAATTTTGAGAAAAAAAATTAAATTTTGAGATTTGAAAATAGATGAATTTAGTTCGAAATAAAAGTTTTTTGCAGAATTTCCAGAATACCGAATTTTGAAAAATCGAGATTTCGAAAAAAGTGATTTATTAAAAGTTTTCAAAAAGGATAAAATTTTTAAAAAATTGTCGAATTTCAACGATAAATTGAAACCCAGAACAAATTTAAATCCTGAAATTTTTAAACAAATTTAAATTTTGTGAAAAATTGAAATATTTCGAAAAAAGCAGATGTAAAAAATTGAAAGATTAGAAAAAATCTAACTTTTAAAAAGCTGAAGTTTTTCAGAGCAGAAGGAAAATAATTTGCTTTCTAGGGAAATTTAATTTTTGAGAATAAATTTGAAATTTCGAGAGAACGAATTAAAAAAAAAACTCCAAATGTTCAGATAGATTCGAAATTTGATAGAATTGGTAAAATAATTTCGAAAAAAACAACAATGTTGATACAACTTCCAGTTTCGAGAAAAATGTTGAACTTTAATGAAAGGTCAAATTTAAAAAAAAATGAAATTCTGAGATTAAGTCTATCATTTTAAAAAAATTTGACGAATTCGTCAAAAAAAAATTACAGCTTGCAGAAATAATAAAATGTCGAATTTTAAAAATCGAAATTTCAAAAAATCCGAATTTTGCGAACCAAGTCCAAACCTGTAGAAAATGCATAAAAGTTTAAATGTTTTGTAAAAGTTGATATTTGGGCAAAATGACTAAATTTGGAAAAAGGACGAATTTTGAAAAGAATATAGAAATTTCGAAAGAAGTGTTGAAGGTCAAAATTTCCCGGAGAAAGTCAAATTTTGAGATTAAGTCAAACATTTTGAAAATATGTAGATAAATTTCGTCCAAAAGATCGCAGATAGCAGAAGAAATAAAATGTCGAATTTTAAAAGTCGAAATTTCGAAAAAAAAACAAATTTTGCGTAACAAGTCCAAATTTGTAGAAGATAAATAAAAGTTTAAATGTTTAGTAAGTTAAGTTTGGGGAAAATGTCAAAATTTGGTAAAAGGACGAATTTTAAAAAGAATGTAGAGAGTTCCAAAATTTAGAACAAAGTCAAAAAAGGTAATTTCGGGAAAAAGTGAAATTTGAGAATAGTTCTAAATTTCGGAAAAAGAAAACTGAAGAAAGGTCGAAATCTCCAAAAACTATTTTACTTAATATCTCCAATTACTTCAAATGTTTACTTTTTTTATTAAAAAGTTGACAAAAGATAGATTTTTGAGAAATAAGTCAAATCTCTCAGTAAGTTGAATTAGAAAAAAATAAATATTTTTACTAATTGTCGAATTTTGAGAAGAAAGGAAGAGTTGGGGTAAAAGTCTAATTTTAGGAACAAAATAGATATTGAAAAGAAGACTAAAATAATGAAGAGTAAAAAAGTCGAAATTGCAAAAAAAAAGGCAATTTTTGAAGTAAACGTCTAAATTTTGGGCAATAAAAGGTGTTTTGGGGTGAATATATTTTCGTTTGACTACATGAGTCCCATATTTTCCCTGATTTATCTGATTTAATTTTGAAATAAAATGTAAAAATCAAAAATAAAAATCTGTGGCTCTTTGAAATTTACGAAATCAATTTTTTCATTGCGACTGGCTCTCCAAACATTTTTACTAATTGTCGAATTTTGAAAAGAAAGAAAGATTTGGGGTAAAAGTCTAATTTTAGGAACAACATAAATATTAAAAAGAAGACTAAAATAAAGAAGAGTTAAAAAAGTCGAAATTGCGAAAAAAAGGCAATTTTTAAAGTAAACGTCTAAATTTTGGGCAATAAAAGGTGTTTTGGGCTGAATATATTTTCGTTTGACTACATGAGTCCCATATTTTGTTTGTTTTATCTGATTTAATTTTGAAATAGAATGTAAAAATCAGAAATAAAAATGTGTGGCTCTTTGAAATTTACGAAATCAATTTTTTCATTGCGACTGGCTCTTTCGGTTTAAAAGTTTGCTACGCCATTCAGGAGTCCATGGATGCCAGATTAGGAGACTCTCCTTCGGGAAAAGCTCAACATATTGGAATTTCGTTATATATTTCAGGTTAGGCGTGATACAATTGTATCATGCAGGTTAAGTACGTTTCTAAATATTCAGGCCTTCTGTTATCTATTAGACTGGCTACTCTACTTTTTTTTTTACTAACAAGAGGTTTGGATGGTGGCAAATGGAAGAAAAAATATTTAAAAAAATATATAAGGAACCAGCTATTACACGCCATTTTGTCTGCAAAATTAGAATTATTACTGAGGGAAAAAAATAACTTAACGGAAAAACTGTCAAAATTGCAGAAAGCTTTTAATTTGTTAAATTCTCGGATCGATCTGTTTTGCTTTCATACCCCAATCTGTCCCAGGTTTGAATTGAAAATTAAATAGGGTAGCTATAGATGGTGCTGTCGATCAAAGATACTGTTGCGCGTTATCGGTTCGATAATTAAAACTTCGTGATTTGTAAACACTTTATTTCCAAATTATTTCGGAACACTACAATCATTCATTTAACTATCAAATTATCTAACTAACTGACTATATGACTGACTAATTAACTGACTAACTGAGGGAAAGACGACCACGTATTTATACCGTTACGGTTTTCTAGAACGGATCTTCGCATAAGGTTATCGCTTGCGGAGCGCTTATCTGTCGTATGATTCATTCTGGCGGCAACTTCCCATTCTCAAATGTTTCCAGAGAGTTCCTTACGCTATACACTAATACAAATTTTATAACTACATTTTTTTACAATACTTTTTATTTATAAAATAAATAATACAACTAACTTAATCATCTATGCGCGGTTGAGTTTGTGCAGATTGCAGAATGATGTTTTGTTCAAATTCGTTGATACGATCACAGTCGCTGTCTAGCGAGTCTCCCACATAAAATTGCAAAGGGTTATCAAAATAAGGGTAAACAAAGGATATAGAGGTTCAAATGATTATAAGGTTGGTGATTTAGTTCTCATCTAACTCCACCAGCAGGTGAAGAAATGTGGGAATTTAATTTATTCGCGAATATTGTAAATCTCCAGGTTATTCTATTGTGTTCGATGCATTAAAGATATCAGATCAAATGCATCAATCTACCATGATACACCTAATTTATCAGCAGGGGTCTTATTAACAACAATCCTTCAGAGTCGCGTTAAAGAATCGTAATTAATGCTAATATTTTCTGAATTATTTGGGCGTATCAACGATGCATTAGTTTCATTAGTGTTTTGTAATTAAAACAACTCCAGATAGAGTTAATATCCAATTTATATTGCAGCTTTAACTTGTTGTAGGTATAGCATTATTAAAATTTTACATACTAGTGATTGAATTAATTTTGCACTCATGAAAGGAATGTAATTAGATATAGTTTTAATACCAGGATTAATTACAAGGTAGCGAACAAGAAGAAAATAATGGAAGCACAAGTCTATCCAATATAGCATACAATTTAAATTGTTTTGCAACCCATATGGTTTTTATTATTATTTCATTTAAAATCGCCGTAGTATTTCTGGATAGTTTATGAGCCACATCGGTTTTCCTTTATTTCGGTTGGTTGGAATATAAGTAATTGTTATATTTCACCCTTTTTGTTATTTCGACTTTTTTGGAAAATTTTGATCTTTTTTAACTTTTTAAAACATTTATAAGTACTAAACTTTATTAACGATTAAAACAACAACATATTTTAAAAATGGCATAACCACCGATGATGCCGAAAAGCGAAAGCAGGTCCGGTCGTAGCAAATATTTATAGAAACATCGTGGAATTCTTAATATCTGTTGTTGTGTTAATCGTTTATAAAGTTTAGTAATTAGAAATATTAAAGAGTTCCACATAGTAAGAATTAGAAACATCAATTATTTTGTCAAGCTCAAAAAATCAACTTCTTTGAACTTTTTTCCTTTTTTTTTATTTGGAAAATTTCAAAATTTCCTCTTTTTCAAAATTTCCACATTTTTTTATATTCTGAAAATTTTGGTTTTTCAAATTTTGAGTTTTTCTAAAAATTTTAAATTTCTTATATATTTTGAATCAACTTGAAAATTTCGAATTTTGTCCGAATTTCTACGAATTTTTGAAATTCCAGTTTTCATAAGAATTTTTTTTGGAAAATTTAATTTTTGGTAAAATTTCATATTCTTGAAATTTAAACTTTCTTCGCAAGTTTGATTCTTTTGAAAAATTTGATATTTCAGAAATTTTTATATTTTAATATATCCACTATTTTCAGAATTGTATTTTTTTTTCAAACTCGGTTTTTTTAGAAATTTCTTACTGTTCTCAAAATTGTCCGCTTTCTCAATATTTTGACTTATTTTAAAAATTTCCACTTTTTTCAAAATTACCTCTTTCGGGATTTTGAAATCTCTATTTTACTTTTAAAATTCCAACAATTTTTTCTCTAAATATTCTTTCCTTTCTCACTCTTTTTTTTAGAGAACTCCACTTTGCAAGTTTCGATTTTTCTTTTTAATATTCTAAGGTTTCAAAATTAGCACCATTTTCAAAATTTCGGCTGTTGTCGAATTTCGCATATACATTCATAAATTTTGACTTTTCGAGAGCGGTTACCAACGTTTTTCAAAATTTCGCCTTTTTCAAAAATTTTGTTTTTTGCTGAATCCTTTGACTTTATTGAAAATTTTAACCTTTCCAAATTTCGACTTGTTTCAAATTCATATTTAGTGTCTTTATAAAAACTTCCTCTTTTTTTGAAAATTTCAACGCTTTAAAATTTCGATTTTTTCAAAATATCCGTTTATTTTTAAGTTTCCTATTTTTCAAAATTTTGCCTCTCTCTTTTAATTGATTTTAAAAATTCTCATTCTTTTTTAAATTATGATTTTACGTTTTTGAGAAATTCTGAGTGTTAAAAGGTTTGCCTATTTCAAATTATCGATTTGAATTTTAACCGTTTAAAATTTGGACTTTTTCAAAATATCCGTTTATTTTTAAATTTCCCATTTTTCAAAATTTTGCCTCTTTCTTTTAATTGATTTTAAAAATTCTCATTTTTTTTTAAATTATGATTTTAGGTTTTTGAGAAATTCTGAGTGTTCAAATCGAAATAAAATCGAAATCTTGTTAAAAATAGTCTTCGGTGTTAAGCCTTCTAGAAAATCTGAAATTTTCGAAAGAGATAGATATAAAAAAAATGAAATCATCAAGTCGAAATTTTCCAATACTCGAAATTTCGAAAAAAGGAATATTTTTAAAAAATGTCGAAATTTTGGACCATTGAAAATTGTATGAGAAAAATGTTAAAATAAAAGTTTTGAAAAAGTCAAAATTTTAATAAAAACTTCAAAATTTGGAAATAAAATGGGTATCATAAAAGAAATTCATTAAAAAACTCCACATTTTGATCTACAGAGAGGCTAAAATTTTAGAAATTTTAAATGAAAAAAGTTGAAATGTTTAAAAAGTTAAATTTTTCAAAAAGGTGAACTGTTCAATAAGTCGAATAAGATTAAAAAAGATCGAAAGTTTCTGTAAAGTGGAAGTTTTCAAAATGGGCAAAAATTTAAAAAAGTTTGGATCTTCGATAAAGTCGAAACTTTGAAAAGAGTTGAAGTTTTAAAAGTCGAAACTTTAGAAAAAGTTGCAACTTTGGAAAACCTCGAAATGTTAGGCAAAGGCTAAATTTAAAAAGGCAGCAATTAAAAAAAAACTCTAGTTAAAATATTTATTTACTTAAATAAATTTAGTGAATAGGATTGGGTGACATATAATATAATTAGATGTATATCTTGCTTAATTTTCAGAAAATTAGTAATATTAAAACGTTTTTAATAGAAGCTATCTTTTGCTAAACAATGATGCCATTAAAGTTGCAATTATCTCTAAAATGCGCCACCGAGAAATGACAATTTCCGTCCGTTAGTCTGCGTCTACATACGCTACAGATCCCAATTCTGGATCGATTTTTGTGATTAGGAATTTTTCATAGTAGAAACTTATGGGTTTAGGAAAAAAGTTGTCCAAATAGTTTAATTGTTATTCAACAATGATCGAGTTTACTAGGGAAAAATCATGTTTTTGTTGACGATTTTAGTTGGTTTATTATTAAAGAAAATACCGGTTATTAAAATGCAATAAAATAAACAGCAAGGACCGTCAACAGATCGTCTAAAATTAGCCCCACTCATAGACCTGTTCAATAAACACGCATTTAATAGACAAATCATTAAACGTATCTTTTTTTAGACGTGTGGGAGACACATTATTAGACGAAAGCAAAACCAGAAAGTGATGATTAAAGTTTATCTAATAAACGACAGCTAGACAGTCATAAAATGTGTAATTTACAGGCCAAAGTTCTGAGAGAAGACCCGTCGTCGAATGTTAATGTAATTTGAATAAAAACATCTTTCTGGATGGGTTCGATTTGAACTAATTATAGAAATACCGAATTAGTCCGGATAGTTGGTCGATTGGCGGTGCATGGGAGACATATGTTTGTGTCATCGTCGCGTATGCCGACAAAGGCCGTCTTGGCAATCAAATGAAATGGTTTTGTCCGCATAAGAACCGTAATCAATCTGTTATACGAGTACTCCACCTAAATTACAAGCTATGGCCATGGGAACCAATCAATAAGTTAAATTATGATTAAGTCGCCTATACTATAAGAAAGTCATTAAATGGATGAGTTCCTAGGGCACTGTCTGGAATAAAGTTTTAATTTTACACCATGTGGGTAGTTGGTACTAATTACACTAAATGTATTTGATCAGTTGAACTGACGAATTGATCTCATCGATTTTTCTAATTTATAGATTCATACGTCACAATTAAAATGGTTGTACATTTTTTAACGGTTGAAAATGTCAATCATTTTTTTACCATTTGTTGTATTAGGAGGGGAAGTCAAAATTTCAGGAGACAAAGCTATAAAAAGGCATTTTTTAAAAAGTGATCAAAATAATGCACAAGTTAAATTTTGAATCGATATTTATTTATTAGTCACCATTTATAAAGTCTTAATTTTCCCCCCATAAATATGAAATAAGTAATTAAGTCAATAAGAATAATTATTCCATGAATTAGACAATTTGTAACACCAATTTTAATTAAGATTTGATTGGATTAGAGTTGAAATATCAGAAAAAAGTCCCTTTTTCAAGCTTATGGTCAGACTTCTTTTATTCATAACTATTAAATTTTATTAACGATTAAAAAGTAACCAATATTAAAAATTCCACAATGTTTCGATAAATATTTGCTAATCCCAGACCAGGTTTTGCTCTACAGCATCATCTTTTATGGAAGTTTACCGCAGTAATGTTAGCAACAAGTTTTTAGGATCTCCGATGAGTATACGAAACGTAAACGCTAGACTGCTACCGTCCCCTGATTTTTAGCTTAGACTGTCCACGTAGATCGTAGATACAATAATACAAATTCCCAAGCAGCTTTTCAGCAGATTTTTCAGAGCTGATAACACTACAATGCTTATGTGATAAAATTTACGCCGCAGAGCTTCACCCAAAAGCAACTTAGAAGGAGTGGTAGAGCTCCTATGTTGCCGTTACTTCAAGATGTTTCCCTAACATGTGAAATAAAGTATCAAAATTCCATATTATGTGTAATTTAAATTTTTTTATTTTATCCAAATTTTCAAAAAGTTTAACTTTTAAAGAAATTTCTTAAACATTAAATCGTCTTTCAGAATTTTAACGTTTTTTAAGACATTTTTTTAATTTTTACTTCAAAAATTTTATCACCTTTTCAAAAATTTTGCCAATAGTCCAAAAAGTACCCCTTTTTTTAAAAATTTCGGTTTTTATTCAAAATTCTAATTTTTTCTTAAAATGTCGCCTTTTTCGTTATTTTATTTTAAATTCAAATTTTATTTTAAGACTTAAAAAATTCGACTCCTTTTATAAATTCAACTTTTTAATGATTTTGACTTCTTCTAGAAACTTTGACCTTCTGAGAATCAACATTTTTAAAGTATTAAGTAAACTAAAAATTTTAAAGTACCTATAAGGTAAAAAAGCAAAAATTTTCATTAAAGCCAACATTTACGAAGTAAAAATTCGAGAATAGCTGAACTTCTGGAGTCGAAATTTTCAAATAGTCAAAATTTTAAAGAGTTGGGAAGCCTGAAATTTTTGAGGAAAATTCGAAGTCTTGAAAAAAGTAAGAATTTTCAAAGGTAAAAATTTGCGAAAATTGGCAAAAGTTTCAAGAAAAACCCGAAATGGCGTAAAAAGTTGAGATTTTGAAAAAAGTGCAAATCTTGGGAAAATAAAATTTTCAAAACAAATTTGTTGAATTCTTTAGAAAAAGGTCGAAAATTTTCATTCAAAATTTCAATTTTTTTTCAATTTAAAAAAATCGAATTCTTCAAAAGCAATTGTAATGTTCGTAAAAAAGCCCAATTACCGAAAAAAAAAATCAAATTTACACAAGTCAAGATTTTGAAAAAATATTTTCGAAAATTTCAAAAAGGGTAAAAATTCAGACTCTTCAAAACAGTGGGGATCTAAAATAACGTCGAAATTTGAAAAAAAAAACAAATATCTTATGAGATATCCGTTCTTTTTTCTGCAAATTAAACTTTTTTGAAAATTTCATCTTATATGTAAGATGAAATTTTTATGAAAGTTTAATCTCCAGAAAAATTCGAAATCATGCAAAAAGTGGTAATTCAAGAAATGGACGAAATTTACAAATTAGTCGAAAGTTTAAAAAAGATCCAATTAAAAATAGTCGAATTTCAAAGAATGTCGAAATTTTCAAGGAAAGGCGAAATTCTCAGAAGCTCAAAATTTCTAGAAAAAAGTCAAAATTATGAAAAAAGTTAAAGATTATAAAAATAGTCATAATTTTTTTATTCAAGTCTTAAAGAAAAATTTAAATTAAAAAAATAATTACAAAATACACGGCATTTTAGGAAAAAATTAGAATTTTGAATAAAAATAGAAGGTTTTAAAAAAGAGGACATTCTGAAAAATTGTCAAAATTTCCAAAAGCGATAAAATTTTTGAGAAATGGCGAAATGGCGTAAAAAGTTGAGATTTTGAAAAAAGTGCAAACCTTGAAAAACCAAAATTTTCAAAACAAATTTGTGAAAAGAGTTGAATTCTTCACAAAAAGTCGAACATTTTCAAAATCAAAATATCAATTCTTTCTTCAATTTAAAAAAAGTCGTATTCTTCAAAATCAATTGTAATGTTCGCAAAAAAGCCCAATTACCGAAAAAAAAATCAGATTTGCACAAGTCAAGATTTTGAAAAGATATTTTCGAAAACTTCAAAAAAGTCAAACTTCAAAAAAGTGGGAATCTAAAATAACGCCGAAATTAAAAAAGAAACGAATATCTTATGAGATATTCGTTTTTTTCTGGAAATTGAACTTTTTTGAAAATTTCATCTTGCATGTAAGACGAAATTTTCGAAAAAGTTTAATCTCCAGAAAAAGTCGAAATCATGCAAAAAGTGGTAATTCAAAAAATGGACGAAATTTACGAATTAGTCGAAAGTTTAAAAAAGATCCAATTAAAAATAGTTGAATTTCAAAGAATGTCGAAATTTTCAAGGAAAGTCGACATTCTCAGAAGCTCAAAATTTCTAGAAAAAGTCGAAATCATGAAAAAAGTTGAATTTATAAAAATAGTCAAAATTTTTTAAATTCAAGTCTTTTAAAGAAAAAGTTAAATTAAAAAAATAATTACAAAATACACGACATTTTAGGAAAAAGTCAGAATTTTGAATAAAAATAGAAATTTTCCAAAAAAAAGCGGACATTCCGAAAAATTGTCAAAATTTGTAAAAGAGATACAATTTTTGAGAAGTGGCTAAATGGCGTAATAAGTTAAGATTTTGAAAAAAGTGCAAACCTTGAAAAACCAAAATTTTCAAAACAAATTTATGAAAAGAGTTGAATTCTTCACAAAAAGTCGAAAATTTTCAAAGTCAAAATATAAATCCTTTTTCCAATTTAAAAAAAGTCGTATTCTTCAAAATAAATTGTAATGTTCGTAAAAAGCCCAATTACGGAAAAAAATCAAATTTGCACAGATCAAGGTTTTGAAAAATCTTGAGATATTCGTTTTTTTTTCTGGAAATCAAACTTATTAGAAAATTTTAGCTAAATTTACAAATTAGTCGAAAGTTTAAAAAGGATCGAATTAAAAATAGTCAAATTTCAAAGAATGTCGAAATTTTCAAAGAAAATCTAGTCTAAATTCCAGAAGCTCAAAGAATTTTTGAAAAAAGTCAAAATGTTTATAAAAAGTTTTATTTTTTTTTTGAAATAAAATCTTTTTGTTTTCAAGTTTAATCCAAATAAAAATTTCAACTTTTCAAAAACTTGAATTTTCAAAAAAATTGGAAGCCTAAAGACTGAAATTTTTATAAAAGTTTTTATAAAAGTTGCAATTTTCGAAATTTAAATTTAAAAAAAAGTAGAAGATTTAAAAAGAAGCAGACGCTTTTTATGAAATATCGAAATTTTTCAAGTCAAGATTTTAAAAAAGTCGAAATTTTAAAATAATTAAAAATTTGTTTATAAAAGGTAGGAATTTTGAAAAAAAGTTAAATTATGAGCAGTCGCTTGGTTGAGAAGACCTGCTGTATGGATTTAGATTTATACGATACATCGAATATCGAATAAATTTACCGATGTATCGAAACGTATCGATACATCAATTCAACATCGATGATTTAAAAATTTTGTGCATCCCTATATCAACGTACCTGTCAATTAATTTGCTGTCTACCCACACGAATTTGGACACACCGAAACTTGTCACATTGACAGACGTTATTAACGCCTCCCTAGGCCCCGTTAGAGTTCGAATTTTCAAAAAGTCTTTCTTAGTGTGCGCCTACATTTCGAAAAGAACCTCTGTGCAAAATTTCGAGTTCCTAGAATTAGCGATTTGGGCTGCGTCGACTTCGATATTTGAAAATTTGACTTCGATTTTTCAAAGGTTCGAACTTTTAGAAAGGTTCGACCTTTTTTGAAATTGTTGAAATTTCAACCATTTATGTAAATTTTTTTCAGTATCCATTTTTATATATTGTGACGAAGTGTAATTATAAAATTTAGCTAGGAATTTTCTAGAAAATTTGATAAGGGAAAGCAGCCGCGGTAGTGAATCAAACGACGGATAAACACTCCAGAAATGTCGGCAAACGATAAGCCTTATCAGCTGGTTCCTTCTAGAACCCAAAGCGGGACCTATATAAGGCGGCAGCTTTTCCCTCAGTTATTTAGTTAGTCATTCAATAAGTCCGTAGGATAAGTAGGAAAAAACAAAATTTTGACAAAACTCGATTTTATTATTCAACATAGTTGCCTTCGAGAGCGATACAACGAGTATAGCAATTTTCCAACTTTCCGATACCACTTTTATAGTACGATTTCTCTTTCTCGTCAAAATAGACCTTGGTTTTAGCGATTACTTCATCATTTGACTTAAATTATCTTTCTAACAAGCATTCTCTTGAGATCTGAAAACAGGAAAAAGTCGCTGGGGGCTAAATCTGGAGAATACGTTGGGTGGGTAAGCGATTCGAAGCCCAATTCATTCAATTTTGCCATCGTTTTCATCCATTTGTGACACGGACCTTTTTACTAGTTTAAACATAACATTATAACTGTAAACAAATTTCTTGAAAGTAAAAACTATCAATTATTATTTTTTTATCGTAAAATGTTGATCATATACGGCTACGTAGATCCTCTTTTTCAATTTAGATCCAATATTGTAATTTGTAATTAACAGAAATAATTACGTTTATGATTCCGAGAAAAAGTTCAAAAATTTTATATATTACCAGGTCATTCAATAAGTCTGTAGGATAAGTAAGAAAAAAACAAAATTTTGACAAAACTCGATTTTATTATTTAACATAGTTGCCTTCAAGGGCGATACAACGAGCTCAGCGATTTACCAACTTTTCGATACCACTTTTATAGTACGATTTCCCTTTCGTCAAAAATGGCCTCAGTTTTAGCGATTACTTCATCATTGGACTTAAATTTTTTTCCTACAAACATTCTCTTGAGATCAGAAAACAGGAAAACGTTGCTGGGTGCTAAATCTGGAGAATACGGTGGGTGGGTAAGCAATTCGAAGCTCAATTCATTCAATTTTGCCATTATTTTCGTGTCACCGTGACACGGTGCATTGTCTTGGTGAAACAACACTTTTTTCTTTTGCAAATGTGGCCGTTTCTTTGCGATTTCAGCCTTCAATAGATCCAAAAGTGCACAGTAGTAGTCTCTGTTGATGGTGGTTCCTTTTTGGAGATAGTCGATGAATATTACTCCATTCGCATCCCAAAATACAGAAGCCATCGCCTTACTGGCTGACTGTTGCGTCTTTGCTCGCTTTGGATTCGGTTCGTCGACTGCTGTCCACTCAGCTGACTGTCTTTTGAATTCTGGTGTGTAATAGTGAAGCCTTGTCTCATCCATTGTTACATATCGACGATAGAATTCCATTTTATTGCGGTTTAACAGCGCCAAACACTCCTCTGAAGCATCAATTCGTTGTTTTTGGTCGACTGTGAGCTTATACGGCACCCACTTTGCACAGAGCGTTTGCATACCCAAATGTTCGTGTAAAATGGTAAAAACACTACCATCTGATATCTTTACAATGTCAGCTAGCTCGTACACCTTTAATTTGCGATCGTTCATAACCAATTTGTGGATTTTTTTGATGTTTTATGGAATAACAGCCTCATTTGGGCGTCCACTGCGCTCTGCATCATTTGTGCTGGCACGTCCACGTTTAAATTCATCAATCCACTTCTCTACCATTTGTCTCGATGGAGCAGAGTTCAGGTAATGTTGATCAAGCCATTGTTTGGTTTTCACTGAATTATTTTTTCATCAAAAAGCATAGCTTTATCAAAACTCGAAATTCACTTTTTTTTCAATAACAAAAGTTGCTTTGCACAAAATGCTATAATTCACGAATCAATAGTCAGATTGCTGTTAAATTTATACGCGTATCGTTTGAAGATTAGTACTAAATAAAAATTATATGGAAAAAAAATCTAGTAACGCCATCTATGTGTCATCCTGTCGACTTTTTGAATGGACTGTTAGACATTAATAAATAAGTTAGTTAATTAAACAGTGTTAGTGAATTACAATTGTAGTGTTGCGAGAAATTTTGAAATAAAGTGGCTACAATTCACCAAGTGTTAATCATTCAAACCGATAACGCGCAACAATATAAAAGATTCTAGGGCAAAAAAGTATCTCGCTCTTCCTGTTTTGATGAAAAAAGACAAACTTTAATCAAAAAAGTCTTAGAAAACAGCTAAAAATTTAATTTCTTGTTAATTGCAAATTATGAAAATTTAATTTAGTGAAACGTGCCAGCACAAAAATAAATTTGTAGACTATTTGCTTTCTGGTCAGATTCCAAACGATATTTATCGCGAAATTGATCGAAACTGCACGAAATCAACCCTTCACAAGTTAGGGTGCAAGATAACCGTTTGAATTTATGGGCTTCAAGTTAAAACGTATACAGTTCAATAGCGTTGGCAAGTCGTAAATTTCTTGCAAGAGAAATTGTCCTTCTGCCTTCCCCATCTTAATTTGAATAAATCAATAAGAGAACTAATAAATCTGACATTCGATAAGTGGAGTTAAATGCCGTAATGGTTTTTGCCGAAGTCGAGCGAAGGAAAAGGGGTACCGAAGTTGTATTTCTTGCTAAGTCAAATTAACAGCGTCATACATCTTACGAGACAAAAACATTCGAACCGAGTGAATCAGGACTTATAGACTTGGATACAGTATGGAAATATTTCGTACGTCTTCGTAATATACAGTGTGTCTGACTGGGTCTGCTAATTAAAAAAATAATAAAATAAACATGATTTTTCATGGAAATTGACCCCAGTGATAGTTCAACCATAATTTTCGGAGAAGGCGAACTGTGTACTTGTTGACTAATTTTTATTGAATTTAGTCAGGTAGTAGATTATAAGAAAATATAAATCTTAAAAAGGAAGCATTTAATCAAGTGTTAAGAATACTTTTAAGTTACACCTTATTTAGTTAACACGTTTAAAAGACACCTGTTGAAGGGTAATAATAATAAAGTCATCAAGACGACTATGTGGCAATATAATTGTTAACCGACCCATTAATATGTCAACGGAATCCAAAAAATTATAAAATAGTAGCTGCTTTATTAAATACATGAACAGGTATTGTTAAATAAATTTAATTATTACAAGAAATTTCTACTAGTGTTTTTCCCATGGTCGTTTGATGGCGACTTATTAATAACGACGTTTAAGAAGCTAATAATTTCGTATATTCTAGGAAAAAATACCAGTTTTTGGATGTAATTTCAACACGTTCAAAATCATACATGTCCGTCTACGTGTTGACTTTGATTTATGGACAGTAAGTTGAAGGTTTATATTTAATTATAATATTTTACCTTGTATTATATTTCAGTTAATAGCTACTGTTTTGCGCCGTTAAATGTTTACGATATTTATGCGATACTGAATTTTAACACTCATTTACTCACTCAGCTCATTACAATAAATTCTTATTTCTTCTAATTATAATTAGGTGTGTTAAAAAAACATTCTAAAAGTTCACCATTTTATGAATAAAACTTGACTATTTCATAAATGAAAGCGACTGCCATTTACAGTAAAATTAACGTAACGTAAAACCTCCAAAGCTAAAAAGTTTGAAGCAGCAGTCGCTTACAAAAGCCAGATTAATAAGTTCAGCAACGATATTTACAAATACCACAAATGGAAATCGCCCGGAAACATTAATGAAGTTATATTGGATAAATCAATCACAGAGTTTTAAAACAAAAAAAAAAAAAAGTTGAAAACAATTCCTAACATGGGAAAACAAAAACGAAACATGTATTCGAACGAATGAAGCGCGAATAAAACAAGACCATTAAAAAACATATCAATCACAACACAAAACCTAACCCACCAATGTTTCAATCAAGCAGCATCGGCTAACAAAAGCTACAAATCAAACATTTTACTCGTTTATTTCTGCCATCAATCCAACTCCATTCGAATGGGTGCTTATTGACGAAACGAGACGCAATATTAGGGAACAATGGTTGATTGATCCCTCCATAAATGCGTAACAAGTAATTATAGCAATAACAATAAATTTATCTCTTAATTTTAGACTAATTTTAAATAAGTTTCGATTGAGTTGGGAATCGAAATTTTAAAAAAAGATACAATTTCGCGCTGGTAGTAATGATATAGTTCACCGGCAGTAATCGCAGCAAAAAGTTGTTAGAACTGAGTCAGAAGGACATAAACGCTGCTACTCGATTTTTAGCATAGATTGTCCGCGTAGATACAATAACCGAGTAGCTTTGCAGTAGATTTTCAGAACCGACAACGTTGCAGCGCTTTGTCAATAAATGGGTCTAGCCGGATAAGTATGGCGAAGTGGCCCCCAAATGGAAACCTATGGTAATATGTTCAAAAATTTATCACCTCGGCATATGAACAAAATTTATGTATATTTGGGTTCTATATTTCAAAGTGATTACGAGATATTAAAAAAATTGTCAATTTAGGAAGATTTTTTAATTTTTTATATCTTTTGAACTAAATAAGTTAGAAAGATGAGACTAACGGCGTATTATAGCTAATATTTTAAAGTATATAATAGATTTTTTTTCACATTTTTTATTATTTCTAACCACTCCAAAAATTATTAAACAAAAATAATTTATTTTTTTAATAGGTTTAACCGAGATACAATCACGAAATTAATATACATATGGTATAGTATCCATCAAGTACTATAACGTATAGAAAATTCACCGAATGAAAATTGTTGCAACACTTAAAAAAATAAGTTGTTCCTTCTAAATATTTTGACTCTTTAACCCTGAGCTTTTTCTTAAAAAACTCGATTACATTTCGAAATTTTGACCTAGATCTCAAATTTTCGTCTTTTATTTTCTCAAAATTTCTAAGCCCAGATTTCGACAGTTTTCTTTAAATTTCGAAACCTCTTTGGTTACACATTTCCTCAAAATTCTAAACTAAAATTCCGTTTTATTTTTTTTTTATTTTCGAATGTTCCTCAAAATTTCGCATCTTTTTCCAATGTAGAAATTCCTATGTAGATCTTAAACATCTAGATATTTAAACCCGAAGGTAAAAGTTTTTCTAAAGAATTTAGCTTTTTCCATAAAAAATCTTCCTCATAATTTCCACTTTCAAAATCCCATCTTCAAAATGTTAGGAGTTCCTCAGTTTAAAAAATGCAACGTTTGAGTAGTTGAAAATTATGTTTACATTTTAAATACCTCAAAAATTGAAGGTGGAAATTCAAAATTTTTACATCAAAGTCCAGATTTGCATAATACATTGAAAAACTTTTCGAAAAATTCAAAATGTTAAGTACAAAGTCGAAATACTGGGGTAAAAGATAAATATTATAGATCTAAATTCTGAAATCCGGCAAAAAATTTCAATTTTTTGGAAAATTCGTAATTTTCTGTTGAAAATAAATAAATACTAAAAATTAGGCAGTTCCAAACTGCTGCCAGAAGTAAAAACTCTTTAAATGTAATTAAAATTCCTATTCTTGTGAACGATCATATAGCTCAGTGACTAAGACGACAGATTTTGTTTCATAGGTCTGATAAGTCTCGGGTTCAAATCCCGTAGTCATCAACGCGTTTTTTAATTCTATTTACGTCTTACTTCTATTTATAGAGTGCTATTAATATTAGAGCATGTTGGTAACGGAAATTAGCATGATAATAACGCTATCCACAAGTTTCCCTCTATGTAAAATCCACTAGGTCCACTACGTCCACTGCGGGCTTAAAAAAATTTTCACTTTAAAAATCAAAGTCGGTACACGATAAAGAAAGTAATAAGTGCGATCGAGTGACATCAGCTAGTTTCTAAATAAAAAATTACAGAAAAATTCAAGAGCAAAGTAAACTTCTCGTTAGAAAATCCTACTTTCAATAAATAGTTAATAAAATTAATAAAAACAGTAGAGTCCGTTGGTACCGCGTAATGGTCACGCGTTATGGTAACACGAAGTTTACCTCCTATGCATGCAACTTGCATCATTACGCAACCCATAATTCACGTATTTATCCGAACGCGTGTGGTATGTGTGTTGTATAAATTGGTACAGCCTGGTACTGCCAATGTTCGGGGATTCACAATTCTTACGGTGCGCATTTTGGTGATATAATTCATCAATTATATTCAATTTATTAAGTTATTTATCAGCAGTCGAGGTGTTCGTATAATAGGGATCAAGATGAGCATAAAGAGCGATTGACTTTCTTCCTCAGGTAATGTGCCAGGGACCGCTTTCATGTGGGAGAGTACAGCCCTTGGTGTGTTTACCAATTCATTAGTTTATTAGTCTTATGTTGATTATGTGCGGAGATTGTTGTTGTCTTTTGTGTTGTGTGTTTGAATTTTTTTCTTTGCACATTGGGCTTCAAGTTTCCACCAGTAGGCAATAATTTTGACATTTTGTATTCATGTTTCTTTATATTGATGTTTACTCACGGAATTTCGATGCTTCATTCCACACGTTAGACTAATATCTGAAAGTAATGGTAACATAATAGCTCTACTACTCCTTCTAGATGCTTGGGCTAAAGCTGCGTTGCGTAAAGGGTCTAGCAGGATAAATAAGTGGTCTCCAAATGGGAACCTACAGCAATATTTTTGGAAAGTTATCAGCTCGATAAATGAACAAAACTTAGGTGTATTTGGGCTCGATATTCCAAGGTCACTACGACATATTAAAAATTGTAATATGTCAATTTACAATTTAACAAGATTTCTTAAATTTCTTATATCGTTCGAACTAAATAAGTTAAAAAAATAAATTTAACGGCATATTATAGCTAATATTGTGAAGTATATTATATATTTTCTTCACATTTTTTTATTATTTCTAGCTTATCTCAAAAATTAATAGAAAGAATAATTTAATTTTTTTTAATAGTTTTATCCGAGATTTAATCACGAAATTATTATATGGTATAGTACCCATCAAGTACTAGAACATATAAAAAAATACTAAATAAAAAGTTGAAGTTTTCACCCTGCAGAATATAACAAATTTTTGTTATTTTTGAGGTAAGATTGTTTTTTTTTTGTGCAATTCGTATTTTAACTTTGTGTGATAAGGTTAATTACAGTTCAGAATGCATAGTACTCTTTAGATTTTCATTATTTTTGTTAAAGTAAATATTTTACAAATTTTAATTATCTTTTTTATTTGTTTTTACATTTTCGACAGACTTTTGTCGCGGACTAAGATCAACAAATAATTGCTATAAAAAATTCATAATATACTACGAAACATTAACTGAGAAATGCAATTAGTTTTATTTTTGTAACTTATGTAGATAAAAAAAGTTCAAAATTTTAAAAATATATATTTTTTTTGAATATCTGATCACATTGAATTATCAAGCCTAAATTCACCTAAATTTTATTGATATTTTCGAGGTAATAATCTGATAATTTACCAAAAATTCTATTATAGGTTCCCATTCAAGGTTCACTTCGCCCTACTTATCCTGCTACAAGATCCTTTGCTTGAAATTTAAAAATTAAAGTCGATATTATGGAAAAAATGTCTACTGAAATTTTAATTTAATTACCGACAATTTTAATGTCAAAATATTTTGTTTAAATTCTGAATTTAGAGAGGAAAAACTTAATCGTGAAAAAGACTCGAAATTTATGAAAACAAATTCAAATTATGACACGAAACTGAATAAAAACCAGAAAATTATTTAAAAAATTCTCAAATATATTTTCGTTTTCAAAAATTTGGAGTTTGAAGGTTGAATTTCGATAAAACCTCCAACTACCAATTATTTGAACTTGAAATTTAATTTTTTGGGAAAAGTTCAAAGTTGAAATTTTGAAATCGATTATTACGTTTACCTAAAATTTAGAAACTTTTGTCGCAATTGGGACTGTTTTTCCAAAATCCCGATTTTATTGTCCAATCTTTTAAATTAAGAGTTCGAGAGAAAAAAAATTGTTTTGTTTCATTTAAACTTCTATCACAAAATTTTGAATTTAGACTTAAAATTTTTAAATAGGGAAATTCGAAAAACATTTAAATATGCTTTAAAACCGAAGTCAAAATTTCGAAGTAAATTGTTACCATTAGAGAAAATATTTATTATAAAAATAATTTGAAATATTTAGTGTTTAATTAAAATTTGAGGCAACATTTTTGTCAATAATATACAGGTTGTAACAAATTCGCTTCTCACTAAAGGGATCTCAAAAACTGTAAGAGATACAGCATCGGTTAAATTAAGAATAAAGTTGCATAATTTGGCGGTCAGAAATATTCCATTGAGAAATCGAAAATATCTCTTGCTGTTCTTGAGATTTAAAAAAAAAAGTAAAATTTTGGATTTTCGTCTTTATTATTTCTTGGCGTTATTTGAAGAGTAATTGAAAAACTGAAAACACTTCTTCATTGACGGTTCTTTATTCCTTCACAAGATGGCATCAGAGATAGACGTTTCGTCTTTTCGCTACCATCATCAAATTCGTTATTTTAAATGCGTACCCCTAATTTTTATTGCATCTTTATACAGCTTTTTAAATTCCGATTTTATTAATGTATGTGGCTCAACGTTTCGTAACTTCAAACCATCATCAAGGAAAAAACACATTATTCTATATTAACGTTAGTGTATTATTTTTTATAATTAAAAAGTAATTGGTGTTTATAACAAAGTTATAAAAATGCAATTAATTGGTAAGAAAAAATGAATGGCAAAATTAATAAACTTTAACAAAAAACAGCAGGCATATCCATAAAAAACTGACCACCAAAAATAATGACTAATAACTAGGAACAAAGCACTATGAATATTTAGAATAGCAAATAACAAATAAAACAATAGCTGTCACATTTAGTTTGTCATATTTTATTACATTCTGGTTAACTAGTATTCAAAGATACAAAATACATTTATCCGAAAAAGGTATTTTTTTCCTGATGATAATTTACAAGGACGAAACGTTTAACCACATTCAAAATTTGATACGTCATTGAAGTCAGAGATTCGAAAACTACACAAAAATGCCATAAGAATTACAGGTCCGTATTTAAAATAACGAACTTGATGATGGTAGAGAAAAGACGAAAACGTCTAATTAAAAAACTTATTATAGCTACCTTGTGAAGAATAAAAAATGTCAACGAAAAAGTGTTTTTAGTTTTTCAATTACTCTTCAAATAACACCAAGAAATAATAACAATGAAAATCCAAAATTTTACTTTTTTTTTAAAATCTCCCTTCTACGCAGTTCCATCTATCCATTAGCAATCCTAGTAAGATTTTTATTTGCTTCTGTCATATAAGATCGTAAGTAGAAATATTAAAATATAACCTTAAACTAAGACATTGTGTTGCAGGTCAAAAATGAACAAATATCAACGTATAAATGAGATTCTATAATGCACAGACCAATAGGTTTGAACATTTATTAGATTGGAAGTTTGGAAACCAAATACCGGTTTCGATCTTGTTAGATCTCGTCAGTTTGGTATATCCAACTCGAATGCTGAATAAATGTTCCGACAAGTAAGTACTAAAACATTCACAGGCGTCAAGCGAGTGACTCTTTAGTACTACCACCTATTGGTCCATAGAGAAACTATGGCCATTGCCAACAATGTCGTATGCAAAAAGAATGCAACCTAGACTACAAATTCATGCAGCCCTCCAGGCGGGTATAGTGAATCATAGGTAGCCTGAACTACCAACAGTTGAAACACTGCCACCTAGCGAAGCGGTTGCTCTCTAGGAGAGTTCCCAGAAGACAAGGATTCTATAATGCACAGACCAATAGGTTTGAACATTTATTAGATTCGAAGTTTGGAAACCAAATACCGGTTTCGATCTTGTTAGATCTCGTCAGTTTGGTATATCCAACTCGAATGCTAATAAATGTTCCGACAAGTAAGTGGGCTACGTTAAAAAATGTCAACGAGAAGCGAATAAATTACTTAAAGATAACACTGACCTTGGGTTTGTAAACAAACTGCAAAGCAATCTAGCCTACTTTACAAAGTTTCAAGAGGACATTAGGCGGAAGTTGCATGAAACACATATTTTACTTTTTTTCAAAATCTCAAGAACAGCAAGAGATATTTTCGATTTTTCAACGGAATATTTCTGACCATTAAATTGTGCAACTTTGCCCTAATTTAGTCGATACTGTATCTGTTACCGTTTTCGAGATCCCTGTAGTGACAAGCGAATTTGTTACAAGCTTGTATAGTTTAATTTTGAATTTTCAAGGAAAGGGATCTTTTAGCAAGATAAACATTGTAAAGTGGTCCCTAAATGGGAATTTATAATGAAATTTTCGATAAACTAATCACCTCAAATTACCAATAAAATTTAGGTGCATTGAGCTCGACACTTCAATGTGCCCAGGAGGTATTAAAAAATTAGTCAACAGAAGATTTTTTAAATTGTTGGCAGTTTTTAACTAAATTAGTTGAAAGATGAAATCAACGGCTTTTTTTAGCTAATGTTTCAAGGTATAATATGAGTGTTTTTCGTAATTTTTAGTTGGACATTATCCCTGTCAAAAATTAATAGAAAATGTAAAAATAAATCAAAAAAAAAAATTAAATTTGTGAAATATTCACTTTAACAAAAATAATAAAATAGTAAAAAGTACTATGCATTCTAAATTTTATTTACCTTTATCACACTATGTTAAAATACGAATTGCACAAAAAAAACCATTTATTTTAAAAATAAAAAAAAGTTTGTTATATTCCAAAGCGTGAAAACTTCAACTTGATTTTTTTGGAAAGTCTTGTACCAATATTTATTCAGTGAATTTTCTATATGTTAGAGTACTGATGGGTACTATAGCATTTATTAATTTTGTGATTGTTGCTCGGATAAAACTATTAAAAAAATTAAAAAATTCAAAAAAAAAAATTTAACTAATTCGCTCTTTCGTCGCTCATTAATTAAACATTTTCACTCGTCGATAAAAAATAATTTTACCGTCTTGTATAACAAATAACTATTTTTATTAATTTTTGAGGTAGCTAGAAATGATAAAGAAAATTGAAAAAAGTATACAATATATTCCGCAATATTAGCTGTTAAATTCATTTTTATAACTTATTTAGTTCAAAAGACAAAAAAAAATTTAAAATCTTCCTAAATTGACAATTTTTTTTAATATCTCTTAGTGATCTTGGAATAACGAGCCCAAATACACATAAATTCTGTTCATTTATCGAGGTGATAACTTTCCAAAAATATTGCTGTAGGAGGCCACTTATTTATCCTGCTAGACCCTTTACGTAACGCAGCTTTAGCCAAAGCATCTAGAAGGAGTAGTAGAGCTAGTTATCTTGCCATTACTTTCAGATGTCAGCCTAACTTGTGAAATGAGGCATTGAAATTTATGAGTAAACATCAATATAAAGAAACATGAATACAAAATGTCAAAATTATTCCTAATGGTGGAAACTTGGAGCACAATCTGAAAACAAAGAAAAATTCAGACATACAACAGAAAAGACAACAACACATTCCATGATCTCTGCATATAATTAACATATGACAAGTAGACTGATAAATTGATAAATTAAACAGCTACATCCTTAATTATAAGAAAATGATACCTGCCAATAAGAATTTATTGTTAAATAAATTATAAAATAAAGAAATATTGCAAATAGAAAAATGGAAAACTTACCAATACATCTTCATGGCACTAAGATCATTGTTTACGCGCGCGTTGGCAATCGATAAGTGAAGGGATGATAGCAAAGGGGATGCAGTGTGAGCAGTTCTTTTATAGCCACCAGGCGACAAACTTCCATAAAAGAAATCGCAGTATATACATATCCCTTAAAGGTGCCCACCCCCTTTATTGAGGTTTTACCACACACCAAGGGCTGTACTCTCCTGCATGAAAGCGGTACCTGGCACATTAACAGAGAAAGAAAGTCGATCGCTCTCACGCTCATCTCGATCCCTATCATCCGAACACCTTGACTGCCAATAAATTGAATATAACTGATAAATTACATCATCAAAATCCGCACCGTAAATTGTGCATTTTCGAGCACATGCAGTACCAGGCTGTACCAGCTTATACACACATCAACATGCCGCACTCACGAGTTCGGATAAATACCTGAATAACCCTTAATACGTGCATAGCAGGTAAACTTCGTGTTACCACCACGCGTGATCATTACGCGTTACCAACGTATTCTACTGTTTTTATCAATTTTATTAACTATTTCTTGAAAGCAGGATTTTCTAACGAGAAGTTTACTTTGCTCTTGAATTTTTCTGTGATTTTTTATTTAGAAACTAGCTGATGTCACTCAATCACACTTATTACTTTCTTTATCGTGTACCAACTTTGATTTTTAAGGTGACAATTTTTTTAGGCCCGTAGGTGGACGATTTTACATAGGGGGAAAATTGTGGTTAGCGTTATCATCATGCTAATTTCCTTTACCAACATGCTTTAATATTAATAACACTCTATAGATATGAGTAAGGACTGTGTAATAGAATTAAAAAACGCGTTGACGACTGCGGGATTTGAACCCGCGACTTGTCAGACCTATGAAACAAAATCTGTCGCCTTAATCACTGAAGCCACTAGGATCGTTCACAAGAGTAGGAAATTTAACTACATTTAAGGAGTTTTTACTTCTGGCAGCAGTTCGTTTTGTATTTATTTATTTTCAACAAAAATTACGAAATTCCCAAAAAATTCAAACTTTTTTCCCGACATTCAGGGTTTAGATCTATAATATTTATCTTTTACCCCAATATTTCGACTTTGTGCTTAACATTTTGATTTTTTCGAAAAGTTTTTCACTGTATATTGCAAATCTGGACTCTAATGTAAAAATTCCGAATTTCCACATTCAATTTTTGAGTTATTTAAAATCTAAACATAATTTTCAACTTATACTCAAACGTTGCATTTTTCAAAATGAAAAACTCCTAAAATTTTAAAAATAAATTACTGGGATTTTAAAAGTGGACATTATGAGGAAGATTTATTTATGGAAAAAGCTGAATTCTTTAGAAAAACTTATACTTTCGGGTTTAAATATCTAAATGTTCCAGATTAGATAATTTTTCAAGTTTTTACTTAGGAATTTTTAGGAAAAATGCGAACTTTTGAGGAACATTCGAAATTGAAAAAAAAATAAAATGGGGTTTAGGTTTAGAATTTTGAGGGAAACTCGAAATTTGTAACCAAGAGGTTTCGAAATGTAAAGAAAACTGTCAAAATCTGAGCTTAGAAATTTTGAGAAAATAAAAGAGGAAAATTTGAGATCGAGGTCAAAATTTCGAAATGTAATCGAATTTTTAAAAAAAAGCTCAGGTTTAAAGAGTCAAAATACTTAGAAAGAACCCAAAATTTTTAACATTTAAACCAAATGATTTTAAAAAAACCAAATTTTCAGGAAAACCCAGATTTTTAAGGAAAATCGGAATATTTTGAAAATAAGCTGCTAATTATGGGGTCAATGATAAATTACTGGGATTTTGAGTTGAAAGTGGAAATCATGAGAAACAGTTCTTTATGAAAAAAGCTAAACTCTTTAGAAAAACTTTAACTTTCAGGTTCAAATATCTAAATGTTCAAGATTAGATAATTTTTCAAGGAATATTAAGAAAAATGCGAAATTTTGAGGAACAGTCAAAATTTAAAAAAATAATATGAAGTTTAAGCTTAGAATTTCGAGGAAAACTAGAAGGTCATAAGCAAAAAATTTCGAAATTTAAGGAAAAAATGTCAACCTTAATTTGACAATTTCAATATTCTTGAAGAAAATTTCGAGTTCGAACTTAAATTTTGTTATAAATTCAGAAGTTTGTTTTTTTCAAACATTTTACCTTTTTTTCGACAAATTGATGATAACTCAATTTTTTATAAGTAGACATTTCGATTTTTATATCGGAAACCCTACCTTAGTTCTCGTTCCAAAAAAAGTATGTTTTATAAATTTCGAGCATTTTCCAGAGTTTTAGTCCACATTAATTTGTATTTAACCACGAAATGTCGGCTTTCTTCTAGAAATCTTGAGTTTAAACTGAAACATCTTAATTTTAATTTTATTTTTTCTAACGACGATAAACACTTGGTCAAATCTAACCAAAAATAAATGGATAATTTAAAGGCATTATTGTCAGGAAGAGGAATCAGTTATTTTTAGAAATAATCTTTTTTTGGTGTAAAAACAATTTCCCAAATCAAGTTTCTCTTTGTAGGTACAAAAAAGGGGCGCCCTCCCGTTCCGGTACATCGAACAATCGGTGTCGCAGGGAAAGCGACCGCGGACCGCAGAGGCTTTTTGGCGGATTTTTTCACCCCAAGCATTCAACAGGTAGCTATTGATATCAGTTTATTGGAAAATAGGGTATTTTACAAGAGCTTCCGACTTTTTACGAGCTTTCAATGTCGATTCATCGCTTCGTCGGGGTGAATTCATTTTAAAGTGATGTTCCGTTGTCACGTGTCGTTCATTCATTTGTTTCGACACGCCGTTCGCGGCTATCTCTAATTTGAAAAACAGATTACATTTCGGTTTTGTTGTTCTTTTGCTGGCCTGATCCGCGTTGGGGTGTTGAAATGTGTAATTTTTAATTATTACGTGTGTTGTGATAAGATGTACAAAAAGTTAGATATTACATAAGCAGCAGGAAGGGGGCTTACGTTAAAAATATGTATAAACAAATTAGGCTCAATAAATACACTTTTTTTTTACTTTACACATCAAAACCAAGTTTTGATTTAAATTCCAATGGCACAGTTTGAACTAGGAAGACACAAAATTATTAAAACATCGATCCTGTATTCAATTGATGTATCGAAAAAGATATATCGATATCTTTCGTTACATCGATAAATTAATTCGATGTTCGATGTATCATATAAGTACAATACCATACAGCAGGACTTCTCGACCAGCGATACGAGCCTCTCATATTTTGCCTGTTTTAAAATTCCTACTTTTTAAAACAAATTTTTACTTCTTCATGGTAGACCCTTATTGACCGGAAATATTATGTTTTTTTCAATTTATTTAACATTTCTTCGGTCCAGTTTGGAAATATTTAAATTTTTATGGTTTGTTGACAATTTTCTAAACAATTTTTGAAATGCGACTACGTGATATTTAAATTTATTGAAAACGTCACTTCAAGACAATTCACAAATTAAGAGGTTAGTTTATTTTACATAGAATAGGAATAATGAAAAATAGGAGATCAAAAATTAGATATGGAAAAAATTAAATTTTTTTTTTTTAGAAAATTGTCAACAAACCATAAAAATTTAAATATTTCCAAACTGGGCCGAAGAAATGTTAAATAAATTGAAAAAAACAAAATTTTTACTTGTTTCAAATTTTCGACATTTTAAAAATTTGGACTCTTTTAAAATTCGACATTACTTAATAAAAAAAATTTCCTTTTTAAAACTTCCGTTTTTTATGAAACTTCGAAGATTGCAACTATTTACAAAAATTTCAGTTTTTCAGAATTACATTTTTTTTGAAATTGTCGAGGTTTTTGAAAAGTTTACATTTTTTCAAGTTTCTATTCCAGAATTACGATTCTTTTTCCGGAATTTGCATTTTTCCTCAAATTTCAAAGTTTTTTAAAATTTTAACCACTTTAAAATGCCGACTTTAACTTTTGAAATGATGAATCTTTTCGGAAGTTTCGACCTTTTTTGAAATTTCAGAAATTTCAATTTTTTCGAAAACCTCGATTTGTTTTTGAAAATCTGAACTTTATTGATAATGTCGATATATTTTTTTTTTCAAATTTTCGATCGTTTTTTTTAATTCTCGATTTTTTCATCGATTTTTTGGCAAATTTCGATGTTTTCAAACCTTTGACAGTCGGTACTTTTTTTTTAAACCTTCGTTTTTTTAAAAATTTTAAATGTTGGTATTAAAATTTGGAATTTTTTCAAAATTTTGACATATTTTCAGATATACTTATTTATAAAATTTTAAGTTTTTTTAAAAGTGTTTTAAAATTATTAACCATTTTTAAAATTGATCTATTTTTGCAAAATTTGACTTTTTCGAAAAACCTTTATCCAAAACATTTGTTAAAACATTTTTATAATTTCGAGTATTTTTGATAAGTCCTCCATTTTTCAATATTTTGCTTTTATAAATTGATACAAATTTTTTTCACAATTTCAACCCATTTTTTTTTTCAAAATTTGTAACTTTTTTAAAAAATTCGACATTTCTCAACATTTTTCTTTAAAATTTCTACTTTTTTTCAAATTGTTACTTTTTCGGAAAATTGGGCCTTTTTAAAAATTGCGACATTTTTTGGGCTTTTTCAAAATGTTGAAAATTTTTCTGTTTTGTGCTTTTTAAATATTTATATTGTTTAAATTGCATGCTCTTTTAAGACTCAATTTTGTGGTAAATTTTTATTTGTTCAACATTTCACTTTTTTTGACATTTTTTACTGCTTCAATGTTTCGACTTTTTTAAATATTAAATACGATTTTTTTCTAAAACTCCCATATTTTTGAAAATTAAATTTTTTGAAAATTTTTACTTTTTTAAAATGCTGGATCTTTTCGTAACCTTCGGCCTTTTTTTGAAATTTCAGGAATTTCAATTTTTTCGAAAAACTCGTTTTATTTTTGAAAATCTCAATTGATAATTTCGATATTTCTTTTTCAAATTTTCGATCGCTTTTTTCAATCTCGATTTTTTTATCGATTTTTTGGCAAATTTCGATTTTTTCAAACCTTTGACACTCGGTACTTTTTTTAAACCTTCGTTTTTTTGAAAATTTTAAATGTTCTTATTAAAATTTGGAAATTTTTAAAAATTTTGACATATTTTCAAATTTTTACACTTATTTATTAAATTTTAGCTTTTTTTTAAATGTCTTTTAAAATTTTTAACCATTTCTAAAATTTATCTATTTTTGCAAAATTTGACTTTTTCGAAAAACCAAAATATTTCTTGAAACATTTTTATTTTTGGTATAACGGACTGGTCCTTGGTTATCTTCAAAAATTGAAATACAGAACTTGTCCCCTGAAACCAAGAAAGATTGAGCTCGTGAGCAACGTTTGTTGTGTTTTTTAATCTTTCTTGGTTTCGGGGGACAGGTTCTGTATTTCAACATTTTTATAATTTTGAATATTTTCGGTAATTCCTCCATTTTTCAATATTTTGATTTTTTAAATTCATACAAATTTTTATCACAATTTCGAACCATTTTTTTGTTGAAAATTTGTAACTTTTTTGAAGAATTTGACGTTTGAAAATTTTTCTTTAAAATTTCTACTTTTTTTAAATTGTTACTTTTTTGGAAAATTGGGCTTTTTTAAAAATTGCGACATTTTTTGGGCTTTTTTAAAATGTTGAAAATTTTTCTGTTTTTTGTTTTTTAAAAATTTAGATTGTTTAAATTGCATGTTTTTTTAAGACCCAATTTTTCGGTAAATTTTTATTTTTTCAAAATTTCACTTTTCTTGACATTTTTGACTTTTTCAATACTTCGACTTTTTTAAATATTAAATGCGAAATTTTGTCTAAAACTCCCATATTTTTGAAAATTTAATTTTTTGAAAATTTAATTTTTTGAAAATTTTTACTTTTCATGAAAATTTCTCTATTTTTCAAAATTTTTAATTTTTTCAAAACATTCGGATTTGGTTAACATTTTAACTTTTTTCTAAGCTTTCATAGAAAGTTAAAACTTCCAAAAAATTAGGGATTTAAAAAAAACCAACATTTTAATAAAAGGCCAAATTTTCCATAAAAAAGTTTAAATTAAAAAAAAAACTTCCATATTTTTGGAAATTTAATTTTTTGAAAATTTTTAGTTAATACAAAAATTTCTCCATTTTTTACAGTTTTTAATTTTTTCAAAATTTGCGGAATTATTCAACATTTTAATTTTTTTGAACATTTTGACTCCAAAATTTCGACTTTTCCAAAAATTTGAAATTTTTAAATAATTTGCGTTATTTTTAAAATTTTCTAAAATAGGCACTTAAGTATATTACATGAAAATGTCGAAGTTTTTAAAGAAAATCTGTTTTAAAATACAACAAGAATTCAAAAGCAAAAACATTTTAAAGAGGATCCATTTAAAAAAATTGAAAATCTTCAAACAAAGTCAATTTCTTAGACATTATTTTAAATGTTGAAGTTTTAAATACAAAAAAAACATTTCATATCTTTAAAAGAGTAGAAGTTTTAAAAAGTTTCAAAAAAAAGTCGAAGTTTTAAAGAAAGTCGAAATTCTCCAGAGTCAAAATTTCCAAAGATATCAAAATTTTGAAGAATGTATAAGCATTCATAGAAAGGTAAAACTATTAAAAAAGTTAAAAAAAAAACCTGTACTTTAAAAGTAGGGCAAATTTTCGAAAACAAAAGTTTAAATTTAAAAGGTAGTCTAAAATTTAAAAAATATTCGAAATTATGAAAACATTTCGAGATTTAAGAAATTTAAGAATTTTCAGTAAAATCTTCCAAAACCTAAATTTTTGGAAAGCCCAAATTCCGAAGAAAGTCAAAATTATCAAAAATTTCGAAATTTTTGCAAATTAAAACTTTGAGAAAAAAGTTAAAAAGCCACAATCTCAAACAGAAATTCAATTTAAAAGAGTGTCGAAATTTTCAATAAATTGGAAGATTTAAAAAAAAATCAATATTTGAATATTGAAAATTTTCAAAAAAAGTCGATTTCTTAAGAATGATTTGAAATATTGAAGTTTTAAATACAGATATATCTTTCAAAAACATTCCAAATCTTTAAAAGAGTAAAATTTTTTAAAAATTTCAAAAAAAGGTCGAATTTTCAAAGAAAGTCGAAATTCTCCAGAGTCAAAATTTCCAAACATATCAATATTTTGAAAAATGTATAAGCTTTCATAGAAAGGTAAAATTTCCAAAAAACTTGAAAAAAAACCTGTATTTTAGAAGAAGGGCAAATTTTCGAAAACAAAAGTTTAAATTTTAAAAAGTAGTCTAAAATTTAAAAAATATGAAAAAATGTTGAGATTTAGGAAATTTAAGAATTTTCAGTAAAATCTTCTAAAAACCTAAATTTTTGGAAAGCCCAAATTCCGAAGAAAGTCAAAATTATCAAAAATTTCGAAATTTTTGCCAATTAAAACTTTGAGAAAAAAGTTAAAAAGCCACAATCTCAAAAAGAAATTCAATTTAAAAGTGTCGAAATTTTCAATAAATTGGAAGATTTAAAAAAAAATCAATATTTGAATATTGAAAATCTTCAAAAAAAGTCGATTTCTTAAGAATTATTTGAAATGTTGAAGTTTTAAATACAGATATATATTTCAAAAACATTCCAAATCTTTAAAAGAGTAGAAGATTTGGAAAATTTCAAAAAAAGTCGAAGTTTCAAAGAAAGTCGAAATTCCCCCGAGTCAAAATTTCCAAACATATCAAAATTTTGAAAAATGTATAAACATTCATAGAAAGGTAACACTTCCAAAAAACTTAGGAAAAAAAAAGCTTTATTTTGAAAAAAGGGCAAATTTTCGAAAACAAAAGTTTAAATTTTAAAAAGTAGTCGAAAATTTAAAAAATATTCGAAAAAATGTCAAGATTTAAGAAATTTAATAATTTTCAGTTAAATCTTCTAAAAACCTTAATTTTTGGAAAGCCCAATTTCCGAAAAAAGTCAAAATTATCAAAAATTTTGAAATTTTTGTTAGTTAAAACTTTGAGAAAAAAGCTAAAAAGTGACAAATCTCAAAAAGAAATTGAATTTAAAAGAGTGTCGAAGTTTTCAATAAATTGGAAGATTTAAAAAAAACAATATGTTGAAAAAAATCGACATTAGGAAAAAAGTTCAAATTTTCCAAATTAAAAAAAAAATTTAAAATGGAACAAAATTTTTGAAAATAATTGAAAATTGTAAAAAGAATCGATTTTAAAAAAATCGACAGTTTCAGATACAAGCGAAACGAGAAAATGGAAATTTTTGAAAGTAAAAATTTAAAAAATGACGAAATTTCGAAAATTTTTGAAATTTTCATAGAAAATTAGAATTTAAAAAATCAAACTTTAAAAAAATAGTCTTAAATTTAAAAATATTTCAAATTACGAAAAAATGTAAAGATTTAGAAAAAAAGGAGAATTTTCAGTGAAATCTCCTAAAAACCTAAGGTTTTGGATAGCCCAAATTCCGAGAAGAGTCAAAATTATCAAAAATTTGAAAATTTTTGTTGGTTAAAACTTTGAGAAAAGTTAAAAATTCACAAACCACAAAAAAAATTCAATTTAAAAGAATGTCGAAGTTTTCAAAAAAAGTGAAGATCTAAAAAAACCTCAATATGTTGAAAAAAAATCGACATTATGACAAAAGTTCAGATTTTCGAAGTATATAAACACTTTAAAATGGAACGAAATATTTGAAAATAATCCAAAATTTTAGCAAGATTCGATTTAAAAAAAAATCGATATTTTCAGGTCCAAGCGAAACGAAAAAATGGAAATTTTTGATAGTAAAAATTTAAAAAATGACGAAATTTTGAAATTTTCATCGAAAATTTGGATTTAAATAAATCACTTTCAAAAAACAGTCTTAAATTTAAAAAATATTCCAAATTACGAAGAAATGGCAATATTTAAAAAACAAGGAGAATTTTCAGTGGAATTCCCTAAAAACCAAAATTTTTGGAAAGCCCAAATTCCGAAAAGAGTCAAAATTATCAAAAATTTAAAAATCTTTGTTGGTTAAAACTTTGAGAAAAAGTTAAAAATTCACAAACCACAAAAAAATTCAATTTAAAAGAATGTCGAAGTTTTCAAAAAAAGTGAAGATTTAAAAAAAACGTTAATTTATTGAAAAAATATCGACATTATGAAACAATTTCAAATTTTCGAAGTAAATAAAAAACTTTAAAATGGAACAAAATTTTTAAAAACAATCCAAAATTTTAACAAGAATCAATTTTAAAAAATCGATATTTTCAGATACAAGCGAAACGAGAAAATGGAAACTTTTGAAAGTTAACATTTTAAAAAATGACGAAATTTTGAAATTTTCATCGAAAATTTGGATTTAAATAAATCACTTTCAAAAAATAGTCTTAAATTTAAAAAATATTCCAAATTACGAAGAAATGTCAAGATTTAGAAAAAAAGGAGAATTTTCAGTGAAATCTCCTAAAAACCTAAATTTTTGGAAAGCCCAAATTTCAAAATGAGTCAAAATGATCAAACATTTGAAAATTTTTGTTAGTTAAAACTTTGAGAAAAGCTTAAAAAATCACAAACATCAAAAAAAATTCATATGCAAGAAGAATGCAACCTAGACGACAAATTCATGCAGCCCTCCAGGCGTGTATAGTGAATCATAGGTAGCTGAACTAGCAACAGTTGAAACACTGCCACCTAGCGAAGCGGTTGCTCTCTGGGAGAGTTCCCAGAAGACAAGGATTCTATAAAGCACAGACCAATAGGTTTGAACATTTATTAGATTCGAAGTTTGAAAACCAAATACCGGTTTCGATCTTGTTAGATCTCGTCAGTTTGGTATATCCAACTCGTTAGCATTCGAGTTGGATATACCAAACTGACGAGATCTAACAAGATCGAAACCGGTAATTGGTTTTCAAACTTCGAATCTAATAAATGGTCAAACCTATTGGTCTGTGCTTTATAGAAAAAAATTCAATTTAAAAGAATGTCGAAGTTTTCAAAAAAGTGAAGATTAAAAAAAAACGTCAATATGTTGAAAAAAAATTGACATTATGAAAAAGGTTCGAATTTTCGAAGTAAATAAAAAACTTTAAAATGGAAAAACATTTTTGAAAATAATCCAAAATTTTAACAAGAATCGATTTAAAAAAAATTGATATTTTTAGATACTAGCGAAACGAGAGTGGAGATTTTTGAAAGTCAACATTTTAAGAAATAAAGAAATTAAGAAATTTCGAAACTTTTCAAACTTTTTATCGAAAATCAGGATTTCAAAAAATCAAACTTTTGAAAAATAATGACAGCATTTTGAAAAGATACTGTTAAAAGTCGACCCTTTCAAAAAATTCAGATTCAGAATAAAATACAGAAATTTTCAAAAAAACTTTTAGAAAAGTTGACATTTTGAAAAAGAATTCAAATTAAAAAAAACAGGTAATCAACAATCGTGAACAAATGTAGAGATTTAAAAAAGTAAAACATGTTTAGTCAAATATTCAAAAAAGCCAACATTTTTAAAGAGCTCAAATATTGAAGAGAAGTGAAAATTATCAAAAAATTCTTAACTTCCAGAAAAAAAATAGGTAATCAAAATTTTGAACAAATGTGAAGATTTAAAAAAGTAAAACATTTTCAGTCAAATATTCAAAAAAAATCCGAAATTTTTGAAGAGGCCAAATATTGAGGAAAATGCGAAAATTATCAAAAAATTCTAAACTTCCAAAAAAAATAGAAATGAAGAGTAGACATGTTGAGAAACATTAACGACCTTTTTCCAAAGTTTAACTTTAAATTGAATTGTTTTTTGAATTCGACTTTTTTCGAAAATTGTATTCAAAATATCAAAAAAAAATAATATAAATTGAGATTCCCATCAAGCTAATAACACAGGCCCACAAAAAAAAAAAAGTGGTGTGTGCTGGGTGTCGGACCCACATAGTCCGGCGTATTTTTTTCCGCTGAACACGAATCTGTAGTTTAAATTGGGGGTCAAACTGCTAAAAGTGAAGAAAAACCAAAAAAAAAGATAAAAATCACGATCTCGTATTTTTTTCTGTATGATATTATCATCTTGCAGTTTCTACTTGTTTCTCTCTGTAATATCCAACCGTAATGTGCAAATACGTTAATTCACTACTTATTGTGTCTTATTTAAGTGTCACATAGATGATATTTTGTTTTTGACAAAAAATAAGGAAATGGTTAACTAAATCGGTACATTTACCGGCAGAAACCTGCTACTCCGGAATGATTGGACTACGATGACAACTGCCCTTTATCGGGATGTGTAGAATGATTCGCTAGTCAACATTTCGGCGTATCGAAGCCAGCAAAGGCGCGCTGTTTTGCAGGGAAGCGCTAGAATATGAGAATGATGCCGTAGTGTGTCCGACGACGAGTTGACATTGTCCTTGTCAAAGTCGGAAAGCCCTCATACTTAGGCCTAGGTATTCTAGCGTGCGGGGTTTATTTATTTTCATGGATTCTTCTACTGAAAATTTTGCTGGAACTTCTAGTACTCGTGGCAATCACAAATGTACTGGAAATCCCAATGCTTTTTGCTACGTTTGTGCAAAGTACATAGGGATAAAAAATACAAAGAAACTAACAGATCGTTTCGTGACTTTGTATGAAAAGTGCTTCAATATGAAAGTTTCCCTCGATCTCAAAAATTGGATACCCAATTTTGTTTGTGGCTCATGTTATAATATGATCAATAGATTTGAAAAGCACCAGGTCAAGGCGAATCTTAAATTTAAAACTCCAGCGATATGGAAAAAGCCACTTGATGCAAGTAATTGTTACTTTTGCACAACAAATGTCAACACTGTGGGCCGAATGCATAAGGATAAAATTTCTTATCCTTCTCTGTCAAGTGTTCAACAACCAGTTGCAAACTTCATAGAAGGTTTAGAAGATGACACGTCACAAGACAGTCTGACTAGTGGATTAGACACAATGGAAGTCGACGTCGATCCTGAAAATTCAGCTTTTATTGATAAAGAGTTTGATACTAGTAGTGAAAACATTTCTAGCGAATCTGAGGAAGAAGAGTTTTCGAGCAATGAAGAATACAGACCTATTGGTGAAGATCGGAAGCCGGAAAAATACGATCAAAAACATCTGAATGATTTATTCAGAGAGGCTAAACTCTCAAAAGAAGCGGCTGAAATATTGGCTTCGAATATGAAAAAGAGAAATCTATTGACAAAAGGTACTAAAGTTTCGTTTTATCGGAATCGAGAAGAAGCCTTCCGTAAATATTTTGAAAAAAATGAAGATTTACTCTATTGCACTGATGTAAAAGGACTTATCGATGAATTTAAGCCAAATTTATATGAGCCAGAAAATTGGCGGTTATTCATTGATTCGTCTCAACAGAGTCTTAAGGCAGTCCTTCTCCACAACACCAACAAATTCGCTCCTCTACCTTTAACCCACTCCACTGTACTTAAAGAAGAGTATTCAAACCTCGAAGTTGTCCTAAAGAAAATAAATTACGAAGAACATAAGTGGCAAGTATGTGGTGATTTAAAAATTTTGTCCATGATCCTTGGACAGCAATCTGGATTCACAAAATATCCATGCTATTTGTGTATGTTTGACAGTAGGGATCGAAAAAATCACTACGTAAAAAAAGAATGGCCTTTACGATCTTCATTTAAGGTTGGATCACATAATATAATAAAGAAACCGCTTGTTGATCCAGCCAAAATTCTCATTCCTCCTCTTCATATAAAACTTGGCTTAATTAAACAGTATGTCAAAGCTCTTGATAAAAATGGTGAATGTTTTACGTACCTGCGTACTATGTTTAAAAAAAAATCTGATGCTAAACTAAGGGAAGGCATCTTCGATGGACCGGAAATCCGAAAGTTATTCAAAGATGAAGGGTTTGTTGCAGTCATGGATGACCAAGAAAAGGCATCGTGGTTAAGTTTCAAGGAAGTGTGTACCAAATTTTTAGGCAATACCAAGGATGCTGATTACAAAAGCATTGTGACAAATATGATAAGAAATTTTCAGCATTCAGGTTGCCTAATGAATTTGAAAATGCACTTCCTTGATTCGCATCTTGACCAATTCCCGGAGAATAACGGAGACTTCAGTGAAGAGCAAGGAGAAAGATTTCACCAAGATCTCAAAGAGTTTGAACGGCGGTTTCAGGGACAGTGGGGAATAAATATGTTTGCAGATTACTGTTGGATGCTACACAGAGAAACTCAAGAAAAAGGAACAAAACGTAGCAGAAATCCACTTCACAGGTCATTTGAAGAAAAAAGGGTCAGGAAAAGACGAAAATTATAAGAATGATAATATCAAACAGAAAAAAATACGAGATCGTGATTTTTATCGGTTTTTTTGGTTTTTTTGGTTTTTCTCTACTTTTAGCAGTTTGACCCCCAATTTAGACTACAGATTCGTGATCAGCGGGAAAAAATACGCCGGACTATGTGGGTCCGACACCCAGCACACACCACTTTTTTTTTTTGTGGGCCTGTGTAATTTTTAATTTTTCCTTTATGCTTTCTTTGTAAAACGGCGCGTGCTGGTTGTATTTGTGGCGCATATATTTCTCGTATCAAGGGCATTCCCCAGAAATAAAACCGAATTATAAATGTTACATGAATTAATAACATACCGGCTGTTTTCCTCAGTCTTGCGTTGGGACTGTACTTTCGTAGCTGCAGGATAAATAGGAAATTAAAAATTCAGCATTCAAAGTGGAAAGAATCTTTTGTTCAACAGAAATAACAACATTATCCAAACAAATTACTCCATTTATTAGATAAACTGCGGGCTTATATATTTTTTAAAACTAATTACATCTGATAATTTCGTCTTTGAATGTGCGCCCGATCCTCTTCGCTAATACTTTTATATCCGTTGAAGCGTTGCAAAAAATAATTTTCCACCCTTTGTGGAAGAGAATTTTTGATTTTATCTCATCTGTTTGCCCTCCTTTGCTATATTTTAATTTTATTAGCTGTCATTAGTTCTTTGTTCAACAAAGATTTAATATTTCGCGCATACATCTTGACGTCCATTCAAGCGGAGAGGGTTGCGACAAAGAAAACAAAAAAAGGGCCCTTACGAGGAGCGTTCGCAAAGTTTGTGTACGTGATACTTACTTCGCAGGTCAATAATGATAGATGTCTTAAAAATCATTAATTTGAACATTTTCGGTTTCGTAACTTAAAAGGTAAAAGGGAACTTTTGTGCCCGTCCTCTATGTGTCCATTTGTCTGTCAGTTTAGGGCCACAGAGGTTCTTCTCGAAAATTATATAATGAAAAAATTTGAAATTTGATATCTTGGGTAAGGGCGCGCACATAATATCCCCAGATAAAGATTTTAAAACATGTAATTTAATGTGGGTTAGTTAGCACCCAAAAAAGCTTGTAATTAATATAATCATGTATCATTTGAAAGGGCTACCCCTAAGGATTCCAAAAATATTTTTGTTTATGATTTTTGGTTCAGAATTTAAAGAATTTTCTATGACACGTGTTACGCTTAATTAATTTGGGATGCACACGATACGTCGATGTATCAAAAACATCTATATTTTCGTTTCTATATTCGATATTTTTGTATCGATCCTTTCGTTCCGATGTATCGACGGTATCGATACATTTTTTCGATGTATCGATTGGTGAAATAGGTTAAAAAGTATTACTTTTATGACCATTTAAATTTGTCTACGGATCAGCTAATATGTGACCCGATCCCATTCACTATTTCAGAGCCACTATTTTAATTTGTTTAAACAAATCGATTTTTTAAACATCACTTTTTTTGAAATTTCTGCCTCTAACTTTAGTTTTTTCTAGAATTTTGGCTTTTTTTAAAGTTTCGACTTATAAAATTTCGACCTTTAAAACTCCAACTCTTAAAATTTCACCTGTTTCCAAATTTTCGAGTTTTTCGAAAATTTCAACTTTTTTCAAAATTTTGCCCACTTCACTTTAATGAAAATTACATTTTCTTTTACTGTTATTGAATCTATTGAACAGTTATTCTTTTTGGAGATTTTGACCTTTTAAATATTTCAACTTTTTAATTTAAAATTCCTGAAATTTCAACTGCTCTGAAAATATCAGAATGTCGAAATTTTTTTGATGAATTTTTCTATAATTCAGACTTTATTTCCAGATTTCGAATTTTTTATTACAATTTCAACTTTTTCAAAAGTTTAGCTTTAAAATTTTTTTTTAGACAATTTTCAATTATCCAAAATTTCGACTTCTTTCAAAATTTTACTTTTTTGAAAATTTCGACTTTTTTGATAATTTCGACTTTTTTAAAATCTTTCTCTTTCAAAAATTCTAAATATTTTGGAAAGCTCGACACCGAAGATTTTTTAAATATCCTATTTTAAAAATAAACTGTATTTTTTTCAAAATTACTATTCCATTTCAAAATTTAAACTTTCTTCCGAAAATTTCAACTTCTTCTCAAATAGTGTGTTTTTTTTAGGGCTTTCGACTTTCAAAATTTTGACTTTTATAAATATCTCTCTTTAAAAAAGATATTTTTTTTAATTTTGGCTTTTAAAAATGCAGATTTTATTTTCCAAAATTTTGACACTTTTGAAAAGCATGTCTTTTTTGAAAACTTCGACTTTTTTTCCAAATTTTTAATCTCTCTCTTTAAAAAAGATATTTTTTTTTAATTTTGGCTTTTAAAAATGCAGATTTTATTTTCCAAAATTTCGACACTTTGAAAAGCATGTCTTTTTGAAAACTTCGACGTTTTTTCCAAATTTTCACTCCAAAAATTCTTACTTTCTTAAAATTTACCCTCGTTTTAAATTTCGACTTTTCCAAAAATTTTGGATTTTTTTGTAAATTTTGACTTTATTCGGTTAGAGTTGTTTTAACATTATGAACTATTTTGCAAAATTTCTAATTTTTTTTTATGCTTTCGCTGGTTTTAAAATTTCCAATTTATTTTACAAATTTCAACTAAACCAAAGTGGCGACTTTTAACAGCTTTTAAAAAATGATGATTTTTAGAAAATTTCAATGTTTTTCAAAATTCCAATCTTTTTGAAAATATTCAAACATTTTGACTCTTTAAAAAACAAATATTTATGTTTTTTTTTTTAATTTTAACTAACCATAATTTTTCTGTTTCTCAACATTTCTACTTTTCATTTCTGGTTTTTTTGGAAGTTTAGAATTTTATGACAAATTTCACTTTTGTTCAATATTTGGGCTCTTCAAAAATGTCGGCTTTTTTGTGAAAATTTGCACTGAAAATGTTTCACTTTTTTAAAGCTCCACATTTGTTCAACATTTTGATTATCTCTTTCTTTAAATTCTGATTATTTTTCAAAAATTCCAATTTTTCTAAATCTTCTCAAAAATTTCTTTATTTTATAAAAATCTTTAAATCTCTTTAAAAAGTCAACTATAACCAGTATCTTTTCAAAATGCTGACATTATTTTTCAAAAGTTTGATTTTTTAAATCCTAATTTTTGATAAATATTTCGAAAACCTTCGAATTTTCGTCATTTTTTTTTGACTTTCCAAAATTTCTACCCTTTCATCTCCCTTTTATCTAAAAATATATATTTTTTTTTAATCGATTCTCGTTAAAATTTTGGATTATTTTGCAAAAATTTCGTTCCACTTTTTGCATAATGTCGATATTTTTTAACATATTGACTTTTTTTGTTGAAAATCTCAACTTTGTTTCAAAACTTCGACACTTTTTTAAATTGAATTTCTTTTTGAGATTTGTAACTTTTTAACTTTTTTCCCAAAGTTTTAACCAACGAAAATTTCGAAATGTTTGATAATTTTGACGTTTTTCGGATTTTGGACATTCCAAAAATTTAGGTTTTTAGGAGATTTCACTGAAAATTCTTCTTTTTTTAAATCTTGACATTTCTTCGTAATTTGGAATATTTTTGACGTTTTTCGGAATTTGGACTTTTCAAAAATTTAGGTTTTTAGGAGACTTCACTAAAAATTCTTTATTTTCTTTTAAATCTCGACATTTCTTCAAAATTTCAAATATTTTTTAAATTTTAGTATATTTTTTAAAATTTAAACTCTTTTTTTCTAAACTTTGGCCTTTTTCTAAAATGTTGGTTTTATCTAAATCCTTAAGTTTTTTAACAGTTGTAACTTTTTATGAAAGCTTAGACATTTTTTAAAATTTTGATCTTTTTAGAAATTTTGATTGTTTGGACAATTTCCACTTTCTTTGAAATCTCGTCTTTTTTTTTGAAATTTTTCAAAATTTCCACTTTTTTAAAGATTTTGAATGTTTTCGAAAGAAATATTTTTATTTAAAACTTCAACATTTTAAATAATTCTTAACAAATCGACTTTTTTACATCAATTTTTTTTTAAATGTTTAGTTTTAAATTTTTGTTTTTTTATATCATATTTTCTTTGAAAACTTTGATATTTTTATATAATATAGTTAAATAACTGTTTGGAGAATTTCCACTTTCTTTGGACCTCCGACTTTTTTTTTAAATTTCTCAAAATTTCTACTTTTTTTTAAAGATTTGGAATGTTTTTCTAAGATAAACTTAAAACAACATTTAAATCAACATTTCAAGTAATTCTTAAAAAATCGACTTTCTTAAAGATTTTGAGTTTTTTTAATGGATCCATTTTTAAAATGTTTACTTGAAAGTTTTTACTTTATAATTTTTTTTTAATTAGATTTTTTTAAACTTGAACATTTTTATGTAATATACCCAAGTCAATTTAAAAAAAAATGCGAGGTGTTCAAAATCGAAATTGTAGGGTCAAAATTATCAAAAAGAGCTAAAATTTTGAATAAATTTAAATACTTTGAAAAACTGATAAATTTTGAAAAATGGAGAAATTTTCATAAAAAGTAAAAATTTTCAAAAAATCAAAATTTCATAAATATGGGAGTTATAGAAAAAATTCGTATTTAATTTTAGAAAAAGTCAAAATATTGAAACAGTTAAAAATGCCAAGTAAAATGAAATTTTGGAAAAATATAATTTTCCCGAAAAATTCGATCTTAAAAAAGCATGCCATTTAAAAAATCTAAATTTTTAGAAAACAAAAAACAGAAAAATTTCCAACATTTTAAAAAATAGATGAACTTTCAAAAGTGTAGCAATTTTTAAAATAGCCCAATTTTCCAAAAAAGAAACAATTTGAAAAAAAATAGAAATTGAAAATTTCGAATTTCGAAAAAAATGGGGTCATAATTGTGAAAAAAAAATTGTTTTTATTTAAAAAACCAAAATATTGAAAGATAGAAAAATTTTCAAAAAAATTCGAAATTATAAAAATGTTTAAAAAAAGATTTTGGAAAAAGATTTTTCGAAAAAATCAAAATTTAGGAAATAGATGAATTTTAAAAATTGGTTAAAAATTTTAAAAGAGATTTAAAAAAACTTAAAATTTTGGAAATAAGTGAAAAGGTTTTAAAAAAAGTACCACATTTCAAAGAAGGTTGGAAAAAATTGAAATCTGCCAAAAAATCGCTGAAAAAATTCGGGAAAATCAAAATATTAAAAAATGGAGGAATTATTAAAAATATTCGAAATTCCAAAAATGTTTAAAAAATATTTTGGATAAGGGTTTTCGAAAAAATCAAAATTTTGACTAATAGATAAATTTTAAAAAATGGTTACAAATTTTAAAAGGCATTTAAAAAAAAACTTAAACTTTTGGAAACATGTCAAAATTTTGAAAAATTTCTAAATTTAATTGTTTTAAAAATAAGTAACAAATTTCAAGTAAAATTTAGAACAAAAAATTGGTAAAAAAGTCGGGAATTGAAAAAAAAATGGAATATTTGAAAACAAATATCGAAATTATCAACAAAGTTGAGATTTTCAAAAAAAAATTAAGTTTTTCGAAAAAATGGAAATTTCTAAAATTTCAAAAGTTGAAAACGGCATTTTAAAAAAGTAAAAATTTTGAAAAACATCGAAATTTGAGAGAAAGTGCAAAGCTGGAAAAAGAAATCCCAATTCTGGAATAAAATCTTTAAAAAAATTCAACTTTTTAAAAAACTCGATTGTCAAAAAAATGTAATTCTTAAAAACTGAAATACAAATAGTTGCAATCTTCGAAGTTTAATACCAAAAACTGAAGATTTAAGCAGAAGGAAAGTTTTTTATTAAATGATGTGGAATTTTGAAAATGTCAAAATTTTTAAAAAAGTCGAAAATTTGAAATAAAATAAAAAAAATTGTTTTAAAAAGTAAACCTAAAATTTTATAAATAAGTGCAAAAATTTTAAAATATGTCAACATTTTGAAAAATTTCCAAATTTTAATACCAATATGTAAAATTTTCAAAAAAACGAAGGGTTTTAAAAAAAGTACCGAGTTTCAAAGGTTTAAAAAAATCGAAATTTGGCAAAAAATCGATGAAAAAATCGAGATTGGAAAATGCGATCGAAAATTTGAAAAAGAAATATCGAAATTATCAATTGAGAATTTTAACAATAAAACGAGTTTTTATAAAAAATTGAAATTTCAAAAAAAGGCCGAAGCTTACGGAAAGATCGAGCATTTTAAAAAAGTAAAAATTTTCAAAAAATTTAATTTTCAAAAATCTGGGAGTTTTAGAAAAAATCGTATTTAATATTTAAAAAAGTCGAAACATTGAAACAGTAAAAAATGTCAAAAAAAGTGAAATGTTGAAAAAATAAAAATTTACCACAAAATTGAGTTTTAAAAGGGCATGCAATTTAAACAATCTAAATTTTTAAAAAGCACAAAACAGAAAAATTTTCAACATTTTGAAAAAGCCCAAAAAATGCTGCAATTTTTAAAAAAGCCCAATTTTATAAAAAAGTAACAATTTGAAAAAAAGTAGAAATTTTAAAGAAAAATTTTAAGAAATGTCGAATTTTTTAAAAAAGTTACAATTTTTCAAAAAAAAATGGGTCGAAATTGTGAAAAAAATTTGTATTAATTTATAAAAGCAAAATATTGAAAAATGGAGGACATCAAAAATACTCGAAATTATAAAAATGTTTCAACAAATATTTTGGATAAAGGTTTTTCGAAAAAGTCAAATTTTGCAAAAATAGATAAATTTTAAAAATGGTTAAAAATTTTAAAACACTTTTAAAAAAAACTTAAAATTTTATAAATAAGTATATCTGAAAATATGTCAAAATTTTGAAAAAATTCCAAATTTTATTACCAACATTTAAAATTTTCCAAAAAACGAAGGTTTTAAAAAAAAGTATCGAGTGTCGAAGGTTTGAAAAAATCGAAATTTGCCAAAAAATCGATGAAAAAATCGGGAATTGAAAAAAACGATCGAAAATTTGAAAAAAAAAAAATATCCACATTATCAATAAAGTTCAGATTTTCAAAAACAAATCAAGTTTTTCGAAAAAATTGAAATTTCTGAAATTTTAAAAAAGGTCGAAACTTTCGAAAAGATCCATTATTTCAAAAGTTAAAGTCGGCATTTTAAAGTGGTTAAAATTTTAAAAAACATTGAAATTTGAGGAAAAATGCAAATTCTGGAAAAAGAATCGTAAATCTGGAATAGAATCTTGAAAAAAAGTAAACTTTTTAAAAAACTCGACATTTAACAAAAAATTGTAATTCTGAAAAACTGAAATTCTTGTAAATAGTTGCAATCTTCAAAGTTTCATAAAAAACTGAAGTTTTAAAAAGGAAAATGTTTTTATTCAGTAATGTCGAATTTTAAAAAAGTCTAAATTTTTAAAATGTCGAAAATTTGAAATAAGTAAAAATTTGTTTTAAAAAGTAGGAATTTTAAAACAGGGAAATTATGAGACGCTCGTCTCGCTGGTCGAGAAATCCGGCTGAATGGTATTGTATTTATATGATACATCGAATATCGAATAAATTTACTGATTTATCGAAACATATCGATATACTTTTTTTGATACATCAATTAAATACAGCATCGATGTTTTAAAAATTTTGTGCAGCCCTATGTCAGAGAGGGTCAAGCATAGCAGCAACCATCAACGGCGGGGGGCTTTTTTGGCTTAAGCCACCGTCTCTGATGACTGCTGCTATGCTTTACTTTTGACATATGCCATGTAACATATCAAATTATTCAAAAAATTGAACTGAATTCGAAAGTGAGAAAATCCAGCATTGAGTTCTTAAGAAAAAATAATGTGTTGTAAATTTTGAAATGATCTCTTTTTAAGGATACCATTTTTCCAAAATATATTTATAAATGCATTTATATTGCTATTGGCCAAATGATTAGCGATTAATTCCCATTTAATTCCATTAAAGACATATGGCTTTCTTCGGCGAGAGCGCGGTGCAGAAGTTTAGTTGGGCCATAAATAAACTGAAGTAATGTCATTTCTTTGTTAATTAGCGAGTAAAAAGCGTCGATAAATTAGGTCCCCGTCAGTGGTTAGACTTCCCCGTAACCCTTTATCTGCTTTTACCGATATCTGCGCCCCTTCTGTTTCCCCTAAAATAATTCGTTAGATCATTGATGCTAAGTCCCTTTTTTAGCACATGTGCATGCCGAAGAACTCAAGATCGCCATTTGCGAGTTCGTTACGGAACCTACCACCATCTCTTGCTCCCTTTAAAAAGCCAAAAGTTGCGGAGAATACGGGTGGAAACACTCAAAGGTTTCCGCACAGGGGCGGATCAGTCACCAGAACTATCTCTTTCTCTTGTTTCGTTGGGATAAATAAATTATAAATTTGGCAAATTCATAGATCAAGTTGTTTTATTTTAATTTGTCTACGGTTTTAATTAAGAATCAAATATAGTACAGGTTGTTGTAAAAAAGCGATAGATGCTGCCGATTAAACATATTTTCACATTTATAGAATAAGCTTGGATAAACTAACAGCTTTAAAGAGTTCGTGCAGATTGTAAAATGATGTTTTGTTTAAATTCGTTAATATGGTTATGTATTTAGCTGCGAGTCTCTAGTTATATATTAGGAAGCAAAGTTCCATCCTATCACATTAGATGTCGCTGTTGGATCACTATATTATAAGATCCTGATGCAAAGCTACGGTAGGGAATTCCCTATCGTTAGATGACGTTGATGTCAAATCATTTACTTACATAGAAAATAGAGAAAGGTGGCTTAGTTTTTTTTGGATACTATATCAGTTCGGGAATATCTGGAATAGTTTTTTTTTTATAAAACCTATCCTACTTATGATCCAGTCTTGTAAGGTACGTCATACCACTTTTCGTCAAAATAACTTCAGTAATTGAGCCGTAGAAAGCGGACAAACATTTTCGTTAATTAGGACTGTGATCTTGCTTATGTATCTTGTAAAGCAGGGATGAGCATGACGTGGCTCACGGGCCCGCCTAACATTTTTCTGCGGCCCGCCTAAGCTCTATGGTTTTACGTAAAAATTTTGGAAAAGAAAATGTCAAACAATTTGATGAAAAACATAAATGTTCACGATTCATGAAATATTTTGGACATAAGCGTAGGCAAGACTTTCTTTAAGGGGGGGGGGGGGGGCAACAACAATCATTCTAGAAAACTCATGGGCAAAAAAGAAAATCTTCTAGCTCAGTTATGGGTATTTTTACTTAAAAACTACAGAATTGGGAACATTGCATTTTCAAATTAAAGTCAAAATTTTGAAAAAAGCCCAATCTTGAGAACAACCCTTTTGGAGAACTTAAACAGATATCGAAATTTAAATAAAAAAGAAATGTAAAAGAGACGAGATTTCCAAAACAAATGTTCGTAAAAAGAGTTGCAATTTCCAGAGCAAGTCGAATTCAGGTAAAATAATCATTTCAGAATTTTTATTTTATTTCAATTTTGTCATATTTTTGAAATTTTTGAAGAAATTTTATTTTCAAGATATCCTAAAAATACTCCTCTCAGATTGTTTAGATTTCTATTAAAATTTCGATCCAATTTAAAAAAAATGAACGAATTTTGTGAAATAGTCTAAATCTTTGGAAAAAATTCTATTTGAAATGAAAATGTCCTAAATCGAATTTTGAGTTAAAAGTCAAAATTTGAAGAATAACATGAATTTTGGACAAGTTGAAATTATCGGGAATAACATTTGTTTTAAATCAGAAAAAACAAAGACTTTGAAAAAAATTCAGGATTTTTGAAAATAACGTTACAAATTACAAAAAAATGTTGAACTTTCTAGGAAACATTCCAAATTTCCGAAAGAAGGTCCAATTTTTAGAGGAAAATTTAAAAAGTTAAAATTTTTAATAAAACATATTGAAAATAAAAACCTAACCTTTCTTAAAAACTCAAGGAAAGTGCAAAATTCAAAAAAAAATCAAAATTTTAAAAAAATTTAATGTTGTGAAAAGACGCAATTTTCAAAAAAAAAATCCAACTCGGAGAAAGAAAAATCGTAAGATTCAGAAGCATTGTTCTCAAAATTTAAAATTCTGTAAAGATGTTGAATTTAGAAAAAATCTTTTTCCAGGAATCCCCAAAATTATTTTTCGCAACAACAAATTACAAAAAAAAATTGAAATTTCTAGGAAACATTCCAAATTTCCAAAAGAAGTTCTAATTTTAAGAGGAAAATTTAAAAAATTGAAATTTTCATTAAATCATATTGAAAATAAAAACCTCACCTTTCTCAAAAACTCGAGAAATGTGCAAAATTCAAAGAAAAATCATAATTTTCAAAAATCTAATTTTGTGAAAAGACGCAATTTTCAAAAAAAAATCCAACTCTGAGAAAGAAAAATCGCAAGATTCAAAAACATTGTTCTCTCAAAATTTATAATTCAGTAAAGATGTTGAATCTACAAAAAATCTTTTTCTCGAAATCCCTAAAAATATTTTTCGCAACAACAAATTACAAAAAAATATTGAAATTTCTAGGAAACATTCCAAATTTCCAAAAAAAGTTCTAATTTTAAGAGGAAAATTTAAAAAATTGAAATTTTCATTAAATCATATTGAAAATAAATACCTCACCTTTGTCAAAAACTCGAGAAATGTGCAAAATTAAAAAAAAATCAAAATTTTCAAAAATCTAATTTTGTGAAAAAACGCAATTTTCAACAAAAAGTCCAACTTTGAGAAAAAAAAATCGCAAGATTCAAAAACATTTTTCTTAAAATTTAAAATTCAGTAAAGATGTTGAATTTACAAAAGATCTTTTTGTCGAAATCCTCAAAAATATTTTTCGCAACAACAAATTACAAAAAAATATTGGGATTTCTAGGAAACATTCCAAATTTCCAAAAGAATGTTTAATTTTAAGAGGAAAATTTAAAAAACTGAAATTTTCAATAAATCATATTGAAAATAAAAACCTTACCTTTCTCAAAAACTTCAGAAATTTGCAAATTCAAAAATAAAAATTTTCAAAATTTGTTTTTTGTGGAAAGACGCAATTTTCAAAAAAAAGTCCAACTTTGAGAAAAAAAAATCGCAAGATTCACGAACCTTATTCTTCATGGTACACCCTTATCGGGCTTCAAATATTTAAATTTTTAACACAGTAAATTTTTAACACAGTAAATTGATTATGAAACGTCTATTCATGTTAAAATTTCTTTATTTTTCTTTTTTTATAATTTATATATTTTTTTTATTTTTAAGTATTTCTTCCTCATTGTTCCCCTTCCATGTTATGCACTGCTGACGAGCTCAAAGGAGAGCGAAACATCGATGTCCAGTGCTACAACCTTTTTTATGTATTTTTTTATATTTTCCTAATTTATCAAAAATACAAAATTTTTATTTTTTCCATATCCAATTTTTGGTCTCCTATTTTTCATTATTCCTATTCTATGTAAAATAAACTAACCTCTTAATTTTTGAACTGTCATGAAGTGACGTTTTCAATAAATTTAAATATCACGTAGTCGCATTTCAAAAACTGTTTAGAAAATTGTCAACAAACCATAAAAATTTAAATATTTCCAAACTGGGTCGAAGAAATGTTAAATAAATTGAAAAAAAACATTCAAGAACCTTGTTCTTAAAATTTAAAATTCAGTAAAGATGTTAAATTTACAAGAAATCTTTTTCCCGAAATCCCCAAAAATATGTTTCGCAACAACAGAAAAGTGAACCTTTTCAGAACCATAAAACCATTTGATCTAAAAGTCGTAGTTTATTGAAACAGACAAATATTCAAGAAAATGACAAAATTTTGAAACAAATAAACCATATTTGAAAAAGTCCAAAAAGTAGGATTTTGAAAACAAAATCGAAATATCGAAAAGCACAAATTTTGAGAAGCAGGCGAATTTTAGGTAAAAGACTATTTTAGAAAAATTCAAAATTCTAAAAAAAAAGACGAATTTACCAACAAAAAGAAAAAATTTATTGAAATATTAAATATTGGATATTGAAATAAAAATCGAAATTTCCTGAAAAAGGCAAATTTTAGGAAACCAGTCAAAATTTCTAAAAAAATCAGAATTTAAAAGATCGAAATCCTTAGTAAATGTCCAAAAAAATACGGAATTTGAAAAAAAAATTAGAGAAAAGTTTGAAATGGACAAAAAATTGTCCGAAGAAAGTCAAATTAAAAATAAAGTCAAAAAAATAGTCGAAACCTTGAGAAAAAGCCGATTTTGTAAGAGAAATTTTGCAAAAAAGATCTTACTTTTGAGAAAAAGCATTTAACCTTAGTAAAACTTCGAAATTCAAAAAAAAGGTAAATTTTAAGAGAAAAATCAAATATTTATTTTCTCTGGACTCTCTGGAAGAGTCAGAGGAACTCAGGCTCCCTACCTTGCCTCAACAGGCGTCAGAAAATGTCAAATATTGTGAAAACACATCGAAATTTTGACAAACAAGTTGAAACCACCAGAAATTTGAATTAAAAAGGAGTTGAAATTCACAAAGAAATTTTTATCCTTTCACAAACATTTTAAATTTCTAAAAAATATAACTTTTTGTCAAAAGATTGACCAGACTTCGAAAAAACACAAATTGTTTATAAACAAGCGAAAATTTTCAGAATCAAATAACGGCGTAGTTTTCAGGAAAAGTCAAACTTCGAGAAATGACGAAATTTCGGAAAAAAAACGAAGAAGTTTTAAATTCAAAATTTTGACAGTCATCTTTCATAAAAGAAGGGTAAATTTTATGAATAAATGCATAATTTTAAATAAAAAAGTCAAATTTTGTAAAAAAATATACAAAATTTGGGAAAAAGGAAGACATTTCGAAAAAATCTTTCAAGGAAAGGGTGAATTCTGAAGAATTAAAAAGTCCTCCAATTGAATACATACAAATTTTCCGTTTACTGCATGAACCTTTCTTAGCTTCAAAGAACAAAAATAATATGTTAATTGTAGAAATTTATCAACAAATCTGGTCGAAATCATATAAAAAAACTCGAAATTTGGATAAAAGTATGTTTATTCTGAATTTTTTTGTTTTCTGTTGCATTATTCCCATGTAGGCATTCAATTTTTCGTTTTTTTTCTAAAATTTTAGCTTTAATTTCAAATTTTCTATTTTTCGAAAAATTTAAACTTTAAGGTAATTTTTTTATCCAAACTGCAACTCGCAGATTCGAAAATTTTGGTTTCATGTCAAAAAAACCCTCTTATAAAGACAATTTTCAACATTTCAAGAAAAAAAAAGGTAGACATTTCGAAAAAATCTTTCAAGGAAGGGTGAATTCTGAAGAATTGGAAAGTCCTCCAATTGAATACATACAAATTTTCAGTTTGCTGTATGAAGCAGGGGGTGCAAGCGCCCCAGCATTAAACAAGGATAGGTTGTAATTTTTGAAAAAAAAAATCAAGGAATATTTTAATTCGACAATTGAACTCTAGTATAGCTGACAGTGTCCTGTGTAGATTTTTTTGTCGTTTAGAATTTCACACGATGATGTAATGAGCGAAACGTCGAATACTTTAAATACAGCCTTTGACAGAGCCCAAGTAGCCTTCTCTGTCTCACTTTTGTCATGAATATAATGCACTGAATAATCAAAAGGATTCTTCCATGCGTAACGTACGTTTATCCTCGTGAAAAATATATAGTTCGTATTCACGTAAAAAAGGGTAGAATCCGGCCCTGAATAATAAGCAAGATGCGGGCTTCTACCCCTTTCGCTTTTGTTTTAACTGCTCTGTTTAAAGAGACACATTAAGAGTGAAATCACCCTTCAGAGAAACGTAAATTCTAATACATTTGGCAGCAAAGGGTGATTTTTTGGTTCAATTATTGTTATTAGACCATCCGAATTTTGAAAGGGTTGATGGAATTGTACTTTTAAATTATGTGCGGAAAGTATCTTTTATAATAATTAATGCCCGTCCTACTTTAATTCACCTTATCTAACTCCACACCTCGACAGCCGCAAATTTCGGTCGAAAGTCGTAGAGATTATCTCAATAAAAATTGAATATGTGCCGAAGGATAACTGAATTATTGACTGATATGCTAGAAATATTTTTAAAACGTAATTTAGCCTCAACTTATGTAAAATAAATAATGTAACAAAAAATAAAAAGAATAGAATGTAAAAAAAGCCCAAATTTTTAAGTGGTTTTCCTAAGGGTGTAACTAAATAATTTTTTTTTCATAGAAAAAACAAATAGCCCAAATTAAAACCCTAAACTTCCAGCTTCTAGGTTTTGAATTTAAAAATGTTTATCATTACCAGTTTTTGGGTTACTACAAGGAAACCGTTGGTGTCGGCCAAAAATTTTTCCCCAAATGTTTATTAATCTTTAAAAAAGTCCACCAAAGTTAGTAATTTTTTTCCAGTAATCGCATCATGAAAGCCTTCGATACAATTTAATTTTATTTAATCTGACTGGTCGCCGAGCCTTCATGTTGTGATTTTTTATTGAATTATCACCTGTTAAGCAAAGAAATTATTTTCGACATTTACGTATCTCAAAAATTAATTGATCGAATTTTAAAGATAAAACATTTGTAGATAACTAGGATACTTTTCAAACGATGTGTCAGTTAACCCTCCTTCCCTCTCAAGTGGGTGAAGAATCCAGAATCCAGGGTGAAGTTTGCAACAAGAAATTTATATGAAAATACAGTCAAAACCGGATATAACGACATCGTTTACAACGACGCTTCGGTTATTACGACAAAATGGCAAGGTCCAGCGATTATTTTAAAAGCTAAAAGTTATATTGCTTATAATAACTATCGGTTACAGCGTCCGTAGTTTAAGGTCCCTTCAATGTCGTTATATTCGGTTTCAGCTGTATGTCCTTCCATAAATATGTCCTTTCGATCAAATATCAACCTTCCCGACGTTTTTTTTAAAAAATAACTTTCGTGGGAGTTATTGGCCCAGTTTGGTTTTCAAGATATGATACTACATATGATACTAGCTATTACCTGTTACTTCATCATCGAACTTGAAGAAATAAATGCAATACAGCTAGAAGCAGGCTTTAAAACAATTTTTCATTTAAATCAAATTTGAAAATAATTTTTTGGTTCAAATTGTAACGTAACAGTAACGTAATATTATTAAAATCGATAATGCAGATGCTTGCTTCTATGGTAATAGTTCGAGTACCTTACAAGAGAGGCCGCTGTCAAGTCAAAGATCACAAAATTGATATTCTCTTCCTTCTCTATGATTGTTTACATCGTATAAAGGTTATTTAAGCTTTATAAATATGAGTTTGGGATAAGAACTAGCCTTCTTCTTCGTAAGTAATGTCTATAGCAATTTTAATCAAATTTGCTTTAGTAATTGAAGAATGAAAAGCAAACAAACCTGAAAGATAAATATTATTGCGTGTTATCGGCTTAATAAATAAAACTTCGTAAATTGTAAACATTTTAATTCAAACTTATTTCAGAACACTTAACTATCTGACTATCTAATTATCTGACTATCTGACTGACTAGCTGACTTGAGGAAAAGTCGACCGCGTATTTCAATAACTAAAACTTCGTGAACTGGAAACACTTTATTTCAAAGTTATTTCAGAACACTTAACTATCTGACTATTTAACTATCTGACTATCTAATTATCTGACTATTTGACTGACTAACTGACTTAAGGGTAAGACGACCGCGTATTTATACCATTTCGGTTTCTAGAAGAGATTCACCTCACAGATCGGGCTCGAGCAAGCTGCTTGTCTGTCCGTATGATTCATTTTCGCTGCCGCTTCCCTTGAACAAATATTTCCATAGAGTTCCTTACACTACACAATTACTAATACAAATACAACTACAACTCGTTACAATATTATATAAGTTAGGGTTTAGAATAACGATCTATGACATCGAATTAATTCCACTTCAAATATAAAATTGTTTTACTTGATATTGAATTACAAACCTTGTTCCCTGAAACCAAGAGATACTCTCTGAAAATGATAGCTTGCCTTTCGAAACGCGTTAGAGCAACCGTTCTTGTTGGGATAATAAGCCTTGTATATACGAATATATACAAGTTTATTACGATGCAATTGAAATCTAATTTTATTGGAATCTAATGAAAACTAGACTGCAATTGCAAAGTTCACGTAGATGAGGCAAAGCTTGTATCACGGGTTGCATCGCAACATCCATAGATACAAACGTTCTCGGCGTGACTTTACTTTCATCTAGTTTTGACAAATGCTTAAAATTGAAAATATGTACAACCGCAACCATAGACTAGTTTCGGCCTTTCTTGGCCTCATCAGCATGGTACGGTGGTTGTATACACTTCCAACTTAAAGCCGTTAGCCAGTCGACTTAAGCACGTTTAACTGTTTAATTACAGAACATTTGATTGGTCTTTTGTCAAAACCTTTCTTGTGTTTTTTAATCTTTCTTGGTTTCAGGGGACAAAATTTGTATTTCAATTTTTGAAGATAACCAAGGACCAGTCTGTTCCACCAAAATTACTTGATATTTACTTTTAAAAGTGATTCCTAAAATTTTTTACATTGCGGTATCGAGGAATAATTAATTAATAAACCCCTGCATATAAAGGGGTGTAAAAATTGATTCTTTTATGTTACGATGTGGATATAAAAATTCAATAAAATACCCCTCGTAGTGGACATTGGACAATGTAGAAGAGATCACATTGCAATATCGAATGCGCCACGAAGAGCCCTCGGGACAGTAAAAAGGACCCTTGGTGCTTCCCATTGCCACCGTCAACATAAAAATCGCCCGATAAAAGGTTAAACGGTGTAAAAACACCGAATTTGTCTTTATTTCAACATCGATTTGGAAAGGGATTTTCGAGGGTTAGAATCCCTTTCACAAAGCTGCGGTTTAACACGTTTATTACTAAAAGAGTTCGTCTAGATCAGGGGTCGGCAAACCGCGGCTCGCGAGCCGCGTGCGGCTTTTTTAAGAGACAATTGCGGCTCTTGAAGTTGTCCTACAAAAATAAATAAATAAATAAAAGCTAGAGTGGACAGACACGCAGAAAATGAGTACTCATTAAATAAGTGACCTATACAAGTCGAAATTTTCAAAAATACTTTTCTAGGAATTTTTACTTTTTTCTGAAATTTTGACAAAAAAAGTTTTAATTTCAAGAAGTATTTTGCCAAAATTTTTGATTGATTGGTATTAACATTTTAAAAAACCACATCAAATTTGAAATTTCTAGAAAAACACCAATTCGGGGAGACGAAACTTCAAAAAAATATTTTTTTCGTGATTTTTACTTTTCTATTTGTAAATTTTCTACAGCCTTGAAATCTGTGAAAAAATTTGAATCACTTTAGTGAGAAAAAAATCCTGATTTACAGAAGCAGCAAATATTAAAGTTAAAAATTCCCAGAAAGGGCCAAATTTTGAGAAAAAGGATACGATTTCGAAAAAATTAAGAAAAAGGGACTTCGAAAAAATTGAGAAAAAGAAACTTCGAAAAAATTGAGAAAAAGGGACTTCGAAAAAATAGAGAAAAAGAGACTTCGAAAAAATAGAGAAAAAAAGACTTCGAAAAAATAGAGAAAAAGAGACTTCGAAAAAATTGAGAAATAATAAGAGGCTTCAAAAAAATTGACCAAAAGGCAGAGATTTAGAGAAAAATGAATTTACCAAAAGTTCCCAAAAAAGGCAGGATTTTAGAAAAAAAAACGTCGAATTTCGACAATAGATTGAAACCCAAAACAAATTAAAAACCTGAAATTTTTAGATAAATTTGAATGTTTTGAAAAATTGTAAAATATTAAACAGATCAATTGTAAAAAAAACTGAAAGCTTAAAAAAATTGTCGAATTTAAAAAAGTCGAAGTTTTTCAGAGAAGAATAATAAGTCAAATTTTAGGAAAAATTTCAAGGAAAATGTCAATTTTAAAAAAAGCTCGAAATTTCGAACAACAATTTGCAATTTTCCAGTAAAATTTAAATTTCGAAAAGAAAAAGGAATTTCGACAAAACGATTTAAAAAAATCCAAATTTTCTTATAAATTCAAATTTTAAGAAAATAAGTAAAATAACTTCGAAAGAAAAGAGAATGTCGATAACACTTCCAGTTTAGAGAAAAGAACTGAATTTAAAAAAAAGTCAAAATTTCCCAAGAAAAATCAAAGTTCGAGAAAAAATCAAATTTTTAGATTTGAAAATAGATAAATTTCGTTCGAAATAAAAGCTAAAATGTCCAGAAAAAAGATTAGTTTTGAAAAATAGATTTCGAAAAAAATGAATTTGTCAAATGTTTTTAAAAAAAGCAAAATTTCAGAAAAAAACTTCGGATTTTGACAATAGATTGAAATTCGCAAAACAAATTTAAAAACCTGAACTGTTTAGACAAATTTAAATTTTGAGACGATTATAAAATTTCGGAAAAGTAATTGTAAAAAATTAAACGCTCGAAAAAATTGTCTAACCTTTTCCAAAGTAGAAGTTTTTCAGAGAACAAGAAAATAAAAAATTTGAAACCAGTTATTTAGTTAAAATCATCGTTTTTTTTTATTTCAGGTTTATTTTAAGATTTGGAATATAAATTTTTGTTAAAAATTTTAATTTCCATGAAGATCTTGACATTTTTTAAAATCTTAATTTATTTTGAGAATTTTTACTTTTGAAAACATGTATTTAGTTAAAATTATTGTTTTTTTTATTTCCAGTTTATTTTAAGATTTTAAATATCGATTTTTGTTAAAAATTTTAATTTCCTGAAAGCTTTGGAAATTTTTCGAAATTTTGATTTATTTTCAATATTTCGATTTAGTTAAAAGTGCCATTTTGTTTGACTTTCGAGTTTTTTTAGGATTTTTATTTTTGATTTTTGTTGAAAATTTGTTCTTTTGTTGAACATTTCGACATTTCTGAAATTTCGAGTTTTGAAAACTTTTATTTAATTGAAATCTTAATTTTTTTTTAATTTAGATTTAGATTCCTATTTTTGATTTTTCTTGAAAATTTTAATTTTTTGGAACATTTCGACATTTTTGAAAATTTTGACTTATTTTGAAAATGTCAACTCTTTAACAAGTTTGCCTTCTTTCAACATTTTGACCTGTTTGCTAAATTTCAACTTTTTTGAGATTTTTTTTTCTTGGAATTTTTCATTTTTCTGTTTTGTCTTTAATGAAATTTGGATATTTTTCGAAAATTTTGTTAAAAAATTTGTATGGTTCCTCAAAATTGATAACATGGATTTAGTTAAAATTGTCATTTTCTTTTAATTTCAAGTTTTTTAGGATTTCAGTTTTCGATTTTTGTTGAAAATTTGACCTGTTTTGAACATTTTGACATTTTTAAAAATTTCAATCTATTTTGAATATTTCGACTTATTTTGAAAATTTCGATTATGGAAAATTTTTATTTAGGTGAAATTTTCGTTTTTTGTCAAATTTCGAGTTTTTTAAAACTTCAAATTTCGATTTTTGTTACAAATTTTATTTTTTCTAAACATTGTGACATTTTTCACATTTTCGACTTATTTTGAATATTTTGACATTTGAAAACAGTTGATTAGTTAAATTTATCGTTTTATTTTTAATTTCGAGTTTATTTTGAGGTTTTGAATTTTGATTTTCATTAGAAGTTTTAATTTCCTTGAAGATTTTGACATTTTTCAAAATTTGATTTATTTTGAAAATTTCGACTTTTGAAAACATTTAGTTAAAAGTTCTATTTTTTTTAAATTTGAGTTTTTCTAAGATTTTGATTTTCGATTTTTTTGAAAATTTGATCTTTTTTGAACATTTCGATATTTTCGAAAACTTTCGTTAAAAGTTTAAATTTTCTTAAAGATTTTGACATTTTTCTAAATTTTGACTTCTTTTGAAAATTTCGACTTTTACAAACGTTTATTTAGTTAAAATTTTATATATTTTTTTACTTCGATTGTTTTAAGATTCCGATTTTCGATTTGTCTTGAAAATTTTAATTTTTTGAAACATTTCGATCATTTTGAAACTTTTGACTTATTTTGAAAGTGTCAACTCTTTAACAAGTTTGCCTTTTTCCAACATTTTGACTTATTTGCGAGGTTTCAACTTTTTTAAAATTTCTTTTTTTTTTCTTGGAATTTATTATCTATTTTGTCTTTAATGAAATTTGGATATTTTCAAAAATTTTTTTACAACATTTGTATCGTTCCTCAAAATTAATAACATGGATTTAGTTAAAATTGTCATTTTCTTTTAATTTCAAGTTTTTTTAAGATTTCAGTTTTTGATTTTTGTTGAAAATTTGACCTTTTTTAACATTTTGACATTTAAGAAAATTTCAACATATTATGAATATTTCGATTTCGGAAAATAATTTTTTAGCTAAAATTTTTTTTTTGCCTAATTTCAAGTTTTTTTAAGACTTTAAATTTCAATTGTTTTTAAAAATTTTAAATGTTTCAAACATTTTGACATTTTTCAAATTTTCGATTTATTTTGAATATTTCGACATTTGAAAACATTTACTTAGCTTAAATTATCGTTTTATTTTAATTTTGGCTTTATTTTAAGTTCAAGAATTTCGATTTTCGTTAAAAATTTTAATTTCCATAAAGATTTTGACATTTTTCATAATTTTGATTTATTTGGAAAATTTCGACATTTGAAAACACGTATTTAGTTAAAAATTTCAATTTTTTTGACTTTCGACTTTTTTAAGATTTCAATTTTTGACTTTTGTTGAAAATTTGATCTTTTTTGAACATTTTGACATTTTTCAAAATTTCGACTTATTTGGAAAATTTTGACTTTTGAAAACGTTTATTTCTTAACAAGTTCGCCTTTTTTTACATTTTGACCTATTTGCTAAATTTCAATTTTTTTTCAAAAATTTCTTTTTTTTAGAATTTAATAGTTTCTTAATTTCTATAAAGACTCTGACATTTTTCATAATTTTTATTTATTTTAAAAGTTTTGACTTTTGAAAACACGTATTTAGTTAAAAATTCCAATTGTTTTGACTTTCGAGTTTTTTAAGATTTCAATGTTTGACTTTTGTTGAATATTTGATCTTTTTTCAACATTTCAATATTTTTCAAAATTTCGACTTATTTTGAAAATTTTGACTTTTGAAAACCTTTATTCCTTAACAAGTTTGCCTTTTTTTTAAACATTTTGACGTATTTGCTAAATTTCAATATTTTTCAAAATTTCTTTTTTTTGTAATTTAAATTTTTCTATTTTGTCTTTAATGAAATTTGGACATTTTTCGAAAATTTTGTTACACAGTTTGTACCGTTTCTCAAAATTTTTAATGTTTATTCAAAATATTAAATTGTTTGTACAGGGTGAGCAAAACTCGATGTCTCAGCGCTATTATACAAAAAGGAACAGCGATATAAGAAATCTAAAAAGAGATTCTTTCATTGGAGCGAATAAGATCCATTTTAAGCTCAATTTGCATATTTTTCCACATTTGGAAATCAAACAAATGACATCATTGATATTTTTTCTCCAGAAACATACCTACATTTTTGTATATTTAAAAAAAACTACTTTCTCTGAACACATTTTGTAAACAAACAAATTTGATATCTTTTTTTCGTTAAAAAGTTATAAGCAAATTTATTGTAAAACATGTATTATTAAAAATTCGCAATTGGTACGATTTGGAAAAAAATGTTTTAAATGTTTTTAGGTTAGAATAACATGTTTGGGATATCCCAGAGAGTATTTACCTGCTCTTCTAGAGTTCTTTTGAAATTTTTCATAAATAATATAGGGTAAGTCCGGAAGAATGGGCCAACGCAAAACTGGAGATACTAGACACCAAAATATTACGATTAAGATCAACAGGCCTTATACTAATATGACTGGTTAAAGAGATACTGGGCGTCCAAAGTTTAAATTTTATTCCGAAATTTCTCAACAATTGGGGAAGATTTGGTCCTATAAATTCAATATTTTAGCTTTAGACAACTTTAACTTACTTTAGCTTACTTTAGCTTTACTTTAGCTTTACTTTAGCTTACTTTAGCTTACTTTAGCTTACTTTAGCTTACTTTAGCTTACTTTAGCTTTAAACAACTTAAACAAGAGTACCAATTCTTTGCAGAGTTGATTGTTCTTTTATAATGACTACTTGTTTTAAGTATAACTCAACAGATAAAAGAAAATGTTTTAATTTACATAAATGAAACTAGCGCCTTCTAGGGGCAACGTCAATATAAATTCAAAATTCGTAATTCTGACACCGAAAATCATAATATTCCCAAATATTAAATTTAAAGCATTAAAACTTTCTCAATTATTAAAAAAATTCAGAATAAAATTTAAATTTTGAACGCCCTTAAACCAGCCACATAGGTACGAGGCATATTGAGCTCAATCGTAATGTTTTGATGTCTAGTTTCCCCAGTTTAGCATTTGTCCATTCTTTCTGACTCACCCTATATATCATTTACGTGAACATTTTTCCAAATCAAATGGCAACATAAAATGTTTGTCAACCATTAATTCAGTTATTGACAGATGTCACTACACTTTAATTTTTAATTTATTGCATTTCTAGGATCTATTTGCCTAAATCGTAGTAATTACGAATTCTTGATGATATTCTTTTTTTACAATAAAATTGCTTATAACTTTTTATCAAAAAAGATACCAAATTTTTTTGTTACAAAATTTGTTTAGAAATGTAGGTCTTTTTGAATATGTAGAAATACAGGTATTTTCTGGAAAAAAAAGTTCAACGACGTCATTACTTTGGTTTCCAAGTCTGGAAAAATATGCAAATTTGACTTAAAATGGACCTTATTCAATCCAATTTAAGACCCTTTTTTCAGATTTCTTATATCGTTTTTCCTTTTCTTATAATAGAGCTGAGACATCGAGTTTCGCTCACCCTGTGATATCAATGCTGAAGAGGATAGCTTGGAAATCGAAACACGTTAGAGCAACTATTGTTGTATTTTTTAATTTTTATTGCTTTCAGGAGACAAGAAGTCTATATCAATTTTGTATTAAAACACTTTTTTTAAACACATTGACCTTTTTTTCAAAATTTTTATATTTCTTATTTCGACCCTTGGTCAAAATTCAGACCATTCCTTGAAGTTTTGAGTCAACTTGAAGATTTGATCCTTATGTAAATTAGACTTTTATTTGAAAAAAATCTTAACTTTTTAAAGAGTTTCATTCATTCAAATTTTTGAAATTTTCGGTCTTTTTTCAGAAATCCCACTTTCGACACATTTTATCATTAAAATTTCGACTTTTTCCTTGAAGATGGCTTCAGAATTTGTACTTTTTTCAAATGATTGACTTTTTAAAAAAATTTGACCTTATTTCAGGATTTTTACTTCTCCTTGAAACTTCAAATTTTTGTAAATTAAATTTTTTGAAAATTTGCATTTAAATATTGCTTACGTTTTGCTGGGACTATCCCGTCTAAACCTCCTTGAATTTAGTTAAAATTCATATTCTTTGCATCACTCAGTGCAGCTTAGCTGGTTAAGGAGGCAGATTTTGCTTCATAGGTCTGATACGTCGCAGGTTCAACCCCATCTTTTGATCTCACGTTTTTTAATACTATTATGCGTCCTACCTATAACACTGTTAACATTAGCGCATGTTGGTAACGTGATTTTTCTTTCTAAAATTGCTCAACGTGCCTAAAAAAAATTGTATTTCAAAAAATTGGTTAACCGAATTAGTTTATTACTGATATCGGAGGAAAAAATATATTTTAATTGGATTAAAATTAATTAATCTACCTTTTTTTTCAGAATTGTGATTCTCTTTGTTAAAGATTGCAATACAAATACAACAAACATAATATTGACTTGTTCTTTGTCCCTTGATCTTGAAACCTTGATTTTTCAATGAAGGAAATTGGGAGAACAGAATTTAAATAAATATCGTTTTATAATTGTATAAATTACTCCATATTGGAAGGGATTAAAAGGGAAAAGGCGTTCAGCACCTTCCGTCGCAAGCAATTAGCAAATTTTGTGTAGATAGCAGAGTAAAATATAGTGATCTGAAAACTGTACATTAACGACCTTTTCCCAATGGCTTAACGACGGCCGTATCTCTTCCAAAAGTAACATATTGCCTCCCTTATTTATTGCCCTCTGTTGCAGCCATAAAGAGCTTAATATACAAACATTGTCTCAAAGAGTTCAAAATTGACTTTTAGGTTATTTGACCATTTTGCCAAACTGAAACAAATTTAATAAGTAATTTTAGATTTACAATTTTAGTGTAATGATAGAAAAACGTTCAGTTTATAACATGTTTATATCTGTTATATTCTCCTCGTTAATATTTTCTGAAAATTAAATTGGAAATTTTGGGGAATATATTTTATTTAAATTTTTAAAACAAAATCAAAAGCTTGAATTTAAAATCAAAAATTTCGATTTGGAAGTTGCAAATTTAGCCAAAAAAATTAGTATTTGTGTTCGTAAATTGGAAATTTGGGCAAAAGTATAAAAATGCTTGGAAAAATTGAATACTTAACATTTCTTCTCGAAAAATCAAATTTCCAGTTTGTACTAAAAGTTTGAGTTTTGAAGAAATTTTGAGTTTTTATAGAAAATTTAATATTAAAATTTCAAATTTCGTACAAAATTTATATACAAATGTTGTCCCCTGAAACCAAAAAAGATTAAAAAATACAACAAAAGTTGCTCTTTTTTAATCTTTCTTGGTTTCAGGGGACAAGATTTGTATGTCAATTTTTGAAGATAACCAAGGACAATTCCGTTCCACCAAAATTCGTACAGAATTCCTATTTTTTTTTGTTCTTCAATTTAAAAAATTACCTACATTAATAACATTTAATGTAATCTTTAAACTTCGAGAAAGGAGCATAAATTCTCGAAAAGAAGAAAAAGTTAAAAGGTTAAGTGGTTTCTCGAAATTTCTAATTTTTCGATTTTTTAAATTTAAATATTTTCTAATTCCTAGTAAATAATAAAAACTTGTACAGGACACAACTGAAATATAGCATATTTGGGTACTATATATTTCTTCAGTGGTATGTAAAATGCACACCTGAAATATAGTACAATGCTATATATTATAGTACAGTTGGCCACCCTAACGTATATCCAATATATAGCTGAGGTCTAGTTAGATTAGCAAATTAACTCATTATCATATAATAATTGAAAATCAATCTGAAATCTGCACGAACTCTTCAAATCTGTTCACGACTAGTTCAGTTTTATTATTCCAAATGAGAAAGTATGATCGTCCGTATCATGTATCTCTGGATTACAGCAATCTACTATACCTGGTTCTGAAGTAAAACCGAAACAAATTAAAACAAAATAGATTGATTTGTCAATTTAACAAATTTAAGAACTAATTTTGGACGCTTTTCTGCTAAATTTTAAACGCAATTATTGAGCTAGGTTCCGTAGACCAAGTTTTGTCTAATAGTTACCCAATAATCAAGGATGATATTAATGCTTGCTCCATAAATTACCAAAATATTGACCAACATTTCGACATTAGTCCACAAGCGGCTGCAATTCGTGATATCTTAATTTCACTGAGAGACAAAATAATCGCTTTTAAATACTGCCAAACGAGCAATAAAACATAAATAAAATATTCATTAAGGCCCTTTACAAACTATAGCTAGTTTCCCGTAAAATAAGAGCAGTAATTAAGCGCTAAGATGCGGGTAAAATTATTTGTTTCGTAGGAAAGCAGCTGCACAAAGTTTCGCCAGCTTCTTTCCACAAATGCCCTTGCGTCACCGTCGAGAGAACCGACGAATGCCTAGTGAAGAAAAAGCTACAAAACGAGCATTCTAATTAACAGTTTTAATAATGATATCCTAATAAAGTTGAAGTTTGTTCACACGAACGAAATGACTCAGATATTTTGAATTATTGTTGGGTAAATGGTAAGAATTCCGAGACGGGTCATTGTCTATCTAGTCGGCTCATTTTTATAGGCGATACGTGATTGTTAATTTCTGGTTCTGTTGAATTTTGATGGATTTATAGACGCATTTTGACGTTGGATGTGGGAATTACTTGCCTTTTGAATTATATAACGGACGTAGTCGGATTAATTAGATTTGATATAGAAGCACGGAATGAATTAAAATCTTTAGCTGGCGTAATTAAATTTTTAACCTTAGCCTCGTTTTAATTGTGACAGTTACTCAGACGGTGTCCCATATAACTCTTCCGATTTCGTATGAACGAGAGGTCCCCTAATCCTTGACGACCAGCTAGATGATACAATAATCCAATTTCCGAAAAGTTGTCTTTCAGAAAAAAAATGAATATAAAGAAAAATCGAAGCATTTGGAAAACGATCGATTTCTGAAATTTTCTTTCAAAAAGTAAAATTTTGAGAATCAATTCGAATTAGATGAATTTCGATAAAAAAAAGTAAAAATTTCTAGAAATGTTGAATATCAAAATTTGAAATAAAGATCCAAACTTTGAGAAACTTTTTAAAAAGTCAAACTTTAAGAATCCAGTGAAAATGTCTGGAAATTCAGATTCTAAAACAGAGCCTTTCAAAAAAACTCAATGTTAAGGAAAAAGGCGAAATTTAATGGCAATTTTGAAAAAATTTCAAAATCAAGAAAGAATTCCTCATTTTCTAGAGAAAGTCCATTTTAAGAAAAAAAAGTCTGTGTATTAAGGGGAAATACAAAACAAATAAATTTTAAGAGCTAGTCGATGTTCCCAGAAAAAGGGCAAATTAAAAATAAGAGTAATTCTTGTACAAAAATAGAAAAAGTCGATTTATCCAAATAAAATCAAAATCAAACAAATCTTTCTTGGTTTCAGGGGACAAGATTTGTATTTTAGTTTTGAAGGATAACCAAGGACCAGTCCGTTCCACAAAAACAAAGGTAAATTTTAAAAAAGGATAGTAGACATTCCTGAAAAAGAACGAATCTTGAAAATACAAAATTTCGAGAAAAAATGGATATTTCGCATTGAATGTAAAATTTTGAGAATATTCGTTATGTAAAAGACACATTTTGAAATTAATTTAAATTTCGAAAAAAAAAACAATTTCAAGGAAAAAGTTTGGAAAGTTTCGAAAAAATCGAGAAAAACATCGAAATGTCAAAAAAAAAATCAAATTCAAAGAAAGCAAAATTTTGAGCAAAAGATCGTGGATTAAAAAAAAAAGATCGAGGATTAAAAAAAATATTGAAATTACGACAAAAAGATCAAATTTTTAAGTACAAATTTAGTAGAAATTCGGAATGTGTCAGAATCGAATTTTGTCAAAATTTCGAAAACTGGATAAATTTTGAGAAAATATAGAAATTCGCTGGCTCCATATTCATTTTTCTTCAAGTGTTTAGGCCAGAGGGAGACGATCACTCCACCCTGTCGAGTATTCAGGTGGTTGTCATAATTTTAAGAAGCAAGTTGAAATTTCCAGAGAGTTGAATTTAAAACTGTTGAAATTTCCAAAAAAAAATGCCTCGAGTATTTGCTCTTGTACAAAAACTGAAAAGTATTAAATAAATTTTTTTTCAAAATTTTTACTTTTTTATTAAAAGATTCGACAAGTTTGCAGAAAAATACAAATTTTGGAATCAATTTCAATTTTGGGAAAAAACAAATTTCAAAGAAAAAGTTGGGAAAGCCACAATTTCGAAGAAATCGAGAAAAACATCGAAATTTCAAAAAAAAACAAATTCAAAGAAAGCAAAATTTTAAGAAGAAGATCGTGGATTAAAGAAAAAGATCTAGGAATAAAAAAAATATTGAAATTACAACAAAAAGATGAAATTTTTAAGTACAAATTTAGTAGAAATTCCAAATATGTCAGAGTCAAATTTTGTCGAAATTTTGAAAAGTGGATAAATTTTGCGAAAATGTAGAAATTTGCTGGCTGCGTATTCATTGCCCTTTAAGTGTTCTAGCCAAAAGGAGACGAGCACTTTACCCTGTCGAGTATTGAGATGGTGGTCACAATTTTGAGAAGCAAGTTGAAATTTCCAGAGTGTTGAATTTAAAACTATTGAAATTTCCAACAAAAAAAAGTGCCATGAGTATTTGCTCTTGTACAAAAACTGAAATTAATTACAAAACATTTTTCAAAATTTTTATTTTTTTATTAAAAGATCCGACAAGTTTTCAGGAAAAGGCAAATTTTGAAATCAATTTAAATTTTCAGAACAAACAAGTTTCAAGGAAAAAGTTGGGGAAGCCACAATTTCGAAGAAATCGAGAACATCGAAATTTCAAAAAAAAAAAACAAATTCAAAGGAAGTAAAATTTTGAGAAAAAGATCGTGGATGAAAGATAAAGATCGAGGATTAAAAAAAGTATTAAAATAACGACAAAAAGATCAAATTTTTGAGTACAAATTTAGTAGAAATTCGAAATATGTCAGAGTCGAATTTGGTCGAAATTTCTAAAACTGGATAATAAAGAAATTTGCTGGCTGCATATTCATTTTCCTTTAAGTGTTTCAGCCAGAGGGGGACGAGCTCTCTCCCTGTCGAGTATTGAGGTGGTGGTCACAATTTTGAGAAGCAAGTTCAAATTTCCAGAGAGTTGAATTTAAAACTGTTGAAATTTCCAAAAAAATGCCATGACTATTTGCAAAATTTTGTGAAAAAGATCGAAGATTCAAAAAAAAGATCGAAATTACGATAAAAAGATCAAATTTTTGAGTACAAATTTAGAAGAAATTCAAAATATCTCAGAGTCGAATTTTGTCGAAATTTCAAAATCTGGGTAAATTTTGAGAAAATGTAGAAATTTGCTGGCTGCATATTCGTTTTTCTTTAAGTGCTTAAGCCCGAGGGAGACGAGCACTCCATACTGTCGAGGACTGAGATGGTTGTCACAATTTTGAGAGGCAAGTTGGAATTTTTAGAGAGTTGGATTTAAACTGTTGAAATTTCCCGAAAAAAATTTTAATTTTTTTTAATTTTTTTAAAATGTCGACATTTTTACAATTATAATTTTTTTCAAAATTTTATTTTTTGAAATTTTGAATTTTTCTTCAAAATTTTCTTGTGAAAATTTCAACAGTTCAAAATTTCGACTATTTTTAAAATTTTCGAACTTAATCCAATTTGAAGCTTTTGTTTTTCTTCAAACTTGCTTTTTGGAACTTGCCTCATTTACTAATTTTTAAATTTTTTTGAAAGTATCCGCTTTTTGTCAAATTTCTCCTTTTTTTTTCAGTTCATTGACAACTTTTCAATATTTCGACTTTTCAAAATTATACGAATTTTGTTCAGAATTTCCATTTTCTTGAAAACTTCATTTTTTATTAAATTTGATTTTTTTATGAAAATCTTAACTTTTTATGAAAATTTCGACATTTTACAAAATTACTCCTTAATATTTTCGTTTTTTTTTTCAAATTTTTGCTTTATTAAGCAATCTCGTCATTTTTTGTAAATTCATTTCAAAAATTTTTGAATTGAAAAAATTTCATAAAATTGGCATTTATTAAATTTTTAGTTCTATTTCTTTCAAGATTCTCCTTTTTTGAGTTCCTTGACCACGCTTCAATATTTCGACATTTTAAAATAGTACTACCTTTGTTCTAAATTTCCAGTTTCTCAAAAATGTAGTTTTAATTTTAATTTCAGCTTTTTATGAAAATTTCAATATTTTTCAAAATTTCACTTTAAAATTTCAATTTTCTTTTTAAATTTGTGCCTTTTTTGCAAATTAAGCACTTTTAAAGATATCAACATTTTATGAAAATTCATCTATTTTTCAAAATTGTGAACATTTTTCAAAATTTTCGAATTATTGCGGAAATTTTGTTTTTTCTTCAATTTTGAAATTTTTTTAATTGTACGGCTTTTACAAGTTTTTGAATTTTTAGGAAAATTTTGATTTTTTTTCAAAATGTTTCTCTTTTTGAAACTTTTGTCTATTGTCCAATAATAAAATTTCTTAAAAACTAGATAACCAATTTTTTTGAAACATTAACCTTTTTGAAAATTCTGATATTTTTGAAAATTTCGCTACTTTAAAAATTTTGACATTTTTTGAAAATTAATCTATTTTTCATAATTTTGAAAATTTCTCCAAAACTTCGAATTTTTTTGGAAATTTTGTTTTTTTGAAAAGTTTCGATTTTTTTTAATTTGCGCTGCTTTTTAAGTTTTTTAATTTTTAGGAAAATTTTAATTTTGTTTTAAACTTTAAAGCTTTTTTTAAATCTTTGATTATTTGTCTGTATTTCATTTTTTTTTATTAAAAATAATTTCAAAACTCCAATCTTTTTCTTGAAAATTTTTTATGAAAAATTCTACAGCTCGAAATTTCGACTTTTTAAACTTAATCTTTTGTTTTTTCCTTAATTTCGACTTTTTATTTAAAAGTTGCTCCATTTATTTAAATTTTGAAGTTCTATTTTCCTTTTTTTTGAGTTCTTTGACTATTTTGACTTTTGTCTCTTTAAAATTATACTAATTTTTTCAGAATTTTGACTTTTAAAATTATACGATTTTTTTTTCAAAATTTCGCCTTTTTGGAAAATGCTGATTTTTTAAAATTTTAAACAGTTTTTCAAAATTTTGACGTTAATCCCTTTTTTTTAATTTTCACCTTTTCTTAAAAGTTCACTGTTTTGAAGATATATCGATTTTTTGAAAATTCATCTATTTTTTAAAATTTTCGAATTATTTTGGAAATTTTGCTTTTTTTATTTGGAATTTTTTTTAATTGTGCCTTTTTTAAGTTTTTGATTTCTTGGGAAAATTTTTTTTTCCAAAATCTAATCCTTTTTTTAAATTTTTGACTATTTTTCGATATTTCAACTTTTTTAAAAAGTAGATTACAATTTTTTCAAAACCTCAAATTTTTGAAAATTTCAATTTACTTGAAAACTTTGATTAATTTGAAAATGTCTATTTACATGAAAATTTTATAAAATTTTCTACACCTTTCAAATTCGACTGTTTTCAAAATTTTTAATTTTATCCAAAATATTATTTTTTTTTAACATTTCGACTTTGAAATTTCTACTTATCATAAAGATGGACTCCTGTCATCAAATACTATATTTTTTTCAGGTGTACTATACTTTTTATTGCTTATTTTGAAAAATACTGTTACGCGCTTATCGGTTCGATTGATTACACTTATCGAATAAGACCCACTTTATTACTGAACTCAACTTGGATCACCACAATTGACAATTAACTAACTCACTAATTACACTGACTCTGACTGACTCGAGGGAAAGCTGACCGCCTTTTTATAGTTTTGGCCCGCGGCTTCTAGAATTTTCGGCAGATAAGGCTTATCGAATGCCGAAATTTCTGGAACGCTTATCTGCCGTTTGTTTCGTTATCGTGACCGCTTTCCCCTTATCAGAACCTTCTAGAAACTTTTTTTATTTACTAAATTCTACAATTCTATTCTAAATCCTATTTCATCTATTTACATTGCGTTACTCTGCGTCCCCCTTAGGAATGATCGTCCCGATCAGTTCCAATCAGTCACTTCGCCACTAAATTTGCATAGTCTGTTCAGGTGTACCACTTTCATTTTACTCCTGGAGCTACGCTGGATCCTATATACCAAATCGTTGATCCTCTTCAGCCCTTTGTACGGCCCTTCCCAAGATGGCGTAAACTTTGGCGAAACTCCTTTCTTTCGCTGAGGGTTGTATAGCCATACCAACTTGCCCTCACTGAAACCACCATGATTGGCATTCACGTCATACCTGGCCTTCATCCGGTCCGTCGCCAAGTTGATCTTCGTCCGCACCAGAACATGCGTCTCCAATATCGCTTCCCTCAAGTCATCTAAGAAACCCATCGTTTCCCTGGGGATCTCCCTTGGTGATCCAAACACCAAGTCACACGGAAGCCGCAGTTCCCTCCCGAAGATCACTTTTGCCGGAGTCTGACTTGTAGTTTCATGAGTTGCCGCGCGATAGGCCTTCAGAAACAGTGGTAGATGTCGATCCCAGTCTGTCTGATGTTTGGAAACGAGCTTCGAAAGATGTTCCTCTAAGGTCATGTTAAATCTCTCCACCATTCCGTCAGACTGTGGATGAAGAGGTGTTGTTCGAGTTTTCCTTATTCCAAGAAGACGACACACCTCTTGGAAAACCCCCGATTCAAAGTTCCTTCCCTGGTCCGAGTGTAGTTCCAAGGGAAATAGACAGATAAAGTTGTCCACAAGAACCCTTGCGGCTGTGGTGGCTTCCTGGTTCGGGATGGCATAAGCTTCAGGCCATTTACTGAAATAATCCATGGCCACAAGGATGTACTTGTTTCCATCGTCTGAAGCTGGGAATGGTCCTGCCACATCGATTGCAATTCTTTCAAATGGGGATCTTACATTATATTGCTTCAGGGCCCCTTTGGTTCTTGTACGAGGACCCTTGGATGCAGCACAGGTGACACATTTTCAATACCACCGCTCGACGTCCCCCCTGCAATTAACCCAATAGAACCGTTTTCAAACCTTCTCCAGGGTCTTGTTCATCCCTAGATGTCCACCAGAGGTCCCATTGTGCACCTCCCACAAGACCTGTGGAATCTTTTCCTGAGGCACCACCAACTGCAAGTTGACACGCTTTCCATCCGCGCTTTTTCATGCTCTCTTCAGTACCCCGTCCTCGACCTGGAGGGATTTCCATTGAGCCCACAAATTCTTAAGAGCTGGACTTCTGTCGGAAACCTCTTGCCATTTCGGTCTGCCTCCAGCTTTTTTCCATTCCAATATGGGTCCGATATCAGCGTCGCTCCACTATAGCTTCCGAAGACCTTCAACAGTCCATTCGTCTTCTGGCTGGACAGAAGTGACCCTTATATCCACCATGTCCTCATGGTCCTCAACTCGTCTGCAATGTTTGCAATCCCCACAAGGTCTTCTGGACAAAGCGTCAGCGTTGTTATGCTGTCGTCCCGGTCGATGATGTACCTTAAAGTGATACTGCTGAAGCCTTTCTAACCATCTAGCCGTCTGTCCCTCCGTGTTTTTCATTCGGAGTAACCAAGAAAGTGCCGAATGGTCGTCTGTTCTGATGACGAATTCTTGCCCGTATAAATACTTGTGAAAGTGTTCCACGGCCTTCACTATCTCAAGTAGTTCCTTCCTGGTGGTGCAATAGTTCCTCTCCGGCTTCGTCAGGATCTTGCTGTAATATTCGATTACTCTTTCTTCACCGCCTTGAACTTGGGACAGTACAGCTCCAATACCGACGTTGCTGGCAGCTGTGTCTAACACAAACTTCCCAATCTGCTGAGGATAAGCCAAGATAGGGCTTGTGCACAAGGCGGACTTCAGTTTTCGGAAAGCGGTATCACAGTCGAGAGTCCAGACGTACGGCCTTCTTTCTTCTGTTAGTTGATGCAACGGCGCAGCGATGTTGGCGAAACCTTTCACAAATCTTCTGTAATAGGTACATAGTCCCAAGAAACTCCTCAGTTCATGGTTGTCTTTGTGTCTTAACCAGTCACAAATTGCTTGAGTCTTGCTGATATTTGTTTCAACTCCTGCAACTGATACAGTGTGGCCCAAAAATTCTACTTTCTTTTGGAACAAAGAGCACTTCTTTGGATTCAGCTTTAAGTTGGCTTGCTTTAATCTGTCGAAAACTTCTTGAAGATTTTCCAAATGATCTTTAAAGCTCTTGCCCATCACCATGGCGTCATCTAGGTAAACCAAGCAGGCTTTCCAAGTGAGTCCTCGAAGTACTAGTTCCATTAAACCTTCGAAAGTGGCCGGTGCGTTACATAGTCCAGAAGGCATAACCGTGAACTGATATAATCCATTCCCAGATAAAAAGGCCGTCTTTTCTTTGTCGTCGGGGTCTATGCTCACTTGCCAATATCCACTTTTTAAGTCCAAAGTTGAAAACCAGGTGGACCCAGACAAGGTCGTTAGGGTGTCATCAATTCGTGGCAATGGGTAGCTGTCGTTTTTAGTGACGTCGTTGAATTTTCGGTAGTCGACACAGAATCTTCTTGACCCGTCCTTCTTTGTAACCAAGACTACAGGAGAAGACCATGGACTATTGGACTCCTCGATGACTCCATCCTTCATCATCTTCTTAACCAGTCCCGCGACTTCCTCTTGCTTGGCCACCGGTAATCTTCTAGGGGGTTGACGAATAGGTGTTGCATTGCCTGTGTTGATTTTGTGTCGAACTACGTCGGTCCTTCCTAGATTTCGGTCTCCATCGGTAAAAACGCCGTGGTTTTTCTTTAGAAATGATTTAGCCAGAACTACTTCTTCCTTGGACAAGTGTTTCAAGTCCACTTCCAACTTGACTTGCCCAATCTTCGTTTCCTGTACTGGCGCACAACTGTCTCCCAAGGAGCTTATTGAGGTTACCGGGGTACAGACTGCCATAGTACTACCCTTTTTGATTGAGTGTGCTGTTGGAAACACATTGGCAACTCTCACAGGTACCTTCTGAGTTGTTTTAACCACGGATCTCGCCGCTAGTAAATTCTTGGAAATGTCATAAGTCGGTTTCACTAATCCAACGCAGCAGGCCAAATCTCCTTCCATCACAGCCATTACCGTCTTCTCGCTGCTTCCCTGCACCACAGCTGTTTCACAGGCAAACAGTCTTACCTCCTTTGGAGTGTCCTTTGGTGTAGTCAGGACAAGCTCTTCATTTCCAATCTTTAAAATGTTCTGTGCTATGTCGAAAGTAAAGCCGTGTTGCCTGATTACGTCCATCCCCAGAATCAGTTCGTCTTCGATATCTGCCACCAACACACGATGCGAAATCCTTAGTTTTCCCAGACCAATCATGACGTCTGCCTCTCCTATAATTGGCGCAGTATCTCCCGTAACTGTCCTGAGGACCATTCTTTGCGACAATACCTTCGGTTTTGACGAAAGAATGTTCCTTCTTGCTAAAGTAACCATGGCGCCTGTGTCGACAGTGGCCTGTACATTCCTTCCATCTACGCTGGTTGCCACTACCAAACTTTCCATGGTCCTCTTTATCTGTTTGATAAAAAGAGTTTTGGGGGCTCGTTGCTCGACACCAGCCAGTGAGTGCCCCTCCCCACTGGCTGATTTTAGTTTTCCTGCTGTAGGGCTTGTCGACTTCTTAGGGCTGACCTGCAGTCCTTCTTAAAGTGCCCCGGTTTGCCACAGTTGTAACATGTGCTTCTGTTGGATCTACCTTTAAGAGCTCCCACCAGTTCTTGGATGCTCCCGTCCATTTTTTTCATGCTTGCATTCATTTCCTTTATATTAGCGTTTATGTTTCCGTCCATTTTCTTTAAGCTAGCGCCTATGTTCGCGAGATCAGGGTCATTCGTAACCTCTTCGATGTCGGATTTCCTTCTTCTGCGTCATGCCCCTGGCTCTGAAACCTTGTAAGCAGCTTCGACCTCCAAAGCTCTAATCAGTGCCCCCCTTGATGTTCGGACGTTTGACAGGCTTATCACTCTCTGAACTTCCGGGTCTCTTATTCCTTCTATGAAGACTCTAACTGCGTGGAGTTCCAGAAAGTCGGTTGGTGCTGTTGGGTAGGCGATGTACGCCAATCTTCTAATGTCCGCCTCGAACTCTTGCAGCGTTTCTCCACTTTTTTGTCTTTTTACTAGCAGCTGCGGCTGGACAAGTTGCTGCAAATGTTGGTCCCCAAATCTCAGCTCTAAAGCCCTATCTAGATCTTCATAATTGGCTTGTTCTTGATCCGATAGGGTTCGGAGTAATTCCGAACAGGGATACCACTAATGAGGTTGCCTTTGCTTCCTTCGTCCACTGATTGGCCTTGGCAGCAGCTTCGAACTGTTTTCTGTAGGTGTGGAAGGATGTTTTTCCGTCATAGGTCGGAGGTTTTACCTTTTGGGAAGAACTAGCAGGTACACTTTCGGATTCATGTTGTGTGATTTGTCCACTTAGCAACTTTTTCATGTTACTTTTTATGTTGCTGATCTCCCTCTTTGTTGCATTTTCCAAATCAAGAAGGTTGCTGTTGAATTTTTCCTTTACTTCCCCAATTTCTTCCCTAACTTCGCCAATCTCTTCTTGCATTCCTTCTCGCATTCCTGTAATTTGTTCTTTCACTTCTTCTTTCATTTTTTCAACGTCTACTCCCATTTTTTCAGTTATATTTGCTAGTAGACTATGCAATTCTTGTTTTTCTGTATTCCTTTTCTGATCTTTTTCTTCTTTTTCTTGTCGTCTTTCTTCTTTGTCTTGTCGTCTTCGTTCTTCCTGCTGTTCTTTTTCTTGTCGTCTTCGTTCTTCCTCCTGTTCTTTTTCTTGTCGTCTTCGTTCTTCCTCCTGTTCTTTTTCTTGCCGTCTTCGTTCTTCCTCTTGTTTTTTTCTTGTCGTCTTCGTTCTTCCTCCTGTTCTTTTTCTTGTCGTCTTCGTTGTTCCTCTTGTTCTTTTTCTTGTCGTCTTCGTTCTTCCTCTTGTTCTTTTTCTTGTCGTCTTCGTTCTTCCTCCTGTTCTTTTTCTTGTCGTCGTCTTTCTTCTGCTTGGTTTTTAAACATTGCTAATAACGCTTGCATTTGTTGTTCCATTTTGGCCGATTTTAATCTCGTATCCATAAAGCGTAGTAGAATGTTCAAGATTTTACTTAACCCGCCTCGTATAACTATTTAACAGTTTAAAACGTCCCAGATAAAGTCAACTACGGCACCTGGCACGAATTTTTTTTCGAGTAATAAAGCACAATCCACGAATAATTCCGCTTCTGACACACACTGAAAGATGTTACGCGCTTATCGGTTCGATTGATTACACTTATCGAATAAGACCCACTTTATTACTCAACTCAACTTGGATCACCACAATTGACAATTAACTAACTCACTAATTACACTGACTCTAAGGCCGTTTTTAGAGTCACGCGGGTGGCACCCGTCACGCGCGATTTTTTTCAAACCTGAGCACCCGCTAAAGTTTTCTCTGTTTTGCCTTTTAGAGTCACGCGGGTAACGGACAAGTGTTATGCAGATATTATAAGTATAAATGAAAATAATTATTATTGCCTTATTTAATTTAGAGTTTATCCATTGATAGCCTCAATGTCTGTGTGTTGGGGTACTTAAAAGTTGCAAGAAAATTTTGAAAAAAATGAGTAAGTTACAATTAAACTTTTGATGAGATGGGTGTAGTTTCCTTAAGTGATCAGTTTTTTTTAAAAAAGCACACCAACTTTTCAGTACTTAATAAAAATATTTTCACTTTGTCTGGGATCCTATGAGTTTTAAGCTTGAATGTCTGACTACTTGCCCCAAGTGTCTTCCCCATGCGCACAGCAAATCCGTCAATAACTAAGCTTTCAGTTTCGATATATTCAATATTCATGATTGTACACCATAGGAAAAAATGAACAAATGGCCCGTGTCACACTGAAAGACATAATATGTCCCAATGGCTCTCACGCGAGCGGGTGCCCGCGAGGCGTGAGAGTAGGCGCGGGTGCAAAAGACACCCGCGACGGGTGACGCTTCCACTCTAAATAATTTGCTGCAAATAAATGTATTCTGCCTACCCGCGCGCGGGTGACGGGTGCTACCCGCGTGACTCTAAAAACGGCCTAACTGACGGACTCGAGGGAAAGCTGACCCCCTTTTTATAGTTTCGGCCCGCGGCTTCTAGAATTTTCGGCAGATAAGGCTTATCGAATGCCGAAATTTCTGGAACGCTTATCTGCCCTTTGTTTCGTTATCGCGGCCGCTTTCCCCTTATCAGAACCCTTTAGAGACTTTTTTTATTTACTAAATTCTACAATTCTATTCTAAATCCTATTTCATCTATTTACATTGCGTTACAATACTATAATCAATCGAAAATATGTTGCAGTTCTAGTATACTTTGAATTTAAAATGTATTCGTAATTAGAATGTTCACTGCAGCTGAGCACCTAATTTGGCATTCGCAGTACAAATATTTGCGTTCATCGCTTATAAACGCGTATGTGTTCCTAGTTTACATAGAAAAATACGCCGGCAAAGTAGCAGCGACATCAAGAAAGTGTATTAGCAATGTCAAACAATAAATAAATACGGTTTTGTATGCATCGCAGCAGTCTGGGTATCTCTAGGCGAAGCGTGGCATTTCTTAGACGCTCTCCGATCGTCTGTTGTTTCCGCAGCCTCCCCCGATTTTCCCATTAACAGTGTACGACGTTCGGCTGCTTGATTTATTTTATTGCTTTTAGTAGCGTTAATGTTTATTTCGCTAAATTACAAGAAAGGGGTTTGCATATATTCCTCTAGCCGGTGTCTGCATGCGAACATGTTTGTTCTTTACACAGTGTCATTGGATGCACTCTGCACCTTTTCTTTGTCGCCTCGCGGAATGGAGGGAAAGAGAAGTTACATTTACGTGGAGGAAATTGGAGAATAACCGAAGAAGATGAACACATGTGACCAAATACTAGTTGGATTTCGAATCGAATAAAGAATGTCGTACTTAGTTTTGCATCCACATTATGGGAATTAAATTCGCGACGATTTATTCTGCGTGTCTAAATATACCACCAGCTTAGCATTGCTACTAATTTTGAACCATAAAACTAACTGCAACCAAATATAAAGGCCATGTCATATATTTCATTATGCTATACATTCTGGGAAAGCTTTTTGTGTGAACGATTTTTTTTAAAAACGCTTTCACCCTTTCAATTGTCATGTTTCAAAATTTTGACTTTAAACCCAAAATTTCAATTTTTTTCTATGATTTTGACTTTTTTTAAATTTCAGCTGTATACTTGATAGTTTGTTTTTGAAAATTCGATTTTAAATGCAAACGGTGTTTTTTAACCCCAAGAATTTTTTAAATTTCGATGTACTTCCAAATTATTTCAGGTTTAATTTTTTTTTAAGTTAGATTCAAACAAACTCAAGATTTTCAGTTGTTCCAGAAATGTCGAAATTTTGAATTTTTTATGTCAATTTTGTAAGTTTGACAGTTTTTTTACAATTGCAAGTTTATGTTTCCAATTTTGGTTACTTTGCAAAAAATTTCCACCTAAAATACAAAACTTCGATTTTTCTCTAGAGAGTTTGACTTTAAAAAATTCAAATGAAATCGTGTATTATCGTGTATTAAGATTTTTTGTTAAATTTGTTTATAAATGTCAAGTTATTTTTTTATTTTGGATTATATTTAATAACCCCAAATACATATTTTTTCTAAAAGTTCGATTATAAATTCAGGATTCGAATTTTACTTTTCATATTCCTTTCAACTCTTATGAACTTATAAGCTGGCAACACTACACTGCCTACTCCATGGATTTCCACGTATAACGTGACAAAGTTAAAAACAAAAGTATCTAACCGGAAAAGTAGACCTGCTATGATACAGTACTTCATGATGTTTCCCTAACATGCAGAGAGAAGCATCGAAATTCTGCGAGATGTACAATTTAGATTGAGATTACACAAAAACAGTACCGCCAAAAATCATGGACATAGGCAGGGTTTCGTTCAGAGAGGGGCAAGAATCATTTTGAAAAATTGATCAAAAAAAAGAAAACCAGAAAATATTGCGGTTGAGTATATGCATATTTCTCATTTAACTACATGAACTGAGGAATGGGATTTTCAGATTAACTTTGAAATTTGGAAATAGGGACGAACTTTGCGAAAACAGTCAGAAAATTGAATCTAAAATAAAAACCGAACCTTTAGGAAAACTTTTTTTTTTTTTAATTTAATCCACTCGCAGAGGGTTATGTTTTCAAAGCACTGCAAGTAGGATGCTGAAACAAAGATATGTGGTGATGAACCGCCTTCTTAAACAATGATAGGTTGTAATTTTTGGGGAAAATTCCTTTCAGTAACAAGTTCCATAACTTGGAAGTTCTATAGAAAAAAGAGTCTCTATAAAAATAAGTCCTCACTGTGTCAAAGAACAATCGAAATTTAGAAAATTTTGAAAAATAACGATTTTTGTAAAATGCCGTCAAAATGTCGAGAAAAAGGTTGAAATCTCTTGAAGAAAATTGAACATTCTCAAGAGAAAGTTTAATTTTGAGACAAATTTCGAGTAAAAAACGAAAAAAGTTGGAATGTTTAGCACATCCTGTTTAAAATAAAATCCTAACGTTTCAAAAAATCTCAAAAAATGTTTTTTTTTCGAGAAATTATATTTTTAAAGGTGGAGTTTTGAGAAAAAAAGGGTAATTTTCAGAAAAAGTTGAAACTTTGAGAAAAATTTTTCACTGTAAGTGAAGATTTTCAAAAGCATTAAACATCCCTATTTGTGAAGTATGAGTCAAAGTTTCCGGAAGAAGACAAATTTTGAGAAACCTGAAATTTTCGGAAATTAAGAAAATTCAGAAACAACCAAATATTAAAAAAATGAAAGTTTAATTTTAAGAGAAAAAAAGTACAATAGAGTCATAATTTCGAGGACGATGAATTTTGAGAAAAAAACCTATTTTGGGAAAGGATTTTTTAGAAAACCAAAACTGAATAAAAACCCAACCTTTCGGAAGAACTTGAAAAATGTCATAATTTCGAAGGCGACGAATTTTGAGAAAAAAAAACCCTATTTTGAGACAGAATTTTTTAGAAAACCAAAATTAAATAAAAACCCAACCTTTCGAAAGAACTTGAAAAATGCTGAAAAGTCTAAAAGTGCCAAAATAGTTCCAATTGTAAAAAAATTGGCAACTTTCAAAAACAGTTTTTCTCGAAATTTTTACTTTCTTATTTAAAATTTTGACATATTTAAATTTCATTTAAGAAATCGAATGTACAAAAGTATTTTTCTCGAAATTACCCAACAAATTTTTCTTAACATTTCTAAATTTTGATAATATGTCGATCGAATCTAGAGAAAACAGACGAATTTCCAGAAAAATGAATTTTAAAGGTAAAGCCAATTTGGAGGAAAAGGTTTAGAAAGTTCCAGAAACTAAAACATCGTATTTTGAAATAAAAGTCAAAACTTCGAAAATAAGGCGAAATTTGAATTTTTTGAGTCAAATTTAAAAAAGTCATAATTTAAAAAAAAGCCAATATTCAGAAAAGTGGCAGAAATTTGATTGAAAAAATAATTTTCGAAAAAAGAGTCCAAAAAGCAGAATTTTGAAAATAAGTCAAAGTTTTAAAAAAGACGAATTTAAACTAATTTTAAGAGAAAAATTCAAAAGTTTTAACTTGAATATCGAATTTTGATATGAAAATATCGGGAAGAAGACAAATCTTAAGAAACCTGTCAACATTTCTGAAAAATCAAATTCTAAAAGATCAAAATCTTTGGAAAAATCTGATGTTAATAAAAATAAAGGAATTAAAAAAGCGAAATCTCTGAAAAACAGTCGACATTTCCAGAAAAACTACCATCAGCATCAGAGATCAAAATTTTTTAGAAAAAAATCAAACTGTAAGAAAAAGAACAATTTTGAGAGAGGCCGTTTATGAAAACTACGAATCTTGAAAAAAAGTCAAAATTTTAAGAAGGATACGAATTTCTAAGAAAAATTTTCAAATTTCCGGAAACATACAGAATGGGATTTTAGGATAAATTTCAAGTTTGCGAAAAGAGACGGATTTTGAGAAATATATCCAAATTTCGATTTTTTAAATTCGTTTTTTTTTCTGGAAATTTTGATATTTTTTCCCCATGAAAAACCAAGGAAAGATCGAAATTTCGAGAAAAAGGTCGGAAATTTTGAACACACATAAATTCTTCAGAGAGAGTCAAATTTTGTCAAAATTTTGGAAAAAGGACAAATTTTGAGAAAAATGTAATTTCTAGAATTTTCCTTGACTGCTTGAATCAGAGGCAGACATACCTCAAAAAATCGATCAACTTTTGAGGAAAGAGGTAAATCTTGATAAAGAAGTCAAAATTTTCAGAAAATCAAAATTTAATGGAAAGCCGAAGTTTCCGGAAAAAACGAATTTTGAGAAATGGTGGAATTTCGAAAAATAAAACGATGAATTTTCAGGTGAAAATTCGAAAATGTGACTAAAGTCGGATTCTGATAAAGGAAATCGAATTATAGGAATAAATTTGAAAATTCAAAAGACATTTATGGAAAAAGACGAATTCTGAGAAAAATGTAACTTCTAGAATTTTCCTTGACTGCTTGAATCAGAGGCAGATGTGCGCCCTAATTTGCCCCACTCTACGTCAGAAAATGTCCAATATTGAAAGATAAACGTCGAAATTTTGAAAAACAAGTTGCAATTGGGTTATAAAACATTCAAGGGAAAAAATTTTCGAAATTTTTGATTTTTTACAAGATTTTTAAAAAAGTCATAAAAATTTCTAGATTTTTATCAAAAAATCGATCAACTTTTGAGGAAAGAGGTAAATCTTGATAAATAAATCAAAATTTTCAGAAAATCAAAATTTAAAGGAAAGCCGAAGTTTCCGGAAAAAACGAATTCTAAAAAATGGTGGAATTTTGAAAAATAAAACGATGAATTTTAAGATAAAAATTCAAAATTTTGACTAAAGTCAGATTCTGATAAAAGAAATCAAATTTCAGGAATAACTTTGAAAATTTAAAAGAAATTTATGGAAAAAGACGAAGTCTGAGAAAAATGTAATTTACAGAATTTTCCTTGATTGCTTGAATCAGAGGCAGACATGCGCCCTGATCTGCCCCACTCTACATCAGAAGATGTCCAATATTGAGAGATAAACGTCGAAATTTTGAGAAACAAGTATTTGAGTTAGAAACCATTTCAGGAAAAATTTTCTCGAGATTTTTAATTTTTTACAGCATTTCTAAAGAGGTCATAAAACTTTCTAGAGTTTTATCACAAAATCAATCAAATTTTGAGGAAAAAGGTAAATCTTGGAAAAGAAGTCAAAATTTTCAGAAAATCAAAATTTAAAGAGAAGCAGAAGTTTCCGGAAAAAACGAATTTTAACAAATGGTGGAATTTCGAAAAATAAGACGATGAATTTCGAGACGAAAATTCTAAATTTCGACTAAAGTCGGATTCAGATGAAAGAAATCGAATTTTACGAATAAATATGAAAATTCGAAAGAAATGTATGAAAAAAGACGAATTCTGAGAAAAATGTAATTTCTAGAATTTTTCTTGAGTGCTTAAATCAGAGGCAGACATGCGCCCTGATCTGCCCCACCCTAAGTCAGAAAATGTCCAATATTGACAGAAAAACGTCGAAATTTTGAGAAACAAGTTATATTGGAGTTATAAACCATTCCAGGGAAAATTTTTTCAAAATTTTTGTATTCTTACAAGATTTTTAAAAAAGACATAAAAATTTCTATATTTTTATCAAAAAATCGATCAACTTTGGATCGAGATTTTTGATCTTTTACGAAGTCTATAAAAAAGTCATAAGAACTTCTAGAGCTTTATCAAAAAAAAATCAAATTTTGAAGAAAAAGGTTAATTTTGACAAAGAAGACATAATTTTTAGAAAATCAAAATCTAAAGAAAAACCGTAGTTTCCGAAAAAAAAACGAATTTTGAGAAATGGTGTAATTTTGAAAAATTAAACAATTCAGAAACCATTCCAGGGAAAAATTTCCCAAAATGTTTGATTTTTTACAAAATTTCTAAAAGTCATAAAATTGTTTAGAGTTTTATCAAAAAATCAATCAAATTTTGAGGAAAGAGGTAAATCTTGATAAAGAAGTCAAAATTTTCAGAAAATCAAAATTTAAAGGAAAGCCGAAGTTTTCCTTCTTAATTTTCGAAATTCTTTTAAAATTGCGATTTTTTTGAAAATTTTGAAATTCCATGAAATGTTTGACATTTTTCAAAATTTTAATTTTTTTGACCTAAAATTTCCACTTTTTAAAAAAATGTTCACTTTAATATAAAATTTTAAGTACCAAAAATGTAAACTTTTTCCAAAATTTTAACTTCTCAATATTTCGACTTTTGAAAACCTCGATATCTGATAATTTTTGCTTGTTTTCAATATTGTGGTATCAAAATTTTGATTTTTATTGAAAAGTTGAGTGAAAATTTCCCAACTATTCAAAATTTAAACTTTTTTCAAATTTCGAATTATTTCGTAAATTCGATAAAAATTCTCAAATCTTTTGCAAATTTTGATATTTTTTTAATTTCGATCTTAAATTTCGACCTTTTCTTTTTGAAAATCTCTTCTTTTGAAACATTTTGACTTCTTTTGGAAATTCGAAACATTTTGAAAATTTTTTCCATGTCAACAAATTTCGACTTTCTTTTGTACATTTTAACCTTTTCCTAAATCTGCACTTTTTTGAAATTTTCAACTTTTCATTTTAATTCCCACTTTGTTGAAAATTCCGGGCTTTTTAAATGTTAGAATTTTCCAAAATTTAAAATTTTTGGAAAACTTAAAAATTTTGACTATTTTTTGAATTTCAACTATTTTCAAAATTTTATCATTTTTTGAAAACTCGATCCTTTATTTGAAAATTGTGATTTTTTTTAAGTCATACATTTCTTAAAACCTTTTATTGCAATATTTATATTTCGTAAAATTACGACTCAATTTCAAAACTTCGACATTTTTTTCAAAATTTCGACTGTTTTTGAAAACTTGACTTTTTTTTGAAAATTTCGTACTTTTTTTAAAATTTTATTTATACATTTTTTAAACATTTCCAATTAAATCTTCGACTTAAAAGAAAAGATTCATTTTAAACTTGAACTATTGAAAATTTCGACCTTTTTCAAAATACTTACCTTTTCAAAATTTCAACTTTTTTGGTAACTACGAATTTCTCGATAATTTTGAATTTTCTTCAATATTCAAAAAATTCAGCTTCTTTGAAAATTTAATTGAAAACTCTGCAATTTATTTTAATTGTCAATATTTTTCTAAATGGAAACTTTGCAGAAAAAATCAAAATTTTTTAAAAAAATCGACCTATCTGAAAAAAACTCAAAATATTTATACAAAATGTGTTTTGAGGTAAAAATTCAAAGATACCGTATTAATTTATGTTTTATAGGAAGAGTAAAATGCGAGATGAGTTGAATTTAGATTTTTTCTTGAAATTGTAATTATTTTCTCAAAATGTTGACATTTTCAAAGAAATTTGAGTCTTTTCTAAAAATTTTAATCCCTGCTCAAAATATTGATTACCTTCTTAAAACTTTTACAAAAATTAGTTTTTGAAAATGTTATTTTGATCAAAATTAAAATAAAATAGGTTTTAAAATGTCGTAATTTCGTTGAAGAAATCTAAAATTTCTATTAAAATAAATTAAAAAGAAATTAAAATTTCTACAAAAAATTGTGTAATAAAAACTGTTCAGCAGATTTTGAAAAAAAACTCGTAAGTGAGACTGGGGGTGCTGCAGTTCCACAGTGCCTATACGCCAGCCGCCACTGGAAAGAAATGTATGGAAAAAGACGAATTCTCTGAAAAATATAGCATTTTCCTTGAGAGCTTGAATCAGAGACAGACATGCGCCCTGATCTGCCCCACTATACGTCAGAAAATGTCCAATATTGAGAGATAAACGTCGAAATTTTGAGAAACAAGTTGTATTTGAGTTATAAACCATTCCAGGAAATTTTTTTTCAACATTTTTGATTTTTTAAAAGATTTTTAAAAAAGTCATAAAAAATTCTAGATTTTTATCAAAAAATCGATCAACTTTTGCGGAAAGAGATAAATCCTGATGAAGAAGTCAAAATTTCAGAAAATCAAAATTTAAAGAAAAGCCGAAGTTTCCGGAAAAACGAATTTCGAGAAATGGTGGAATTTCAAAAAATCAAACGATGGATTTTGAGACGAAAATTCGAAATTTTGATTAAAGTTGGATTCTAATGAAAAAAATCGAATTTTAGGAATAAATTTGAAAATTCGAAAGAAATTTAGGGAAATGGACGAATTCTGAGAAAAATGTAATTTTCAGAATTTTCCTTGAGTGCTTAAATCAGACATGCGCCCTGATCTACCCCACCCTAAGTCAGAAAATGTCCAATATTGAGAGATAAACGTCGAAATTTTGATAAATAAGTTTTGAGTTATAAACCATTCCAAGGAAAATTTTCTCGAAATTTTTGATTCTTTTACAAAATTTCTAAAAAAGTCATAAACATTTCTCGAGTTTTATCACAAAATCAATCAAATTTTGAGGAAAGAGGTAAATCTTGATAAAGAAGTTAATATTTCCAGAAAATCAAAGTTTAAAGGAAAGCCGGAGTTTCTGGAAAAAACGAATTTTGAGAAATGGTGGAATTTCGAGAAATCAAACGATGAACTGTAAGATGAAAATTCGAAATTTTAATTACAGTGGGATTCTGATGAAAGAAATCGAGTTTTAGAAATAAATTTGAAAAATTCGAAAGAAATTTATGGAAAAAGACGAAGTCTGAGCAAAATGTAATTTTCAGAATTTTCCTTGAGTGCTTGAATCAGAGGCAGACATGCGCCCTGATCTGCCCCACTCTACGTCAGAAAATGTCCAATATTGAGAGATAAACGTCGAAATTTTGAAAAACAAGTTGTATTTGAGTTATAAACCATTCAAGGAAAAATGTTCTCAAAATTTTTGATTTTTTACAAAATTTCTAAAAAAAGTCATAAAAATTTATCGAGTTTTATCAAAAAATCTATCAAATTTTGGGGAAGAGGTAAATCTTGATAAAGAAGTCAAAATTTTCAGAAAATCAAAATTTAAAGAAAAGCCGAAGTTTCCGGAAAAAACGAATTTTGAGAAATGGTGGAATTTCAAAAAATCAAACGATGAATTTTGAGATGAAAATTCTAAATTTTGACTAAAGTCGGATTCTGATGAAAGAAATCAAATCTTAGGAATAAATTTGAAAATTCGAAAGAAATTTATGGAAAAAAGCGACTTTTGAGAAATAACTCGAAATCTCGAGAAAATGTCAATAGCTTGAAGAAGGACGAATTTTGTCGAATGAATTTTTTTTAAAGAGTATTCTGAGCTGAATGTTAGTTTTTGTTTAACTGCATGAGGCAGGGGGGGGGCAAGCGCCCCACCCCCCTATTCTAGCTACGCCTATGCTAAAAATTCTTATATTTTACTATTTCATTCACAATATCATCATTCATAATACAGTAGTTTTTTAGAAAAATACAGGGTGTTTCTAAATTCATGCGACAAAAGGTGATTGCTCGCATGAAATTAAGATGGGTCTTTCCTATAACAAAACTTCCTCAGCTCACCCCTTTCCGAGATATCACCCTTAAAAGATGGTGACTAAAATTGAGTTTTTGTTTTTTTTCTAAAATTTCAGTAAAGCTGGAAACTTGAAATTCTGTAATTTTCGTGCACTCGCAAAGGACTAACCGCGGGTATTTTTTCAATATTCCTGTTACATTATACGGGGGTGAAGTTAGCAACCCTTACTTTATTTCATATCAAAACTTTTTTTCGAGATGAAGTTTTATGAAATAACATTTAACTTAAAATCCTTGTTTTATTTAAAACTTTTTTTTATTCTTAAATTTTTCCCAAAACCAATAGTTGCAGAAAAAAAAATTAAAACCATAATTTATAATTTTCTTAACACATTGAGTGGAAAACAGTAAAGATGTAAAATGTAATACGATTTAAGAATAAAAAAAGTTTTAAATAAAACAAGGATTTTAAGTTAAATTTTATTTCATAAAACTTCATGTCGAAAAAAAGTTTTGATATGAAATAAAGTAAGGGTTGCTAATTTCACCCCCGTATAATGTAACAGGAATATTGAAAAAATACCCGTGGTTAGTCCTTTGCGAGTGTACGAAAATTACAGAATTTCAAGTTTCCAGCTTTACTGAAATTTTAGAAAAAAAACAAAAACCCAATTTTAGTCACCATCTTTTAAGGGTGATATCTCGGAAAGGGGTGAACTGAGGAAGTTTTGTTATAGGAAAGACCCATCTTAATTTCATACGAGCAATCACCTTCTGAATTTTGTAGCATGAATTTAGAAAAACCTGTATATAGAACGGTTTGGCAGCTACACGTTCATTCGTTTATACCTTAAATGTCAAAAATTGTCAGTTTGACATTAAATATCTCCGCTTCAGCACCTGCTTAGGGCTTTTAATTTTGTAGGTGCATAGTCAACACTATTAGTAACATCTGGCAGAAATTTAAACAAAATTTGTAGAAAAACAGCTGACCAGTGAACTACCATCTTCGTATCGAATAAAGGACGTAGTCCAACTGAAAGGGGTGAATGAAAAGGATCATTTCAGGTGGTTTCCCATCGGCGTGGTAACTTTCGGGTTCACAGGTGAGTTGGTGACCTGTAATGACCATAATTAATACGCTAAACAAGCAAGCAAGTCACTGTCATGTCGAACAATTAGGCCGGAAGTGGAAACTTGTAAGAATCAGTGCAACTGTTCAACCAAAGTACAATTATATCCTCATCATTGTGTTATAGACTGTAACTGACTTTTTTATTGTTCTTTCACGCTAGTACGCATACGACTAAATACACATGACAACTTGTTATATTCATATTATGTTGAAAAAACTTGGAGTATAAAGGAAATAAGTCTTACCAAAAATTCAAGTAGTGGTACAGTCAAAAGTAAAATTTTATTTGGAAACCAAAACAACCTCCCTTTATTTTGATTTATCCCAATAGTTTCATTGCTTTAACCAGTGAATCAACAGAAATTCGTTTATTGCCTAAATTTTTACTAGTTATAGCCATAACAGGATTTGTAATGGTGAGGACAAAATATAAACTAAAGAAGTATTTCCCCATTAGAGATGGAATGTCGTTTAGTATTTGGGTGTCCACAATCCGCAGTCCTCTTCTATTATAATACAAGGCGTTCGGACATCTGATCTAAAACGTTTCGCATTATAAAGCAGCCATTTTGGTTTCAGACTAATTTCGTCCGCCGGACTAGAGACCTTTTACCAAATAACACAGATTTTATCAACCAGAAAAATTGGATTATCTAGACAACTTGTTGCCATTTTCCTGACATGTAATTGGGATGCGACCGAAGAATGTTATTGTCCCCTTTCAAAATTGACGCAATCGCGTTTTCCTCTCAAACGCCCGAGTTCAACGTCACACAAATTGGATGTATATCGAGCCCATTCCGAGTAATTTTACGAGGAGGCTGATAACTATTAACTACTTAAAAAATTAGAGGCTACCAACAGAAGTGAAAACTTAAAACTAGGAAATAACATTGGCTATATAGTGTAGTTCGAACCCAAACTAGTGAACAAGTCAGAATATTGGGAATATCTGAAAATTCAAATTCAAAATTTTTGAGTTTTGACCAACAACGTCAAAGTCACACTTGGCGTCCTCTTCTAACATAAAAAAACAGAAAATTTGATGACATTTGAATATCCGACAAATATGAAACATACGCCATCAACAAGCCAACAGCAATTCTCTGTAATACAAAAATTAATTCGCACAACCGATTGTTTCTATTTGATTTAACCGGCGCCAATTGGGTATCGCGTTTATAAGTAAATGGAATAATGCAATAGAAGTGGTGTGAGTCATTTAAACACATTTACTAAGTGTCATCGGTCTATCCTGTAAATGAATATAATTTTAAACAAATTAACAATGTAGTAACGATACCCACACTGTATTAAATACCGGATATATCCAATTAAATATATACAGACAGCTCGAAGCGCACTGAATATGCATTTATTAATTGATCTCACAATTGCTACTCTACTCATTAACTGATATTGTCACTATTTCATGTCAACAATTAAAACCCTAACTTCGTTTCAACCCATTAAGTTTGTTTTAATATATTCATCCAGTTAAACCGAATTAATCGTCACGCCAAATTCAAACTACCATCTCGCTTCCTTTTCGACGTGTTCATCTTTTTCTACTCTTGAAAGCAGCCGTCATTTAATTACGTGCATACTTCTCGAAAAAATCTATTTAATAAAAGTCTAACACTGACTGACAGACAACGCACAGCCTAATCTGGTGGACCTAGGAGCATGAAATTTCACACAGGTGTGCGCAGTAATACGTAGGTGAACACTAAGAGAGGATTTTTTTTTAAATTCAGCCCTCTAAAATGAACGGTTGGGTCTAGCAGCATAAAATTTTACACATGTGTTTGCAGCAATACGTAGGTGAGCACCAGGAGAGGATTTTTTCATAATTCAGCATCTAAGATGGACGGTGAGGTCTGGGAGCATGAAATTTTACATAAGTGTTCATTGTAATACGTGGATGAGCATTCAGAGAGGATTTTTTTTCAAAATTAAGCCTCTAAGCTGGTGAAAATGGGTATTAACAACAAGGACATTTTAATAATAATATTAATACAAAGGACTGTATTTGAAGTTACCTATATGTCTTATTTTGTCACAATAAAGACAACATTTTTTGAAATTTTGAAACATTTTCAAAAAGGTTTTTTTCAATTTATTTAACATTTCTTCGGCCCAGTTTGAAAATATTTAAATTTTTATGGTTTGTTGACAATTTTCTAAATAGTTTTTGAAATGCGACTACCTGATATTTAAATTTATTGAAAACGTCACTTCACGACAGTTCAAAAATTAAGAGGTTAGTTTATTTTACATAGAATAGGAATAATGAAAAATAGGAGACCAAAAATTAGATATGGAAAAAATAATGTTTTCTTTTGATAAATTAGGAAAATATAAAATACATAAAAAAGTTGTAGCACTGGACATCGATGTTTCGCTCTCATTTGAAAAAAACATAATATTTTCAGTCAATAAGGGTCTACCATGAAGAATTTTCAAAAATATTTCAAACATTTTTATTTTAGCTTAAGGAGCTCAGTTTGAAGGACATTTAAAATAAGAAAGTTCGAAATAATTCAGAATGAGCCAATGATGCTCCAAAAATGTAAAAAAAACTTTGGACAAATATGGAGATTTAAAAAAATTGAAAACTTGTCTCTCAAAAAAACTGAATTTTTTTAGAAACCGAATACTGAAGTAGAGCAAATGCTATCAGAAAAGTCGAAATTTTCAAAAAGTCGAAATTTTAGGAATGTCGAAATTTTAAGAGTTGTCGAAATTGTCATAAAAAGTTTAATTTCCAAAGGAAAATGAAAATTTTGAAACAAAAGTCGTTACTTTGAAAAAAATATGAAAATTTTGAAAAAGTCGAAATTTTCAATAATTTTTGGGAAATTTAAAAATAGGCGAAACATTAAAGAAAGGTCAAAATTGTCATAAAATTCGTAATTGTCGAAGGGTGGAAAATGTAAAATTTTGGAAAAAATGTAAAATTTTGGAAAAAATGAAAATTTTGGACAGTCCAAATTTTAAAAAATCACATTCTTTTAAAAAGTTAAAGATTTGATTTGAAGTTTTCAAAAAAAAAAATATATAAATACGCTTTTGAAAATATTTTGAATTTTGCAGAAGGTTCAAGTTTTCGAAAGAGTCGAAATTTTGAAAAAAGGTGTCGACATGACATTTTGAAAAGAAGTCGCAATTTTCAAAAAAATTCGAAATTTTGCGAAAGAATTTGAAATTTCAGAAAAAAATCAAAGTTTTGAAATAAATGATCAAAGATTTGAAAAAAATGACGAAATCTCGAATTAAAATTAAAGAAAAACGTTCAAAATTTTTACGAATCGACATTTTTAATAATTTTCGACAAGTTTTAAATTTTGGAAAACGGCTCAAAATTTGAAAAATGGTTCAATTTTGAAATATTTGAACACGAAAAAAAGTCGAAATTTTCGATAAAGTGGAAATTAAAAAAAAAGTCTACACATTTAAGGAAGGGTTAAAATTTTCAAAAATAAGTTGAAACATGAATATTCTGTTGAAATTTTGTCTAAATTTTGAAAAATAAACATGATATTAGAAAAACTAAAAATTTGAGAATAAGACAAAAACTTGAAATTGAAAAATTTGAAAAGAGTTTCGAAAGAAGTCAAAATTTTCAAAATGAAGTAATTTTCCAAAAAGTGGCGAAATTTTAGAGGTCAGATTGGCAGAAAAATACCAAAATTTTGAAAAAGTCAACACATCCAAAAGATTTAAAAATTATGAAAAAATGGAACAATTTTTAAACTAATTCGAAACTGTAATAAAGTTGAAATTTCGAACAATTGGGAGATTTTTAGTCAAAGCTTCAATAAAAGCCAAAGTTTTTAGAGCCCAAATATTAAAAAAAATGGGTAGTTATGGGGACTGCCGACAGAAGTCTAAAACTATGATATAACAAATTTTAAGATATTAAAATAAATCTTTTTCCAAGCTGTCAGCGGTTTTCCTCATTTGAGGAGAAATGCAAATAATTGAGGACTGCGACTAACATCCACTCGCCCCCCCATACACTCCCCAATTTTTCTTTTTTAATATATTTTTATGATGCCCCCCTCATTTACCCCTCCCCGCCAAGTTTTCTTTTTAATATATTATCATGATGCCCCCCCTCATTTAGCCCTCCCCGCCAAATTATCTTTTTTATGTATTTTTATAGTGCCCCTCCATTTTCACCCCCCCGCATTTTCCTTTTTAATATATTTTCATGATGTCCCCCTTTTACCACCCCCCGCCATTTTTATTTTTCATATTTTTATTGTGCTTTCCTCCCTCCCCAAGGTGCTTAAAATCACGCCTTTTTATCAAAAATTCGTTCTTCCTGAAAATTACGATTTTTTCTTGAAAATTTCGATATTTTTTAATATTTTGTTTGAAAATTTTGTTATTTTTTTGAAAATTTCGACTTTTTTTTTACTTCGATTTTTTTCGAAACATAACTTTATTTGAAATTTTTCATTTTTGTTTTAAAATTTCAACTTTGTTCATTAAATCGATTTTCTTTGAAAATTTAAGTTTTTTTTTAAATTCGAAAAATTTTTTGAAAGTTTCGACTTTTATTTTTGAATTTCGCATGTATTGAAAATTTTGCCTTTTTTTAAATGTCGGCCTTTTTGAAAATTTCGACGTTTTTTGAAAATTTTGACATTTTTTTTAGAAAATTTCGACTTCTGCTAAAAATCTTGCCTTTTATCAAAGGTTTTTTTTTAGAAATTCCCACCCTTTTGAAAATTTTGACTTTTTTTTAATTTTCATTTTTTTTTGAAGGTTTTAAGGTTTATTAAAAATCTTACCTTTTTCAGAAATTCGATGTTTTTAAATTTCGAGTTATATTTTCGGTTTTTTTGATATTTTTAACATTTTTTTTTTGAAAATGTTTTCTCTTTTTCAAAACTTCAATCGTTTTTGGAATCCATCTTTCTCTTAAGTTCGATTTTTTTAAAATTTCTATTTCTTTTTGAGAATTTTGACTTTTTGATAATTTTGATAATTGAGAATTTCAACTTATTGAAATTTATTTTGAATAATCCGAAATTTTCTTTAAATTTTGACTTTGTGACACTTGATTTTTTTTTTAAATTTCGCCTTTTTTCAAGTTTCGATTTTTTTGAAAATTTCCACTGAAAATTTTGACATTTTTTTTAAATTTCGACTTTTGTTGAAAATCTCGCCTTTTTACAGAAGTTCAATTTTTTTTAAATTTCGAGTTTTTTTTTGAAAATTTCGCCCTTTTCAAAAATTTTGACTTTTTATTTACAATTTTTTTTTTCAATAATTTTACCGTATTTGAAAAATTTTCAAAATTTCAACCATTTTTGAAATCACGCCCTTTTTTCAAATATTCGATTTTTTCAAAAATTTTGATTTTTTGTTGAAAATTTCGACTTTTTTTAATATTTCGACTTTTTTGAAAATGTTGACATTTTCTTGAAAATTGTGACTTTTTGAAAACTAATTTGTTTTGAAAATTTCCACTTCTTTTTTAAATTTTCAATTTTATTTTTAAAAATTTCGACTTTTGTTGAAAATCTCGCCTTTTTCCAGAAGTTCGCCTTTTTCGGAAATTTTGACTTTTTTTATTTGCAATTTTTTTCTCAAAATTTTAACGGTCATTGAATAATGTTGACTATTTTTTAAAATTTCAACCACTTTTGAAATCACGCCCTTTTTTCAAATATTTGATTTTTTCAAAAATTTTGATGTCTTGTTGACATTTTCTTAAAAATTTTGACTTTTTTTGGAAACTCATTTGTTTTGAAAATTTGCACTTCTTTTTTTAAATTTTTAATTTTATTTTTAAAAATTTCGCATTTATTGAAAATCTCGCGTTTTCCAGATATTCGTTTTTTTTTAATTTCGAGTTTTGTTTCAGATGTTTTTGATAATATTAAGTTTTTTTGAAAATTTTGACTTTCTTTTGAAAATTGAAATACAGAACTTGTCCCCTAGAACCAAGAAGGATTATAAAACACAACAAAGGTTGCTCTAACGTGTTTCGACAGCCAAGCTGTCATCTTCAGAGAGAAACTGAAAACTTTCTTTTGAAAATGTTGACTTTTTTCACAACTTCAACCGTCCTTAAAATCACGCCTTTTTTTAAAATTTTAACCTTTTGGTGAAAATTCCGACTTTTTTTCATATTTCGACTTGTTTTGAAAATTTTGACGTTTTCAAAAATTCGATTTTTTTTTAAATCTCGACTTTTTTTTGAAAATTTAAACTTTTTTAAGAAATTTGATTTTCGTCAATAATTTTAAATTTTTTTTTTAATTTTAAATTTTATTTTTGAAAATTTGGCATTTATTGAAAACCTTGACTTTTTTCAGAAATTCGATTTTTTAAATTTCAAATTTTTGGAAAAGTTGAAATTTTCTGGTTAACTATTTATTTTCTCGTGACTGCTTAAGTTAAAAAGAGATAAGTGCTCCATCATGAGGTCAGAAAATGTCCAATATCCAGATTAATGTCAACAGTTTGAAAAACAAGTTGGTATTTTCAGAAAATTGGGTTAAAAAAATCTCGAAAACCTTGAAGTTTCTAAAGAAAACTTTGTAGTATTTTTGTCTTTTTACAAAAATTAAGAATTGTCAAAACTATATTATTTCAAAGTCAATCAGCCTCTTATCCAATTTAGGTAAGGTGGCGGAAAGGTTTTTGCGGAAGCGTCTGCAAAATATCATCAGCGATCGCGACATCATTCCAAAGGAACAATTTGGGTTCCAACCTATGCACTCTACCTCAGACCAGCTGCTGAGAGTGGTTGAAACAATCACTCAACGCATGAACTGGAACCAGGTAGTTGGAGCTATGTTCTTCGATATCTCCAAGGCATTTCGCACAGTTTGGCACCAAGGACTAGTCTACAAGATGCACCAGTTGGGAATACCTCTAACGATGGTTCAAATGGTAAGCTCGTTCCTGGACCAGCGCTCATTCAGAGCGAAGGTGGGACAGAAACTATCAAACCAGTTTAGGCTACAGTATGGAGTGCCTTAAGGCTCTGCCTTGTCACCTCTGCTGTATTGTCTGTTCACAGCGGACATCCCGAGAACCAATCCAACAATCGACCACACCTTATTGGCAGCTTATGCAGACGACACAGCTTTGGTGGCGTACTCTTACAGTCCAGAGTTGATCACCAGATGACTTCAGGAGGCAACATACACTCTACCGGATTACTTCGGTCAATGGAAAATCCAAGTCAACGCAGACAAGACCCAAACAGTGTTTTTCACCCAACTCCAACCATATGGACATGTAAATGTTCATCGGCAAAATGTCGACTGGAGACTTCAGACAAAGTATCTTGGTGTTATTCTTGATAAAAGACTTACATTTCAGGCACACATCAATTATGCAGTGTCCAAAGCCAAAATGCTAAAGGAACTGCTGATGATTGGTAGAAATAGTAACATGTCCATTGGACTTAAAGTGTTACTATACAAATCAATCATAAGACCAGCGATGACCTACGCATCTGTAGCTTGGTCACAGGCGACGGATAAGCAGATGAAGAAACTTCAGGTGTTCCAGAACGTCTGTCTAAGACAAGCCATGGATGCTCCATGGTTTGTGAGAAACAATCAACTCCATAGGGAAGCTGAACTACATTTGGTAAGAGATTTTCTTAGGCAAATTAATTCCAGGGCGATGGTGAGAGCGGAAACGCATCCCAACGAACTAGTTCGACAGGCAGTGGATTACGATACAGGATTTGGAGACCAAGGATGGTCCTCTAGGCTGCGTCTTCCCTTCTGGAAATTTTTCTGTTTTGTTTGTCTCTTATGTTTCAGGCAAAACAGCTTACAGTAGTGCTCCAGCACTTTTGTATTGCTCCAATGGAGGGATTGGGGGCCAAGGGCCCGGCCCGAAGAAGTAGGGGTTTTTAGTCGGTACCCGTAGCTTGAGCGGAAGTCCGACACTATCTGGGTTATCTTTCCAGATGTCCTTAACGGATTTTCCCTTCTTTAAAAAAAAATGTTTCAAAGTTTTTACTTTTTTATCAAATGATCGACCAAATTTTGGGGAAAAGGCAAATTGGTATATTAAACAGATAGGTAAACAAACCTAACCTTAAAAAAATATTTTCACTTTTTTTGAAAATTTCATCTTTTTTTATAAGTTGATTTTCTTCGACAATTTGACTTTTTTTAATATTTCGAGAAATGTTTTGAAAATTTCGACTTTTTAAGTTCTCAAATTTATTTTTGAAAATTCCGCATTCATTGAAAACCTCGCATTTTTTCAAAATATCCATTTTTTTAAATTTCAAATTTTGAAAAAAAGTTGAAATTTTCTGGTTAACTGTTTATTTGTCCTTGACTGCTTAAGTCAAAGGGAAACAAGTGGCCCATCACGAGGTCATAAATGTCCAATATTAAGATAAATGTCAACATTTTAAAAAACAAGTTGGAATTTTCAGAAAATTGGGTTAAAAAAATTTCGAAAACCTTTAAGTTTCCACAGAAAATGTTGCAGGATTTTTGTCTTTTTACGAAAACAATACTGTTTCAAAGTTTTTACTTTTTTATCAAAAGATAAACCAAATTTTTAAGAAAAAGCAAATCGGTACATTAAACAGATAGGTGAACAAACATAACCTTAAAAAATATTTTATTGATTTAATGTAACAATAGAAGAACAATCTTTTATTGTTAAATCCTACTTTCGAAAAACCTAAACAGCAATCGTCAATGGATCTTTTCTATTCCTGATAGTATTGCAGAATTTTTATGTCAAGGTTAAATGTCAATTTAACCTTGAATCAAGTAAGAAACATACATACGTGAACATGTCAAAAAATGACTGCAGCACAGTAAATTAGAAAACTTTATGTTCACTCGATACATATCGACGGCTAGTCTGCCCTAATTACTGTATTGCACCTAATTAATAAACCTGTGTTGACTCCCAAAATGTACATCTAGATGACATGATGTAAAGGATAAATTAGATCCGTACTACACCTGCAGTTTCCCGATAACCTTTCTTTAAATATCTATTAACCCTAAAATTTAAGTTATAGCTTTAAAAAACCTTAGAAATCAGGAGAGGGTGGTTATTATATTTCAAATTTTGAGCTATAAGACTGAATCAAAAATTATTAAAAAGATATTTCAGGCAATTTAGAGGTAGCTCGTTGTTTAAATGATGCTTCATACGATGCATTAAATAACATTTTTCCTTATACTAAACAAATCTCCTATTTTAATATAATTTTTTTCTAATCATTTAAGGGTTACACTTTTCCTTTTAAACTGCAGAATCCTGAAAAACCCATCACTTGTTTTATACTTCGTTCTACCATAGCTAATGAAAAGTCGTTGCTCTTTTAATTTGTGGTTCAACGTACCATTCGACGACGATTTTCTAGGTTCATAACAATTCTTAGATAATTTTTGCACTCTACTAAACAGCAGCCATACAAACCATTTTACAGATTTTAATTTAAAATTACTATTCGACAACGAGAAACAATCCGAAACAAGAAATTACTACATTAGTGGGGATCATGTTTTCGCAATTTGTAGGTAGCCATGTCGAAAATTCATTATCAAAATTGAGGTAAACGACAGGAGACAGTTACGTCAAGTAAAAAGTATGCGCAAGCGATTATTATCAATTAAAATAATCATAATCATCACGCCGTACGCCGACCAAAAATGCCATCCGTTAAGTACACGATGTTAGATGCAATACCATGACGTGAGGAGATGTCTTTCAATCCGTGTGGAACTTCACGCGATAGTGCCGCCATAGAGATCTGCAATAGTTCAGTTTGTATGGGATTTATGAGAAAAATATGTGACGCTTCGTTCAAAAATGAATAAAAATCAGTCAATTCTTGTTCAAGTTGATTATTTACAATGCTTTGGTGCATTCTCCATGGCCAGCTAGATAGCTTCCGTTGTTTAAAATGTGTTTGAAAAAAAAGTCGAAAGTTCCAAAGAAACTTTACAAAATATAGTTTTCATTTTGCAACGAAAGCTAAGTAAGATGAAAAATGCAGGTTGTAGTGCGGATCTAACTTATCCTTTATATAATTTCATTTGAATGTTCATTTTAGGAGTTAACACAAGTTTATTAATACTTGCAATACAGTAATTACAGCAGACTAGCCATCGCTAAGTATAAAGTGTACAAAAGGATTTCTAATCTAGTGTGCTGCTCTCACCAAATTGACATAAAAATTCTGCAATATTACAGGAAGAGAAGAGATTCATTCACGATGGTCCTTTGGGTTTTTCGAAAGTAGGATTTAACAATAAAAGATTTTTGTTCCATTGTAACCTTAAATAAATAATTTTTTCTTAAGTACATGTTCACCTATATGCAAAATTAGGATTTTTTTCACAAAATTTCGATTTTTCTCATTTTTGAATTTTTCGAAGATCTGTATGCTTTCTACCTTTTCGTAATAATTTCGAATTTTCATTATTTTGATTTTTCTTTGGTAAATCTTTTTGAAAATGTCGACATTTTTTAAAAATTTTGAGTTTAAATTTTCAGCCTTTTCCAAAATTTCACCTTTTTTTATATTTTGTTTTGAATCTTGTAACTTTTTATTAAAAATTTCGATTGTATTCTATTGTATTCTTTTAAATGTTAACAATTTTTCAAAATTTCGATTTTTTTAAAAACTTTCAAGTTTTTCTATCAAGACATTTTTATAAAATATCGATTTTTGTGACATTTTTGACTGTTACAATTTTTTTTTCTAAAAATTTTGCTATTTTTTAATTTTAGAGTTGTTTACTTCTTTCCTAAAACTCCGATTATTCTTTTAAAATTTCGATCATAATCTAAATATTTCAATTTCTTTAGAAATTTAGGTTAGAGGTGTTAAAATTCCGTTTTTTTTTTCTAATTATTGTTTCCATATTTTTTTACATTTCAACTTCAATTTTAAATTATTTTTTAGAAATCTCTATTTTAGATTCCAAATTTCTTTTTATTTCCTGTGTCTTAAAATGCTGATTTTCTAAAATTTTGACGTCAATTTTCTCTTTCCACAAACTTTCGGCATTTTTAGAAATTTAGGAATTTTTCAGAACTTCGTTTTGTTCTGAAAATGATGACTATAAAAAAAATTTAAATTTTTATGAAAATTTCGACATTTTTCAAATCTTCGTCTTTTCCTTTTTATTTACAAATTTTTATTTTTTCTTTTACCTTTCGTTGAAAATTTCGACTCATTAAAACTTCGACTTTTATCAAAAATGTTGACAATTTTTAAAAATTTGTAATTTCAACATTTCGGTATCTTCGAAAATTTGGAAATTTTTGAAAATTTCGTTTTGCAAAAATTTATTAATTTTCTTCATAATGTTGCTTTTTTTATATATTTTAAGTTTTTAATCTAGACTTTTTTTAGAAATCTTGACTTTTCGAAAAAAATTATTGAAAGTCCAAAAATACAACTTTTTTCGAAAATTTCGATTTTTTTTAAATCTCAATTTTTGTTCTTTAAAATTGTCCAGATTTTTAAAAATCTTGACTTCTTGAAAACTGCAAAAAATCTCAATAATTCTTTAAAATTTCGCCTTTGTGTAGTTTTAGAGTATTTTTTAAGAATTTTTAAAATTTCCATTTTGTTGAAAATTTTTGACTTTGAAAATTTTTATGAAAATTTCGACATTTTTCAAATCTTTGACTATTCCTTTTGATTTAGAATTTTTCTTTTTCTCTTCATGGTGAACTCTTATTGACCGGAAATATTATGTTTATTAATTTTATTTAACATTTCTTCGGCCCAGTTTGAAAATATTTAAATTTAAATATTTCCAAACTGCGCCCAAGAAATGTTAAATAAAATTAATAAACATTTTCTTTTTTGTTTTACTTTTTGTTGAAAATTTCGTCCCATTAAAATTTCGAATTTTTCAAAAAAAAATTTAATTTTGATTTTTTCGAAAATGTCCATTTTTTCAAATCTCGATATTTGTTCAAAATTTCGTATTCTTTAAAAATAACGATTTTTTAAAAACATTTCTTTCGTTTTTTCTAAATTTTGACTTTTGAAACTTTTAAATTTTTATAAAAATATCGACATTTTTCAAAATTTTGACTTTTATAAATAATAATTTTCTTCTCTCTCTCTCTCTCTCTCTCTCTCTCTCTCTCCCTCTCTCTCTCTCTCTCTCTCTCTCTCTCTCTCCTCTCTTTCTCGCTCTCTCTCTCTCTCTCTCCTCTCTCTCTCTCTCTCTCTCTCTCTCTCTCTCTCTCTCTCTGATTTCGACTTCGTTCAAAAATGTTGCCAATTTTTAAATTTTGCAGCTTTTCGATGTCAACAAACAATAAAAATTTAAATATTTCCAAACTGGGCCCAAGAAATGTTAAATAAAATTAATAAACATTTTCTTTTTTTGTTTTATTTTTTGTTGAAAATTTCGTCCCATTAAAATTTCGACTTCGTTCAAAAATGTTGTCAATTTTTAAAAATTTTTAAATTTTTCAGCTTTTCGATATTTTTGAATATTTGGAATTTTTTGAAAATATCGTTTTTCAAAAATTTGTTTATTTTTCTTGATAATGCCTGTTTTATATTTTCATTTTTTTTTAAATCCTGATGATTTCTTTGGAAATTTTGATTTTTTTAAATTTAAAAAGAATTAGAAAGTCCTAAAAATATAACTTTTTTTGAAAATTTCGATTTTTTTTTAAATCATATCTTTTGTGCTTTAAGATTTCCAGTTTTTTATAAAACTTGACTTTTTCAAAACTGCAGTTTTTTTTATTTTAAACTCTCTTCAAAAAGTTTATTTTTTTGTGATAATCTCAATATTTCTTCAAAATTTCGCCGAGTTTTAGATTATTTTTTAAAAACTTTTAAAATTCCCACATTTTATAAAATGTTTGCTTTTTTAAAAATTTTAAATTTATATGAAAATTTCGACATTTTTCAAATCTTCGACTTTTCCTTTTAATTAACAACTTTTTATTTTTTCTTTTACCTGTTGTTGAAAATTTCTCTGTCTCTGTAAAATCTCGACTTTTTCAAAAATGTTTATAATTTCTAACAATTCGCAAATCTTAAAATTTCTCATTTTTCAAAAACTTGGAATTTTTTGACAATTTTTTTTCTCAAAAATATGATAATTTTTTGATAGTTTTGCTTTTTTGTTTTTTAAAAATTTTGTGTATTTTTGACTTTAGAAATTTTGACTGTTTAAAAAAAAATTGGTATAACTCCAAAAAATACAACTTTTTTGGAGAAATTCGATTTTTTCTAAATCTCAAATTTTCTTTTTCAAGATTTCCAGTTTTTTAGAAATTTTAACCTTCAAAATTGTAATTATTTTAATTTTAAACTCCTCAAAAATGTTGTTTTTTTTTTTGATAAGTACAATTTTTTTCAACTCTCGATATTTCTTCAAAATTTCGTCATACGAGTGGTTTATGACTATTTTTTTTATTTTCAAAATTTCAAATTTTTTGGAAAATTTAGACCGACCTTTTGAAAATTTTAACTTCTTTATGAAAATTTGGACAATTATTAAAATTTTGACAATTTTCAAAGTTTCGACTTTTTTAGTCATTGGCTATTTTCATAATTTTGACTTTTTTGAACATTACAAATCCTTTAAATCCGTTTAACAATTTCGATATTTTTTCAAAATTTGTCTGTTTTTTCTAATGTTCGCTTTCGAAAATTCGAAATTTTTTGAAACCTTCACTTGTTAATAAAAATTCCTTTTTTTAAATTTCGCCACTTTTTATATTTTTTATTTTTGAAATTTCTGACTTTTCAAATCTCAAAAACTAATTTTCCTCTTGTCAAATTTTAGACTTTTTTGAAAATTTCAACATTGTTCAAAAATCTTGACTGCGAAAAAATGTTAGTTATCATTTCAAAAATTTTGATATTTTCGAAAATGTCCGTTGTTAAAATCACGATATTTTTTCAAAATTTTCTTGTAATATTTTTCAAAATTTCGTATTCTTTAAAAATTCCAAGTTTTATTAAAATTTCTTCCATTTTTTAAAAATTTTGACTTGAAACTTTTAACTCTTTATAAAAATGTCGAAATTTTTTAAAATTTTGACTTTTATAAATATTGACTATCTTCATAATTTTGACTTTTTTGAACATTACAAACAAATACTTGGATTTCATTTAAAAATTTCGATATTTTTTCAAAATTTGTCTGTTTTACACAATTTTGGCTTTCGAAAATTCTGAATTTTTTAATAAGAATGACCTTTTTCAAATTTCGCTATTTTTTATATTTTTGAAAATTCTGACTTCAAATCTCAAAAATTAATTTTCCTTTTCTAAAATTTTAGACTATTTTCTAGAAAGTCGATTTTTCTGAAAATTTCAACATTGTTCGAAACTTTGAATTTTTCAAAAAAAAATTTAATTTTGATATTTTCGAAAATGTCCATTTTTTCAAATCTCGATATTTGTTCAAAATTTTGCATTGTAATATTTTTCAAAATTTCGTATTCTTTAAAAATTACGATTTTTTAAAAACATTTCTTTCGTTTTTTCTAAATTTTGACTTTTGAAACTTTTAAATTTTTATAAAAATGTCGACATTTTTCAAAATTTTGACTTTTATCAATAATAATTTTCTCTCTCTCTTTCTCTCTCTCTCTCTCTCTCTCTCTCTCTCTTTCTCTCTCTCTCTCTCTCTCTCTCTCTCTCTCTCTTTTGCCTCTCTAACTCTCGCAAAGCCACAAACTAAAATAAAATAAAAAAGTTGAAATTTCGAGAATAAAATCAAAATTTGAGAAAAAAGTCAAAATTTCGAGAAAAAGCTGAAATTTTGAGCAATAAAGTCGAAATTTGAGAAAAAAATTGAAATTTCTAGAAAAATAGTTGACATTTTGAGATTAAAGTCGAAATTTCGAGAAAAATGTCGAAATTTCGATATTAAGGTTAAAATTTCTAGAAAAAAGTCGATATTTGAGAAAAAAGTCGAAAATTGAGGAAAAAAAAACGAAATTTCTAAATATTTCCAGAAAAAAGTCGAAATTGGCGAAAAAAGAGGATATTTCGAAAAAAAAATCGAAATTTGAGAATAACGTCGAAATTTGGAGAAAATATCGAAATTTCGAAATAGTTCGAGAAAAAAGTCGAAATTGGCGAAAAAAGACGAAATTTCGAGAAAAAAAGTCGAAATTTGCGAGAATAGCTGAAATTTCGATAAAAAAAGTCGAAATTTCGATAGAAATGTCAAGTAAAAGGAAATGACGAAACGAAAAATGAAAAAAATTCTAAGACTTGAAAAAAGTTGAAATTAAGAAATTAGAGACTTCTAAAAAAATCAAAATTTTAAAAACTCATAATTTTCAGACAAAGCGGAAATTTTGGAAAAAAGTTTAACCTCCAAAAAGCGCAATACCTTCAAACAAATACACAAAGAACTCTTTATAAAAATTGCAACATTATTCAAAAAATCGAGATTAAAAAAACGAAATCGAAAAAAATATATATTTTGTAGAAGGTAGAAATTTAAAATAAAATCGAAATTTTTCGAAGAAGAAATTAAAACTTTTTAAGAAGTCGACACTTTTAGAAAGTTGAAATTTTCAAAAAAGCAAAAATCTTAGAAATTTTAAATGTTGAAAAGAATTGTAAATTTTAAAATTAAACTTAAATTTTGTAAAACTAGAAATTTTCAAAACCAAATTTACAAAAGGTGATATTTAAAAGGAAAATTGAGATTTTCAAATAAAGAAATTTTGAAACTGTCAACATTTTAAAAAGAGTCGAAACTTTGTAACAAATTATTAACTTTTGAAAAGTATGAAAATTTTTAAAAATATAAATTTGAAACAGCGTCGAAATGTTGAAGAAAGTCGACAAAATGGAAAGTTTGCAAAAAATTTTTAATTCAAGAAATGCAAACATACATAACTGAAATTTTCAAAAAAAAGTTGTAATATTGAAAAAAATTTTAAAAAAAGATCGAAACTATAGTCAAAACTTCCAAAAAGCCAAACTTTATAAAAAAAATGAAAATACAATTTTAAGCAAAAGGTATAATTTTGGGAAGAAAGTGAAATTTTGAAAAGTCAACTTTTAGAAAAAAACACATATTTTTAAATAAAAAAAAAAAATGTTGAAATTATCAGAAAAGTAGCTAAAGGGTTTAAAAACGGAATTAAGAAAATCTTAAATTTGAAAAAAGCGAAAATGTTCTATGATTTCCGCTCTTTCTTTCCTTTTCTTGTAAATTTGAATGTTTTCTAGAAATGTCGATTATTTTCTCCAGCTTTTGACAGTATTTTTGTTTCGTTTTTATTAATGTTCAGTTTTTCTGATTTTTTTAAAAATTTGACTGGATTTCCACTTGTTATACAAATTTTGTCCTCTGAAAACAAGAAAGATAAAAATACAACAAAAGTTGCTGTAACGCGTTTCGATAGCTAAGCTATTATCTTCGGAAAGATACAGTATCTCATATCAGTATCTTTCTGAAGAGCGTTAGAGTGTTAGAGAAATTTTTGTTGTATATTTTTGATATTTCTTAGTTTCAGGGGATAAGATTTGTATATCAATTTTGGAAGATAACCAAAGACAATTCCGTTCCACCAAAAAAAAAAAATTCTAATTGTTTCTCCAAATTCGTTTTAATCTCGGAACAGGATGTACCTCAAATTTAACGTTTTGTTTTGGAAATTTCTACCTTCTCCAAATTTCGACTATTTCTCAAAATTTGTTTAATTTTATCAAAATCGGAACAAAATATTAATAAAACGTCATAATTTTGAGAATAATATTTTTAGAATATTTCAAAAAAAAGCTTTTCGATTATATTTACATTTAAATATAGCAGGATTCTGAGGAAAATATTGTTGGTTATTTCAGTTTTTTCTCCAAATTTGATTTATTTAGGAAATTGTGATTTTTTTACAAAATTTGTCTTTTGGATAATTTTTTTTAGAAATTCTGAAAATTCCTTCTTTGTCGAAATTTAGACTAATTTGGAAGTTCAATTGAATCACATGGGATGAAAATGTCAGCTTCAGATTTCGAGAATACTAGTGGCTGTCTCTTTCTCTCTAACTCTCGCAAAGCCACAAACTAAAATAAAATAGAACGCATTGATTAAGAATAATGGGGCCATGTCTCATCTATTTGTCCTTCCTCGACATATTCGAGAAGATAGGACCAGTCACATTTGCGCAAATTTCCCAAAATTAACTCGCATTTTTGCTTGAATTTTTTGAGCGTTAAATTCCCAGGATTGGAGAATGCGAAAATTAGAATCAATAAATTTTTTACAAGCGACGATTACTATCCGTCAACGCGGCATTATATCAAAACGAAACGTACATAAACATCTGGTTTTAATATTTATCCGAAACTGGTAATACGCCGATTCTTCGAATCGAACAAACGATTAAGATGCTTCTTGTTGATAAAATAATCGACTGTCCGTCGACAAGTATGTATTTCGTGTCAAAGCGACGATTTGGTAACAAATTTAAGGCCACTATTAAAAGCCGAATCGACCAACAACTTGTTTAATAATTATTTTCCTCAGTTATCGACATTGTTATGGTTGTAATACAGAGAATCAAAAGCAAGCGTATTACTGTTTCTTTTTCGGATAAAATCTTTCTTGAAACAATGCCGCGTATGTTGGCTCCTCGGCTGGTTTTTAATAACATTCATGTATCTTGATAAGAGTTGTTAGCTCAAGAGGATATGAAATCGTAAAAAATGGACATATAAATTTTTATGAAATCATACAGTCTGTCTACGACATAGACGACCGAAGGAGGAAAAAAAAGACCTTATGGCGGAAAAAGACAGAGTGGAGATCCATCAATCGATTCAGAGAAAGAAACAGTAATACTTTTAATTACACTGGTCAAGACTGATTTCGTCACACAAACTCTAGTAGGTAATTGCGTTTGGACTACCTACCCCCATTATGAAACCATATTTGTTTTTTCCATCACCCACAGTTTTCTTGTGGCAAAGTAAAATTTATTTTTGGAAATGTAGTCTCCCCAAATACTGTTCGTTTTTATTTAGGTCCATATATTATTTACATCTTAAAAAAATGTATTACAAATAAAACATAATATCATAACGATATTAATTCTTCATTTGAAGTCTTTTTTATAATTAAAATTTGGGTACTGTGATGAGCAGCCGTTTGTGACCATAACCAGTGATTGTATATAGTTTTTTAAAAATTGTCGAATTTTGCTCCTCTTTAAAAATTTTCGAAGAATAATTTACTTTCGATTTTCGGACCCAATTTGTCTACGTTGTGTTTAAAATTATTTTATTCCATTAAATTGTAACCCCAGCTCGTAGAGTCGACAGGGAAGTGTTATCAAATTCAAACAACAATTGACCTTAACGTTTTATTACAGTAGGTCAACAATTAAATCAACAAAATTTCAAGTTTGTGATTTTCAAGTGTTCTTAAACACAATACAACAAAATAAAAGTGAACCTGTATGTTTCAACTTGTTTAAATTTGCTGGACACAGATCTGAGAGAAATATTTCTTTAAAAAATTAAGAGAATTCATTAAGCACAAGTAATCTGACATTCTTTGTTTAACTATTTCGCTCATATATGGTACGTCGGTCATTAATTTCCCAAAGTTTATTTTAACCCTAATAATCGCAATATTTTCACCAGCTGAGCCATTTTGTTTGTACTCAAAGGTTTTCAAACCAAATGCAGCTAACTTTGTATCTGATTATCGGTGGGTGTTCGCTGGTAAGTTTGTACACAGAGGTTCTCAAACTATTTTCAGGTGTCTGTTTTATTCTCCAATTCTTTTGTGTTTTTGTCGCTTCTTAATTCAAGCATACTTCACATAGCATACAGTTTATTGTTAAAGCTTTGAGCTAACCATATCCAAAGGATAATGCTACGAGAAAATGGAGCTCAAGCTTGGAAGTGAAGTTGTGATTTATCGTAATAAACCAAATTCATAAATGTTGATTCAATCTTACAGATCTCGTTCTCTCCCTCTTTCTTTCTTTCCTTTGTTAACTTGTTCCTTTGTTTGTTTTTCTGTTTTTCTCATACCAAACTCAATCACTCGAACTCAAACCAGTGTCATAAAATAGACTAAAAATATTGTTCAGATTTCGTAGAAACTTTCTGAGCAGAATTTTCCCTTCCAAGACTATATCTACTTCTACGGCTACTAGTCTAATAGAAGGGGCGTTTTCTGGCTTAGAAAGTGGCTTGACTTAGCCCAAAAAAAAACATTTAAATTATAATTAGAAACTGGCAAGAAATTCTCGTTACTTTCGTCAAAACATTTCCCTAACGAGAGCTGATGCTGATACTGCTCGTTCACCTACGTTAGTACTCCCCATTTGTCAACAGATCTATAAGGCTCTCTTTGGGCCAGGTTGTCTTGTCCTATATTTTTGGGATTCAAACAACCTACGAAGGAGAATCTGCGAATGAGGTAGCACTAGGTGAATACACCAAAACAAGAACTAGGTAAGAGCTCATTGGAGCTTATGCTTCTAGGATGTTAAGGTGTACAATGCCCACGTTTCTAGAACTTGCAAAACATCATCAGTAAAACCCCAAATATATGTGTCTGCTGCCAGTTACTGGACCTTTGTGGTGATGGGTATAAATTATTTTGGAACCCCTGGAAACTCAGCTTCCAACAGCAGAACACTAAGATCCACCTTAAGAAAATGAAAATGTTTGTATGAAGCTTTATTTTCTTTTATTGTCTTTCTATTTTTATTTTGTTTTATTTTTGGTTTCCATTTTGAAACTAAGACTGGTAGTTGCACCAGTCAACGGTAGGGTTCTTGGCCCTATAATAATTTTCTAACAACGACTTTCTCATTCATTCGGTTTGTTGTAGAAGTTTTAAATTCCTTTCTCTTTTTTTTTTGTGTACGCCCCCCAACCCCATATTGATCAAAATTAGGAACAAGTATTTCTCAAATTTTAGGAAAAATTAATTAAATCATATAAGAGCGAAAAACCCTCAAATAAAATCATCGGACAATTTAAAAATTTACTTGCCTATTTATCCCGTAGTAAACATCACATAAATGGCACTAGAACTTCACGTTGAACAGAAATAGAATTTTTTTTGTGTTCATTCACGTTAATTAGCACAAACAGAAGTAATTTTTTTTTAAACTCCCGTATTTCGTACTCGTTTGCATAAGTAGTTTCATCGAAATTCTGTAGTAGTAGTAGTAGTAGTAGTAGTAGTAGTAGTAGTAGTAGTAGTAGTAGTAGTAGTAGTAGTAGTAGTAGTAGTAGTAGTAGTAGTAGTAGTAGTAGTAGTAGTAGTAGTAGTAGTAGTAGTAGTAGTAGTAGTAGTAGTAGTAGTAGTAGTAGTAGTAGTAGTAGTAGTAGTAGTAGTAGTAGTAGTAGTAGTAGTAGTAGTAGTAGTAGTAGTAGTAGTAGTAGTAGTAGTAGTAGTAGTAGTAGTAGTAGTAGTAGTAGTAGTAGTAGTAGTAGTAGTAGTAGTAGTAGTAGTAGTAGTAGTAGTAGTAGTAGTAGTAGTAGTAGTAGTAGTAGTAGTAGTAGTAGTAGTAGTAGTAGTAGTAGTAGTAGTAGTAGTAGTAGTAGTAGTAGTAGTAGTAGTAGTAGTAGTAGTAGTATAGTAGTAGTAGTAGTAGTAGTAGTAGTAGTAGTAGTAGTAGTAGTAGTAGTAGTAGTAGTAGTAGTAGTAGTAGTAGTAGTAGTAGTAGTAGTAGTAGTAGTAGTAGTAGTAGTAGTAGTAGTAGTAGTAGTAGTAGTAGTAGTAGTAGTAGTAGTAGTAGTAGTAGTAGTAGTAGTAGTAGTAGTAGTAGTAGTAGTAGTAGTAGTAGTAGTATAGTAGTAGTAGTAGTAGTAGTAGTAGTAGTAGTAGTAGTAGTAGTAGTAGTAGTAGTAGTAGTAGTAGTAGTAGTAGTAGTAGTAGTAGTAGTAGTAGTAGTAGTAGTAGTAGTAGTAGTAGTAGTAGTAGTAGTAGTAGTAGTAGTAGTAGTAGTAGTAGTAGTAGTAGTAGTAGTAGTAGTAGTAGTAGTAGTAGTAGTAGTAGTAGTAGTAGTAGTAGTAGTAGTAGTAGTAGTAGTAGTAGTAGTAGTAGTAGTAGTAGTAGTAGTAGTAGTAGTAGTAGTAGTAGTAGTAGTAGTAGTAGTAGTAGTAGTAGTAGTAGTAGTAGTAGTAGTAGTAGTAGTAGTAGTAGTAGTAGTAGTAGTAGTAGTAGTAGTAGTAGTAGTAGTAGTAGTAGTAGTAGTAGTAGTAGTAGTAGTAGTAGTAGTAGTAGTAGTAGTAGTAGTAGTAGTAGTAGTAGTAGTAGTAGTAGTAGTAGTAGTAGTAGTAGTAGTAGTAGTAGTAGTAGTAGTAGTAGTAGTAGTAGTAGTAGTAGTAGTAGTAGTAGTAGTAGTAGTAGTAGTAGGTAGTAGTAGTAGTAGTAGTAGTAGTAGTAGTAGTAGTAGTAGTAGTAGTAGTAGTAGCAGTAGCAGTAGCAGTAGCAGTAGCAGTAAGCAGTAGCAGTAGCAGTAGCAGTAGCAGTAGCAGTAGCAGTAGCAGTAGCAGTAGCAGTAGCAGTAGCAGTAGCAGTAGCAGTAGCAGTAGCAGTAGCAGTAGCAGTAGCAGTAGCAGTAGCAGTAGCAGTAGCAGTAGCAGTAGCAGTAGCAGTAGCAGTAGCAGTAGCAGTAGCAGTAGCAGTAGCAGTAGCAGTAGCAGTAGCAGTAGCAGTAGCAGTAGCAGTAGCAGTAGCAGTAGCAGTAGCAGTAGCAGTAGGAGTAGTAGTAGTAGTAGTAGTAGTAGTAGTAGTAGTAGTAGTAGTAGTAGTAGTAGTAGTAGAACCTCAAATTAAGAAAGGTAATAAAAGATTCGTCGTTTAACGAAAAATTAAATGTTTTGAAAAAATCAGCATGAAGATGCTTCAAGAATTTAATTGGAAATTTTTTGGTTTACCATAAGAGTGACACTTTGGGTTGCAATATGGGGATCAAGATTCATTTTTAGACACTTATCTTGACTTTATTCCTACGAATTAGGGGGCTCGGGGGGGCTCTAACTGATAAGAACTGATAAAGGTTTCATGCAGACATTTCAATGATGGAACAAATTTATTAGGGCAGATTAAAATCAAGGGTGTTGACTGACTACTACTGCTTGATCAAGAGGGACCAATTAAAAGCTAAATAATGTAAAAAAAACAAAGATAAGTTCCTAATGTACCGGTATTTAAAAAAAATTTTTTCGAAGTCTCCCCACCACTTTATTTTTAAAGACAGAACAAAAAGTGTAAAGCAAAACAAATCGAAATTATTCTACGATTACAATGCATGTATTTTTAATATACTTTAATTAAGCTAAATTTCGAGAAAATCCTAATTTTCTATTTAGTCTTACCTATTACGCCACCTAGCGGTCATTTTAGAACTTCAAAAATATTTTTCAGCGATTTTTCAGGGCCACTTTTCTTATTGAAATTTTTTCCCCAAAGCTGTAAAATGATTCGTTGCTGAGATATAGCCGGCGTCCTTTCTTAGTTGGCCACCCGGTACATTTTTTGTTATATTTTAGAAGATCCATCATTTTTTAAACATTTAACAAACAAATATCGTAAAAGGTGACAATTTCAAAACTGCTTATTGCAAATCAGGGCTTCGGACTGTTATTTTTTTCGTTCCGGTTTCCGGTTTTCGTCCCAGAAATAAAATTATATCGGTTCACTTCCGGATTTGTTCCGACAAAATTAACGGTTTTTTCCGGTTTTCGCTTTTTGGTTTATTTCAGTTTTTTGATTTTTCAAAAGTTTTTTAAATTAAAAATTGATATTGATTTTTTTTCTTCAATATTACATGTAACTACTCTGGCTTTGCCTAAAATTTAAGGAAAATATTTTTTATTTTTTAAGTTAAAACATTTCAAGCTGTAACCCTGAATATTGAGTTCAATTTGAATTAAAATTTCAAGGAAAACCTAAATTTTATAAAAAACTAAATCGGAATTCCGGGTTTAGAAATTTTAAATTTAAATTGTAGACTCTTATTGATCGGAAACATTACAATTATTGATTTTATTTAACATTTCTTCGTTAAATATTTCCAAATTGGGTAGCAGAATTGTTAAATTTAAATTTAAACTCGAAATTTTCATAAAAATCTTTAATTAGATACCCAAGAGTTAAAGAGAATATATAAAATATGGCGATTAAAACCAAAAATTTGAGAGACTTTTCTTTCATAATTTTGGTTTTCTAGCAAAGTTTTCACTTTGATTCGCTTTTTTTAACAAATTTTTGCTGTTTTGACTTTGTTTTCTTGAACTTTGGATTAAAAAGATCAAATAAAAAAAATAAATGTAAATGAAAAAGACCAAAAAATATAACATGAAAAGTTTTAAATTGAGATTTTGATGAAAGTCAAAACTTCAAAAAAAAATAAAATAACTTCACAATTTAACAGACGCATTTTCAAAATGTATACCTTAGTTTAGAAATACTGACCTTAAACCAAAATATTCGATTTTTTTTTTTGGAAATGTTGCTGAAACCTTATAAATTTCTAAAAAAAAGTAAAATTTTTTAGAAAGTTTTGGTTAGTGTATTTACTTTCGTTCGATATTTTAACTTTTTTCTTTTGCAGTTTCAAATTTAAATTTGAATGTACTTTTTACTATTTTTTTTTCTCTAAAATTTCGACTTCAAATAAAACTTAGTCTTTTCCTAGCAAGTATAACCCTTTTTATCCACATATTGACTTTTATTATTTAATTCTAGACATTTTTCTCGAAATTTTGAGTTAAGACTCGGACTATAAGTTTAAGTTTGGAAGTTTCGAGTTTTAGCTCGAAAACTCGAAAATTTTCAGGACTTGAAATTGTGAGATTAATTTAAAAAAATTGTTAATCATAAATTTAGTTAGTTTTTTCTCAAAATTTAGACTTTTTCCAATAATGTTAATATTTTTCTCAAAATTTGGATATTCTTTCGAGATTTTGAAATAAAATTCAAAATAAAAAATAACAAAATGTTCAAATTCAAATTAGCCTTTTTGCATTTGAAATCGGTCAAAATATTTGGCAAAAATTCGAAATTTTTATTTTAAATGTATATTTTAAGCGTAAAAATAAAGAAACCAAAAAAATTCAATTTGAATTATTTCTAAACTTCGATTTTCGACAGAAAAATTAAAATTTCAGGATCAACGACAAATTTTCTGGAAAAAAAAACGCGAATTTCAATTTTAAAGGCAAAATTATAGGAAAAATTCTAGCTGTAGCTAAACATTTTGTGAAGAGACTTAACATTTTGAATTTCGATTTTTGACACAAAATTTTAAAGAGCTGAAACTTTTGAGTTTATAACAGAAATTTCGCGAAAACAATTAATATTTAAAAAAAAAACACAATTTTGGCGTCTTAAACAAATTAAAAAAATATCCCAATTTGGATGCTAAAGTCGAAATCTTGATAAAAAAATCAAAATTTTTAGAATAAAATTTAATATTTTAGCGTAAACAAAATCGTTGGAACTTTAAACTAGACATTTTCTAAGATGTCACCATTTAAAGATCCAATTTTACCAGTTGCAAGATCCTAGCTTTGAATTGGAATATAATATTGTATTTTTTTCCTGAAATGTTGGTTCAAAATTTAAAAATTTCAAGTTTAATTTTGAAATAACGAGATTTCAGCCAAAATTTTTAAAAAAATCATATCTTGGAATTTAAATTTGAGATTCCCAAAAGAAAATTAAATACTAAAAAAGGTGGAATTAAAATAGACAAAAAATCGAAAAATTGAATAATAACTTCAACAAAGAGAGATATCAAATTATGAAAGGAAAATCGAAGTTGTAGAAAAGAAGTAAATTTGGAGTTCAAATTTTCAGAAAAACTCAAATTTGCAAATAAAATCTTAAGGAAAGCCCATTTTCCCCAGCTTGAATGATAAACACGCTTCTGCTTTATTTTAAAATTACAACGAAGGATATTTTTTTATTTTAAACTCGAAATTTTAAGAGAAGAAAAGAAGTATTTTGAATAGTATCCAGATAAAAGTCGAAATTTTAAGAAAATATCGAAAATTTTAAAAATAGAGTAAAGTTAAAACTAAAATTTTAAGAATAGAGTCAACACCTTCTAGAAACTGAGGAAATTGTTAATATAATCTAATTTTTAAACACAAATGATAGACTGAAACTAAACTCTTAATTTTGAGATCAAAATTGTACGGATTTGTGTGTAAAATTTTGAAAAAGAAATTGAAATTTTTAACAAAAAGTTCCTCACTTAAGAATAAAATAAAAACTGTTTTAAGTGATGAATATTAAAAACAATATTTAATAATCAATCAATTTGAATTATTTATTTTATTATTTAAATGCAACGAACCGAAATAAACCGATATTTTTTCGGTTTTGCTCCGGTTTTCGTTCCGATGAAAATAACGGTTTTTTTCGGTTTCAGGTTTTCGGTTCAGTTTCGGTTCGAAGCCCTGTTTTAAATGACAACAGTTGACACTAGTAAAAAACACATGACATGACATGACAAAACTTCAGTTCTGTTGACCAGGGTTATTACACACCTTGGAAGGCTTTTCAGTATTAAACATAACTAGTGCAAACTAAGAATTTTCAGTAAAAAAAAGAGCCTATTTAGGCTGCTTTTGTCGTCAAATAAACCATGAAACTTAAACGATGTTTCGTTGGTGAAAAAAAATCGAAGTTAGTTATCTAACGATACATTTTTTTTTTCAAGTATGCGATCTAGGACAAAGGTTTGTCATGATTATTTTAATATGCTTCACATGCTTTATTATTGTCAGTTAATGCCGCCAGTAAATCAATTACATGATCGCTTTATTTCCACACATGTTGCTGATAAATAGCTTACTCACTTGATCTTTTATTGCGTTATTTAAATATATTCTCTAATTTATGCGCACTTTCAGAATTACTCTAAAGCAAATTCATGTTTATTCTAAATGTTGTAATCGTCTATCTGACCACAATAATAATGACAATTATGAATAATATTCACATTATTTTTTCAATGTTGAAAATAATGCGACAGTTAAATTGTCCCCGAAAGGTTACTGTGACTGTGCTGTGAAGGCAGGAGGCAATCAATTCGCAAGAAATGACAAAATTGGAAAATAATTCGTTTGAGCGATTCGAGGCGGAACTGTACTTCCTTTGAAAAAATCGTGAATTGAATTCACGTCACATACATCATAAAATAAGTGGAGACTAGAAAAACAAGAGGTTGAAATGATTTTTTTAGATTACTCTTTAGATAATTCGAGCTCGATCCACCGTACGGGAAGAGTCATACGGTCGAAAATTGTACGACTACAGTTTTATGCTTCCATGGCTATAGTGAACTTGAAATAATAAATATGACTATAATGACAGTTGAAGGTGCTCACCCGTAAAACAAAAGGCTGCCTACCTACGTTTAAAATCCATGCGGTGCACTAACAAGCACCCATTTTTAATCTTTCAAAGCGAATACAGAGTGAGCAAGTAAGTATCCTCATTATAGGGATACGAATACATTTCTGGTTTGTAACTTGAAATAAATTCAGTAAATCTAATACAGTTTTTTTTCGAAAATATGCTCAGACACGTCGATTAATATTTTAATTTGCGTTCTTTTGATGTAGGAAAATTTTATACAGAATATTCCAAATTTAAGATATGACGTCATCGATAATTTTTTTAAATAGCAACCCTGTATTTTTCTTGACTGTTCTTAAAGGATATATCAAATTACACATGCGTACCAAATTAACTAATTTAAAAAATCAAGAAATCTGATTCAACTCAATAATCTTTCTTCAATAAATGTTCAAAATGTGGTCCATTTTTCAAAATTTAAACCACTTTTAAAGTCATACCTTTTTTTCAAAAATTTGATTTTTTTTTTAAATTTTGATTTTTTGTCGAAAATGTCGATTTTTTTTGAAAATTTTGACTTTTTGAAAATTGTGACTTTTTTAGAGAATTTCGACTTTTAGTAAGAATTTCGCCTTGTTTTCAGAAGTTCGTTTTATTGAAAATTTCAAGAGTTCTGTTGAAAATTTCAACCTCTTTGGAAATTTTGACATTTATTTAATTTTTAATGTTTTAAAGGTCTTAACGTTTATTGAAAATCTCGCATTTTTCAGAAATACTTTGTTTTTTTTAATTTCGGGGTTTATTTTTAATTTTTTCGATAATTTTAATTTTTATTTGAAAATTTTGACGTTATGTTAACTATATTTCAAAATTTCAGCTGTTTCTAAATTACGCGCTTTTTTTAAATCCAATTTTTTTGAAAATTTTGTTTCTCTGTTGAATTTTCGACTTTTTTCAGTATTTCGATTTTTATTCTTCATGGTAGACCCTTATTGACCGGAAATATTATGTTTTTTTCAATTTATTTAACATTTCTTCGGCCCAGTTTGGAAATATTTAAATTTTTATGGTTTGTTGTTATTTTTAATAAATTTAAATATCACCTAGTCGCATTTCAAAAACTGTTTAGAAAATTGTCTACAAATCATAAAAATTTCAATATTTCCAAACTGGGCCGAAGAAATGTTAAATAAATTGAAAAAAACATTTCGATTTTTGTGGAAATTTTGATATTTTCTTGAAATTTTCGCCTTTTTTGAATATTTCGACTTTTTTCGAAAACTGACTTTTTGAAAATCTCCACTTTTTTAGAAAATTTCATCTTTCTTTCAGAAGTTCGATTTTAAAAATTTTACTTTTTTTAAAAAATTTTATTTTCATATTTTTTGATAATTTTAACTTTTTTTGAAAAGATTGACTTTTTTTAAAAAATTTTGGCCTTTTGTTGAAAATTTAGGCTTTTCTCTCGCCTTTCTCTGAAATTGGATGATTTTTAAATTTCGAGTTTTATTTTCAGTTTTTTCGGTAATTTTAATTTTTTTTAAAACGTTGACGTTTTTTTGAAAATTTTAACTATATTTCAAAATTTCAACAGTTTTTAAATTAATACGCGCTTTTTTTAAATCAAATTTTTTTGAAAATTTTGATTCTCTGTTGAATTTTTGACTTTTTTTTCAATATTTTTATTTTTTTTGGAAATTTTGATATTTTCTTGAAATTTTCGACTTTTTTGAATATTTCGACTTTTTTCGAATCGAAAATTGACTTTTTGAAAATCTCCACCTTTTTGCAAAATTTCAACTTTCTTTCAGAAGTTCGATTTTCAAAATTTTACTTTTTTTTTTAATTTTCATTTTCATTTTTTTTGATAATTTTACTTTTTTTTGAAAATATTGACGTGTTTTAAAAATGTTAACCTTTTTTTGAAAATTTAGGCTTTTGTTTAAAATCTCGTCTTTTTTCAGAAGTTCGATTTTTTAAGAAACTTTGGCTTTTTGATAATTTTGATTTTTGAAAATTTCGACTTATTGAAAATCGCGCTTTTTTTTTCAAGTTTCAATTTGTTTTGAATATTCGGACCATTTTTAAAAATTTCGACCTCTGAAAATTTTGACATCTCTTTAATTTTGAATTTTTTAAAAGTTTTAACGTTTATTGAAAATCTCGCCTTTTTCAGAGATTCGATGTTTTTTAAATTATGAGATTTATTTTTAGTTTTTTTCGATAATTTTAATTTTTTTGAAAATGTTGACTTTTTTTTTGAAAATGTTAACTCTATTTCAAAATTTCAACCGTTTTTAAATTAAGTGCTTTTTCTTCCAATCTTTTTGAAAATTTTGATTCTCTGTTGAAATTTTTGACTTTTTTCAATATTTCGATTTTTTTTAGAAATGTTGATATTTTCTTGAAATTTTCGACTTTTTTTGAATATTTCGACTTTTTTCGAAAATCGAATTTTTGAAAACCTGCACTTTTTAGAAAATTTCAACATTCTTTCAGAAGTTCGATTTTGAAAATTTTACTTTTTTTAAAAATTATCATTTTCATTTTTTTGATAACTAACTTTTTTTGAAAATATTGACTTTTTTTAAAAATTTTGACCTTTTTTTGACAATTTAGGCTTTTGTTAAAAAACTCGTCTTTTTTCAGAAGTTCCATTTTTTTCAAAATTTAGTCTTTTTGATAATTTTGATTTTTGAAAATTTCGACTTATTGAATATCGCGCTTTTAGTCAAGTTTTGATTTATTTTGAATATTCCGACTATTTTTAAAAATTTCGACCTCTTTGAAAATTTTGACATTTCTTTAATTTTTAATTTTTTAAAGGTTTTAACGTTTATTGAAAATCTCGCCTTTTTCAGAAATTCGATGTTTTTTAAATTTCGAGATTTATTTTTAGTTTTTTTCGATAATTTTAATTTTTTTTGAAAATGTTGACGTTTTTTTAAAAATGTTAACTCCATTTTAAAATTTCAACCGTTTTTACATTAAGTACTTTTTTTTAAATCCAATCTTTTTGAAAATTTTGATTCTCTGTTAAAATTTGTGACTTTTCTCAATATTTCAATTTTTTTGGAAATGTTATTTTCTTAAAATTTTCGACTTTTTTGAATATTTCGAATTTTTTCGAAAACCGACTTTTTGAAAATCTCCACTTTTTTAGAAAATTTCAATTTTCTTTGAGAAGTTCGATTTTAAAAATTTTACTTTTTTTAAAAATTTTCATTTTCATATTTTTTGATAATTTTAACTTTTTTTGTAAATACTGACTTTTTAAAATTTTGGCCTTTTTTTGAAAATTTAGGTTTTTGTTAAAAATCTCGCCTTTTTCAAATATTCGATTTTTAAATTTCGAGTTTTATTTTCAGTTTTTTCGATAATTTTAATTTTTTTTGAAAACGTTGACGTTTTTTTGAAAATGTTAACTATATTTAAAAAATTTAAACCGTTTTTAAATTACGCGCTTTTTTTTAAATCCAATTTTTTTGAAAATTTTGATTCTCTATTGAATTATTGACTTTTTTTCAATATTTAGATTTTTTTGGAAATTTTGATATTTTCTTGAAATTTTCGATTTTCTTGAATATTTCGACTTTTTTCGAAAACTGACTTTTTGAAAATCTCCACTTTTTTAAAAAATTTCATCTTTCTTTCAGAAGTTCGATTTTGAAAATTTTACTTTTTTTAAAAATTTTCATTTTCATTTTTTTCGATAATTTTAATTTTTTTTTTGAAAATGTTGGCTATTTGAAAATTTTGACCTTTTCTGAATATTTAGGCTTTTGTTCAAAATCTCGTCTTTTTTCAGAAATTCGATTTTTTTGAAAATTTTGGCTTTTTAATGATTTTAATTTTTTAAAATTGCGACTCATTGAAAATCGCGTTTTTTTACAAGTTTCGATTTATTTTGAATATTCCGAGCTTATTTTTAAAAATTTCGACTTTTTGACACTTTTGACTTTTTTTTTGAAATAAAAACCCGCCTTTTGTTTAAATTTCGACTTCTTTGAAAATTTGGATACTTTTTTGAAAAGTTTTGACTTTTTTAGAAAATTCGACTTTTGTTAAAAATCTCGCCTTTTCATAAGTTTGTTTTTTTGAAAATTTCAATTTTTTTTTGAAAATTTGGATCTTTTTGGTAATTTTGATTTTTTTTTATCTTCAATTACTTTGAAGGTTTTAACGTTCATTGAAAATATCGCCCTTTTTAGAAATTCGATTCCTTTGAAATTTCGAGTTTTATTTCCAGTTTTTTTGGTAATTTAAAAATTTCGATTGTTTTAAAAAAAATGTTGACTTTTTTTAAAAAAATTCAACTTTGTTAAAAATCTTGCCTTTTCAAAAGTTCGTTTTTTTTGATCAACAAATCAAAATTTGCAGAAATTCTGATTTTAAAAAAGGTGAAATTTTCGGAAAAGTCAAATTTTGAAAAACGAAAATTTTGAAGATAAAAAAAACGAAAAATAAACCTTAATCACAGCTGCAGTATTTTTACTAGAATTTTTAAATGCTTTCCTGCATTGACCATCTGCCATAGCCTACTAAGGCTTCAGTTATTAAGGACCTATCGAAAAATATTGTGGATTAAACTTTAAAAAAATGAAGCAAGAACATGCTCATCATTAATTTTTAGGTGAAATATGCAATAACTGGGGAAAATAGGTTAAATATGCATATGCAAATATGCAAATGCGTATAATCCGGTCTCTATTAATCACTAAATGTTTTGAGTTTGGTGAATCTATGAGGGAAACAGGTAATGCTTTTGGAAATTTTTTAAACAAGTGCAGTATCTATCAAATATGTTTTTTGTGCAACAATCCTCCGATAATTCGGTATTGGTCTAACAAAGATAAACACTTAAGTTTTTCTTCAAACACTCATATTAAATTTTTTAAAATGGTCGATTTTCGACAAAACGTCCACATTTAAAAATATAGAAAATTTTGAGTAAAAATATTGAAAATAGTGGGTATTTTTAAATAAGTCCAAAATTTGAAAAAGTCGACATTTAAAAAAAAATCACAATTTTCAAGCAAAAATCGAAATCTTAAAAATTAGTTACAATTCTGAAAAATGTTATTGCAAAATATTGAAATATATAGAAACTAAGAATGGAGTTTTAAAAATATTGAAATTTTGAAGAAAACTATGGATTAAAAAAATTTTAAATGGTGGCAAATTTTAAAAAAACCTCGAAAATATTAAAAAGTTAAAATTTTGATATAATTTTAAGGCTAGAAAAAGTTACGATTTTCAAAAAAGAAAATATCAAAATATTGAAAATAATATCAAAATGTTGAAAAAAAAAATCAAAATTTTAAAAAAGTAGACAATTTCAAAAAATTTGTAAATTGGAAAAGATGGGAAATTTCGAAAAAATTGTTGAAGTTTTTAAAAGTTCAAATTTTAAAGAATAATTTAAAATTCCAAAAATAATCAAATTTGTGGAGAGTCAAAATTTAAAAATATTTTCAGTTCAATTTTAAATAAAATTCGAAAATTTTGATTCTGAAATCTTTACCATTTTTGACAATTCTCAAGAAATTCTAAATTTTCAAAAATGCTGGAAATTATGTAAAATAGACAGACAACACATTTTCGTATTTATTTATTATTTAGTTAGGATAAGAGAAACTATGAGATGCAACCAGTGCACCTCAATAAGTTTAGCAAAAATTATTTTTTTTTCAAATGGCAGGAAGTTTCTAGTTCAGCGTACGCAACGAATTAATGACTGTAAATATAAAATCGTATTTGACGGAAGTTTTGGGATACTTGGCGGTTAAAACAATTTGTCACCAATTAATAAAAAAACTACATAGTTACTTAACGTACATTTTCTCGCTTTTACAAGATTAATGTCGCCCCAACGGCGTATGATTTATGAAATCATCACAAAGCGACGATTTTATGCTTCGAGAGTGTATGTAAGAAGCTTAAGTGAAATATTAATAAAAATAACGCTCGACCGTTTAAAATTACTTTAACTCAGTGAGAATATTCATTTTTCTCACGACTGAATTAATAAAATATAACGATGGTCATTTTGTTTGCTGACCTCTACGTGTTTCTTCTTACCTTTGCTCAAGAATGTACATCTGTCTCTATTTGAACTCGACAAATTAATTCGAAAGAAATATGTCCGGCTTACGACTGTACTACCCAACTGGCGTGGTTAAAAATGCATTCTTCAAATTTCACTTTCGTAATTGTCCACGTACATTTAAGATAAGATAAAGTACGTCCAATGTGCGGTAAGATACACATTGCGTCCATATGCATATTTGAATCCTTGCTTGTTTGCTTACAACCTATATGTACCAATCATAATGTCATTGATGTTAACTACTGATGGGGAAGGATAAATAAAGACACAAACTCGAAATAAAATTATTCGAACGATTCTTAAAAGAGGGTTAATTAAACTCGTAAACTCGCCCTAATTGGGCACTCCTGATTTGCAATAAACTCTCTTAAGGAACATATTTTATAACCTCACAGGTTAACATGCTAAACACCTCATCACCTAGTGCAGTTGATGAGGTAAATTAGCGAAGGCGAATATGGCTAACTAATTGGCAAGAAAGTTTTAGATAAGCAGTCAATTTGTGACTGTAGCGCAACACCAAGGGAATCTTTAAATAGTCCGTTATAGCCGGGTATTCGTTACAAACGAACAAGAAATACATTTTTTCTTATTGAGCTTTGGACCATAACTTTTTTTCCTTATAAGAAGTCGTTTGTAAATAATTACTTATCATAGGCTTGAAACTAGTATGAAAATAGTTGCATCACGTTTCAGATTTTCGGTTTTTTTAATCAACTGGGGTAACGAAACATAAAACAGGAATTCTAAAATATAAACGATCTAAAAAGTTCACAAAGATAGTTAACCAATCTGACAAAAACTGGAACTGTTGGAATTTTGGTATTAGAAATTAGAGTAAACTACATTAATTTACTGAAAACAAAAAACAAATAATTGTCTTAATTGGAAAACACTATTGTCGTTGGTGCTTTCTAAATCGAAGGGAGGGGGTGACTCGGGGTGGATGTAAATAACAAACAAAAAGATAATTCATGCTCGCACCTACGCCAAACACTAAAAGCAATTATGTACAGTAATGCACCCCATTCCATCTCTTTTACTTTTGCTTTGACAATAAAGATAGACAAAGTACAGCTAGTCGAATTAAAGGAAGCTCTTAGGTTGGAACTCTTCTCCGTAAGGATATAGAAAGGATGCGTCTGTAAATCATTGACTGTTCGGGGCCCGCAGAGCGAGATCGGAACCGGAGGAGGAATCGGAGAGAATGAAACGGAGTATGCGATTTCTAACTCGAGCGATATATCTCGCGTTTTTTCTAAGACGTTCTCCGTAACCGAAACATATATAGCGGTTTGTGTGTTCCACAATCTAAGTTATTGCCTGCTGTAAGATGTGTTCTCCTCTCGTATTGAACGCCACTGCTTCTTGTTTTGTTTCGAAATTGTTGTTAAAGTTTTAGATGCCGCCACTATCTTGATGGAGTTTCGAACAACTTCAACAACTCCAATCATCAGTTAGAGGGCTCGCTAATTTATTGGATGCAGCAAATATACTTCTGCATTATGCTTTATGATTGCGCATTTACCAAGCGACTGTTATTTTGAACTATACTGGACCATCGAGGATGTATTGCTGTCTAGTTAGACCGCTCCCAAGGATGAACAAAATGTAGCCAGTTTTGCGCAATAAAATTTGGAAAAAAGAATGTCGACCGAAGTTGTGAAAACCGAAAAATCGGTCCAGCCATCATCAATATATATTTGAAGCGGTTAAGAGGCAAGCAGATGATGGTTGACACTCTTTGACGATCAATGTCCTTCCGTATGCGACCATGACAAACTACATTGCAAGTTTCTGCAAATGAGGAAGTGATTGGAAGGACTAGTTTCTGAGTCCATTGCCTAAACCATCGAAGCAGTTCATGACATGATTTTATCAGACCGTAGAATTGGGCTCAAACGAATATTTGAGGCACTGAATATTTCCTATGAATGCCTCAATCATAATAGTTCGGTTTAAATATGGGAAAATTTTTTAAAAAATGTATCCCCAAATTTTGGTGAAACGGACTGGTCCTTGGTTATCTTTAAAAATCTGAAAACGAGAACTTGTTCGGTGAAACCAAGAAAGATTAAAAAACACAAGAAAGATTGCTCTAACGCGTTTCAGTAGACGAAGCTATCATCTTCAGAGAGATAATCTCAGAGAGTATCTCTTGCTTTGTTTTTCGATACCCCAAATGTCTGAATGTTGACCAGAAGCGTGCAAGGGTGGAAGCATCTCGTTCGATCTGTGCTCACTTTGAGAAAGATTCAGACTTTTTAAACCATGTTGTCACTATGGATGACTCATGGGTATATTTCTCCGACCCAGAAACAAGGCAGCAACCAATAGTATAGAGACACTCTTTTTCCCCAATACCTAGGAAGTCTCGTGTTTAAAGATCTGCTGGAGTAGCTCTTGCTTCAGGTTTTTGGGATTGCCTTGGAACAATCATGATTGATTTTCTAGATAAATGTGGAACAATAACTGAAAGATATTCTATATTATAACTGGAGATTAGTATTTGACGTTACTGATCGCTCTATGAGAAAAAAATAAGAAAAAATGATGCGGACAGCTGCTCAAAGGTGTTATGTTTTTTGGAAGAGAATGCCTCTACATACAAATCACATGTTGCCATATAAACAATTCGTGATTTGGAATTCGAATTAATGGAATACCCCACTTATTTACCTAGATCTGGTTCCGTCCGACAATCATTCTTTCCTTAACTGAACTAGTCTTCCATTCAATGCCCCAAATTTTCTTTCAACGAAGAGCATATTAGAAACTGTGGAGACCTAGGTTGCAGAGCAAAGGTAAAACTTGATTTTGGGAAGTCTAGAGACATTTGTGACAATTGTGATAAATGTATTAAATCAAGAGGTAGAATATGTTGAATAACTGGAATAATTCCTAGTAGTGGCCAGTTTGAGAGAGGACGCATCCAAGGGACATGGTTTTATTTCTCAACAATGACCAAGAACGTCTCAATCAAATCATGGAAATAGCACAATGGGCTTGGAAATGGTGGCTTAAATGCTGGTCTAATTTCTAGGCAACCCATCTCAAATCCAGAATCCAGAAATGAAATAATTTGTCTTTCAAATTTTGTTACTTCTCTTCTTCTTTTTCTTTTTCTTCTTCTTCCTCTTATTCTTCTTCATATTGTTTCTCTTCTTCCTTTTCTTCCTCTTCTTTTTATTCTTCCCATTCGTCCTCTTCTTCTCTTCTTCTTCTTCTTCTTTCCTCTTCTTTCTCTTCTTCCTCTTCTTTCTCTTCTTCCTCTTCTTTCTCTTTTTCACCTTCTTCCCCTTCTTTCTCTTTTTCCTCTTTTCCCTCTTCTTTCTCCTCTTCCTCTTCTTTCTCTTCTTCCTCTTCTTTCTCTTCTTTTCTCTTCACCTTCTTTCTCTTCTTCTCTTCTTCGCTCTTCTTCCTCTTCTTCTCTCTTTCTTCCTTCTTCCTTCTTTCTCTTCTTCCTCTTCTTTCTCTTCTTCCTCCTCTTCACCTTCTTTCTCTTCTTCCTCTTCGTTCTCTTTTTCCTCTTCTTCCTCTTCTTTCTCTTTCTTCCTCTTCTTCCTCTTCTTTCACTTCTTTCTCTTCTTCATCTTCTTTCTCTTCTTCCTCTTCTTCTCTCTTCTTTTCTCTTCTTCCTCTTCTTCCTCTTCTTTTTCTTCTTCCTCTTCTTCCTCTTTTTTCTCTTCTTTCTCTTCTTCCTCTTCTGCACCTTCTTGCTCAGCTCTTTACTGTCCATTCCTGAATATAGGCCTCTTCCATGCTTCTCCATGCTGATCTGTTCTGTGCTAACTGAAACCACCTATTTCCTGCTTATGTCCTGATATCATCAAGATATCTTCTTTGTGGTCTTCTCGCGCTGCGCTTGGTTTGTCTTAGTGGCCAATGTGTTACTCTAGACGTACATTTACTTTGGTCTTGTCGAGCCACGTGTCCCACCCAGAGCCATTTCAGTTCTACAATCCATTTTATTATATCTACGACTTTAGTTCTTTGCCGGATGTTGTTTCTTCTCTAGTAGGCTAATATCAAAATTTTCGATTTATTAATTAAAATTTGTTTGCAAAATAAGCCGACATTTAAATAATGAGTAGACATTTTTAAGAGCCAAAATTTTAAAAAAGGCATTTAATTTTAGAAAAAAAATCAAATCTTTGAAAGGATCGAATAACATTTAAATTTTCAAAAAAGAAGACACTTTTGGAAGAGTTAAAACTGTAAACAAAGTAAACACAAATCTTTAAAAGTTCGAAAATTTTTTAGAAAAAATAGAAAGTCTACAAAAGTCTTAATTTTGAGAAGATGATCTTGCACAAAAAGTCTAAATTTTGAAATAAAATTGGAATTTTTGAAAAATCTAAAGTTTCAAAAAAATCGAAATTATCGATAATTTTTATTTTTAGGTTTCCAAATATACCATTTTTTAAAAAAGCGACCTTAAAGATCTATTGTGGTAGCCCGATTTATATTGTTCCTAAATTCCCAAGCTTTTGTAAAAGCCTAAGATTTTCCTAGAAGAAATTGTACTAATCTCTGCAGGTGTAACTTGTACCTGTTCCAGGTAAACTAATCTCCTGTAAAACAATGCTTCGCATGTGCAAAGCATATATGTAATACTTCTATATGGCGTGTTGTGTATAATCGCCACTGCAAAATGCTTTGTCAAAAAGGTAAGATGAAAGTATGTGTCGTACTCTTTCAAGGACAAGCATTCATTCATGTATAGCGGGAATGGATGACAAGATGGGCGGGAACACTAATAAATGAATGACAACAATGACAACTGACGAGAAGAGAGATATTTGAAATAAACTTTGGGATTGGTTTATATATTTTGTCCTTCTAAAAAGACAGACATATATATCCATCGCGCCTTTTTGACACAAACAAAGGGACAAAACACGCCATATAGAAGTATTACATATATGGTGCAAAGTAAGTGTTCTGCAGTTTCTTTGACTTCGTTGCAGAAGCAGCACGTGTCTGACGCCGCTTTGCCTACCTTTTTGAGATAGCATCTTAGCGCGCAGTGTCCTTTGAGAAGGCCTGCTATTAACCTTAAATCCGGTTTGCTGAGGTCAAAAAGTTTCTTCGTCTTGGTGTGCGAATATATGATGAACTTTTTCGCTTGGTTTAGTCCTGAAATTAATCTCCAGTGGGGTTCTTGTTGTTTCTTTTCCCATTTGTGGACTTCATCGCTTATATGGCATTTTGGTGTACCAAATTAAGAGTCGGGTTCAAGAAATGGGAATGCTGCACCTTCTCTGGCGAGGATAATCCGCTTGATGAGCTTTGATTTATTAAAATTTTGACCACCAGTAGTTCGAGTTTTAAAATGGATAAGTTTCTAATTACCTCTAGAGTCGCTAGAATAGAACAGAATAGGATCTTTAGCATTGGATAAAGTATAGATTGGAAATATGTATCACTACACAAAATTATAAGAGAAAAAGAAAATAAAGATGAACTTTGTTCTTCGTTGCAATTTTTACCACCAAATAATCATTAAAATGGATCAATTTTGTCCAAAGATCTAGCTTAGAATATGAAGACAAAATTATAGTGGAAAAAGAAAATATTACTGATTAACCTTCGTTTTTCATTAAAATTTTTACCGCCAAATGACTATGATGATTATTCGATTGTGTCCGAAGATGCAGTTTAGAAAAATATACCACATGAAGATAAAATTATAGTGGAAAAAGAAAATATTACTGATGAATCTTTGTTTTTCATTGCAATTTTTACCACCAAATAACTATAAGATTGACTGATTGTGTCCGAAGATGCAGTTTAAAAAATATACCACATGAAGACAAAATTATAGTGGAAAAAGAAAATGTTACTTATGAACCTTCATTTTTCATGGAAATATTTACCACCAAATGACTATGAAGATAGACCGATTGTGTACGAAGATGCAGTTTGGAAAAATATACCATTTGAATGACGAAATTATAGTAAAAAAGAAAATATTACTGATGAATTTTTGATTTTTCATTAAAATTTTAGAAACCAAATGATTATTAAGATGGATATCGGATCGATTGTGTTTGAATATGTAAGAGTATGATGTATGATACGAAAATAAAGTTATAAGGGAAAAATAAAGTGTTACTAATGAAATTTTGATTTTCGTTGACATTTTGATCACCAAATCATTATTAAGTTGGATCGATTTTACCTGAATACATGCAAGTAATTACTAAGATGAATCAATTGCGTTTGAAGATCTAGCTTACAATATAAAAACAAAATTATAGTAGAAAAGAAAATACTACTGATGAACTTTCTTTTTTTGACCACCAAATGATTATTAAAATGAATCGATTGTATCCTAAGGTACAGTTTGGAAAAAATTACCACATGAAGACAGAATTATAGTGGAGAAACAAAATATTACTGATGAATTTTCATTTTTTGTTGGACAACCAAATGATTGACATTTGGTCTGGTCGTAGCAAATATTTATAGGAACATCGTATGATGTTAAGATAATATTTTAAGGGAGAAGAAGAGTCTTACTGATGATATTTCGGTTTTCACTGAAATTTTGATCACCAAATGATTATTAAGTTGGATTGGTTTTACTCAATACATTCATATAATTATTAAGATGGGTCATTGTGTCTGCAAGTCTAGCTTAGAATATGAACACAAAATTATAGTGGAAAAAAAATATTACTAATCAACGTTCGTTTTTCGTTGAAATTTTAACCACCAAATCATTATTATTATGTTCAAAGGTACAGTTTAGAAAATGGTACCAATGTAGTCAAAATTCTAGTGGGAAAAGAAAATGTTACTGATGAACTTTCGCTTTTTATTGAAATTTTGACAACCAAATGATTAAGTTGGATCGACTGTGTTCGAATACGTTAGATTAGGATGTATGATATGAAGATAAAATTATAAAGGAAAAAGAAACTGTTACTGATGAAACTTCAATTTTCCTTGAAATTTTGATCATCAAAATGATTATTAAGTTGGATCCATTTTATCTGAGTACATAAGATTATAAAGGAGATATGCTAATTTCAGCTAAAACTTGTGGTTAATTTCTAGAGTCTTCAGTATATACAATCGTTAAGGTACAGCTTAGAAGACCAAATTATAACGGAAAAAGTAAATATTACTGATGAGCTTTCGCTTTTCATTGAAATCTTTACCACCAAATAATAATTAAGATGGATCAATTGTGTCTAAAGGTCTAGCTGGTAATATGAAGACCAAACTGTAGTGGAAAAATAAACTTTTACCTGATGAATTTTCGTTTTCATTGATCCTTACCACCAAATGACTAAGTATTAAGGTGGAATCGATTGTGTCCAAAGGTACAGGTTAGAAAAATGTACCACATGAAGACGAAATTATAGTGGAAAAAATAAATATTACTGATACACTTTCGTTTTTCATTGAAATTTTGACAACCAAATGATTATTAAGTTGAATAATTGTGTTTCGAATACGTAAGATTATGATGTATGATATGAAGATAAAATTATAAGGCAAAAACAAAGTGTTATTGATGAAATTTTAATTTTCGTTGAAATTTTGATCACCAAATAATTATTAAGGTTAGATCGGTTTTACCTGAATACTTCCAAATAATTATTAAGATGGATTAATTGTGTTTGACGGTCTAGCTTACAATATGAAGACAAAATTATGGTGGAAAAAGAAAATATTACTGATGAACTTTCATTTTTTATTGAAATGTTTTACCACCAAATGATTAAGTATTAAGATGGATCGATTGTGTTCGAAGGTACAGTTTAGAAAAATGTACAACATGAAGACAAAATTATAACGGAAAAATTAAATATTACTCATGAGCTTTCCCCTTTTCATTGAAATTTTTACCACCAAATAGTTTTTAAGATGGAACAATTGTTTCTAAAGGTCTAGCTCGTAATATGAAGAACAAACTATAGTGGAAAAGAAAAAGTTACTGATGCATTTTCGTTTTAATTGATTCTTACCACCAAATGACTAAGTATTAAGGTTGTGTCCAAAGGTACAGGTTAGAAAACATGAAGACAAAATTATAGTAAAAAATATAAATATTACTGATAAACTTTCGTTTTTTATTGAAATTTTGACAACCAAATGATTATTAAGTTGGATCAATTGTGTTCGAATACTTAAGATTATGATGTACAATATGAAGATTGAAATATAGAACTTGTCCCCTGAAACCAAGAAAGATTAAAAAACACAACAACGGTTGCTCTAACGCGCTTCGACAGCCAAGCTGTCATCTTCAGAGGGATCCCACAACACTCGAATATTTAGGATAATTATTAAGTAGAATTTCGAAAATAAGGCGAATTTTGAGACACAATTTAAAATTTTCAAAAAGACTTCTTTCAGAGAATGACGAATATTTAGAATAATAGCGGGATTTCGAAAAAAAAAAGATTTTGAAAAGACATACCCAAAAAGTATAAGTTTGAGATTAAAGTCAAAATGTTAAAAATCCGAAATTTGAAAAAAGGAACGAATTTTAGGAAAAAACTAACTTTAAGGGAAAGGTTCAACATTTCGAGAAAAAAATGAAATTCAAGAACAAAGTCGAATTTTACAGACATAGTACGAATGTCGAAATTTTATATACAAAAAAAATTTCGAGAAAAAGCCAAACTTTAAGAATTTAGTCAACATTTCAAGAAATTTAGATTGAAATTTGGAAAAAAAGGCCCCACGTTAAGAAAAACAACGGAATTTCGAAAAAAGTAAAACTTCCACAAAAAAGCTTAAAACTTTCCAGAGAAAGTCAATTTAAAAAAAAAAAATTGTTGAAATTTGGCAAAAAAACAAATTTTGAAGAAAAAGATGAAATTTCGGAAAATAAATGGAAATCTCACACAGAAAGTTAAATTTTAAAAACATAATCAAATAAATTGAAACGAAAACGGTGAATTTTGAAAAAAGTCCTAATGGTAACAAAATGACTATTTTCGAAAAACAAGTTACATTTTCCAGCATAAAGAATCGAGAAGCGGAAATTCAAAAAAAGACGATTTTTGAAAGAAAAAAGTAGACGTTTGAAATTAAAGTCGAAATTTTAATAATCAAAATTAAGAAAAAGCGAATTTCAGGAGAACTAACTTTTAGGAGAAAGGTCAAAATTTCGAAGAAAAATGAATTTCGGAAGAAAAGTTGAATTTTCTAGACATAGTACGAAGTCGAAATTTTAGATACAAAGCAAAATTTCGAAAATATGCCAAACTTCAAAATTCTAATCGAGTATTCAGGAAATTTTTATTCTAAAAATTCGAAATTTTGAAAAAAAGTCCCGATGTTATGAAAAATAATGGAATTTCGATTAAAAAAGGAAAACTTCAAGAAAAAATTGTAAAAACTTTCCATAGAAAGTTCATTAAAAAAAATAGTCGAAATTTGGACAAAGGACAAATTTTTAGGAAAAAGATGAAATTTCGAAAAAATGGAAGTTTCACATGAATGGAAAAATTTTTGGAAAATTTAAACGAAAAATATGAGTCTTGAAAAAATCCTAATGTTGACAAAAAGACGATTTTCGAGAAAAAAGTTACATTTTCCAGCATAAATAATCGAAAAGGAAAATAGCGGAATTTCGAAAAAAGACGATTTTTGAAAGAAGAAAAGTAGAACTTTGAGATTGAAGTCGAAATTTTAATAATCGAAAATTGAAAAGAAGGCGAATTTCAGGAAAACTGATTTTAAGGAAAAAGGTCAACATTACGAGGAAAAAATGAATTTCGACAAAAAAAAAATGAATTTCGAGAACAAAGTCGAATGTTCTAGACATAGTATGAATATCGAGATTTTAGATACAAAACAAAATTTCGAAAATTAGTCAAACTTTACGAATCTAATTAACATTGAATTTCTCTCTGAAAATGACAGCTTGGGTGTCGAAACGCGTTAGAGCAACCTTTGTTGTGTTTTTTAATCTTTCTTGGTTTCAGGGGACAAGTTCTGTATTTTAATTTTTGACCAGTCCGTTCCATCAGACAAAAAAAATATGAAGATAAAGTTATAAGGGAAAAAGAAAGTATTACTGATGAAATTTCAATTTTCGTTGAAATTTTGATCACCAAATGATTATTAAATTAGATCGGTTTTCCCTGAATACTTTCAAATAATTATTAAGATAGAGCAATTGCGTTTGACGGTCTAGCTTACAATATGAAGACTAAATTATGATGGAAAAAGAAAATATTACTGATGAACTTTTGTTTTTTATCGAAATGTTTTACCACCAAATGATTAAGTGTTATGATGGATCGATTGTGTTCGAAGATACAGTTTAGAAAAACGTACCACATGAAGACACAATTATAGTGAAAAAAGTAAATATTACTGATGAGCTTTCCCTTTTCATTGAAATTTTTACCACCAAATAATTTTTAAGATGGATGAGTTGTGTCTAAAAGTCTAGCTCGTAATATGAAGACCAAACTATAGTGGAAAAATAAAATGTTACTGATAAGTTTTCGTTTTCATTGATTCTTACCACCAAATTATTAAGTATTAAGGTAAATCGATTGTGTCCAAAGATACAGGTTAGGAAAATGTACCACATGAAGACAAAATTATAGTGGAAAAAATAAATATTACTGATAAACTTTCGTTTTTCATTGAAATTTTGACAACCAAATAATTATTAACTTTTTTGTTTTTTATTGAAATGTTTTACCACCAAATAATTAAGTATTAAGATGGATCGATTGTGTTCGAAGGTGCAGTTTAGAAAAATGTACCACATGAAGGCACAATTATAGTGAAAACAGTAAATATTACTGATGAACTTTCCTTTTTCATTAAAAGTTTTACCACCAAATGAATATTATATGGATTGGTTGTACCCAAATACGTAAGATTATAAAGGATATATGCTCTCAAGTTTCACATGAAGCTTCTGATTAGTTTGAAGGGTCTTCATCACAATCATTTCATACAGCATAGCTTACCGAAATGTGCATGAAGGCAAAATTATAGATAAAAACTGATGATGATGAACTGGTCAGTTACTGGAATCTGTAGCAGATTCAATCGACTAGATACCAACTCTCCAAATATGAAGACAAAATTATGGTGGAAAAATAAAATATTACTGATGAATTGTAATTCTTCATTGAAATTTTAATACCCACGAGGCCTACCTGTGAGTATTTAAGGTGAACAGAGTTTATCAAATAGGCAAAACCTTGACAACATTATAGTTGACAACCATTGTACGCCATCTAGGCAAACACTGATTGGGACTTTGCTTTCGCCTTTGGATGACTAAAAGTAATGTGCGCAACATTATAGTTGACAACAACTGTAGGCCATCTAGGCAAAGACTGATTGAGACTTTTCTTTCGCCTTTGGATGACTAAAAGTAATGTGCAGAACATTATAATTGACAACAACTGTAGGCCATCTACGCAAAGACTGATTGAGACTTTTCTTTCGCCTTTGGGTGACTAAAAGTAATGTGCACTAGCCCCACCCCCCTATAGCCTCGTGTCTCTAGTAACGTGCTTAATTTGCCCTTTGGATAATTCACAATTGCATATAGTTTTATTGAAATTTCAAGTATTCTGTAATAAAATTTTACGTGTTTCACTTAGATGTTAGTGGTTGATTGGATAAATTCTGTTCGTAAATTAAATTGTTGTATGTTCAACTCTCTGGCTTCGTCTCTGTGTTTAAACAAATCGATGATTTTTCCAGAAAAAGCCTCAAATAAACTGTGTAATAAAATTTAAACGGTTTCAATTTGAGAAATAGGTTATTATGAGTCACACCGGGTATCATTAAGTATTTATTAGCCGGTTTTGCGATGTGAATGTATATGGCACATTATGGCGCTCGTTGAAAGAATTATACATTTCCGTTGATTATTACAAGAAATCTAATTTGGTTCATCCTATATGTTCGCCACATATAAACATATTTCACTTTATATGTGGGAATTGTTTCATTAAGATATAAACTCGAATAGGAGTCGTTCGCGGGAGGATGTAAGGCGATAACCGAATTCACTGCATTTATCTAATTTAATGTTAATTTAATAACGTTAAAAATAGAGAAGCAGTATTCTTTCCAATAGACGATTACAGTTTGTTAGGAAAGGATGCAAAAACTGACTTTTTTTCCCCTTTAAAGAGTAAGAGAATCAAACTTTCGTGCTAAAACAAGAACTTGAAAACGAGACTTAATCAAAATGCAGATCCTTGACCTTCTGTCCACGCCAAGTTGGTTAACCCTAATCGAGGGCTCCGGTGAGTGTATGTGTATTATGCTGCCTTGGCGTCTGACCCCGTGAACGTCACGCTCCTGCTACTCCAGCAGGATAGATGCGGGACAGTCGCCGGCGTAAAGTGAAGGAAGAGTATCGTGTGGTGTGGTGTGGTGTGGGATGTTGTTTAGAGGTTTTCTCCGCGAAGTATTGATCGAGAGTGGTGTTTGATCAGTCCGGGCCCGTCCATCTGATCTCCCGCCATACACACACCCTCCTCCCGTTCATCCCTCTCCCCCTTCCCGCGTTTTCGATCCTTATGAGCCTCTGTGCGACCTACTTTGCTCCTGCTGCGTCTGTGGATGGCTACAATACCGATCGGTAGACTATGCCCTTAAAACGCACCGATTTTTATAGATCGAACATGTGTTCATTCCAGTACTAGTATTCAATTGCTTAAACTAATCTAGAAGAGCGTATAGTGAGTAAATGATGTCAAGTTACGCTTTGAAACGTCTTCATTAATAAACCTAAACGAATTTGAGGTATGCATTTGGTGGCCATAAATGAAACGTCTCATGGATGTTCATTCAAAGTCTACTATTGCCTGGGCCTCAATCATGCTGATTAAAGTTATTTTTTTTGCTAAGCTTTAGAAATAAGAACTTGAATCTCCGCTTCGTATAGCGATACGAGGGAATTAGACTACTACCACTATTCGATTTTTAGCATAGACTGTACGCCGGATATAATAATCTAAGTCTCCAAGTCGCTTTGCAGTCAAATTTATGAGCCGATAATAGTGCTCTACTTATTCGACGATGTTCCTTTCATCAGGTGACAGCGCTGAAGCCAAATGCGTCTAGGAGGAGTAGTAGAGCTGCAATGTTACTACTACTTCATGATGTTTCCCTAATATATGGGGAGAGGCATCGAAATTACGTGAGATGTACAATTTCTGACAGCACTGAAGCCAAAGCATCTAAGAGTAGTAGAGCTGCAATATTGCTGCTACTTCATGATATTCTCTGTAATTTATTTGCGAAGTATTCATATTTGTATGCAATTTTATTGGCTTTTTCTTCGCCGAGAAAGAGATCCAACGCAATCGCTGTTTGCGGCAATCTAAAACAGATTGCCATTCCTTAATAGAAGGTACTGAAATTTAGGATTGTGAAAGGAGTGACCGGCGAAGAAAAAGCCAATAAAACTGCATACAAATACTTCATGATGTTTCCCTAATCTACGAGGAGAAGCATCGATGTACAATTTCCGATTGCGATTATATCAAAACGGTATAGATACAAATCCTCTTTGTTCTTTCATTCGCAATATCACCATACATCAAATATTAGTTTTTCTTGCAAAATGTATTGAAAGGTTTGGCCACAAAAAAACTTCACTTGTCCTATATCTTACATGTTAAAAATCGTAAGTTTGACATTGAATATCTGGACTTCGGCACCGTCAAACCTCTTATAATTTGGCAGATGTAAAGGCAGTGCTATTGGTGATATCCGACAGAAATTTAGAGAAAATCTACAGAAAAGCAATTGACCGATTCACTAATTTAAAGGGATAGTCCGCCGTCTCTAATAATCGGTCATACTAAGTGGAATGCACCGGTTCTCGTATCTAACAACCCCCTCATTAATCTACGGAGTATCGACTTAAATAGCATACGTCAATATGCCGCCCAAAAACCAATTATTGGTTACGCCACTGTAGACGTGAGAAACGTGACTATATATGTATAATAAAAAAATATTGGACAACTCTCAATTCGGTCTCAACAAAAAAAGTGAGAAGACCCATTCTCCAAGAGGCCCCTTGTGTACTGCACACTACTCTACCTCCCTCACAGCTACATTACTAGATTATGCCTAAAAGACATAAACTTTTCAAGTCATTAACTGATACGTTCGGTTTCAAGGATCCCAAGAAAGTCGTTGGATGATTCGCTTTTTTCGCATGAAAATTGGCCAATAGCGAACGACCTGCAGATAAAAGTTAATTTGAAATCACAAATAGGTTATAAAGTGTCTAATACTCGAGAGTTATGTCAAACATGCAGAGGCGTACTTAGAATAGGACCTCTGGTTGAAATACAGAACTTGTCCCCTGGAACCAAGAAAGATTAAAAAAACTCAACAATGGTTGCTCTAACGCGTTACGACAGCCAAGCTGTCATTTTCAGAGAGAAACTGTCAGTTTCTCTGTCGAAACCCGTTAGAGCAACCTTTGTTGTGTTTTTTAATCTTTCTAGGTTTCAGGGGACAAGTTTTGTATTTCAATTTTTGAAGATAACTAAGGATCAGTCCGTTCCACCAAAATCGAACTCTTTAAAAATTATTCCAAATTTCCTAGAGAAAGCCCAATTTGAAGAGAAAATTTAGAATTCTCAGAATAAAAGTTGTAACGTCGACAAATTCGATAAAAAAAAATTTGGGAAAGTTGAAATTTTCAGTAAATCATGTTAAAAATAAAAACCTAACCTTCCTCAAAAACTCGAAAAATGTTCAAAATTCGAAAAAAATCAAAAGGACCTATGGTTCATGTCGCAAACCGAAAATTTATATGTATTTAAGTGGGAGCCTTTTCCCAAAAAAATTCCTTTCTTCTTCAAAATTTATCCTTTCCTTAAAAGATTTGTTCGAAATTTCGATGTTTTTCTCAAAAATCATATTTTTCTACAAAATTTTTCTTTTTCTTTAAAATTGAGCATTTATTTATAAAATTAGACTTCTTTTATCAAACATGACTTTGTAAACATTTTGAACTTTTATTTAAGAGTTGGTCGTCTTTTGTTCCAAAATTGCGCCATGTTTCAAAATTCGACTTTTTTTTAAAAAATTCGACTTTTTTTAATTCTGCAAATTTTAGCTTGTTTCTTAAAATTTGCCTTTTTTTCAAAATTTGTCTGATAAAAAGGTATGTGTTTTGGAAATTAAAAATTTTTGTAAAAGGACCAAAATTATGACATTTTCTTCTGAAATTTCGACTCTTTTTTAATCCAAATTTCTTGAAGTTTCAATTTGTTTGTGAAAGTTTCGACATACACCACAATATTGGACATTTTTTGACTCCACATTAAGACAACTAGGGCGCCTGTCTTCCTCTGACTCGATCAGTCAAGAAAAAAATAAATATTCACCCAGAAAATTTCGATTTTTTTTCCTTAATATTTCGATTTTTTTCTTAAAATTTCGATTTATTTTTCTTGAAATTTACTTTTTTCTTAATTTTGATAAAATCTAACTCTCTATGGGAAATTTGGAATTGTCCCTAAAATTAAACGCTTTTTCCTAAACTTTAGAACTATTTCGCGAGATTTCGATTATTTCTCGTCATTTCATCTTTTTTTCGAAATTTCGACTAGTTTTTTCAAAATTTCGACCTCTTTTAAAATTTTCTTGACATTTCCAACTCTTACTGTGTGGAATTCTTTAATATTCATAATTTTATTAACAATTAAAAAACAACTATGACCGCCGATGATGCATTAATGCGAAACCTGGTCCGGTGTTAGCAAATATTTATCGAAACATTGTGGAGTTTTTAATATCTATTGCTTTTTAATCGTTAATAAAGTTAAATAGTTATAAATTCGCTTTTAAAATTTGACTTTCTCGGGACAAGTTAGAATTTTTCGTCCATTTCGAAGTTTTCTCAAAATTGCGTCCTTTTTGGAAATCCCGTTATTTTTCTGAACATTTTTCTAAAAATGTCTGTCTTTTGAAATTTGAGTTTTAGAAAGTTTGACTGGTTCCTTTAAGTTTACCTTTTTCGCGAAATTTTGATTTTGTCTCAATATCCGATATTTAATATTTCTAGAAATTTCATCTTTTTTTCTGGTAAATTCGTCTTTTTTTCTCAAGATTTGGCTTTTTCTCCTAAAAGAGTCTTTGTCTCCTAAAATAGCCTTTTTTTCTTAAAATAGTCTTTTTCTTAAAATAGTCATTTTCTTAAAAAAAGTATTTTTCTTAAAATCCGCCTTTTTCTCAAAATTCGTCTTTATTGAAATTTCGATATTATTTTCGAAATTCTAATTTTTGGGCTTTTGTTTGAAAAATCGTTTGTTTATTTCAAAATTCTGCCCTTTTTCTAACTTTTCAACAAATTTCGAGTTTAAGCCCAAAATGCCCCCAAATTATTTAATGGTAATAAAAATGTAAGAGTTTTTGGGTGGTTTCAAGTAAAACACTTCTTGTAAATTCAATGTCTTTACTAGATTTTAAATTTTGAGAGCAATGTTTTTGGAAATTGCGATTCTTTTCTCAAAAATCGACTGTCTCGGAAAATTGGAACTCTTCACAAAATTATACCTCTGCAAATTTTGAGTTTTTTCGAATTTTGGACATTTTTCGAATTTTTTAAAAAGGTTAGGTTTTTATTTTTAATGTGAACGTCTTTACTGAATTTTAAATTTTGAGAACAATGTTTTTGCAAATTACGATTTTTTTCTCAAAAATTGACCTTCTCGGAAAATTGGATCTCTTCACAAAATTATACCCTTGCAAATTTTGATTTTTTTCAAATTTTGGATATTTTTCGAGTTTTTGATTGATATGATTTGATTTTTAATATGATTTGCTGAAAATTTGGACTTTCGCAATTTTTTTTCCTCGAAATTCGTCCTTTTCGACATTACTACTTTATTCTCAAATTTCCAATTTTCCTCAAGTTGGGCTTTCTGTTAGAAATTTGGAATATGTTTTAAAAGGTTCGATTTTGGTGGAACGAACTGGTCGTTGGTTATCTTCAAAAATTGATATTATACAGATCTTGTCCCCTGAAACCAAAAAGGATTAAAGAAGACCACAGCGCCTTTGGCTAACCAAGCTATCTTCTTCAGAGATACTGGTTCGATCTTTTTCAAAATTTGTGTCAGTTTTGTTCACTATCTGTATTTTCTAATTTTTTTTTTTAAATTTGATTCGTGTGGTAATTCAATTTGTTCGAAATTCATCTTATTCTCAAAATTTTGACTTTTGTCTCAAAATTTGATATTTATTTTCGTTGCTGGAAAACTCTATTTAAAACTGAATTTTTGTTGAAGGTTTCGACTTTTTCACAATTTTTTTATATTTTACCAAGATTGGATCGAAATTTTATTAGAAACCTAAAAATTCTGATCAAAATATCTTTAGAAAATGTCGAGGAAAAGATTTCGAGATTCCTTGGAGTTCTCCAAAAGGATTCTCCTTTCTTAAAGTCTAGCTCTTTTTCGAAATTTCGATTTTAATCTAAAAATATTTCGTGTAGTTCGTCAGTTCCCCAGTTCGTGTAGTATTTAATTGAAAATATACAATACTAGCCGAAAGGTTTGTTTGTCCAGAAATTCTTTAGAATGATTGTCCCCCCCCCCTTGAAGAAAATCTTGCCTACGCCCATGCAAACGTTAGTGTTGTGAATCTATGAAGGAAACATGTGATGCCGACGGAAATTTTTAAAACTATGCGTTGTTAACCGATGAATAATATTTTCTTTTTCACAGTCCTTGCAACCTTAAAATAGTTCGAAAAAATATACACTCGAGTATTCCTGATGTATACTCTATTTACTCTGACTTTGGGCTATGCTGAAATTTCCGTCATTTACACAGATTTTATACAGAACAACCCAACTGCCGCAAAATGTTTAATATGCTCCAAAATTAAATATTCCGGCTGCTTGAGCATGGATCACTAATTTTATGAATGCGTCATTATTTAATTCTTTACGATTCATGATTTATTTTGTGTGAGACCAATTATTTTCGTACATTTTAAGATTTTTGGTCAGACCAGTTGATTAACTAAGCCAAAAAAGGTAAAACAGATGCAATTACTTTTATATTGGTTTCAAGTGTATGGATATACAACTAATTATCGAAATAATTGCAGAAAAATTATTTCGTTGTTCATTATAGTTAGCGGTGTTTTGCTCTGGCCAGCTACCTTATGATTGCTGAATAGGTGATGAGGTGTAAGCATCTATTGACCTATCAAGTCGTAAACTATTGTTTGGTTGTGATCAGTGGCGCCATTTCAGAGAGGGTTTATGGGTTGATTATTCTCTCTTTTAGAAAGTCGCTTTCTGTCTTTCTGCCCGAATAAGGGAATAAAATTAATAATATAACCGAGATATAGAAGAGAAAAGCTGCGTAGTAATTACTTTACATAAATGCTTCAAACGGTAATATGGCTACGTGTAGAGTCATGCAAGCACATGAAGTTCCTCTATGATATACAGTCGTCAATAGTCATTTTCCACGTTGAGCAACTCTCCCTCCATAATTAGCTATCAAATACTAGCAGAAGTATTGCCAATAAGTCAATAACGAGCCAATGGACATGCTCAATAAAAACGAAAAAACACAAAGCGTGGGAGGGAAATTCAAGGAAATCGGCCCGATATTGACGAAAGAAAGCTCCGGTGGCGCGCAGGCCGTTCCATAATCGACGTTTCGATAAGTATGAATTTCCAATATCGTAGGAATATAGATGCATTGGATGCGACCCGAAACCGATCACCGTTCCGATCGGGTCCCCTCTGCCGCCGATGTTGGTCCTGATTGGCCGTACATGGCGCAGAATCGATACTTGGCAATTCCATTGCTATAGATGACTACCTATCGCTGATATTCTACCAATACGGACAACTTCGGTCGGTATATAGGCCATTTACACCATGCCTCCTATGTACGTAGTTGTCGGTGTTGGATATGCCCGGCCGAGGCATCGACATGCAGTTGGCCTTGAGATGTTGTTAGAGATCAACTGTTTTGATCGTTAAACTCGGCCGCCTGCGATTGAAGCCGGATTTCGTCGATATATCGCTAATACTTGAGTAAATCCAATTCTCTTTCAAGATGTCGTCGATAGAAAAGAATGAGAAGCTTTCGTGACGCTAATTTTTTGCCTCCTTTACGTGTCTAGGTGGCTGCGACGTCGTCCACGTTATTAGATGAATATATTGCCTTTACAACAAAGCAAAAACCGCCCAAAACAAAAAAAAATGTTTTTAATTTGTTAAACTGACAGATCAATTTGTTTTGTTGAATATTTTAATTTACCTCTGGTTTGAATTAAGAATCAAACCTAGTAGATTGTTGTAAGATAGCAATAGATAGTGCTGGCGATCAAACATACTTTCTCATTTATACATGAAATTAGGTTGGATGAACCTAAAAAAGGCAGCTTAATTCAGCTGCGAATAGTTTTAAAGAATTCCTGCAGATTGCAGAATGTTGTTTTGTTCAAATTCGTTACGATCATGTGCATATTTAGTTGCCTAGCGAATCTGCAGCTCCTCTGCAGCTCCTATCCAGCTTCTCTCCAGATGCTTTCCAGTTCCTTTTCAGGTGCTTTCCAGCTCTTTTTCAGCTCCTCTCCAGCTCCTTTCTAGCTTCTCTTCAGCTCCTCTTCGACTCCTCCCTAGCTCCTAGCCAGCTTCTCTTCAGTTTCTCTCCAGCTTCTTTCCAGCTCTTCTCCAGCTCCTCCCTAACTTCTCTACAGCTCCTAACCAGCTGTTTATTAGTTTCTTTCCAGCTTCAGTTCCAGCTCTTCTCCAGCTCCTTTTCCTCCCTATCTCCTCTCCAGCACCTCAAGATTCCTTCTCCACATTCTTTCCAGATCCTCTTCAGCTTCTCTCTAGATCCTCTCCAGCTCCTCTCCACATCCTCTACAGTTTTTTTCCAGCTTTTCTCCAGTTCCTAGCCAGCTTCTCTCCAGCTCCTCTCTAACTTCTCTCTAGCTCCTCTCCAGGTCATCTCCAACTTCTGTCCAGCTCCTAGCCAGCTCCTAGCCACCTCCTAGCCAGCTCCTCTCCAGTTCCTCTCCAGTTCCTCTCCAGCTCCTCTCCAGCTTCTATCCAGCTCCTCGCCAGTTCCTCTCCAGCTTCTTTCAGCTTTTCTCCAACTCCTTAGCTAACTCCTCTCCACTTCCTCTCCAGCTCCTAGCCAACTCCTCTCCAGTTCATCTCCAGCTTCATTCTAACTCTTTGCCAGCTCCTCTCTAGCTCCTGTCTAGCTCCTCTCAAGCTCCTTCCCAGTTCCTCTCCAACTCTTGTCCAGCTCTTCGCCAGCTCCTATCCAACTTCTCTCTAGCTCCTCTCCAACTCCTCTCCAACTCCTAACCAGCTCCTCTCCAGTTCCTCTCCAGCTCCTCTTCAACTCCTCTCCAGGTCCTAGCCAGCTCCTCTCCAGTTCTTCTCCAGCTGCTTTTCAGCTCTTCTCCAGCTCCTCTCCAGCTCTTCTCCAGCTCCTCTCTAGCTCCTCTCCAGCTCCTCTCCAGCTCCCCTCCAGCTCCTCTCTTAGCGAGGCTTCAGCTAATTGGGTAACAAAATTGCAGCCTATTGCGTTAAATGACGCTGGTTAGACCTTTAAAGTAAAAAATCCCACTTTCAAAGTTACGCTCTCTATCGTTAGATGATGCTGTCGTGGCTATTAGAACATGTATTAGCATTGAAAATTATAAAATATTATTTACTTTTTCTGTTCTTCATGGTAGACATGAAATGACGTTTTCAGTAAATTTAAATATCACGTAGTCGCATTTCAAAAACTGTTTAGAAAATTGTCAACAAACCATAAAAATTTAAATATTGCCAAACTGGGCCGAAGAAATGTTAAATAAATTGAAAAAAACATTACTTTTTCTGGTTACATATTACTAGCTTGGGAGCATCTCGAGAGGTTTTTCAGGATAAAATGTATCCTACTAACGATCCGCTTTGCAAGGTATGTTTATACCAATTTTCATCAACATTACTTCAGTAACTGACCTTTGAAAAGCCGACAGACAGACAGACAAACACACTTTTGCATTTATATTAGTCATATTGTAAGAAGGGAGCATTGTGTCGTAAATAGCACCCCCCCATTGTCAATCTATTTGCGTATCTAAAATAGAAAATACTTCTCTTTTGTCCGAGTACATATTTTGGGAGTGATGCTCTCTTCTGAAGAAAATACATTATTACTAAAGCAGAAGAACCCATAATAATAGAAGAACGCAATAAGTAAGCAAATGTTCATAATTAATATACATCTACTAGGAACCTAATGAAGAGTTAGTTTATATTTCAAATTATTCTCAAAAAATTTTATTACAAAACTATTGTGTTTAATGCGGCAGGTTTAATGGCAACGACAGCCTCAGTTATTAACTTTAAGAAAAGATAGAGAAAACTGACTATTTTTTTAAGATATAAATACTTGTTAATTGTTCTGAAGTTTTGCTATATGTGAAGGGGCGCAACCATGCGATATAAGCGTCCATTTGTGAGCACGATAGTAAATAGAAAAAAAATGACTATTTTTTGAGATATACGAATACTTGTTGATTGTTCTGAATGAATTTTTGCTATATGTGAGGGGATGCAACGACACGATATGAACGTCCATTCGCGAGCACAATAACAGACAGGGAAAAATGACTATTTTTTGAGTTATACGAATAGTTGTTGATTGTTTTGAAGTTTTGCTATATGTGAGGGGATGCAACAACGCTATATGAACGTTCATTCGCGATCACGGTAACAGATAGAGAAAAATGACTATTTTATAAGACAGAAGAATACTTGTTGATTGTTCTGAAGTTTTGCTACATGTGAGGGGATGCAATGACGCGATATGAACGTCCATTCGCGAGTACAACTCTAAACTAATATGTTTTTAAAAATGTCTAATTCTTTCGCGTTATTTTTTGTTCAAAAGTTCCGAGTTTAAGCATCAGATTTTCAAAAGGAGCTTAAAATTTCTATGTCGAGAAAAAAATCTAAATTAAGTGGCGAAAATAATATGTTTCGAGACAAAAAAAGTCTAAATAAAGGTTTGTAATAATATATCAAATAAAAAACAAAATATTGAATAAGTTGATTCATGGATTAAAATTTTATGAAGATTACGATATATCCCAGAAAGTTTCAAGTTTCGAGGGAAATTGAAAAAAAATATTTAATGATTAAAAGTAAAATTTTAAGATTTCTTTTAGATACATTTATTTTGAATTATTTTTTGGGAACTTTCCCCAAATTTCACCGGAATTTATTTATTTTTGTTTTAAGTTTTAATTCCAAATTTAGAAAGAAATAAATCGAAATTTAACGGTGTTAATAGATTCAAAAAAACAGATTGGATTTATTTATAAAATATTTTTAAATTGATTTTTCTGCAATCTTAAGCTTTTTAACCAAAAATTGAAACACAAATCTTGTCCCCTGAAACCAAAAAGGATTAAAAAACACAGCAAAGGTTACTCTAACGCGTGTCGATAGCCAGGCTATCATCTTCAGAAAGATACTGAAGATTTTTTTAAAGATAACCAAGGACCAGTCCGTTCCACCAAAATTATGAGTTCAACCGAAAGTCGAATTTATATCAGTGTTCAGTTTAAACTCTTTCATCATTTCTGGAAAAAAAAACAATATTAAGGGATTGTAAAACTAGGTTTTTAGTCATTAAGAGTCCAAAAAGAAGAATTTCGAGGTCAATTTAAATTTTAAGAAAAAAGGTTTCGAGTTTCAGATCAAAATTTTAGAAAAAAACTATAAAAAATTAAATCATAGTTAAACCTAAACAGAATAGTTTTAAATATGAAGAAGCCTAATTTCAGGAAGCAGCAAAAACTTCGTCAAAATTTCAACTTTTTCTAGAAAATGGAAATTACGGGAATAATGTCAAGTAAGTTTAAAGTGACCAAGCGTTTCGAAACTGATGCGTAAAATTTGAGTTTATTTTGATAAATTTGGAGTTTTTTAAATTTAGCTTCTCAAAATCCTAGGTTTAAAATTGATTTTTTTTTAAATTTGGAGTTTTAACTCTAGAAAGGAGTCGACATTTCGAAAGTAAACATTTTGTGAAAAATTCTAAATTTCAAATTAACATTAAAACCTTGAGGAGAAAACTAAACTGCGAGTTTAATCACTAAATCTTAATTAATTTTCTAGCGACTTTTTAAAAAATATTCAAAATTGGAAGATTTATTTTTTAAATTTTAATTTTAAATGTAGTTTCTTATTTATAACTTAAAAACAAAAGAAGAAGATTTAAATTTTGGAATCTAAATCTTAAAGATTAAATTCAAAAATGCGCAAAAGGTAAAAGCTTAACAAGAGGAAAAATTTGAACTTTACAAAAAAATTTGTCTTTTTTTAAAATCTCAACACTTTCAGAATCTTTCCCCTTAAATTGTGACTATTACGTTTTTGCTTTTATATGGATATTTCGGGATTAAAGTCGAAAATATCCAAAGTTTGAAGATTAAATTCGAAAAGTTGGTTTTAAATTCGAAACTTCGACTTTAAATCCAGAAATTTGATTTCGAATTTGAACATTTGACTTTAAATTCGAAAATTTGAAAAATGTTTACGATTTTGAGGTTAGAATCCACAATGGTTGAAAATTAAAGTCCAAAGTTCTAGAAGAATAAACGAAAATAAAAAATAGCAATAATGTTTAACAAAATTTGGAATTTTTTAAATTTAAAGTGGATCTTCCTAATTTTTTATTATTGACTTTAAAATCAAAATGTAGATAAGACGTCGACAACAGATATTCAAGTTTTAAGTTTATATACGGCGTTCCATTTAAAATAACAATGTTAACGCTGTTTGAATTTATCAAAATGTTCAAACGTGAATGCAACACTCGGTATAATGTTTTTAAACTTATGAAAGTTAAGCAAAATAGCTTTTTATGTGTTCTGTTAACGCACCAAATATCAAATTAATATCTGATTTCTGAAAAAAGATACAAACAATTTCGTGGGACCTTGCATCTGTCAAAATTTTTATAAAAATCCAATTATCTCAAAAACTATAAATTTTAGGAACAATATTTGATATCCTAAGTGGCAGTAAAATATTAAATAAAATTCAAAAATGCAAAAATATATAGGGTGTCTTATTTAAAATAACAGTTGGTATCAATTTCCGGTATAACCGGAAGTTTTAAAACCTTGCGAATATTTTAGTTGCGTTGGACCCGTCGATTTTGATAAGTTGTTAAATTTTCAAATTTTTTAAATAAGTACTTTGTCAGATATCGATTGCGGCGATTCCCGTTAGGACACGCTGTATATTTATACTTTTTGCCAAACGTAGGTAATTTTTTATTCTCTACTTCGGTTTCCTACTCTCTGTGGGGAATAAGCCACTTGTATTTCGTTGCACATATGAAAAATTATTTTTATTGTGCAAAATATAAGTGACGGCAAATCTTACCCTTCACCCTAACAAAAAGCTATCTACGCAACTGATGATGGTGGGAAAATGATGGGAAAACCAACCAAAGAAGCACATTATTATGTGCATAAGACCGAGCTATTACCCGATCTTACAAACCAATTTCAAAACGTGCTGCTTAAAATTAAATAATTAGCATCGTCATACGCTTAAAAAATTTAAAAAAAGAAAATAAAACTAGAAAGTGCGACGGAAAAACACAGCACTTAAGGCTTACGAACTCCTGGTTGTGAAATCCTAAAAGATGAGAGGGATAAAACGACAAAAACCATAGAATCAGCCCTGCGAATAAATTGGTGGATGCGCCGGGCATCAGGGTGAAACCTTTGACATTTTCCAGATATAAACGTTTACGTTTACGTTTTAGTTTTTTCTCGGGCAAAGCCACCACGTTACAGTTTTTTTTAATCTCAGAGTTCCAAGACATATGAATGTCAAGGCCAACGTTTCTAAAATGGGAGAATTTTTCAGACGCAGACCTACGAGTGGATAAACTCGAATAGTGTTAAAATTTTGGAGGGGAAATTTGATGCTACATTAAAAAATACTACTAGCAAAGAATTATTGTTAACATTCGAGCGAAATCACTGCGTATTTTAAAAATAATTCGCCAAAGTATTTATCCTGAAACTTTCATGATTCGTAAATGGGGAAATTTCCTGGCTTGGTGGACTTATTTGGATCTTTATTATTAAACCTATTGATTCATTCATTATTATATTTTCTCCTTACTGCTCCTTAACCAATTCAGTGATAACATTGATAAACCAACTTGATAACTGGGCTAATTTACAAAGTCCAACTTGTAAAGATGGAACAAAAACGACACTTTGGAGGAAAACTCAATGTAAATGACGAAACGCAGAATGAGCGAAGAGAAAAAGCGCTCGAATGTCATCCGTAGTTTCCCTTTTTATTATAAGACTGTGTTCGTTTGTGCCGTCCGACCATATCGATTTTACATGTCTGGTGCGCTTTTCTAGCTTTTATTAATCTGTTTCTACAAATTACATCGAACGGACGTGAAATGTTTTTCCCGGGGACTATTGCTAAAGCGAATCTTTCCATTTTTAAAGCTTCGCCGCGTCACATTTTCATCTCGGCCTCGGTTCCTGTTGGGATATCGATTGCATCAACCGTATACATTCTTTCTTCTTCTGTTGCCCCTGAAAGAGACAATTTTCATACGTTTCTAATTATATCAAAGAGAAATATTTCATACGTTCGTGATTGCACAAAAGAGACATTTTCCAATACATTTCTAATTTTATAACAGAAGCATTTTATATTATTATATGGACTTCTACAAAAAGAGTATTTGCTGGAAATTCGATAACGTACCAGCGTACGTTATAGATCTTTATATTCATCTGAAGCAAAATTAATATTTTTGACACTAGCAACATTAACTAAGTTAATTTTTTTATTAGTGAAAACGAAAAAAGGATTATTTCGTCAATATAAAAATTATAAGCCGAACTACGCTATCTTTTAAATACAAACAGGAAGAAGGTTTCTTTTTTATTCTAATTGGAAGCAAATGATTTAAAAAATAAGACTCCTGGGCTGAGACGAGTGACCCTCTGTAAGCAGAAACTTGCAAGCCTACATTCAATCTTTTGCTAAAATGATCGGTTTTGGCAGTCTAAAAAACATTTAAATAAGTGCCACGATCGAGAAGTTACACTTTTCTTCAGGAATTTTCCCCAATAATTACAGCATATTCTGTTTAAGAAGGCGGTTCATTGCATCTATCCCAGCTTCCGCATCTTACTCGCAGTGCTTGGGGTTACCGTTTGAAGGTGGATTAAACTTAAAAATAAAAAAAAAATTGACAAAGGCTGTAATGAAAATATCTTACTTTTTCATGTTGTTGACTTTTTAGTAAACTCCAAGTTAGACTCGACCTCTTTTCGCCTATCAGCTGAGAATGCTTGGGGTTACCGTTTGAAGGTGGATTAAACTTAAAAATAAAAAAAAAATGACAAAGGCTGTAATGAAAATATCCTACTTTTTCATGTTGTTGACTTTTTAGTAAACTCCAAGTTAGACTCGACCTCTTTTCGCCTATCAGCTGAGAATGCAACAAATTTTGATGCCCATGTTTCGTTGTATATCGCCTGATTGTCACTCGAGACAATAATCCCATTCCTCTGAGCACTACTTCGCATAATAACCAAGAATTACATAAAATAGTCGTTTTATTGGTCTGTTCTTTCTGCGAGAGTTATAAATGTTATTAATCAAGAATCCGAGTTTGCCTGCAGGCGCGTTAGGCAACTTCCAGTAATGAAATTCCCTGTCAAGCAAGTCGGTTCATTGAAAAGTAATTAATTCATGGGATCACATCCAAGTGAGCTGACTAACGCCATATGCAGCCAGTTTGCATTAGATGAGAGCTATTGCAACGTTTGTCGTCTCTAACGTATGGGGAAAAATTCCTAATCCACATTTCTAGTTGCTCTATAAACTCGCTGATCTATGAAGAGATACTACATTTGGATAATTTTTATTCATATTTGTTGGTCTAGTCACAGAAGTTAAGAGTTACAGAAAACTCCAAATTTTTAATTGCTTTTCAAGAGGCTGTAACCCAAAGAAAGATAGTCATAAAGAAAAATTAAAAACTCAAAATTAGAGTCCCTAATTCTAGTTATCAGATCCTAAATTCAAAATTTTTAAGCTTCAGGAATTTTTGAGTAAATTTAAAAAACCGGGGTCTGAGCATTTTTTTTGTTTATAAAGGGGAAGGTGGTAATATGGAACCCCATTTCGTTTTTCCGATATAAAATTTTTATTTTTTGTAATATGGACAAAAAGTAACCGTCGACAAGTTTTCTGATTAATAGTTGACTAATATTGAATAAAAAAAATAACTTCCTGAACGTAGATTGACAAAGAAATAGAAAATTCCTGAAAAGGTGCAAGTTGGTAACACGGACTGGCTCAAAAATTTGTATATATCTGTTCATGTACCATGCTATGTTTAAGAAAAGACAAACTACCTCATTTTTTGAGTTGGGTTTTGAAATACAAATCTTGTCTCTTAAAACCTTTCCTGGTTCAGGGAACAAGATTTGTATTTTAATTTTTGAAGATAACCAAGGATCAGTCCATTCCACCAAAATTAAGTTAGGTTGTCTCAGATACTTGGGTTGTCTTTCAAAATAGACTTCTGGAGTATTAGATGAGTCAGAAAGTACGCTGATGTTACTTCTTTGATGAAGTCTGAATCTTCATTATTTTTTGGTCTGCTTTTTTATGCTCGCTTATGTTATGGCATTTTTTTCTTCAACCGAACGTATGTTTGTTTAAAATCAAATAAAATACATCTGTTTAATACAGAACCCAGTTCTTAGCATCAGCAAGGGATTCCATACATTAACAGCAGAACGTGGTTAAAAAAAAATAAGTTAACATTTTAGATTAGTGGATACGGATATTTTATTGACTAAATAATAGAAACAAAACCTACATGGACTACTGAAACCCCTAAAATTTACTTGTTACTAAATGGGACACAATTTTCATACAAAATGCTTCGTTATGTAAAATGTTTTAAAGATGAAAATTGAAACTTTTTTCAATTTGTTGTTCAATGTACTCACAAAGGACCTACTTGAAGCGAAACTAACAGCACAATAGATGTTGACAATTTTGAGTCTTTTTAGCATAACTTTTACTTAATTTTGACAATTACATATAGATGCAATTGAAAGTATTGAAGTAAATGGGGAGGTTCCATATTAAAAACAGCTTCCATATTACTACCTTTATTTAAAATGCTCCACGAACTTCAATAACTTTTTTCAGGCATCCCATTGTGGAATTCTTTTAAATAATTCCCATTGTAGAGTTCCTTTAAATAAATTAATTTTCTCTTATTTGGGTGGTTTCGTAACCATTCAAACAAAATAAAAAAAAAATCATAAAATTTTTTGCTGAATTATCAAAGTAAAAAGTCATTCTTGACTTTAATAATCAATGACTTAGTAAACAACGATCGCATAGACAACGCAAATAATGTTTTTAAAACTACAAAGCATTCTCCAAAAACTTTAGTTATTATTTCTAGATGAAGAAAAAAATTTTTTGAGGAATTTAATTGTTAAATGGATAAGAAATTCACTAATTGGGGTTATTTGATTGATTTGTTGTAACTTTGCAGACAATAAAAAGACTGAATATAATGACTGTAATATTTTAACGTTAAAGGATCCCAAAGAAAGAACTCCAAAAACAAAGCATTGGACTTTTTATTTTTCTCAAAATAATTAAGTCGTTTTTGATAAAAATCAGTTTATTGAAATATAAATTTTTCATTTTTCATTTATTTTTTATGTTAAACATGTTTTTTACGAACAGTTTTAATATTTCAGGAAGAGATATCTAGAGCATATGGTTATCAAAAAATAAATTTTAGCCTCAGATTTTTAACTGAACTTTTTTAAGGATCGCAACTTTTCAGGAAAATTAAGCATAAACTGTTAAAGGAATCAAGAAAATTTTCCTAGAACTTCAATTATTTTAGAGAATGCATTTGATTTAAAAATTCCAAGACGTCTTAACTATCAAACTCATTTTAATTCAAGGTAAAAAAAAATGACAAATTCGTAATAGTTCAGGCCTATCAAAGTACCCAAGAAGTATTTAGCACAGAACTGTTGACGTAATAGAATTTATTTGCAATATAAAACCCCCCTAAGAGAGTACTTAGGCTTGAAAATCTCAGAGAAACCAAAAAATTTATGTAACGTTTCAAAGAGCTTTAGAGTTAAAAAATTAGAAAAAATCAGTAGAACTAAGGCACTAAATTATCAAAATGAGTCATATAGAGCTAAAAGTATTTTAAAAAACCTTTATAAGATTCCTAACATCTCAAGAAATCCTAAAATAAACATAGAGAGTGTATTTAAACAAACTCCAAAATTTCGAGTGTCAAGGATACTTTTTTATAATTTGTAGCACGTAAGAGGGTAAATGAAATATAAACCTGAATTTCTATCATGTCGTCATCAGGGCATTAGGAGTGTGCGCATACTCTTAGACATGTTTGGTGAGGATATGCATGTGACTTCCTGCGCTCAAGCAAATTCCGTTCTCGTTGTTCGTCAGTTGTAAATACAGTGGGTGAGCAAGAAGTTCATCCGCACGTTGCGCAGCCCATTATTATTAAATTTCTTGCAGCTAAAGGTGTAAAGCCCGCTAAAATTATTCGTAGACTAGAAGCACAGTTTGGGGATACTTATTTGAAGAAAACTCAAGTGTATGAATGGCACAAACATTTTTGGAACGACGAAATCAAGTTGAAAATAAACCCCATGCCCGTCGTCCCTAACCCTGTTGTGCACTTCGATTTACCCTCGCAGTTACCCTACGTACTGCCACGGCCAGCAGTTTTAAGGATACTAATAATAACATTCAAAATATTAGATTCCCAAAGAATTTTACACTTAGAGCTCTAAAATCCCAACCAAAATTGATCCAGAACTCACAACTCCTCAAAAGATTTCCAAACATTTTTAAGCTTTGGAGAAATTCATGTAGGGCTTTTGCAAAGGCTTAATTTATTTACCAAAAGTCTTTAAAGTTTAGTATTTAAGATGTTATAAAAGAAAATGTTTTGAGGCTTAGACCACCATTTATTTTTGAATTTCTAGGGATCCAGAATTAAATTCCCGTTGAGATTCACCTGCAGCTTTGAAACTTTGGGGTAAGTAGCTACCCTAAGTTTTCGTGGCACGTGCTTTTGGTTATCTTCAAAAATTGATACACAAATCTTGTCCCCTGAAACCAAAAAAGATTAAAAATACAACGACAGTTGGTCTAACACGTTTTGATAGCCAAGATATCATCTTCAGAGGGATACTAGTAGCATCTCTCTAAAGAAGATGTTTAATCTTGCCCCCTGAAACCAAGAAAGATTAAAAAATACAACAGTTGCTCTAACACGTTTCAACGGCCAAGTTATCAGCTTCAGAGAGATACTAGTAGTACCTCTCTGAAGAAGATGTTTAATCTTGTCCCCTGAGACCAAGAAAGATCAAAAAATACAACAGTTGCTCTAACACGTTTTGATAGCCAAGTTATCTTATTCAGAGAGATACTAGTAGCATCTCTCTAAAGAAGATGTTTAATCTTGTCCCTCGAAGCCAAGAAAAATTTAAAAATACAACAACAGTTGCTCTAATACATTTCGATAGCCAACTTATCATCTTCTGAGAGATACTAGTAGTATCTCTCAGAAGGATACTAGTAGTATATCTCAGAAAAATACTAGTAGTATCTCTCTGAAAAAGATTTTTAATCTTTCTTGGTTTCAGGGGAGAAGATTCGCTTATCAATTTTTACTCTTAGTTTTGAGAAAACTTAGCTAAAAATTTCAACTATCTAAAAATTCATCTTAAACTCTGAAGGTTTAAGGACCTATTTAGTCCTAGTTTTTAAAAAAATCAAATCTACTCTTTCCCAACTTTTTCTCCAAAATATGACTCTTTTTTGAATTTGCTTCGAGAATTTGTGCTGTTCTCAATGTTCTCTTGCTGTAACACGTTTCGATGGCCAAGTTATCATCTTCAGAAATATACTAGTAGTACCTCTCTGAAGAAGATGTTTAATCTTGTCCCCTGAGACCAAGAAAGATTAAAAAATACAACAACAGTTGCTCTAAGACGCTTTGATAGCCAAGTTATTCTCTTCAGAGAGATAATAGTAGTATCTCTCTAAAGAAGATGTTTAATTTTGTCCCCTGGATCCAACAAAGATTAAAAAATACAACAACAGTTGCTCTAACATATTTCGATAGCCAAATTATCATCTTCAGAGAGATACTAGTAACATCTCTCTGAAGAAGATGTTTAATCTTTTTTGGTTTCAGGGGACAAGATTTGCATATCAATTTTTACTATTAGTTTTGAAAAAACTCAGCTAGAAATTTCAGCTATCTAAAAATTCATCTAAAATTCTGAAGTTTTAAGGACCTATTTAGACCTAGTATTTAAGAATATCAAATTTACTCTTTCTTAACTTTTTCTCCAAAGTACGACTCTTTTTTGATTTTGCTTCAAAAATGTTTGCTTTTCTCAATTTTTAGTTTTTCAAAATTCGATGCATTTCCAAAGTTGCTCTTTTTTTGGTAAATCTCAACTATATTTTCTCGAAATTTCGACTTTTTTGTGAAGATAAGTTCAAATTTTAGTTTGGTTCTTGCCTTCGAATTTTTTTGCTTTTCCTAGTTTTTTCTCAAAATTTGTCTTTTTCTGAGACCAAGTTTTTCAATAAGTTTCAACCTTTCAATTTTTTCTTTTTTTTTTCAACATATTCTTTTTTTTTCAACATGTTTTTCAATTTTTTTTGAAATGTCAAACTTGTTCTCATAAATTCAATTTTTTTCATTTGCCTTTTTTCTTCGATAGTTTTTATTTTTCTCCAAATTTGATGGTTTTTGCAAGTTTCGACTTTTATCTGAATATTCATGTTCTGCTTCTGGGAATTTTAATTTATTCCTCAAAAACACCCTTTTTTGGAAATGTGAACTTTTTGAAAATTAATGTACTTTTTCAAACTTATGAAGATTTTACTTTAAAAAAAAGAAAAATTCAAATAAAGTTATTAATTTTGGAATTATTAAGATAAATATTTTTTGAAAACTTTCCAATTTTGTCTCCAAATTGGAAAATTATATCACAATTTATATGCATGAAAACATAGAATTCAGGAAACTAACCTTTATTTTTTAAAATTCGACCTTTCAAAGTTCGCCACTTTCTAGAATTTTGCACCATTTCTTAACATTTTTTTTATTCTCCCAAAATTAGATCGAAATGTGAGAGAGGTTAAAATTTCAAAGAAATCGTCCTTGAAAATCCCAAATTTCCTGCGAAATTACAAGTTCGTATCAAAATTGGAATAACGATTTATATAAAAATATTATTTCTGGAAATATCAAGAAAACTATTTATATATTGCTTGAAAATTTTGAATTTTTATTTCGTTTGAAGGTCTATCAACATTTAAATGAAAACGTAAAAAATCACAAAAATTTTTAGAAAATTCGACTTCTCGAAGTTTGCTATTTTCTAGAATTTTCCAATTTTTTTTAAATTTTATTTAAATTAGGTCGAAATTAGTGATGTAACGAATATTCGCATTCGCATTCGTAAGTATTCGCATGTTTTCTAATATTCGCTGTTTTTAAAATCAACTTTTCGAATTTCGCCCTTTTGTAGAAATTTCCACCTTTTTTTTCATAATTGGGTTATTTTCTCGAAAATTTGATCAAAATGTTAATAAATAAGATAAAAACTACGAAAAAATTCTTTGAAATCCAAATTTTACCTCGAAATTTCAAATGTAGTCGAAATTAAAACAAACAAAAAATTCAATTATTTTCGGAATTTCAGTTGTAAAGCTACAATTATTCGTTTCCAAATATGGTTTAATTGATCTTTCGGTTGGTTTTCATATATTAGTGTTTCCTACCCGTTAATGATTAGATACAACACTTAATTTCACGTAGTGAGTTCCGGCGCATCCACCAAAATATGACGCGAATTTAGAACGGTGTATTTCCTTAGAATTATTCAGCTTAAATCTACCGTTTTAGGCTAAATAGAAGGTTACGAGTGTTATTCACAGGATTTATTTCAGCGGACTTCTGTAGCGCAGCTCTTTTAGTACAAATTACCCAAGCTACCAATTTCTTAAAGAGACAAAAATTGAACTTCAAAGATATGAAAGTTTAAAGAAAACGAGTAAATATTCCTACATTGGTAGATATTCCAAGGCTACTGATTCCCTTAACAAAGAAAAGTTGATCTGAGATATCTGAATATTAATGGAAGAGAATAAGGCTATTTAGATCTTTAGATTTTTCGAACGTTCTCTTTATTAAGAAAACTTAAAAGCTTTGGCGATTTGTAGAAATTGTTTTGAGCTAATTTGTTGTGTCAGACACTGGATAATAAAATAGAATGGAAATATCATTAAAATAAATCTGATGTTGGCAAACATCAATTTTCTATCCTCATCTCATTATAAGTTGGTTTGCCTTGTGATAAATAATTCTTTGGTTTTTTTAAGATGTAATGTGATGTAGAGGTAAGTTTTCGTGGGTCGATTTGAAAACACCATCGGAACAGCTGAATTAATAATGATATATTTGAAGAGCGCTTTCAAGGAGTTGGGCGAAATTGGGAGCAGAAAGGTTATATGTGAGCGGGCGTATCGGCCCCGAAGCTGGGAATTTAGAGAGCTCAAATTAGGGCATGTGCGGAAAGAGTATCGAGTATATAATAGTACATAATATTGCAGAACTCTGAGAATCAATCGAACGAATACGGCACCGAATTGGTCGGTATTATGTATCGGAATCGTCGCAGTACATAACGGTGTTCTATACCAAAACTCCTCCAAACCTAGAGTGGGGAGGAGTGTTCGATATCGAACAGGGTTGGATATCGTAAAAAACCTCATCAGAAGAACAGCGCCCCTGCCTCCGCTGATCGGCTCTCTCTTCTCGTGACCTTTGACCCTAGAGATCGACTTCTTGCGCACTACAAGTATAGATGTTCGATTTTTGCGGACGCCGACGCGCTAGGTCCGACCGGACCGCCGGTAGGGAGACGCCCCAGACTTCGGCTCTTAACTCATGTCGAACTCTGGCCACTTTCTAACGTCACGACAGAGAAAAATGCATCGGATGCTGGACCCTGGATTCGGATATTTTGACGTACGCGCATTTTGAGCACTCTCTGGGTTTTTTGTTCAAGGCAGACGGGATCGTCAGTCGGGAGAAGTTGGGAGAACAATTAATAATGCAGCGCACTCTGGAAATATTATTATTGCTCCATTTATTCGCCGGTGCTGATTATTTTGCACGCAACGTGGAAATATTGCCTCAATAATGGTATTTTCCGCATATTTTTACATTGAACTGAGTGAATTAAGAGGATTTTTTGGCCTTCGTATTTACTATTCTTGTTGACGGATAAATGTCATGAAAAATGTCTAACTATTCGACAATTGGCTGAATAACGTTAGCACACAAAACAAAAAAAGGTATTTTGTTCGTTGTATCCACGCAACCCCTCTTGTAAATGAACTCTATCAGCTTCTGTTGAACTTTCTTGACACGGTCTTATTAGTTTTCGAATTGTTTTCTACTCGTTTAATCACCACAGGGGAACTTAGGGCTCCAAGCCGCTATTTTTTTCGTCCCAATTTTCAAGCTTCGTTCTGAGAAAAAAAATTATAGCGCTCCGGTTCCGATTTTCATTCCAACACACAGATAACGGTTTCTTTTGGCATTCAGTTCAGTTCCAGGTGACTCATTTTTTTAAAGGTTTTTATTTAAACTAAAATTTATTTTCTAACATTAATCAGGAAACGTTGTCCTTTTTTCTTTTTTCTGTAATATTAAAACCTTTAACTGCTCTGATCTTGCTTAAAATGTAGAGAAAATATTGTCGGGCTTTCGCGTTTAAAAGTTTCAAGCTAAAATTTTGAATACTGAGTTTATTTTGAGTTCAAAATTCAAGACAAACCCGCATTTAATAAAAATGAATCGGAATATTCGCGATTAAAATTTTCAAATTAAAACCCAAAATGTTCATTAAAATCATAAATTATTTAGCCAAGAATTAAAAACTTCCAAAATATGGAAAATTTGATGATAAAATTTAAAAATTTAAAACCCTTTTCTTTCATAATGTTGGTTTCTGCCAAAGTTTTGACTTTGACTCGATGTTTACCCGTTCAACTTGATTTTTTAGAACCTTAAAGTAAAAAGACCAAATTAAAAAAATAAAAATTTTAAATTTTGAATCCAGATGTTGGAGAAAGAATTAAAATTTAAAAAATAACCTTCAAATTTATTTAAAAGAAGAGTTCTCAAAATTGCTACTTTAATTTAGACATACAGTGAAATCTCTTATAATGGACAGCTCCAGTGAACGATCAGCTCTATTAAGTGGACAGTTTTTCAAAGTTCCGGAATTATCTCAGGCAAAGCTCCATATAAGTAAACCTCTGTTGACCGGACGGCTGACCGGACTCTCAACTGGGCGCATGCAGACTCGATTTTGATATAAAATGAGCCAAAGTTGTACCTTAACAGGACATCATAAAATTATACGCAACGTTACATTGACAGGGGACTGACTTTGCTCCCTTAATTTAGAAATACAGTGAAATCTCTCGTAATGGATAGCTCCAATGAGCGAACAGTTTTTCATAGTTCCGGAATTGTCTCAGGCAAAGTTCCATATAAGTAAACCTCTGTGACCGGACGACTACCGGACGGCTGACCAGACTCTCCACTTGGCGGACGCACATTTTATATAAAATGAACCAGACTCATTCCTTAACCGGACATCATAAAATTATACGCAACGTTACATTGACACAAGTCTGACTTCACTCACATAACGAAAGAAAAAAGTAAATTTGTCAAGACGGACAGTTTTTTTTAAAAGCTGAACTCAAATTGCAATTTCAAGTAAAAATTTCAATTTTAATTTCAAAATTTCACTTCAGTTTAGAAATGTACACTTTAAAATCAACCGGAGAACTTTTTCTGATTCCTAAGCTTTTATTAATTCAATCTACAAGAGCCACACATTTAAAACTTGATTTTTAATAATTAGAAATTTCGAAGGCTTTTAGGTTGAAATCTGGAGTTTTGAAAGGTTCTTCTCAAAATTTTAGCTTCCAAGTAATTTCAAGAATTCTTTTTCTAGAAAACCCAAAGATTTTCTGACCCTTAGTCATACGTGTCATATTTTGACCTCGAAATGGTCACTTTATGGGAAAAATTTGACGTTAAATTCCAAACATCTATGCTAACAATTTTTTTAAATTCAAAAATTGTCCTTCGGCATTTTTCTTAGATTTAGACTTTAATCACAAATTTTTAACTTTAAAGACACAATTTATAAAAATAATTAGAAATTTTAGGATCTGACTTAAAATTTTGAAAAAAAAATGTGAAGATGTATAAAAAACATTGAAAATGTTTTAATTTTGATTGTTTTAACAATTTTTAATTTTAAAACTTGAAGATATATGGTACAGGTTGGGAATTCCAGATTTTGTTTAAACCTTTTTGAGGTTGTTTCCATTTTTTTTCGTAAATATTTTTTTTAGTTCACAATTGTTACTTTTTTCTGGAAATTTTAATTTTAAAGTCTACATTTTAAGAAAGAATTTGTTAAGTATTACATAATTTGAATCTTGTCACCTGAAACCAAGAAAGATGCTCTAGAGCAACCTTTGTTGTGTTTTTTATTATTTATTATTATTTTAATTTTTTGTCAATATTGCAACTATTTTTCGAACTTAAATTTTAAAATTTGTAGTTTCGACTAATCCTCAAACTGTAATTTTGAAATTTGGACTTTAAATACGAAATTTTCAGAAAATTTCAAAATTGAAACACAAATTTTGTCCCAAAACAAGATTTGGATTTTAACTTTTGAAGATAACCAAGGACCTGTCCATTCCACCAAAAAAAGAGGAAAATTCGAGCCTTGCTTCTTGGGAAATCGACGTTAGTTTAGACATTTTATTTTTAAAACAAAACAAAAAAGTAATACGAATTACGATTTTTAATTTCAAAATAATCAAAAAATTTTTAAAATTCTCTTTTACTTTTTGCCAAAATTTTTTCTTCAACGTGTGGTCTAAATTTTTAGGTCTTAATCGCGAAATCTTCGTTTTTTTTTTAAATTTCGGGTTTAATCCCAAAATATTCACTTTAGTTTGGATTTACAACTCCTCTGGAATAACTTCTTGTTAATGTTTCAAAATAGTTCCTGGAATTTCGTCTTTAATCCCAAATTTTCCATTTTAAAGAATTACTTAAGAAAAATGATTACAAATTCCAAATTTAAACTTAAAATTATAAAAATTCACTATTAAAGAATGTCCAAACGCTTAAAGAAAATTTTAGAAACCTAGATAATTTTATTTTTGCTTCAGAATTTTCATTTGAAGACTTTTCCGAAGTTTTTACTTTCCTTCTACATAAAAATCTTTATCTCTTCTCAAAACTTCGAAACTGATTTCTAAATTTTGAACTCTAAATTTCTACGGTTTTCTCAATATTTTGAATTGAAGATTGAATATTTTAATTTAACATCAAGTTTTGAAAGTTGTTTTTTGATTATTCAAATTTAAAAATTGATATACAGAACGTGTTCCCTGAAACCAAAAAAAATTAAAAAACACAACAAAAACAAAGGTTGCTTTAGAAAATATTCAAATTTAAATCACGAAATTTGAACTTTGAAGTTAAAAATAGGAAATTACAAGTTAAAACTTGAGATTCCTGAAGTAGGTCAAGCTTTTGTAAAAAGTCCAAAATTACAAAAAAGTGCAACATAAGTCTTTTGAATCTTTTTGAAAATGATAACATAAAAATGATTTTTGTCCTTTTTCAATTTTTAATTTTATTCGAATTTTTGGCTTTTATCCAAAAACTTTGATTTAAAATAAACTCGAAATTCTTAGTTTTTCTTGAAGTTTTTAGTTAAAATTAAAAAAAATAACAAAAACTCTGAACTGGTACGTTCTCAAAAGAAGACAAAACCCGAAATTTCTAAGCTTTCTTTCCAAATATCTTCCACTATATCTGAAGAAACGAAAAAATTGAGTAATTAAACAAGATGTGGTTATCAAGTCTCAAAATAAAATTATTTATGTTTCTAACATTTCCTCTATAAGACTGAAATATTTTTTTTTATAACTTCAAGTTGAAAATTGAAATTTGTACTCATTTTATTAAAGTTACGCTTTACAATCGAAAATTTGGGATCAAACTTTAAATTTCAGGAAACATTTTGAAATATTAAGAAAAAAGATATTTCCGAGAAGTTTAAAATCAAAACAAAGGTAGAAATTTTGAGATTAAACCCGAAATATTAAGAAAAATTAAAAACTTCGTGATCAAAATTGAGAATTTATTAAATTGAAATACAAATCTTGTCCCCTGAAATCAAAAGAGATTGGATTAGATTAAATTTAGGTTAAAGGTTGGAGAAAAAAAAAATATTTTTGACAAAAAATTCAAGATACTTTTTAACATTTTTCGAATATTTTCAAATTCAAACTGATAATTTCTGTTTTTTTATGTTTGGTTTAAAAATTAAATGACGAGACTAAAGTCAAAATTCAAAGGAACAAAACTCAAAATGTTTTAAATTTTTCGTGTCAAAATTCAAAGGGACAAAAATCAAAATTTTTAAAAAATTTCATCAACGTTTTAAAATTACAGTTCGAAGAAAAGTCGAAACTTTGACAAAAAAAAAACGAAATTTTGAATTAAGTATAAAACTCAACACAACTTAATTTTTAAAATATAGATTTTAAAATGAAACTTTCGATATATGGACTTATTTTTATAGTCCCAAAAGTGTCCTACTTTAAAGAAATTTTACTGTTTTAAGGTTAAACTCAAATATTCATTTTTTTTTGAAATCTTCTTTAAAACTTCAAAATTTTCAGGAAAAGTAAAATTTTTTCAAAAAGGTTTTGTTAATGGATTTAGTTTTTTTCGATAACTAAGGTTTTCTCCTTTGAAATTCCAAATTAAGATTTGTATTTTTCATAGGTATTTTTTTTCTCAATTTTGACTTCAAAAACAAAATTTAGCCTTTTTCTAGCAAGTACTATAATAACCCAACTTAACCCTTTTCTCCCGACATGTTAAATTTACTTTTTAGAATATAGGCATAGGAAATTAGGACTCAAAGAACTTAAAGAAATTCAAAATTATAAGTTTAAATTTGAAATTTTCTTGAAAATTCGAATATTCAACTTTTTATTCACTATATCAAAATTTCCAGCACTCAAAATTACTAGAGCCAAAATCTTAACAAATAAAATTTTTATTCATAAATTTAGGCTGTTTTTTCTTAAATTTGGTGGAACGGACTGGTTCTTGGTTATCTTCAAAATTTGAAATACAGAACTTGTCCCCTGAAACCAAGAAAGATTAAAAAACACAACAAAGATTGCTCTTTAAAATCTAGACCTTTTAAAAATGTTGTCTTTTTTTTCTTGAAATTTGGACACATTTAAATTAGATATCAAAATAAAATTAAATACTATTTTTAAAATTTAAACTGGGACTTTTTGTATTCGAATTTTTGCTAACATTTTTAGCAAAAATTAGAAATTTTTAATATAAATGTAAATTTTAAGAGTAAAAGTAAATAATTTTATAAAAATGTAATTTAAATTTCTAAATTCTAATTTTCTTTGGAAAAACAAACGCAAAATTTCAACTTTTTTAACAACATTTTGGGAAAGGTTTCAGCTGTAGCTAAAAGTTTTGTGAAGAAACATAAAATTTTGAGAAAAATATTAAAAATCGATTTTTGACACAAAAGTTTAAGGAGTAACAGGACGTACTTTCGAGTTTAAACCAAGGAACATATTTAACCAGGACTATCTTGAAAACAATTAAAATATTAGAAAACACCCAATGTCGACTTCCAAATTCAAAACAATCTGAAATAAAAATCGCAACTTCGAGGCACAGGACGAAATCTTAAGAAAAAAGTCAATGTTTTCGGAATTAAAACCACAGTAAACAAAACCACATAAAAAATTGGAACTTTAAATTAGATATTTTCTAACAGAGCCAAAGTTTTCAGAATTAAAATTTTATCGTGAACAAAACTACATAAAAAATTGAAAATTTAAATTAGACACTTTCTAACATACAAGTAGAATACAATCTAGACTGCAAATTCCTACAGCCCTCCAGGCGTATATAGTGAATCATAGGTAACTGAACTACCAACAGTTGAAACACTGCCACCTAGCGAAGCGGTTGCTCTCTAGGAAAGTCCCCAGAAGACAAGGATTCTATAATGCACAGAACAATAGGTTTGAACATTTATTAGATTCGAAGTTTGGAAACCAAAGACCGGTTTCGATCTTGACGAGATCTAACAAGATCGAAACCGGTCTTTGGTTTCCAAACTTTGAATCTAATAAATGTTCAAACCTATTGGTCTGTGCATTAGGACTTTCTAACATGTCACCACTTCAAGTTTACTCTCAAAATTTCGACGTCAACTTCAATTTCCCGGCTTTAAATTAGAATGTGTTGTATTTTTTTTTCTGAAATTTCAACTGAAATCGCATATTATTAGAAAAAATTCAAAATGGCAAGAGTTCAGCGGAAATTTTGAGAAAAACTCAAATTTTTGGCATGAAGACAGCATTGTAAAAAATCATTAGAGTTTAAATTAGGAACTTCGACAAAAATAGTAATGGTGCAATTAAAGTGAAATTTGAAGGAAAAAATTCAAAAAAAATCAAAATTTTGACCAAAAACCTTCAAAAAATAAGGGTTGTCTGATTTTAAAAGGAAAAAGTAGAAGTTTAAAAAAAGCAGTGAATTTAAAGTTTCTTGAAATTAGTTGAAATTTTCACAAAAATTCGAATTTACAAAAAAAAATTGTAAGGAAAGCTGTGTTTCCCTAGTTTCAATGAAAAAGACCCCACTGTTTTGATCTAAATTTATAACAGTGCATAAAATATTTCAAACTCGAAATTTCAGAAAAATAAAAGAAATTTTTCGAGTAATTTCGAAACAAAATCCAACCGAAAATTTTGAAAAAATATTCTTGTTTTAAAACTAAAATATAATAAAAATAAAATAAAATTTCAATTTGGCTTTAAGGTTTAAGAACAAAATCAATATTTACTTGAAAAATGTGAAAATGGTAAGTTTTCAACCTATTCCGAAATAAAATGAGAAATTAAAAGTAAACTCGTAATTTTGAGATGAATGTTGCATGAATTTATGTGAAATTTTTAGAGAGAAATAGAAATTTAAAAAATAACCTAAACTAAAAATTATTTAAAGTTCATTCAAACTTCCCTATAGCGAATTCCAAAATCCTACAAAAATTCGCTATAGAGAGGTGTTCGTTATAGGGGAGGTCCATTAAAAATGTACCAATTACATGTTAAATTTCATATTACACATTTATTTAAAAGCAGATAAACAAATCTATGTAGATAAATTAAATTTAATTAAAAAAATCTGTTATTTTCGTTTGAAGAGAGAATTTAGAAAATGTTTGCTCTTCAAAAAATACTTCCCACTTATTTAACGCATTTAACATAAGTTCAGGTGTGTTCTCAAACTCCCTTCATATTAGCAGGTAAACAATGTCATTAGCATGGGACATCCACAAAATTGAGTATTTAGTTATTTTGAACGAGAGTCAATTGTAAACGAATCAAACCTTGGAATGTCATTAGCATAAGGTATTAAGAACTTTTATGAACGAAAGGTCCATTATTAAAACTAATTAAACCTTGAAAAATCTTGGTTCAAAAATCCGTTGCAAGGAGGTATCCTGTTCGTTAAGTGGAGGTAACATTATACGTGTAAGTTTGCTTAAAATGCTACGTTTCCTGAAAAAATTCGTTACTGTAGAAGGAATTCGGTACATGGAGGTTCGTTATAGGGAGGTTTTACTGTATATACAAATCCAACGGACCGAAATAAACTGTTATTTTTTCATTTCTGTCACGGTTTTCATTCCAACAGAAATAACAGTTGTTTTGTGTTCCGTGTCAGTTCAGTTTCAGTTCGAAGCCCTAACATTTTTTAACCTTAATACCATGCGTCTGTATCTCATATTTTTTTAACAGGTTAATTATGTTACTAACAAAATTCACAGTTGCAATGTCACTAAAACACAAAAAATATAATATCTCACGCATGCTAAAACTATCCTTATACGCTTCAAACTGTCGAGAATCGAGAAATTATTCAAATATATACAAATTTGGTATTTCTATTTCTAGCTAATGTATTGTTAGAAGAGATTTGATAACAGCGAATAATTTTCATATAGTTTAACCCTAATTTAGCCAATGTATTAAGGCAACCACTTAAAACACTTGTTTTCTTCATGAAAGCGAAAGCATATCCTTCCAAGGGTAACATTTTCATTCACTTATTATTAAGTTGGGACGATAAAGCATCGAGATTTGTTTCGTTGGGTATTTGACGTGCATTAGCGTTGTTTATTATGTTGTAAAGCTGTAGAATGTAAATGAAATATTTTCACCTGTGCTCGAAAGTGCTACGTTAAATATAGTAGGCTTTGATTAGAACAGAGATGATTGGTCGCGACAGTCTCGAGATCGGCTAATGCACAAGATGATGCAGTGTTTGGCAGGTGCACCACGACGGCCAGGCTCAATTTTATTTATTCCTAATCGTTTAGCGCACGTTCGTTACTAGATGGACAGCTGGTTAGTTATTGGAAAGACGATCTAGATTCTAGAAGATTGTTCGCTTTTGAAAACATTTGTACACAAGTTTAGATGCAATTGTTTTTAAAATTATAATCGAACATTTTGGTCAAACAAAACTTTTTGTTTGACCAATATATCAATATTCCATTAAACATTTATTTGGAAACATGTACAATCACATGTTAAGGTGTGATCATACTTTTTGTTTGACCAATATATCAATGTTTATGTGTCTCAGCCATTTCAAAATCACTGTCTTTTTGCATATGACTGCCGCGTCCATCAACTTTCAATATTGGGTCGTGGTAATTTTTCACGGGTCACGAGAGAACTGGTAAAATGTCCAAATCTTTATATATAAAAATGGAAAGTGACTGATGTATATATCAACGCACAGCCCAAATCGCTAACTCTAGGAACTCGAATTTTTGCACAGAGGTCCTTTTTGTAATGCAGGAGCATACTAAGAAAAAATTTTTGGAAATTCGACCTCTAAGGGGACCTAAAGGGGAGTTAAAAGTGCGCTCTGACAACTGTCAAAGTTATAGTTAACTCTATCTAAATTCGAATAGGTAGACAGTAAATTAATATTTTTGATGACAGAACGTTGACTATTGTTTGTCATTTTTGAACTGGTAACCGTTTTTGTTTAAATTCATCAGTTAAACTGATAAGTGACTGTGGATAAGTATCGACGAGGAAGTGGCGCACTAAATTGTCATTCCCATTATTGGAGATGACAGTGGGCAAATTTGCCCATGGAGACTTGAAATTTTGCAAAGAGCTTCCTAAATTGAAATACAGAACTTATCCCCTGAAACCAAGAAAGGTTAAAAAACACAACAAACATTGTTTCAACAGCCAAGCTGCCATCTTCAGAGAGGTACTGCTTGGCTGTCAAAACGCGTTAGAGCAACGTTTGTTGTATTTGTTAATCTTTCTTGGTTTCAGGGGACAAGTTCTGTATTTCAATTTCTGAAGATAACCAAGGACCAGACAGTTCCACCAAAAGAGCTTCTTGTAATAGTTTCTCTTTTAAAATGAAGACAGGCGGATATTTTCGTAATTATTTGACATACAAATATAAGAATGAAATTTAAGGTTCGAAAATTTGAATAAAAAGCAAGACTTTTCAAAGTATTTTTCATAATTTAAAAAAATAGGGTAGGCACAAATTTTTAAAAATTGTTGACAAAAAAACCTTATAAATTACATGACAATTTACAGATTTTTTAAAAACATTTTTATACGTCTTGAAAAATAATAAATCCTAGAAAGAATTGAAAATTTTCAGATACTTTTACAACTGGAATAATTCTAACTACAAAATTTTGATTTGCCCTTAAAATCTTTGCAACATTGAAAGTCTTGGTTGTCAAAAATCGTACTCTAAAGTTTAAACTTCTGATTCCTGGATTCTGGGTTGCCTTAAGTTTAGGCCAGCACTTAGGCCACCCTTTCCGGGCCCATTGTGCTATCCCCGTGATTGAGGAGTCCTTGGTCATTTACTCAGCCACCCAACCTTGTTGAGAAACTGAAGAACGTCCCTGGATGCGCCTCTATCAAACTGGCCACACTAGGCCAGAAGTCCCCCAGCGTGGATCCTTGGATTGATGCTAGTGCCGGGCAGTGACACATCACTGTGCTCGACACTCTCATCTTCTTCTAAACTACCCTCTGCAGTCTCGGGTCGTTTATAATTCCCATTCTGTGGAGGTGTTTGTTTAATCGACAGTGACCTGTCCATATCCCTACAAGTTTTCTGAGATTATTCCATGAGACTTCTAATTCCTATCAAAATCTTTAAATAAAAGTAAAAATTGAAACTACGCTTTCAATTATAAAAAAAAGAATTAAAAAAATCGAGAAGCAGTATATCAAAATAAAAGTTGAAACTTCTAAAAAAATTGAAATTTAAAGCAGACATTTTGGGAAAGTAAAAGTAAACATTGAAAGTCTAAACTCAAATTTTTGAGAAACAGTAATAACAGAAAAGTCAATGTCTTTTGAAATATTTTTAAATTTTAGATTTCGAAAAAAGTAGAAATTTCGCGACTAAGACTTATTTCGGTTATCAAAATTATTACTGCTTGGGATCCTCGCTTGATTTGATCGGCCACTTGTGAGTGATAAACTAAAATGTAAAATAATCAAGTTTGAGTCTACTTTAACTTCAAATTTGGATTTTCTCTACAATTTAATGATGTTTTTAAAAACCATTTTAATCTTCAAATACACACTTCTTTTTCAAAATTGCAAAACTTCATTTTTCTTAAACTTCATGCTTTCACTTTTTACTATCTTTTCTAAAAATTAAATTTTAAAGTCCCAATTCTGTTTTTTCTACAAATATTTATTTTCCAAGCAACTTCTTTTTATTTTTTTGGTGGAACGGACTGGTCCTTGGTTATCTTCAAAAACTGAAATACAAATATTGTCCCCTGAAACCAAGAGAGATTAAAAAACACAACAAAGGTTGCTCTAACGCAGTTTCGACAGCCAAGCTATCATCTTCAGAGAGATATTGACTGGTATCTCTCTGAAAATGTCAGCTTGGCTATCGAAACGCGTTAGAGCAACCTTTGTTGTGTTTTTTAATATTTTTGGTTTCAGAGGATAAAATTTCTATTTCATGTTTTCAATGTAAACTAGTGGGCCAATAGACCGTTCACCATGAAAGCTAGACAAGCACAACTTTTCTTGAAAAATGAAAAAATACAATTTTTTTTCGAAATTGTCAGTTTAAATTAGTCGCGATTTTTTTTTTCAAATTTTAACTCTTCCCAAAGTCTTTAGAGAGAAGATGATAGCTTGGCTGTCGAAAACGCGTTAGAGCAACCTCTGTTTTTTATTCTTTCTTGGTTTCAGGGAACAAGATTTGTATTTTAACTTCTTTTTATCCCAAAATGCATGTAAATCGTTACATTTCTTTCCAAAAATTATGTCTTCAATTAAAAAAGAATTTTGCATTTTAGGGATTTCAATTTTATTTTGAAATTTCATAGCTAAATTTTATTTTTTTTTCTCGAAATTTTGGGACTAAATTTTTTGATTTGTAAAGTCAAAGGTTGAGCAAAATCTATTTTAATATGAACGAATGAATTTTAACACTTTTTTTTTGTAATTTTGAAAAAAGCGAAACTTGCAACATTTTTTGACAAGATGAAGATGCCAATTTTCAAAAGAAGTGAAGGTTAAGATCTCCAAAATATCAAAATAGTCGACATTTTAAAAAAACTCAAATTTAAAATAGTGACGAAATTTTCGAAAATTTAAAAAACATTCTTCTAAAATTTAAAAAAGATCGGACTTAAAAAATTCGGAACCTTTGTTTTGAAACAAAAACGAAATTTTGGAAAAAAGTTAAATCCTTCAAAAATCTCAATACCTACCTTCAAATAAAAAAAACAAAGAGAAATCTGTAAAAAAATGTCAAAATTTTTAAAAAAGTCTAGATTAACAAACCTAAATCGAAAAAAAATTAATTTTTAAAATAGTAGTAAATTCAAAAACGTCGAAACTTTAAAAAAATAAATTAAATTTGCCGAAAAATTCGACACTTCCAAAAAGTTGAAATTTTTATTAGGTCGAAGATTTAAAAAGTTCAACTTTCGAAAAGCATTCCAAATTTTGAATTTAAACCAACATTAAAATAAAATCCAATGTTCTGAAAAAATAAAATTTAGAAAAACGAAATTTCCAAATATTCGAAATTTTCAAAACCAAATTTAAAAAAAGGTGATATTTAAATGAAAAATCTCAATACCTACCTTCAAATAAAAAAAACAAAGAGAAATCTATAAAAAAATGTCAAAATTTTCAAAAAAGTCTAGATTAACAAACCTAAATCGAAAAAAAATTAATTTTTAAAAAAGTAGTAAATTCAAAAACGTCGAAACTTTAAAAAAAGAAATTAAATTTGCTGAAAAATTCGACACTTCCAAAAAGTTGAAATTTTTATTAGGTCGAAGATTTAAAAAGTTCAACTTTCGAAAAGAATTCCAAATTTTGAATTTAAACCAACATTAAAATAAAATCCAATGTTCTGAAAAAATAAAATTTAGAAAAACGTAATTTCCAAATATTCGAAATTTTCAAAACCAAATTTAAAAAAAGGTGATATTTAAATGAAAACAATTGAGGATTTTTCGCATAAAATTTAGAAAAGTCAACATTTTGGAAAAAGTCAAAATTTTTAGGAAAGTCGAAATTTGGAAACAAGTCAACAGTTTTTCAAAAAAGCGAAATTCAAAAAAGGAAGTCAAAATTTTAAAGAAAATCGAAAAAAATTTCAAAAAAGTCGTAACTTAAAAAAAAACTCAAAATCGTAAATAAACGAAATTTTCAAAAAAAAGTAAGAATTTTCAAAAGAAACCTCGAAATTTTTAAGAGTTAAAATTTTAAGGAAAAAAATTCTGGAATTTGAAGAGAGATCGAAATTATAAAAATGTAACCTCCAAAAATTAAAAATTTTTAAAATAGTTCCACTTTTGCTAAAATGTAAAATATTGACAAAAAATAGAATTGTAAAAAAGTTTACTTTCAAAAAAACTCGACAATTTTAAACAAAATAAAAGAAATTTTAAAAAGATGTCGAAATTATCAGAAAAATTAAGGTTTAAATAAGGGAAATTAAAAAAATTTTAATTATGAAAAGTGCAGAAATTTTGTAAAACAAAATTTTTGAAAAGGTCCCCAATTTTAAAAAGTTTAAATTTCATAAAAATTTGACAATTTTAAGAAATCTAAATTTTGAAAAGAAGTCAAAATTTTAAAATAAAAAGATCCAATCCTCCAATGACTTTGGCATTTTCAAAATAACGAAATTTTTAAAAAGTAGACATTTTCAAAGTCATATATAAAAAATGAAATGTTGAAATTTTCAAGTAAGTCAAGAAATTTTGAAAAAATTGATATTTTTGACAAAGTCGTAATGTGTTTAACATTACGAAAACCAGAGTTCTTGGACAAGGGCCTGTTGGTTCCTAGCTACGCCACTGGGTTCCTTTTTTTTGGTGGAGCGGACTAGTCCTTGGTTATCTTCAAAAGTTAAAATACAAATCTTGTTCCCTGAAACCAAGATGTCCACCAACCAAGTATCTCTCTGAAGATGATAGCTTGGCTATCGACCAGAGCTACCTCTGTTGTTAATCTGTCTTGGTTTCAGGGGATAAGATTTGTATTTTAATTTTTACTGGGTTCCTTGAAGACTATTTTAAATGCTTTCAAACAAATATTTTATCCAGAAGCATAGATAAATTTATCAGCGTCATATGATTTGACTTCGTCATTGATACTTAATACTGCACTAAAGGCAATTATTCATTTAATTCCGAGGACGAAGTCGCAGGTAACAGCTAGTAAAAATATATACTACCTACCACCCACGACATTATTTGAGGATTTAGATTTACAACTGAACGAAAAAACAGAGTTTTTAAATTTGTGAAATTCATGCATCAATTTGTTTTGTTTCCGTGTTTTAATCTGTCTCTGGTTTTAAATGAAAGATAGTGCTGTCGATCAAACATACTTTTTCATTTATAAAATCAGTTTGGATAAACGTTATAAGTGTAGCAGTAAACGACCCTTTAGGAGGCAGCTACCTGTCAACTGTCACTCGTCCTTCGATATGTCATTATGTTTTGTTAACACTTTTTTTAAGAAATAAATTTGTTTTTTAATACATCCATGTATTACTCGGCCATCGGGGGCTAAAAACCCCCCACATAAGACTAACCTAATCAGCTATGCACAGATTTAAAGAGTTCATGCAGATTGCAGAATGATATTTTGTTCAAATTCGTTGATAGGATCATGTGTGTATTTAGCTGCATAGTGAGTGTCCAGCTGAATGTATACTGAGCCTATCGCGTTAGACGCCAACGTTAGACCATTACATTAAACGAATCTTATGAGCAAAGTTACGTTTATAATTAAATCCTGCATTATTTTAACTTTTTTTATTATTGTTTTAGTCAGTTAGCACGCCTTATCCTCGCTGCTGCCATACGAAACGTTTGTGCTTTACCCTGTCAGCTAGGCATAAATTGAAAGTCTTACGTGCTGCACAAGAAGCCGCTGCACAATTTTTCATTATCGCATCAAATGTGAATAAATAACGGCCTTTCAGGCGGCAGTGTGAATTTGTAAAGAGGCTTGGCTGGTGCTGGCGTGTCGCGTTTGTGTATTTTGGGGCCCCGTCATTGGGTTTTAACAAGTGCTAAATATCTGTTAGAGTTATTCGTGTATTAGCGGGCGACATGCTATATTTTCCGCCGAGTGCTGAGTCGTCTCACCCCCTAATGCCGTGATATGAAATATATCTGTACTTAAGATGATAGCTTTTCTTAAATTCGTCGCCCGTTGTCGCCTTACAAAACTTAAATAAATTATGTGTATTTTTATTTTCGTGTATGTGTAAATTTATCTGCTCTGAAATGTATAGCCACGATTTATTGTTTAGGGAAATAATACCATTTTTTTCTTTGTTTTACAAATTGCCGTGTTTGTTTGAGGGATTTGTTGCGCCTCAATTCAACCGTCTTGTACATATTTTGCATTAAACAGGGTACCTTAGTCACAATCTCACTAATTTTTGTCACATATTCGACCTATTAAAAACAGAAAATCAAAAAAATGTATTTTTTTTGTGGAACGGACTGGTCCTTGGTTATCTTCAAAATTGAAATACAAATCTTGTCCTCTGAAACTAAGAAATATTGAAAACACAATCTTTGTTGTAACAAACTGATGTGATAGAAATGGCAACGCCTGTGAACCGCCTTATGAAATGTAGAAAAGTTTGCATCGCGAAGTACTTATGTGCAGACTCTGGAATATGCTAAACCTTTTTCTGAAATGGAAACCTTCGAAGCAGATGTTAGATTATACCTAAGTATAGGCGCATCCAGAGACTAAATAGACTGAACGTTTCAATGTTGTCTCATGCGTACAGTTGAAGCTAAAATCCGGGGAAGTGGGGACGTGCATCCCACTACTCTTTGATATGGTTGGATTAAGTAAAATTTATAAATACGAAACTTGCCGCGTAATGGTTCTAACGATTTAGATGAAACTTTAGAATTAGGGGCTTTTGGACCAATAGGATAATTTTTATAAGTGCTTTTTGGTAAAAGTTCAGGAGAACTATTTTCAAAGACATCTTGGTTTAATGGTAAAATAATTTTCTTTCAATAAGCGACGCTTGTGTACAATATTGTTAAGCCGGTGCTGTAAACAAGTCATGATTGCAGTGAAATGGCGACGCGCGCACGCCGATAATTGAATATTTATATATTTTATTTTTACCCACCCAAAGAATGAAACTCCTTATTTTCCTTCACTAATGTGTTCACTGAGGTTTCAACAATAATCCACAATACACTTCCCCATATTTACAGCCCATTTTCTTTAAAAAAAGCCAATGTTATCTTCCCAAAGGTCTGTCAAATAATAAGAGGGCGTTGCGAGCTAGATGGAGCTAGGCTTTCGCCAGGCTTTCAACTGGCTCCACTGCTTACCGTGTTAGGTTCAGTCTATATAGTCTCTGGGCGCATCTCTTATTGTGATTCATTTAGTATGGAGTATCCCGTAAGCATTCAATATTTGCTAACTGATTAATGTTATTCGTTGTTGTATCACGTTCCATTTCTTTGTCGAAGTAAAGGGTATAATTTTGCAGGTATAAATCTTCTTTAAATTTTTTTTAAGTTCAGGTATCCTTACTATTTTTAACTATTTTAATAATAATAATTATTGTTCAGTCATTTTTAATTTTAAATAAGACAAATAAATTTAAAAATATCATCATAATAGGACGTGTTTACTGGATCTTAGGTGTTCATTCCCTTACCTAACTGAACTATTTTGGGCGGGGCACACACCTTACCTACAGTTAAATATCCAACTAATACTAAAAAAATTGGGCAGTTATGGGGACTGCCCACAGAAGTGAAAACTTAAAACTATGATAACATAAATTACAGGATATTAATAAAAAATCTTTTCAATGTACTAATTTTTCGGATTATACGGATGTCATAGAATACGTTCTCTTTTCATTTAGCTTATTCTAGTCAGACTAAGAAATCCAAAGTAACTCGAGTGAAGAAGCACAAAAATCCTAAACAAAACGAGAAATACGATGGAAATTCAAGCAATTTAGTATATCTTCTATTCTTATTAGCCAGGTAATCCCACGATTAGAGCCACATGGATCAAAAGCTTCCGTGTCTTTTGGCCGCGACTGCGAAAAAATCCACTTGGCACCTCGACAAAACAGGTAGATCAGTACACGCGAAACTGCGCCATATTTTATTAAAATTAAGCCACACCGGTCAGATAAATTAATTCGTTATTGAAGCCACCGAGTCATTTGTCGCGTTACACTAAATATCATTACATCCAGTTGCTTCATTTATTACGATTTGTGTTTTCAATTTGGAATCGAAATTACACCAGAAATTACGTCCGCCGGACTTGTTCCAAATGATATTTATTGCTTTCAAAACGTTTAAATTTATTCTCGACCGTTGCTCGGTTCGATATATGTGACCCCAAATTTAGTTAAAAATAAATGTGGTCCTACGGGAATCGTTTTGTAAATAACATTAATTATTGAAGCTGGCGTTAGTTTATGAGGAAACTGTTCAATTTTTAAATCCAATTTTTAAGAAATACTCGCTTTATTAGGAGACTTTCCAATTTAGTCGTCTACTCCCTTTAGGGCACATTAATGTCAAAAATAAATACATTCTGCAGATTAAGTTTATCACCATAATAGCGACGTGCCCCGGTATCGCCCGGGTGGACAATGGTTAGACTACAAATGTATGTAATTTACCTGAATAAGGTGCGACAAATGAGTCGTTCTCTGTAGTTTTATTTAGAGTAATTTTCGTATTTCGTACATTTTTAACTAGGACGGTCAGACTACCGGGCTGGTATTGTGTAAGGAGGGTCCAGAGGCCATTCTTCGAGAAATTGTAAAAAATCTACTATTAAATTTTTAATTTTTAAGCTTTTTCTGCTATTTTTGTCACAAAATAATTGCTTCAGTGACGTGTTCTCCATGAAGAAACGGTCCTTTAAAAGTCGTTTTTTGCGGCTTCAGTCGTTGTGGAAGGTTCGAATTTATCACAAATTCGGACCATATTCTGAAAATTTCAAGTTTTTTAGAAATCTTTTTATATGTCAAAATATTAGTTTTTCTTTCTAATTAGTTTCAATTTTTTATCAACATTTAAGGTCAATTCTTCATGGTAGACCCTTGTTGACCGGAAATATTATGTTTTTTTTCAATTTATTTAACATTTCTTCGGCCCAGTTTCGAAATATTTAAATTTTTATGGTTTGTTGACAATTTTGTAAACAGTTTTTGAAATGCGACTACGTGATATTTAAATTTATTGAAAACGTCACTTCATGACAGTTCACAAATTAGGAAGTTATTTTATTTTACATAGAATAGGAATAATGAAAAATAGGAGACCAAAAATTAGATATGGAAAAAATAAAAATTTTGTTTTTTTGATAAATTAGGAAAATTAGGAAGGGGTATTAGCCCTTGGAGTAGTTGTTTCTTGTTGATCGAGCTTCAAATATTTAAATTTTTAACATAGTAAATTTTTAACACAGTAAATTTTTAACACAGTAAATTTTTAACACAGTAAATTGATGATGAAACGTCTATTTATGTTAAAATTCTTTATTTTTCTTTTTTATATTTAAAAAAAAATTATTTTTAAGTATTTCTTCCTCATTGTTCTCTTTCCATGTTATGCACTGCTGACGAGCTCAAATGAGAACGAAACACCGATGTCCATTGCTACAACTTTTTTATGTATTTTTTTTTATATTTTCCTAATTTATCAAAAAAACAAAATTTTTATTTTTCTCCATATCTAATTTTTGGTCTCCTATTTTTCATTATTCCTATTCTATGTAAAATAAAATAACCTCTTAATTTGTGAACTATCATGAAGTGACGTTTTCAATAAATTTAAATATCACGTAGTCGCATTTCAAAAACTGCTTAGAAAATTGTCAACAAACCATAAAAATTTAAATATTTCCAAACTGGGCCTAAAAAAAACATTTAAGGTCAAATTCCATAACGCCTAATTTTTTTAGGTAAAACTTTCAGTGTTTTTTTAACATTTTGACTGGGATTTCGATATTTGATTTAGTTTGTTTTAGAATTTTATAGTTTCAAAGTCAAAATTTCAACAAACTAATATAATAATAATTCAAAGTCGAAATTTTGAAATTAAATTCGAAATTTCGAGAGTAAACTTGTTAGTGATAGCTTTCGTTCCAAAATTTTGACTTCTTTGAAAATTTCGACTTTTTTTCTTACGATTTCTAACTTAATTTCAAAATTGCCACTTTTTTAGGTTTTTTTCGTTTAAAAGTCAAATTTTTGTCTTTTTTTCCAAATTATATCCAATTTTTATTATAAAATGTCAATGTCAGTTTGAAATACCAACATTTTCTATCTCAAACATTTAGCCTTAAAATGTTGCTCATTTTCTTGAATTGTTGTGTTAAAACTCGGATTTTTATAAAGCTCGTTTTTTTCTAGAATTTTGATATTATTCCAAAATTTTCATTTGTAAAACTGAAAATTCTTGACTTTTTCCCTAAGTATTCGGCTTCAAAATGGAAGCTTTTATCAACATTTTAGGACAAAATATGATTTTTGTAATCAAAAGTTTGACTATTTTTCAACATTTTGGTTATAATTTGATATTGATTATTAGGCTTTAAAATGGAAACTTTTATCAACATTTAAGGACAAAATCTGATTTTTGTAATCAAAAGTTTGACTGTTTTTCAACATTTTGGCTATAATTTGATATTGATTATTAGGCTTTAAAATGGAAGCTTTTATCAACATTTTAAGACAAAATCTGATTTTTGTAATCAAAAGTTGACTGTTTTTCAACATTTTGGCTAAAGCTCGATATTATTAATTAGTCTTTAAAATGTAAGCTTTTATCAATATTTTAGGACAAAATCTGATTTTCGTAATCAGAAAGTTTATCTCTTTTTCAACATTTTGGCTGAAATTTGATATTGCTTATTAGGCTTTAAAATGGAAGCTTTTATCAACATTTTAAGACAAAATCTGATTTTTGTAATCAAAAGTTTATTTTTTCAACATTTTGGCTGAAATTTGATATTGCTAATTAGACTTTAAAATGGATAATGAGATTTGTTTCAGAAATTTGTAATCCCAAAGTCGAAATTTTAAAGCAAAAAGTTCTAATTGAAATTCAAAATTTCGAAATTAAGTTCGAACTTTTCGAAATCAAACTTGAAATAATGACTTGCTTTTCCCAAGTTTGGCTTTGTTCAAAATATGTTTACTTTTTATGATTCCCAGCTTAATCTCGAAATTAGAAGTTTTTTTGGTTGAAAAGTCAAAATTTTGTTCCTTTTTTTGTCAAAATATATCAAATTCTTATTAAAAAATGTCGACATAGTTATAAATTTTAACTTATTTTTCTTCCAAACTTCAAATTTACTCTCGAAATTTCACCACATTCTTGATTTTGTGTTAAAACTTACACAGCTCGACCTTTTCTCAAATATTGGATATTTTCGGAAACTTTTTCAGCTGTAAGATCGGAAATTTTAACTGTTTTTTCTGTAACTTTAGATTTACTCCTAAAATGTTGCCCAATTTCTTAAATTTTTGTGTTAAAACTTGGATTTTTTATAAAGCTCGACTTTTTCTCGAATCCTGATTTTATCCCAAACATTTTATCTACTAAACTGAAAATCTTTGGCTTTTTCTTTAAGATTTCGGCTTTAAAATGGAAACTTAGACTTTTTCGTAAAAACTTTGACCTTTATCAAATTTTCAAATCAATTTTCTTATTTCTGATTATTTTAATTAAAAATTTCAAAGTTTTCTCAACATTTGGGCTTAAATTTTCGATATTTCGAATTTGTTTCGGAAATGTGTAGCCTAAAAGTCGAAATTTAAAACTAAAAGGTAGAATATCCTAATTGAAAGTCAAAATTTTGAAATCAAGTTCAAAATTTTAAAAGTAAACTTGAAATAATAACTTGGTTTCAAAAATTTTGATTTTTCTGAAATGTTGACATCTTAAGCATAATCTCAAAATTGCCAGTTTTTTAGGCTTTTTTGGTCACAAAGTTAAAATTTTCCTTCTTTCTTTTCAAAATATATTAAATTTTCATTATAAAATTTTGATATAGTTGCACATTTCAACCCCTTTTCTTTAAACTTGAAATTTACACTCGAAATTTCGCCCCTTTTCCTGAATTCTTGTGCTAAAACTTGGATTTTTTACACAGCTTCGATTTTTTTCAAATCTCTTTACAAGCGTTTTAGCTACAAAATTGGACATTCTGGCATTTTTTTTAAATGTCTGCTTTAAAATAATAACTTTGATTTTTTTCTCAAAATTTTGTGCTTGATCCTTAAAACTCAAGTTTTTTTTAAAAATTTGAAGTCCGCATTTAAAATTAAGTTATTTATGGAATTTTATACTTTTTCTCTAAAAACTGGTCTTAGAAATATCTACCTCAATTTAGATTTTAATTTTAAATTTCTAAATTTAACCTTTTTTTTAAAGTTTAATCTAAAATCTTGGGAAAAAAGTCCAAATATTAAGCGAAATTTAAAATTAAAAAACTCTAAATTTGGAGGTATTAATAAATTCTACTATTTTTAATTTTTTTTAAATTTTGCTTTAACTAAAAATTTCGATTTTATTTGAATATTTTGAACTTTCGTGCAAAAGGTGAAACTATTTAAAGTTTTATCCAAATTTTAAAACTTAGTACTTTTCTAATGCTTTAAGTTTGACCAGGAATTTTGAAATATGTAGAGAAATATAGCTTGAATTCAGAATTATATGCAAAAATATAAAAATTTCAAATTTTAAATCAGAAATTTCGAGAGAAGTGTATTTCATAAGAAACTATTAGCAAAAATATTTTCATAAATTTGACTTCTCTTAAAACTTCTCAAGTTTTCAAGGCAAGCAGCAAAAAAATTAGATGTAAGTTCAGTATTGTTACAGGCTTCATCGGTTCGAATAGATTACCACGTGCGAATTACACCACTTTATTACCAAATTAACTCTGCACACTTCAACTGAACAGTAACTCACTTATTATTTACTAATTGCTAACCCACTAACTACACTGACTTCTGACTGACTCGAGGGAAAGCTGACCGCCATTTATAGTTTTGGCCCCCGGCTTCTAGAACTTTTCGGCAGATAAGGCTTATCGTTCCCGAAATTTCTAGAACGCTTATCTGCCATTTGTTTCGTTATCGCGGCCGCTTTCCCCTTATTAGATCCTTCTAGAAACTTTTTTTTATTTACTAAATTATACAATTCTATTCTAAATTCTATTCCATCTATTTACTTTGCGTTACAATATTTTTAAATAAAGGTAGAAGTTTGAAGGTTTTATAAAATATCGAGCTCTTTTCGAAAATTCGACTTTTTCTCGAAGTTTTTAAAAATGTCGAACTTGAACTAGGAATTTTGACTAAGTTTTTTTCGTGTTTTAAAGAAAACTTACAAAAAAAAACATTTGAAGGAAAAAAAACATGATTTCGAGAAGTCCTGGCCTCTTTTGAAATCAACATTTCACAAAAATTGCAAGCTTAAGCTTAGAAATCTTCAGAAAAAAGACAAGATTTCAAAAATGCTAAATGTAAAATTATATTCAAAAATTTTCATTATCCGGAAAAAATTACATTTAAGTCAATATTTTTAATTTACAGTAGAAGTTTTGAGTCTTTCATTCAAAATTTTACTGCTTCCTTAAGAAGCTAAAATTTGAAATAAATTTATTTTTGAATTTAAATAACCTTTTAGAAAGGTAAAAAGAAGACAAAATGTAAACGTTTAGAAAAAGTCTAAGCTTTAAAGGACAAAAGGTGAGCAAAGAAAATAAAATTTTAACTTCAAGTTCTAATTCTTCATGGTAGACCCTTATTGACCGGAAATATTATGTTTTTTTTTTCAATTTATTTAACATTTCTTCAGTTTGGAAATATTTAAATTTTTATGGTTTGTTGACAATTTTCTAAACAGTTTTTGAAATGCGACTACCTGATATTTAAATTTATTGAAAACGTCACTTTATGACAGTCGACAAACCATAAAAATTTAAATATTTCCAAACTGGGCCGAAGAAATGTTAAATAAATTGGAAAAAAAAATTCAATTTCTGAATTTCAAATATTCTAGTTTAGAATATTTTAGTAAACAATCGATTTAAAATATTTACTTCTTTTTTTGCTTTTAAAATCGAAAAGTTTGTAATTTATCTTGTGAGTTTCAAGCTAGCAATGCCCTAGCTGCCTCAAGAGAAATTGAGACTGACATTTTTTTCTGCAATCCCAGAAAATCTAAACATTCAGCAAATTTTTAAACCCATGAAAGCAAAAATAACTTACCAATTTTAGAAAACCTTAGCTGATTAAAATTTAAAACTAAAGAATTATAATAATCTGTTATGTAGTATAAATTATATTTTTTTCGAAATTTCGAATTTTTTCAACATTTCAAATTGAATCTGCAATTTTTATTTGATATCTAAAATTATTACATTCCAAATTTAAGCATTTATTGAAAATTTTGGCTATTAATGTCTAATATATCGAACTTGATGCAAGTTTCATCGAAATTTAGAAATTAAACAAGACATTTTGAGTTGTTTCTCGAAATTCTCCTAACTCGATTTTCCACCAAACTTTATAATTTTCGAAAATTTCATTAACATTCCGTGTTAACATTTGAATCGAAAATTTTAAAAGTAGAGAATGCTTTTTAGTACAAACCAATTATTTCTCAATATTTTAATTTTTTTTTCTAACTGTCGCATTTAAACTAACAATTATAAATGTTTCTATAGTTTAACTTTAAAATCAAAATTTTAAATCAAATTCACACGAGTTTTGGTTTGAAATTTGATAACTTTTATTCAATAAATTAGTAATTTGTCGTATTTTTGACTTGTGGCAAAAACTTTTTGGTTTAAAATTAAAACGAGAACATTCTTACAAAGTATGAAAATTAAATTGCAAATCAAACCTTACGAAAAATTTTCAAAAATGTTGAAATTTTCAGAAGTAGAAAAAAATTCTGGAATAAATCGAATTTAGAGAAAGAAAAAACAAATTTCTAAAAATTTTCCTCTTCAAAATTTACATCATTTAAATTTTGACATATATTGTTGAAATTTAAAAAAAATTCTTTCTGAAAATGTATATTATTTTCAGAGTTTTTTTACTAAAATTTAAATCAAATCTTGAAAAAGTCGAAATTTTGAGGTATAGTCCACTATTAATAAGAAATTTGCAGAAACATAAGACATTGAATTTTGAGATTCAAGTCAAGATTTCAAAAATAAGGCGAATTATGAAATTGAAATTTCCCGAAAGTCAAAAAGAGCAAAATATTAATAAAATTTAATTTGGAAGAAAAAAACGATTGTTTAAGGAACGCCGTCAAAATATCGAGAAAAATGTAAAAATTTTTAGAAAATATTTAAAATTTTCAAATCCAAGTCCAAATTTGCGAGGAAAAGATAGAATTTTCAAAATAAATTCGTAATTAAAATAAAAGAAATTTCTATGAAAAATCCAAATTTGGAAAAAAGTCAAAATTAATCAACTCTAAAATAAAGATCCAAACTTTCGAAAAAACTCGAAAATTCAAAGTCAGAATTTTCAAAGGTTGAATTTTGTAACAAAAAGTTCACAATAAATATCGAATTTTCAAACAATTTCCGAGCATATTTTTATGGAAATCTGTAAACCTTTTTTCATTAAAATGTCACTTATGCTGCATACCTTAACCCTCAGTATTTTTTCTTCCCAAGATTTTTACTTATTCCTTAACATTCCGATCTAACATTTGAAGAAAATACACGAATTTGCAAAAGTCGAAATTTTAAGAAAAAGCCAACTCGAAAAAAAAAGTGGACATTTCTAGAAAGAAAAAATATTGCATTTTTAGATAAAAGTCAAAATTTTTAAAATAAGGCAAAAGCGAATTGAATTTGGAAATTAAATAAAAAAAGTCGAAACATTGAAAAAAACAAATATTGTGAAAAGTAACTGGATTTCGGAAAAAAAAACATTTTTTTGAAAGAAAAGTAGAACATGGAAATTTCAAATAAAATAATAATTTAAAAATAATTGAGAAAAACGCGAATTTTAAGAATTGGGCCAATTTTAAAAGGAAAGGATCAAACAAAATTGGAACCTACACTTGTTTAAGAAGGCGGTTCATCGCCATCTATCCTTGTCTCCGCATCCTATTCGCAGTGCTTTGAAGGCAAGCGTTACCTCTTGCGAGTGATTAAACTTTAAAAAAAACATTACTAGAAAAAATCGAATTTTAAGAAAAAGTAGAAATGTCATAAGACACTGAATATCTAATTTTGAGAATAAAATCATAATTTGGAAGAAAGATAAACTAAAAAAAAAAGGACCAAAGATTGTAAAGAATCGGTTTCTAGAAGGTCGAAATTTCCGAAGAAGGTCAAATTTGAAAAAAACTAGTAGAATTTTGTGATCAAAGCCTATAAAAAATGAATTAAGCAAATAAAGTCTAAATATTTTCAGTTTTTGACAAAATTTGGAAAATTTGAAAATATAGTTAAAATTTCAAGATAAAAGATAAATTTCGAGGACATAATATGATATTTTAAGAAAAACTTTAAAAAACGTCGACACAAAAAATCAAATTTTAGGTAAACAGTTTAATTTTTAATTGTGAAATTAAGTTCGAACTTTCGAAAGTAAACTTGAAATAATGACTTGCTTTCCCAAGTTTGGATTTGTTCAAAATATTTTGACTTCTTATGATTCCAAGCCTTAATCTTGAAACTTAGGAGTTTTTTTTTAGTTAAAAAGTCAAAATTTTGTTCTTTTTTTGTCAAAATATATCAAATTTTTATTATAAAATGTCGATGTAGTTAGAAATTTTAACAATTTATCTCCAAACCTCAGATTTACTCTCGAATTCTTGATTTTATGTTAAAACCTAAATATAAAGCTCGACTTTTTTCAAATATTGCATCTTTTAAGAAAATTTTCAGCTATAAGATCGAAAATATTCAACTTTTTTCTGCAAACTTCAATTTACTCTCAAAATTTTGCCCCATTTCTTATATTTTTGTGTTAAAACTTGGATTTTTCATAAAGCTCGACTTTTTCTCGAATCTTGGTTTTATCCCAAACATTTCATTTATTAAACTGAAAATCCTTGGCTTTTTCTCTAAGATTTGGGCTTTAAAATGGAAACTTTGACCTTTATCAAAATGTCAGGTCAAGTTCTCTTATTTCTGAGGGTTTTTAATTAAAAATTTCAAAGTTTTCTCAACATTTGGGCTGAAGTTTTCGATATTTCGAATTTGCTTCGGAAATGTGTAGCCTCAAAGTCGAAATTTAAAACTAAAAGGTAGAATATCCTAATTGAAAGTCAAAATTTTAAAAGTAAACTTGAAATAATGACTTGGTTTCCAAAATTTTGATTTTTCTGAAAATTTTGACATCTTAAGCATAATCTCAAAATTGCCAGTTTTTTAGGCTTTTTTGGTCACAAAGTTAAAATGTTCCTTCTATTTTTTCCAAAGAAGGTCAAATTTCAAGAAAAAAAGTAGAATTTAGTGATCAAAGTCAATAAAAAATGAACTGAGTAATTGAAGTCTAAATAATTTTATTTTTTGACAAAATTTGGAAATTTAAAAAAATGTTGACACATTTCAGGAAAAAGATAAACCTCGAAAAACTAAATTTTAGGTAAACAGTTTAATTTTGCAGAAAAAATTTAATAATTCTTTTTTTGCACAACTTGAAATTTCCAGAAAAAAATTCAAAAAGATGGATTTTAAGAAAAATACCGAAATTTTGACAAAAAGACTGATTTAAAAGTAAACATCGGAAGTTCCTGAAGAGCAAACAAATTAAAAAAAAAATTCGATTATTCGAAAAAATGGTTAAAATTTTAACAAAATATAGTTTTTAAAAAAATGTCCATATGCGGTAAAAAAATCAAAATTTTCCAGAGTCGCATTGAATTTTCAAAAAAAAAAACGCTTTCTGCTAGAACAAATTTTAACAAAAATAGTAATTTAAAGGTAGACATCGAAAGTTTCTAAAAAGCAAACCGATTTTGAAAAAATTCGATATTTCGAAAAAATGGTTACAATTTTAACAAAATATAGTTTTTAAAAAACTGTCCATATGCGGTAAAAAATCAAAATTTTCCAGAGAAGTCGCATTGAAATTTAAAAAAAACACGCTTTCTGCTAGAACAAATTTTGACAAAAATAATAATTTAAAGGCAGACATCGAAAGTTTCTAAAAAGCAAACCGATTTTAGTAAAAATTCGATATTTTGAAAAAATGGTTAAAATTTTTAAAAAATATCTAAGTTTTTAAAAGAATGTCCATATGCAGTAAAAAATTAAAATTTTCCAGAGGAGTCGCATTGAAATTTAAAAAAAGGGCTTTCTTCTAGAAAAAATCTAAATTTCAAAAAAAAAAGTAGAAAAGTCCAAATTTCTCGGCTGAGTATTTAATTTTTCATAACTGCCTTAGTCTAGAGGGAAACAAGCTCCCCAATTTGTCTCATTGTAAGATCAGAAAATGCCTCTTATTGGGATAAATTGGAAAATTTTGAGAAACAAGTTGGAATGTTCAAAGAGTTGGTTAAAAAAATTGAAATTTCAAAAAAAAATGGTTTCAAATTTTTTGTCTTTTTAGAAAATGTCAAAATTTTAAAAGAATAGTTTTCCAAATTTGTCGATTAATATTATTCGTAAAATATATACTATTTTATCAAAGGATCGAACATTTGAAGAAAAAGCAACAAAATCTGAAAAAAGTCGATATTTTAGGAAAGTCAGATTTTAATAAAAAAAAAGTCAAATCTAAGAATTGAATATAAATATTAAAAGAAAAAGGCAAATTTTGCGAAAAAGGACAGATTTTGAAAAAAGGACAAATTTCGGGAAATGGACGAAATTTGAAAAAAAAGTCGAAATTTTGAAAAAGTGTCAAAAAGGAAAGGATCGAAAAGGTGAATATCTGGAAGAAGTCCCCGACGTTGGGAATATAAATTTTCGATTAGCTGCACTACTGGGGGAAGAAGAGGCCCCTCCTCTTCACCCTTCTAGCCACGTTTATGACCCTTTAGAAAAATTGTAGAAAAGATAACAAAAAAAAATTAAAAATACGTTTTATTATGTAGGAGATGACAAATTACTGTATTGCTTATTATTTGAAGAGATTAACAGATATTTTATGAACTACAACGCTGCGATTAACCTTTTTCATTCGTGAAAATTTTAATTTAGATAAAATTTATGACATTTGCTAACATTTAGCTTGAAACTTATGGGCTGGTTTCTTTATAAAAACAATTCTGATTTGATTTTAGGACGATTTTGGAAAAGTACATTTCTTTAGGCGCGTTGAACAACTTTTGATGTGGGGAAATATTATTTTCGCGTATTTTCGCGTTACCGTCACATTAATTTTCGTTACCAACCTGCTCTAATGTTCACAGTATCGTGTATCTATGAGTAAGACGCTTAATAGAATTAAAAAAAAGTGTTCTCGACAGCGGGGTTTGAACTCGCAACCAACCACGCTTAGAAGCAAGTCGTCCTACCCTTACCCTCTTGTTAAACTAAAAATCTGACTCGCCTGATAAGCTATCCCCTACGACTACAATATATACCTTTAAAACTGACTATATTAGAAAAGAAACAACGTTGGCAAAGTTTTCACTTCTGTTGGCAGTCCCAAGTTTGTTTAAATTAAAATAAAGAATTTTTTGTGATGTTGCATATAGAGAAAATTCAAATTTTGTAACATCCATATTGTTACGGGCTTTATCGGTTCGAATTGATTACCACGTGTGAATTACACCATTTTATTACCAAACTTAACTTGGATCACCACAATTGAACAATTAACTCACTTATTATTAACTTCTACTAGCTCACTAATTACACTGACTCTAACTGACTCACTCGAAGGAAAGCTGACCGCCTTTTTATAGTTTTGGCCCCCGGCTTCTAGAACTTTTCGGCAGATAAGACTTATCGTTTGCCGAAATTTCTGGAACGCTTATCTGCCATTTGTTTCGTTATCGCGGCCGCTTTCCCCTTATCAGATCCTTCTAGATACTTTTTTTATTTACTAAATCATACAATTCTATTCTAAATTCTATTACATCTATCTACATTGCGTTACACTATATTTGTAACATTTATTGGATGTAATATCAACAAATTGTCTGCAAATATACATTATATTTTGCCACAGCTCGTCTTCGCTAAAATTCTCGTTTATCTATCGTTTACCTAACCAATTATCGTTTATCATAAGAGGGACGTATAAAAAGAATAAGAACACGTAATAACTATGGATTATCAGAGAGAAGGCGAACATAAGGACTTCGTCCTTATAGATTTCATCACGTCCAAATCTCCGTCTCTTTCGACGGTAGCGTCATCCAATGAACAAGAACGAGAAAAACAATGGCTTCCAGCCAAAACACGAATTGAAAAGAAACATAAGGCAATTTCCTATAAAGTATAAAGAATATATATGGCTGCAACTTTTCTGGTATCTGCCCATTTTTTAAATACATTTCTTAATTACTAAGGGGAACGTTTTCACTGCCGAGCCGCTGGAACGGAAAATGGAATTCGTTTTCTTGTTTTGATATATTACCGCCTGATATTATCGGGCCGGAACGCTGTTGTGTTATATACCTGAAAAACAAATAAAAATATCGAGGGGCTCCCTCCCTCTATCTGTGAATAATGTTCGACGCCAGTTTTCTAAAACAAGATAAAAATTGTTTAAGAAGGATGTCTGTTATCAATCACTGTTTCCCTTTTATCAATAATTGGTAGAATTTCAACTTGTCCATAATATTTTAAACATTTTATACGAGGATGGATTGGATGCACGTTACTTGCGCGAACGAACTGGACAAGGTAAGTCAAGTGGAAGGAGAAAGTGACTATACGCACGCGCATGAGAATTTATCAGCTGCATTTTGAGGAGTGGAGTTACTAAGACGTGTTGGAGTGCATCACCATACATACCTCTATGGATTCGAAATCAGTAAATTGTCTCTTTTGAACAGCGAAGAATTGAACAATTTTTCGAAATATTGAATTCCCCAAGTCGAGAGAACTCTTCACTTCATTCTTTCCTTGGTCGACTCTTAACCTTTTTTAACTTTTATTTATGAGCATTAGCCGTAAAAAATGCAATTAAAACAGCTCGCCATAGAATGTATAATTCGTGGATGATGTTGCTATAAATTTGGGCGAGCGACAGGCGACAGAGCGACATGAATTCAGGATAAATCGACGCAGACAGAAGACATGGATACAAAATACAAGATTTCCGATTATCTTGGGCTAATTCTAATTTAGTCCCTATCCGTGACACAGCGAGCTATTTCGAGAAACATGACAAACACCTCAATTCTATAGATACACCTTATACCCACTACACATCGTACATTTCATTTCACTCCCACACATACGACTTACCAATATTGTCACCGTTATCGTTAAACGTTCAGATGGAGGAGTTTGCACCGTTTGTCGCGCGTGCAGTGCAGTTCATTGGCGAATGCATACCTTTATTCTCGATGTTCTTAGAGCCAACAATGAATCTTTTGTATTGCTTTGCTCACATGCTCCACAGTTTGTGTTAATTAAATTTGTCCATACACAAAAATTAAGTTTTCCATAAATCCATTGGCATTCTAACATGATTCCCTTTATTACAACACATGTTATTATAATTATTTGAACATTTCCCAAACGCTTCAAACTTCTGATGAAAAGTAAAATTTTTGGTTTCGGATTTTTTCTCGAAATTTCCATTTTACAGAGAACGTTTCAGTCATAATGTCATTAATTTTCGAAGAAAATGAAGAGAAATAGTGTATGATCGAATACTTATAAAATTAAACCATTAAAAATTAAAAATTTTTTACTGTGAAAAAACTTTTCAAATCTTAATTTAAATCCCTTATTTTGGCTACCACTGGCTTCAAGTGGGTTCGACATCGTAAGATGTGCAGCTATGCCACAACTAACATTCCAAAATATCAAGGAAACCAACATTGCTTAAGTCAGAGATGATAAAGACGTGGCCTGTGGGCCGCACGTGGCCCGCCTAACATTTTTGTGCCGCCCGCCTAAGCTCTACTGCTTTACATAAAAATTTTGGAAAGAAAATGTCAAACAATTTGACAAAAAAAATCCCATTTGAAAGAAACATATGTTGTCAAAAAACACGAAACTATTTTCCATGCTTGAGAAAATAAACTCCTTCAGATAAAGTAGATATGGCCAGGAAATTCAAAACTTAATAAACCAACTTGAACCGAGATTTAAAGTATTTCGATACGAAGAAATTGCTCGTAGTTTTCTGTATTTTTTCTAAATCATTTACGATTAGCGGACGGCTGGCAGTATAGGCACTGTGGAACTGCAGCACCCCCAGTTTCGCTTACGAGTTTTTTTCTCAAAATCTTCTGAACACTCTTTCATTACACAATTTTTTTTAGAAATTTTAAATTTTCTCTGATTTCTTTTTATAGAAATTTGAGGTTTCTCTCACGAAAATTACTACATTTAGAAACCTATTTTATTTTAATTTTGATCAAAATCACATTTTCAAAAACTAATTTTTGTAAAAGTTTGAAGACAGAAATCAATATTTCGATCAGGAATTAAATTGTTAGGAATAAACTCAAACTTCTTTAAAAATGTCAACATTTTGAGAAAATAATTACAATTTCAAAAAAAATTAATCTAAATCCAACTCATCTCACATTTTTTTATTTATCTCAAAAATGAGTTAATATGGTATCTGAATTTTTACCTAAAATCTCATTTTGTATAGAAATGTTAAGTTTTTTTCAGACATTTCGATATTTTTAGGAAATTTTCAATTTTTCTGCAGTCTCCATTTTTCCCAAAATATATTATGAAAAGATATTTTCTCTAAATTTCCATTTTTTCCTGAAAGTGTTGTTCCTAAAATTTCTTCTAGAAATTCCAACTTCTTTAGATTTTTCTTTGTGTTCATCTAATTTGCTTTAAAAATGACACTTTGACAATTTAAAGTTCATTTTATTTTGACAAAAAATGTAAAAATGTTTGCAAAAAACCCTGAAAGCTCTTCAAAAATTTCAATATTTTGGGAAAAACAAAAAATTTCGACTTTTTTGTAAAGATATTTCAATTTTTTTTTTTTAATTTCGATTTTTTCTCCAAGAAAGTTTGCTTTTTTTTCTATATGCAATTTGTGTTTTTCTCTGAACATTTTATACAAAGAATTTATTTTTAAATTTCGATTTTTCCTGGAGATTTTGTCTTAAAATTATTTTTTCTTGTAGAAATTTTGATATCTCTCTAATTTTTTTTTTGGAAATTTAAAAGTTTTTTAACAAAATATTAATATTTTAAGGTTCATCTTATTTTGTAATTGTGATAAGAAACTGAATATTATTAAGTATAAGTTTAAGGAAAATAAACTTCAGATCTGCATAAAAATAAGAAAACTTTGGGAAAAATATTGAAATTTCAAGAGAAAATGAGCCTTGTCAACTTTTTTACGATTTGATATTTTTCTAGAAAATTACTACTGCTTTAGGACTAAAGAAAATTCTGAATCGAAATTTCCAATTTTTCTAGAAATCTTAAATTTATTCTTGAAATTCTCAAGTTCGAATTTAAAATTCAAATTTCGATAAAAGGAAAGATCGAAATTTAAAGATTAAACTCAAAATTTCAAGAGAAAGCAGATCATATTTCTAAAAAAAGTTGAAATGTTTTATTTGTAAACATTTTTCATAAAAAAATATTATTTTCGGAATTAAAGAAAGGAAAAATTTTTTGAAATAAATTAATTGTCAAAAATATCCTTATAATTTCGACTTTTAAAGTGGCAATTATTAAAATTTTTGAGAAAAAGAGTCAACATTTCTAGAAGAGTTTCAAAATTTCGAAATTAAAATTAATCAAAATGTTGAAAAAAAGTCATTAACAATTTACTGTTTTAATTTAATTTTTTTTTTAGTAATTTTGAAGTTCCAGTGAAATTTCAAAAATCAAATATTCCAGCTTGAAGCCAATTTTTTGTGATTAAAATTCAAATGTTGGCAAGTTATTTGTACATAAAATGCAAGTTTTTTTGGGAAATTTGTTTTAAAACTTTGCACAATTTTAAAAATGGAAATTTTGTTTTTAATTTTTTTTAGTTCAAGTTTTATTTCGAAATTTTTCCAAAAAATGTAAATTTAAAAAGAAAAAGATTACCACTTTTCAAAAATAAAGCTAAAGTTATTAGAAAAGTCTAACTTTTAAAAAAATAGTCAAATCTTACAAAATTTGGAAATTTTCATAAAAAGTCAAATTTTTTAAAGAAAATAAAGATTTTTAACTTTTAAAACGGTCGACATTTTCGATAATTTCGGGAATATGAATAAAAGACAAATTTTCGGAAAAATATCGACAATTAAAATAAATTGCAGAGTTTTTAATTAAATTTTCAAAGAAGCTGAATTTTTTGAATATTGGAGAAAACTCAAAATTATCGAAAAATTCGTAGATATCAAATAAGTTGAAATTTTGAAAAGGTAAGTATTTTGAAAAGGGTCGAAATTTTCAATAGTTCAAGTTTAAAACGAATCTTTTCTTTTAAGGCGAAGATTTAACTTGAAATGTTTAAAAAAAATTGTAAATAAAATTTTAAAGAAAGTTCGAAAATTTCAAAAAAAAATCAAATTTTCAAAAAGAGTAGAAATTTTGAAAAAAATGTCGAAGTTTTGAAATAGGAGTCGTAATTTTACGAAATATTAGTCGAAAATTTCAATAAAAGGTTTAAGAAATGTGTGACTTAAAAAAATCGCAATTTTCAAATAAAGGATCGACAGTTTTCAAAAAATGTTACAATTTTGAAAATAGTTGAAATTCAAAAAATAACAAAATTTTTAAATTTTCCAAAAATTTTAAATTTTGAAAAATTCGAATATTTAAAAAAGCCCCGAATTTTCAACAAAGTGGGAATTAAAATAAAAAGTTGAAAATTTCACAAAAGTGCAAAATTCGGAAAAGGTTAAATTTTTTAATAAAGGAAGTCGAAATTTGTTGACAAGGCGAAAATTTTCAAAATCTTTCAAATTTCTAAAAAAAGTCAAAATTTTGTAAAAGAACAATTTTTCAAAAAAAAGGTTGTAATTTAAGGTCGAAATTATAAAAAATATCAAAATTTGCAAAAGATTTGATAATTTTTATCGAATTTACGAAATTTTAAAAAAGTTTAAATTTTGAATAGTTGGGAAATTTGCACTCAACTTTTCAATAAAAATCAAAATTTTCGAAACCGCAATATTGAAAAACAAATGATAATTATCAGATATCGAGGTTTTCAAAAGTCGAAATATTGAGAAGTTAAAATTTTGGAAAAGGTTTACATTTTTGGTAGTTAAAATTTTATATCAAAGTGGAACATTGTTTTAAAGTTGAAATTTTAGGTCAAAAAAATTAAGATTTTGAAAAAATGTCAAACATTTCATGGAATTTCAAAATTTTCAAAAAAAATCGAAATTTTGAAAGAATTTCGAAAATTAAGACGTAGTGAAATTTTCAACAAAAAATAAACGAAATTTTGCAAAAAAAAATCGAAATTTTGAAAAATAGTTGACATCTAAATAAAAACCAGTCGAAATTACTAAGAATCAATATTTTCAATAAAAAAATTATAATTTCCCCAGAAAAAAAAATATAAACAAAGATGAAATTTAGAAAAAAGTCGAAAATTTAAAAAGTCAAAAGTCCAGCTTTGAAAAAACTTACATTTTCCGAAAAAGTAGGAATTTTCAAATGATAAAAAATAAAAAATATATATATTAATTTTTTTTAAAATATTACAAAATAACAGAACACCGAAAAGTCTAAATATTTACGAAAATACGGACATTTTTAAAAGAGTATTCACAGTTTTTCAGAAAAGTCAATACTTAAAAATAAAATAAGATCGAGATTACAAGAAAAAATCTAAATTTTGCAATACAGTTGAAATTTGGAAAAAGTCCAACCTTTCAAAAAACGAGACTTATCAAAGGTTTTCATTGTAAAGTTTTCAAAGAAATCTTAAATCTTCGAAAAGTAACGTTTTGAAAATGTCGAAATTTTTAGTCGAAATCTTAAAAATTTTAAAACACTTAACATTGTCGCAGCACCCCAATTAGTTTTGACTACGAGCCGCCACTGTTTACGACAAAGAAACAGTTCCAAATGAGCACAAATGCAATTAATAGATTTAAAAAACAACACCAATTTGAGGATCAAATTTCACAATAAGAATATTCAAAAATTCTAGTAAGATAACCTATAAGATTAGTCAGGTATTCAATGCAAATCATGAAATATTTTGAACATAAGCGTAGGCATGATTTTCTTCAAGGGAGGGGCAACAATCATTCTGAAAAATTCATAGACAAAAAAGAAAACCTTCTGGCTAAGTAATGTATATTTTCACTAAATGGCATTTCCAGATAAAATCGAAATTTCAAAAAGCCCAATCTTAAGAAAAAACCTTTCGAAGAATTTGCCGAAATTTCGAAGAAGTGAAAATGCAAAAATGGCGAAATTTCCAAAAGTCAATTTTGGTTAAAAAGGCGGTAATTTCCTGAACAAGTCGAATTCAGGTAAAAAAATTGCAACTTTTAAAAATATTCTCCCAGAATTTTTATTTTGTTTCGATTTTGCCAGATTCTTGAACGTTTTTCACAAATTTTCCTAAAAGTATTGTTCTCAGATTTTTAGATTTCTATTAAAATTTCTATTTAATTTAAAAAAAAAATAACCGAAATTTGTGAAAAAGTCTCAATCTTTAGAAGAAATTCAATTTTAAATGAAAATCAGGAAACAGATAATATCGAATTTTGAGACAGAAGTTAAAATTTGGAAAATAAGATAAATTTCGGACAAGTTGAAATTATCGAGAATCAAATGAAAAAAAAAATCAGAAAACAAAGATTTCAAAGAAAAATCATGGTATTTGAAAATTACGTTGCAATTTCCAGAAAAATATCAAACTTTCTATATAATATTTCAAATTTCCAAAAGAAAGTCCAATTTTAAGAGGGAAATTGAAAAAGTTGGAATTTTCAATAAATCATATAAAAATAAAAACCTAACCTTCCTCAAAAACTCGAGAAAAAGTTGGAATTTTCAATAAATCATATAAAAATAAAACCTAACCTTCCTCAAAAACTCGAGAAATGTTTAAAATTTGACAAAGTCAACATTTTTTAAGGTCTATATTTGTGAAAAGGCGCAATTTTCAGAAAAAGTCGAATTTTGAGAAAGAAAATCGCAATTTTCAAAAACATTGTTCCCAAAATTTATAATCCAGTAAAGATGTTGAATTTACAAAAAATCTTTTTCTCGAAATCCCCAAAAATATTTTTTGCAACATTTTTATTAACAATCCGATCTAATTTAGAAAAAAAGTGAACATTTTTAGAACCATAGAACCATTCGAGCTAAAAGTCGTAATTTGTTGAAAACGACAAATATTCAGAAAAATGACAAAATTTGGAAGTACATAAATAAAGCATTTTTGAGAAAGTTCAAAAGGTAGGATTTTGTAAATAAAATCGAAATCTCAAAAAAAGACAAATTTTGAAGTTCAGGCGAATTTTAGTTAAAGACTATTTTAGGAAAATTTCAATTTTTTAAAAGAAAAGACGAATTTACCAGGAATAAAAAAACTTGGGTATAGAAATATGAAATATCGGATGTTTAGACAAAAATTAGGATTTCTTGAAAAAGGCAAACTTTAGGAAACCATATGCAAGTAGAATACAACATAGACTGCAAATTCATGCAGCCCTCCAGGAAAACCAGTCAAAATTTTAAAAAAAATCAGAATCTAAAAGATGAACATTTTCAGCTGAATATTCAGAACGATATCGAATTTTGAAAAAAAAGCGAAATTTCGAGAAAACTTCGAAATGAACCAAAAATTTTGCGAAGTCAAATTTAAAAAAAGTCGAAATTTAAAAAAATATTTAAAACCCTGAAAAAAAGATCATATTACGAAAGAACTTTTGCGAAAAAGATCTAAATTTTGAAAAAAAAAATGTTTAATCTTAGTGAAATTTTGAAATCAGATTTCTCGAAATTTTGAAAAGACCAACTTTAAGAAAAAAATCGAATATATATTTTCTCTTGACTCCCCAAGTCAGAGAAAGACAGGCGCCCTCAACGGGCGTCGGAAAATGTCAAATATTGTGATATATATATTAAAATTTTGACAAACATGTTGAAATTTCCAGAAATTTGGATTAAAAGGGTTGAAATTTACAAGAAAAATTTCTTGGCAATTTTCGTCCTTTCAGAGAAATCCAAAAAAATATACTTCTTTATCAGAAGATCCATCAGATTTTAAGGAAAAGGCAAATTTTAATAAACAAGGTGAAATTTTTAGAATTAAAAAAGTCGAAATTTTTAGAAAAGTCAATTTTGAGAAATGGCGAAATTTCAGAAAAAAAAAAAACGAACTTTTAAATTCGAAATTTTGACAGTCATGTTTCATAAAAGAAATTGAATTTTATGAACAAATTCCAAATTTCACGAGAAAACGATGAATTTGTAAAAAAATTTGAGAAAAAGATGGAAATTTCGAAAAACTATTTCAAGGAAAGATGAATTCTAAAGAATTGGAAAAGTCGTCTTTTTTTTAAAGTAGAAGAAAATCCGTTAAGGACATCTGGGAAGATACCCAGATAGTGTCGGACTTCCGCTCAACCTACGGGTACCGACTAAAACCCCCTACTTCTTCGGGCCAGGACCCTTGGCTCCCAATCTCCGTCGGAACAATACAGTAGTGCTGGAGCACTATTGTAAGCTGTTTTTCCTGAAACATAAGAAACAAACAAAATAAAAATTTCCAAAATGGAAGTCGTAGCCTAGAGCACCATCCTTGGTCTTCTAATCCTGATTGGGACGTTTGGATCGTAATCCACTGACTGTCGAACTAGTTCGTTGGGATGCGTTTCCGATCTCACCATCGCCCTGGAATTAATTTCCCTAAGAAAATCTCTTACCAAAGGTAGTTCAGCTTCCCTATGAGGTTGATTGTTTCTCACAAACCATGGAGCATCCATGGCTTGTCTTAGAAAGATGTTCTGGAACACCTGGAGTTTCTTCATCTGATTATCCGTCGCCTGTGACTAAGCTACAGATGCGTAGGTCATCGCTGGTCTTATGATTGATTCGTATAGTAACACTTTAAGTCCAATGGACAGGTTACTATTTCTACCAATCATCGCTTGCAGTAGTCCCTTCAGCATTTTGGCTTTGAACATTGCATAGTTGATGTGTGCCTGGAATGTAAGTCTTTTATCAAAAATTACACCTAGATACTTTGCCTGAAGTTTCCAGTCGACGTTTTGCCCATGAACATTTACATTTTCATATGGTTGAAGTCTTCGTCGGGTAAAAAAGACTGCTTGGACCTTGTTGACTTGGATTCTCCATTGACCGAAGTAATTTAGTAGACTGTCTGTTGCCTCCTAAAGTCGGCTGGTGACCAACTCTGGACTGTAAGAGTACGCCACCAAAGCTGTGTCGTCTGCATAACTTGCCAATAAGGTGTGGTCGATTATTGGATTGGTTCTCGGGATGTCTGCTGTGAACAGAGAATACAGTAGAGGTGACAAGGCAGAGCCTTGAGGCACCCCATACTGTAGCCCAAACTGGTTTGATAGTTCCTGTCCCACCTTTGCTCTGAATGAGCGATGGGCCAGGAACGAGCTTACCATTTGAACCGTTGTTAGAGGTATTCCAAACTGGTGCATCTTGTAGACTAGTCCTTAGTGCCAAACTGTGTCAAATGCTTTGGAAATATTGAAGAAAATAGCTCCAACTACCTGGTTTCAGATCATGTGTTGAGTGATTGTTTTAACCACTCTCAGCAGCTGGTCTGAGGTAGAGTGTATAAGTTGGAACCCAAATTGTTCCTTAGGAATTATGTCGCGATGGTTGATGATATTCTGCAGACGCTTCCTTAAAATCCTTTCCGCCACCTTACCCAAGTTAGATAAGAGGTTGATTGGCCTGTAATTTTGGAAAAATTCTCATCCTTGCCTGGCTTAGAAATGAAAATAACGTTTGCAGTCTTCCATCTTGTGAGAAAATATCGGTACTTGAACATAGAATTGACTATTGCTGCACGGTATTTGACAGCTTGCTCCGGAAGAGACTTCAGAGCTTGGTTTGGAATTCCGTCTGGACCTGAAGACTTTTTGACGTTTAGCATACGCAGAAAGCTTTGAATTTCCTCCTCGTTAGTCGGTTGGATGACGTCGTCTTTGTCTGGCACTTCCTCCTGAAGAACTTGAACCCCTTCTTCCACTTCCTCTACGAAGTCTAAGTTCACTTCTTCAAGTGTGGCCTGACAGTGTCGTTCAAAGGTCTCAGCAAAAGCTGCGGCCTTATCCTGATCTGAGTAAACCATTCCTTGAGGTCCGTGTATCGGTGGGATAGGTTTCCTATCTCCTCTTAGAGCGTTGGCTGTGCTCCAGAGATCTGATGCAGTTTCGAGATTGCAACTTCTTAGGTGTTCTTGAAACTTGGAAATTTTGTGCTCTCGGAGCTCATACCTGAGCTCGTGGATGAGCCTGTTGACTTCCGCCTTATCTGCTTACAGATTGGTCAGTCTTGCTCTCTTTCTGACACGATTTTTTCTTTTAATCAACTCCACCAAGTGATTTGGCAGTGGTTCCCTTCCTTCTATACGCCGGAAAGTTTTGGTCGCTACCAGAATTGAATCTGTTGTGATGATTTCCAGTCTTTCCAACGCTGAGTTAATGTCATCGCTCCAGGCTCTTCCAAGTTTGCTGCTAGATACTCCCTGAACTGTGTCCAGTAGGGTGGTCCTTATTTAGAAAATGTTCGAATTTTTTTCCACGATAGTCCTAAATCGGTTCCAAATATATAAAAAAAAGTCATGCCAAGTTATAGCTCTTAATTTTAATATCAACCCGGCCCCCCCGATAGCCAAAGTTTTAAATGGAAATAACATAGGAAAAGTTCTGTTAATACTTTGTAATTTTTTATCCCATAAACCAAAAAACATATCATGTCGACAAATAATTATTTTTATAGAAAATTTACCGCTCTACAAAAAAGGTCTCTTGTGATTTTTGGCTAACTTGACTGGTTTAAAAGTTATTCGAGGTTAAAATAAAAGTTCTAGTCAATCTAATGGTTTTTTTCGTTTTTATCGTCATTTTATGATTCAAAAATGAAAAAAGAGTTATAATTTATATTTCAAACAAATTTTCTTACCTTGACGTATGCTCTGAAAGAAAAGTATTAATGAATTGAAAAAATTTATTATTAAAATTTCAATGACTTGAAAGAAAATACCAATATTATCATTTTTTTTTTTTTAATCACATACTTTTATGAAGTTGTTACATTAGTTTTCTTTAGCGCATCAGGAAACATTTGACAATGATCTTTAACTAATTGTAATACAAATTGCATTTGTTTTTCATCTTTGGTATAATGTTTACAAAAATCTTGCACTAGTTTAACTCCTCTCTCAGCACAGTCATTTACAACCGATAGTTTTTCGACAAACCGTAATGCAGTTTTGTAGCTTTCATTTTCAGCCCATTCAGAAGGATGAATTTGTAAAAATTCTGTTTGTAACTCAAATCTTTCAAAAAATTTGATCGATTCTGCAGTTACAAAAAAATCGATATCGTTGTACAATAAATCGTTTATATTCTTGCTTTGAAAGCGTTTTACGCTACATTTTTCACTAGTATAATCCAGCTCTTCTTCCGGAATAATATCAATTGAAATATTGTCTTCTTCTGTATGCAGCTTAGCCACAATTTTTAATTTGGTTTCTAATGGAACATCATCGAAAATTGCGATGATCGCTAACTCTGGCGATAAGTACCATAGATGATTCATAAATCTATTAATTGCTACAGTAGCAAGATTACTGTTGATCGCCTTAAAGTTGTGTAGCTCTTTTATAAATTGTAGATCATGGTACGGAGCTTTTACACTATTAGATGATAAATACCAAGCTTTAACATAAACAGTTGTCACAAAAACACATATTTGTCGAAGTTTATTGTCTTCACCTTTTTTCAACGATAACTGTTCACGAAACAGGTACATTTTCAGCACGTAAATAGCTTTTGCCATCCACCGTGCATGATGGCAAGCTCCTGGCTTACGAAAACTAAATTTTTCTGGGATAACACCAATGAAGACTAGAGTAAGCTCCAAAAACTCTTTGTAATCATCACGAGGCAGCTTTGTTGTCAGAACTTCAGTGGCAAAAGTTTTTATAGACCTAATTTTTTCTACTGTTAACTCGTTTTTATTTCTTGGATCATCTAATCCTGTTTTGTAATTCAGTTTATTCAAAGTTTCCCATTGCTTTTGAAATCTGATAAAAAGTGGAACATTTGACCCAACATTATTTGGAAAAACAGCTTCGAACACATATCTTAGGACAATTTCGAAAATGTGATGCCTACACGGAAGATATAATAAATCTCTCTCTAATAATTTCTCCAGTAATGCAGCAGCACCATTTCGAATGCCTAAATTTGAAGCAGTAGTATCACAGGATATCGCTTTGACAGAAGTGTCGAATCCCCAATCCAGCAATGTTTCGTGAATAATAGTAGCTTGTGCCTTTCCAGTCCCATCTTCACTCGTTGGTACACCTAACATAATTTCTTTGCCCTCTGACGTAATTATCACTGGTAATCGATGAACGGTTTCGGTATTTAACAAATTAGGTAATAATTTTCCGTCCCAGTGTACAACAATAGATGATAAATTCAAGTCTTGGAAGTGTTTTTTTATTTCTATTGATTTTGACTCTCGCAGAGTTTGTCGTTTTCTTCGAATAGAAGATCGATTGATAATCAAAGAGTTAATATCCACATCTAGTAGGTTTATATCAATAAGTGATTGACAGATAGCAGTTATTATAAATACAGCATCTCTGTCACTTACTTTACATCGATCGAAAGTAGCTACAACTCTATCACTGAGAATATTATAACTTCCTCTTGTTTTTTTTTATTCTGATGATCCGGCAGTAGTAGGAAAGTATATTTCTCCACTAGATGCAGATAGAGCAATTCCCTGGCTAGATAAAAGTTCAACATTTTTGTCTAAAACAAATAAGGACAATAATATGACGAATAAAATATGAACGTGAATAAGTAATAAAAAATCAATTGATTATTTGATTCTCATAATTTACCCAATAATGCTTTTTCTTCATCACTCTTTTTTTTTCGTTTTTCAAAATGAGTTTTTTTGTTTAATTTATTAGAATTATTATCATCGTCATCATATTTTGTTTTAATATTTGCAATAAAACCAATTCGTCATCTGATCTCTGATTAATTAAGAATTCTTTAGAATTTTCATCAATAACTTCAAATACATTTGATGGTGCAATGTCAAATAATTTTTTTAATGAACAAACAAATTCATTTTGTTTTTTTACAGCCACGTCACTCCGATTTTTGTGTTTGACAAGTATGCGCCACTCATCGTACAATTTTTTCAATTTATCTCGGCATCTTTGCATATCTTGAACGGGAATTTGAGCTTTTTTCCAAAACACAATAATTTCATCAATTACTGCAGCGATACTTTCTGGTACAGAAGTATTTAAAATACGTGTATGAAAAAAGAACACTTTTAGAGCTTGCAATTTCGATGGTAATTTATTACCCACTATTTGGACGTCAACATCACCAATTAAAAAGATGTTTTGACGTAAACGTGATAGTTCCATATTTGTCTGATGACTTTAAAATCGAATTGATGAAATTTAAGGATTTAATTAAACAACGAGAAAGCATAACTATTAGTAAATATTCGTGAACGATTTTAATAGAGTTGAGATAATAAATATAGGTCATGAGTACTTTAGAATAAATTGTGATGTGAAAAGTTGAAGTAAAATCTAATAGATGGCGGCATAATCAGTTTCTGAAATGTTTTTATCTTGAAATTTAAATTTGAAACCAGATTGTATCAATATTTTTATCAATCAAAATTAAAATCGTTCAATAATTTGCCAAAAATATTTTGTGTATTTTGAAATTGGAAATATAGTTGAAACTTATGACAGTTCAAAAATAAAAAAAAAATTAGTGTAACTATTATTTTAGGGTCACGGTCACCTTGGAATTTTTCTGGAAAAAAAATCATCAAGATTAAAAATTATAACCCTTTTTTCATTTTTGAATCATAAAATGATGGTAAAAACGAAAAAAAAAACCATTAGATTGACTAGAACTTTGATTTTGACCTCGAATAACTTTTAAACCAGTCAAGTTAGCCAAAAATCATAAGAGACCTTTTTTGTAGAGCGGTAAATTTTCTATAAAAATAATCATTTGTCGACATGATATGTTTATTGGTTTATGGGATAAAAAATTCCAAAGTATTAACAGAACTTTTCCTATGTTATTTCCATTTAAAACTTTGGCTATCGGGGGGGCCGGGTTGATATTAAAATTATGAGCTATAACTTAGCATGATTTTTTTTTTATATATTTGGAACCGATTTAGGACTATCGTGGAAAAAAATTTGAACATTTCCTAAATAAGGACCACCCTAGTGTCCAGTTTGTTTTCTTGCAGGTCTCTGGAGGTTTAAGTCCACGATCATCTCCGGAAAGTCCCCCAAAATAGTTAAAAGGAACTACAGTTCCAGACTAAATAACGTACGACTAGAAAGTTCTGTGCGAGTTGCTGTGGCAAATTTAGCAAAGATACGAGTTCAAAATTCCCATTAGAGTTTGTTTGAAATTTTTTCTATTATGTATTTTAACTAATTAATTTTTATTAGCACTTTTGTTAGTTTTGTTTCGTTAATAGAAACTTAATAATTAGTGTCCATCATTAAATCGAGCGCTCATATTTTCCTCAAATGCGTACCGCACAAAATTTTTAACCTTGTAGTTGGCCCGCTGTAAAAAAAGCTTGCTTATCCCTGGTTTAAATTATGCCTGAAAGATGGAAGCATACAAATCATTAAGGGATATTTTCTGTTCCGAGAGCCTCGCAGAAGTTTTTCGACGATTCCACTTTTCGCATGAAAATAGGCTGACAGCAATAACGAATTGCAAGAGAAAGTGAATGTGAACTGACGAACAGTATGAAATATTTTGAAAAGATTTGTATTATAAACCGGCTAATACTCTAGATCAGAGATGCCCGTAGTAATTATGGGCAAATACGGCTCTGCATTTCATCATTTTGTCAGGAACATGTGGTGGTGTGTGCAGCTTCTTAATTGAGCGCACCTCCGATCGGGGATTGCCAAGTTGGCTCCACATCGAAAGCTGAACGTTTTTCTCGTTTTAGAGTAATGCCCATAATTAAAACGTATAGATATATTAATATAATTAATTTATTTGCGAAATGGGAACGTAGCATGTCTGAATCCGATATATTTATCACTGGCAAGACGAATATCCAAACTAAACCATACGCCTATCCCTAATATATCATTAATTAATCGTTAGAAACAGACTGATATATTCTTAGAATGACTCGACTGAGGACAGCAGCTAAACACACCTACAAGCGACATCAATCAATCCATATCTTTAAAAATAATAACCTGAGTAGCTGCATAATACAAAGTAATAATTCAGAAGCAAGAATACGCGTAATTTGAAAACTGAAGTGGCCGAACAAAAAGCAAGGAAATATATCGTTCCTTCTAATTAGAAACTGCAAAGAAAACTACAATATCTCATCATCCGGGGCCCTAAACAAAGAATATCTGTGCACAAGAGACAGCAATTGTTTCACACTTGCTCTGATCCGAAGTTTCTTTGCTTCATTTTTAAGTAGCACCCTCGTCTTTGACTTATTACTTTGTTTTGTATTGCGCCCCAGTTTTTAATGATGCAAAACGTATATTAGCGGCGAAACCACTGGAAACTGAAAATATACTGTGGGGCCCATCGAACGCAGGATAACATGAGGATCTTCGTTATATGCGGCGATAGAAAATTCATAAGGTGGACCAAGAAGTGCCGAATTTTATGCCCATGATGACTACCAGATGATTTGAGATTTTTGAAGAGAACACTAGTTTGATTTTTGGTAAACTGATTGGTCTAGCGTTATTATCACTCGTTACCATCACGCTAATTTCCGTTACCAGCTTGAGCTGAATGTTAATAGTAATGTATAACATCACATCATGTTGGTTAAGCAATTTAACGTGATGGTCACACGAAACTATCAAACAGTGTACTCCTTATTATCAACTATGTATTTCATTACCAAAAAATATTAGATTCAGTTCCCACACAACTACAGTCATCCAAAGCTACAAATATGTAAAGGCTATACGTCAGTTTGACAATATTTATTTTCCAATCTTTCCAATATTCTGACTTGTTTACTAATGTGAATTACAGTACACATACACTATTAGTTGCTAGTTTCAAGTTTTCACTTCTGTCGGCAATCTTATGACTGCCATATATTTTTTTTTACTTACTTTTTGATTTCAGGTTCTAGAACCTGAAATTTCTGTAAACCATTTTATGATTTTATTTCTTTAAGAAAATCGACGTTTTGTTTCAAAGTCTGCACATAGATAGACTTTTATTAAAAATGTTTACCTTTTACAAAAAAATTTACCTTTGTTCTTGAAATGTTAACTCTAGCGAAATTTGGAATCTTTTTTTTTTAATATTTTGTCCTAATATTTTAACTTAATAATTTAAAAATTATATTTAATAAACTAAATACAATAACGATAATTTTTTTCCTAATTTAAGATCAGTCATTCTGAAATTTTGTTCACAAATTGGTGCCCTGTAAAAAAAACTGTAATTTTTTCAATTATCTTATTTTTCAGGTGGCCGCCAGTAAAATGCATTTTCTCTCGAAGCCAAAGCTCAGTGCTCGGCGGGAAAGATGGCGGGCTATTTGCGGAATAAAATGCAAGTGCATGCCGAAACCGGGCCATAAATTTTAGAGCAATTTAATCAAAAATTGTAACGGGTATGCGAGACGTTTTCGAGTCGTTTCATTTAAAGTCGTAATATTCCATTATCATACATTACTTAAACTCAATCTAAACACATAAATAATACAACGTCCCGCCGACAAATCCGAACAGATAATTGAACTTTTCATTTTCTTAGACGGAGGAGCTTGGCTCACCCCGAAAAGTGGACGAGAAATTAAATTTACGTCATTTCGTCTGCCGCGGCAGCGGCGCCAAGATGCAATATTATTCGATATTTCTTTAACTAACGAAATGGGCGAGACTGAACTGATCTGAATTCTGAAATTCATTTCGCATCCCCTAAAGTTCATTTTTAGTTAACGTGAATTTTCGATATTTTTTTTTGGAAATTTCGCAGTTTTTTTTAGCTTCAGCTTCCCAGATCTCAATTATATTTTATTCAATTTTAATTTGAAGTTTAAAAGCGAAATGTTGAAATAATTTCCCTGCTTATTTCTACATTTCTATATACGATCTCGTATCTCGAGTTTCTCTAGAAATTTGGACCATTTTACTACAACTTCAATTGTCGCGTTGAGCGACTAAAGATAGGAGACAAACGAATGGTTTCGCGTTACCAAAATAGGCCAATTAGAACTACTCGCCAGATAATCCACCCCTACCCTTGAATTTAAATTGAATATTCGAAAATGTGTATACTATAATTATTTAAATGTTGTTGTAAGTTTGATTTTCATTATTCCTATTGTTTCGGTTAGCGAAAATGACCTATATTAAAAAAGAAAAAACTTTGGCAAAATTCTGGTAGGCTAGCAGGCGTCAATTCGAAATGCGCCTGCGAAATAAGCGAGACAGCGGCAATAACGACACGCCGCAAGCGAAACGCTGTCAATTTGGAGGTTATTTGTTTTATTATGAAATTGATTTATCTTTAAGATTTGAATCTCGAACAGGTAACAATACAAAGAAACGATGAACAGCTTTATATTATATAAGAGTGGCTATTTATTTATATAAATAGACGTTAGTTAGTGAGACCTCGATTACAGAGAAGGCAGTTGAAATCTAATGAATTAGGAACTTCAAAAAGGCAATTATGGGGCCGTTGTGAACCGTTTTTAAGAATAAATGAAAAATGTTTTAAACATTTACTCACTTTAATTAAAGCCAGAAGGAGATATTATAAAATTATATGGAGTTTCAAGAGGTATCAATAATTAATACCTTGAAGATTTTTTATTTTTTTTATGACCAAAGTTTAATGCATCCTTTTCATATTGCTGAGTGACATTGCGGCAACATTTTATAAAGAGTTCTTGTACGAAATGTACCTATTTAACAAATGTTTATTGTATGTATTGTGCATTAGATGTTTATTGAAAAATTTAAGCGCGAAATCTCCTTTTTTTCCCCAAATTTTTCCATTAAAGCAAACTTTAGAAACTTCGACAATTTTCGCACTAAGATCACATTTTGACATCATTTTTCTTTTCAAGTTGCAAACATTTTTTCCGTTCCAAAAAAATACACAAATATTATAATTTTGGTTTTGAAAATGATGAGTTTTTCTGAAATTGTGGAAATTTTTTTAAAAGGTTCATGTTTGAAATTTGCAACCAATTTTTATCGAACAATTTAAGCACGAAATTGTGAAACTTTTTTTTTAAATTTCAAAGTTTGTTTTCCAAAAATTTCAACTTCTAACGCGAAATTGTAAAAACATATTTTTTTTAGAACTTTCAAGATATTTATTGATTTTTTAGAAGTGTAGTTGCATTTTAAAAAGCGAAATTTCTTAAATTTATTCATAGAAATTGATTTCATTTCCCCAAATTTTGACCCTAAAGCAAAATTGTCTCTATTTTTACCAGAAATTTCCCGATTTTTTAAAAAAAATTCTACAATTTATTAGAAATTTCAAAGCTTCTTTTTAGCATTTCTACATAAAACGCAAAATTTTTTCACTTTATGCTTTTTAATGTCTTAGATTTATCTTACCGGTTTTAACAATTTGAATAATTTTTAGTTTTAAATGGGGTATATCAATTTTAAAAGTGAAAGCTCTTCAATTTTTGCCAAAAAATGGGTACTTTTTTTCAGAAATTTTTGACTCGAAAGCAAAATTTTTGGAAATTTGAATGCATTTTTACTACTTTTTAATTTTAAGCGGGGAGTATCAACTTTAAAAGTGAAATTTTTCCAATTTTTTACTAGAAATGGGTAGTTTTTTTATAGAACTTTTGACTCAAAAGCAAATTTTTTTCAAATTTGAATGCATTGTACTAATTTTTAGGTTTAAGTGAAGAGATTCAATTTCAAAGGTAAAATTTCTCCAATTTTTTACTAAAAATGGGTACTTTTTTTCAGAAATGTTGACTCAAAAGGCAAAGTTTTTGGAAATTTGAATGCATTTTTATTAATTTTTAGTTTTAAGCAATGATTGTCGACTTTAAAAGTGAATTTTTTGCAATTTTCTACTAGAAATGAGTAGCTTTTTTTCAGTAATTTTGACTCAATAGCAAAATTTTTGGAAATTTGAATGCATTTTAATTTTTAGTTTTAAAGTGGGGTCTCTCAATTTCAAAATAAAAACTTCTCTAATTTCTTACTGGAAATCGATACCTTTTTTCAGAAATTTTCACTCAAAGGCAAAATTTTTAGAATCTCTGAATGCATTTTTAATCATTTTTAGTTTTAAGTGGGCATATTCAATTTTAAAAATAAAACTTCTCCAATTTTTTACTAGAAATGGGTACTTTTTTCCAGGAATTTTGACTCGAAAACAATATTTTTGGAAATTTGAATGTGTTTTTACTAATTTTTAGTTTTAAGTGCGGGTGTATTAACTTTAAAAGAAAAATTTTTCCAATTTTTTAATAGAAATACAAAAATTTTGACTCAAAAAAAAAATTTTTTATTTGAATGCATTTTCTGATTTCTAGTTTTAAGTGGAGAGATTCAATTTCCAAAATAAAATTTCTCTAATTTTGTTACTAGAATGGGCACTTTTTTTCCAGAAATTCTGACTGAAGAGCAAAGTTTTTGAAAATTTGAATGCATTTTTACTAATTTTTAGTTTTAAGCAAGAATTTTCAATTTTAGAAGTGAAATTTTTTCAATTTTCTACTAGAAATGAATAATCTTTTTTTCAGAAATTTTGACTCAAAGGCAATTTTTTTTGAAATTTGATTGCATTTGTACCAATTTTTAGTTTTAACTGGGGTGTATCAATTTAAGATGTAAAATATTTCCAATTTTCTTACTAGAAATGGGTACTTTTTTTCCAGAAATTTTCACTCAAAAGCAAAATATTTAGAAATTTGAATGCATTTTTACTATTTTTTAGTTTTAAACGAGAAGTATCAAAGGCAAAATATTCAATTTTTTACCAGAAATTAGGTAGTTTTTTTGAAAAGTTTTTCCTCAAAAGCAAAATTTTTGAAATTTGAGTGTATTTTTACTAATTTTTGGTTTTAAGTGGGGTACATCAATTTCAAAAGTACAATTTCTTCAATTTTTTCGCAAGAAATGGGTACTTTTTGTCGACGAAATTTTGAATGAAAATCAAAATTTTTTGAAATCTAGATGCATTTTTACTAATTTTTAGATTTAAGAGGAGAGCATCAACTTTAAAAGTAAAATGTTTCTAATTTTCTACCAGAAGTGGGTACATTTTTTATCCAGAAATTTTGATTCAAAAGCTAAATATTTGGAAATTTGAATGCATTTTTACTAATTTTTAGTTTTAAGCTGGGAATATCAACTTTAAAAGTAAAATTTTCCACTTTTTAACTAGAAATGAGCAGTTTTTTTCCAGAAATTTTCAATCAAAAGTAAAATTTTTTGAAATTTAAATATATTTTTACTAATCTTTAGTTTTAAGAGGGGTTTATCAATTTTAAACGTAAAATCTCTTTAATTTATTTACTATAAATGGGTACTTTTTTCCCAGAAATTCTGACTGGAAAGCAAAATTTTTTAGAAATTTGATTGCATTTTTACTAATTTTTAGTTTAGAGCGTGGAGTACCAACTTTAAAATTAAATGTTTATAAATTTTTTACTAGAAATGGGTAGTTTTTTTCAAAATGTAGATTCAAAAGCAAAATTTTTTGAAATTTGAATGCATTTTTACAAATTTTTAGTTTTAAGTGGGGATATTCAGTTTCAAAAATAAAACTTCTTTAATTTTTTACTAGAAATGAGTCATTTTTTCCAGAAATTTTGTGCCAAAAACAAAATGGCTTAGAAATTTGAATGCATTTTTACTAACTTTTGTTACTAGAAATGGGTAGTTTTTTTTTCAAAAATTTTGACTCAAAACCAAAATTTTTTAAAATTTGAATGCATTTTAACTAATTTTTCGTTTTAAATAGGGTGTTTCAATCTCAAAGGTAAAACTTCTTCAATTTTTTACCAGAAAATTTTTAGAAATTTGAATGAATTTTTATTAATTTCTAGTTTTAAGTGAGGAAAATCAACTTTAAAAGTAAAACTTTCTCAATATTTTACTTGAAATGGGTAGTCCTTTTTCAGAAATTTTGACTGAAAAGCAAAATTTTTTCAAATTTGAATGCATTTTTACTAATTTTTTGTTTTAAGCAGGGAATGTCAACTTTAAATGAATAATTTTTCCAATTTTTTATTAGGAATGAGTAGCTTTTTTCAGAAATGTTGACTCAAAAGCAACCTTTTTTGAAATTTGAATGCATTTTTACTAATTTTCAGTTTTATGTGAGGTTTATTAATTCCAAAGATGGAACTTCTTCAATTTCTTACTGGAAATTGGTACTTTTTTTCCAGAAATATTGACTCAGAAGCAAAATTTTTAGAAATCTGAATGCATTTTTAAAAATTTTCAGTATTAAGTGAAGATAACAATTTTAAAAATAAAATCTTCCCAATTTTTTACTTGAAATAGGTAGTTCTTTCTTTAGAAATTTTAAATCAAAAGAAAAATGTTTAGAAATCAACTTTAAAAGTGAAATTTTCCCAATTGTTTACTAGAAATGGGTAGTTTTTTTTCAGAAATGTTGACTCAAAGGTAAAATTTTTTGGAATTTGAATGCATTTTTCATAGTTTTTAGCTTCAAGTGAGGAAATTCAATTTTAAAAGTAAAATTTCTCCAATTTGTTCCTAGAAATAAATAATTTTTTTCCAGAAATTGTTATCCAAAAGCAAAATTTTTGCAATTTTTCTATATAAAGTTATTAAAATGTTTAAATTTAAAACATTTCATGAAATTTTTAGCAAATTTCTTCTTATTTTTAGAAGTTTCGATTTCTATTTAACTTTTAATCATTAAACAAAAAATCTTGTTGGTTTATTATTAATTTCTCAGATTTCTCAAAAAGTTTTGTTTTTTAAAAATAAATTCCTTGACAAGTTTTCACTTTGAATGTCAATAAACCATAAAATATGTATAAGGAAAATTGTCAAAGTTTCCCTTTTTTAAATTTATTGTCAAATTTCCACATTTTTTTTGAACTTCCGATAATATTTTTGAAATGTTGCATTTAGGTAAAGGACAATGTCAATAAATTTTGTTTTTAAAAGACTTAAATTAATTTGATAAAATTTAACTTTAAAGCGCAATTTCATTTTTTTACAAAATTGAAAATTTTTCCACCTGATCAAATTTCTGTAACATTTTTTTTCCCAAATCGGTGAAGTTTAATCCCACAATTTCAACTGTCAACACAAAAGTGTCAACAGAATATTTGTTCAAGAGATGAAAATTCAAAATTTTTTTTAAATGCGGGGATGTGTCTGGGAATCAAAATACAGATCTTGTTCCCTGAAACCAAGAACGAATGAAAAACACAACAGAGGTTGCTCTTTGCGTTTCAATAGTCAAGCTATCTTCTTCAGAGAGATTATGTATTTCAATTTTTGAAGATAACCAAGGACCAGTGCGTTCCACTAAAATTCTGGAAATGTCATCAATATTTTTCCAAAATCTGTGAAGATTCGCTTGGTGTTGAATTTGTTTTCGGAAATTCAACTACAAACGCGAAGTATAATCCCAAAATTGCAACTTGAAACATGAAGTGTCAACAGCATATTTGCTCAAGCGGTGAAAATTCGAGATCTTATTTTAAATGCGAGGATTTGTCTGGAAATGTCATCAATATTTTTCGAAAAACTGTGAAGCTTTGCTTGGTGTTGATTTTTTTTAGAATTTCAACTACAAACCAGTTTTTTTTATTTTAACTTACCTAGCCCAGTTTGAAAGATATTTAAATTATTGTTTAAATAAATGAAATTGTTTTACTTTTGAAAAACATTTTTTGACACACGACCATAAAGTAAATAGGTAAATTTAGACTTCCAAAATACAAAGATTTTTTTTTGTTAGATAAATTAATTGATAAATGTTGCCAAATTTTTATTTAAATACCGAGAATTTTTATTGAAATTTTCGATTAAACACAATTTTTGTTTAACGATTTTAAAGCCGTTTCTCCTAATTTTGACAATCAAGTCAAAATTTGGACAATTTTTTTTAGTATCGTTTAGATTTTTGATAGCGAAGTTTTTGGTGTAAATTTCTACATTATACAAACAAAATTTCTTCATGTTATTTTAGGTATTTCTTAAGTTGTTTTAAAAACTTTTAATTTAACTGCCAAACTTTTTTCAAATGTCGATGATTTTTTATTTAATTTAAGTTGCGAAATTTCGACCTTTTTTTATTTGCATTTAGATTTTTGATAGCGAAGTTTTTGGTATAAATTTCTATATTTTACAAAAAAAATTTCTTCACTTTATTTTAGGTACTTTTAGGTAGTTTTTTCAGAAATTTAATTTAACCGTCTAATTTTTTCAAATGTCGATGATATTTTATTTAGTTTAAGAAGCAAAATTTCGACATTTTTTTAATATCGTTTAGATTTTTGATATCGAAGTTTTTGGTGTAAATTTCTACATTATACAAACAAAATTAATTCATTTTATTTAAGGTTTTTCTTAAGTTTTTTTAGAAACTTTTAATTTAACCGCTAAACTTTTTTCAAATGTCGATGATTTTTTATTTAATTTAAAAAGCAAAATTTCAACATTTTTTTTATTATCGTTTAGATTTTTGATAGCTAAATTTTTGGTGCAAATTTCTACATTACACAAACAAAATTTTTTTAAGTTATTAGAGGTATTTCCTGAGTTCTTTTTAGAAACTTTTAATTTAACCGTCAAACTTTTTTCAAATGTCGATGATTATTTATTTAATTTAATTAGCGAAATTTCGACTTTTTTTTTATTTTCGTTTAGATTTTTGATAGCGAAATTTTTGGTGTAAATTTCTACATTTTACAAAAAAAAAATTCTATTTTATTTCAGATATTTCTTAAGTTTGTTTTAGAATTTAATAATTTAACCGCCAAACTATTTTCAAATGGCGATCATTTTTCATTTAATTTAAGAAGCAAAATTTCGACATTTTTTTTGTTAGAAACCTCTAAGATTTTTCTCGTAGTGACTTTAAGCGCAAAATTTTAAATTTAAATTGCAAAATGTCAAATTTATTTCGGAAATTCAACTTTATAAATGGACATTACCCGAAATAATGCAGAATTGCACCACATACATTGAGATAAATTCACTAGGACCTATATATTTCACCCAATAGGAATCGAGTCCTAAACTTTATACAAGCTATTTAACGCTTGTTGTATCTAATACTTGTTAGGTAGTTTATCAGGTGAAAGCTAAGGGAGTAATTACATTATAAATCTAAGGGACAAAGGCAATGAACACAGCAGCATCGAGTTGTCCCGATCTTGATGCGTAAAGGATGCGTGACTACGGAAGAAAATACGAAATTCCAATTTACAGGAAATTGCAACAAAAGCTTATAAATTCGATAGAAAAAGTATAAATTTCTAATAAAAGTTTTAACGCTCAACGAGAGTCGAAGTGAAACCTAGAAATAAAAGTTGAGATTTTGACGTCAGGCCCAAAAATTTCAAGACAAAAATGGAGATTTCAGTGTTAAAGTCTAAATTTTGAAATGACCAAAATTTCAAATAAACGTTCTATAATGAAGCAGTCGAACGTGCTACAGTCGAAAATATTTATAACCAACAACCGTAAGTATTGGTGGGTTAAGGAAATAGATGGGTATTGTAACAGGTAATAATGCCTAAAGTGAAGAAGAAGAAGAAACAGAAGCAGAAGCATAAGAAGAAGAAGAAGAATAAGAAGAAGAAGACCAACAACCCTTTTCGTCCGTCCTTGACTTGATCTGTATAGTCTTTATAAATATTATCAACTAATAGCATTAATCGGCCCCATAAGTACTCAAGAAATATGAATCTCACTGAGTAACTTGTAACTGACATTCGAGGAATATTTTGATACAAGCTAATCGAAACAAGTTTAAAGTCGGAATTTAAACTTTTTTCTTAACGTGTCTATACACAATAGAAAATGCGAAGCGCTCTCTAAAGCCCTCTAATTATTGCAACCCTAATTATGAACTTTCTATTAAAGGGAACAATAATTGGTTTCGATGTTTCAATACGGCTTGTTGCGGAAGCGCCGTATAATGCTACCACTTGGGTCCTTTGGAGAAATTTAATTTTTCTTTCGATATGTAATATTTTAGCCTTAATATAACACCTCCGCGCGAAGATTTATGGTAAATAAGCTTGCCGATCCAAAGTGAAAACTCCTCTATGTAGTATTTCCCTTTCTGACGCATGTAAATTTTCACAATCTCTCATTTTTCTTTATCCGAGGCAGGGGAAAGTTTGGAATTAACATTATATTTTCAGAACTCTGCCTTGTACTGTAATATTTATTGTCACTTTGGAAAATTGCTCTTTGGTGAGAGGTAATACAGAGAGAATCAATTGCAAACATTTGGCCATTAAAGTGATGCATGTTACTTATTTATAAAATCGAGAATTATTTTAACTATAAATTTTAAATTTTGAGTTTAAGCATGAACTTTCTATAAAAAATAGAAAAATGTAAAATTTCAAGAAAACGAATTTGAGATTAAGATTAATAATTTGGGAGAAATTTTCTTTTTCTAAAACTTGCGTTAGAGTTTTGTAAGAAGCAACTAAAAGTAAAATCTATTTAATATTTCGTCACCTGTGCTTTAAAGTCGAGGAGAATCCTCCTCACTATGCGTTGTCAAGCATTGAAGTACCAACCTTAGGAAGAATAGAAGGTTCTGCGCGGAGTATCTAGCAGCAAACTTGGAAGAGCCTGGAGAGATCAACACAAACGATGACCTCAACGCAATGGTGGAAAGACTCGAAATCACTATAACAGATTCAATTCTGGCAGCGATTCAAAACTTTCCGGCGTATAGAAGGAAGGGAACCACTGCCAAAGCACTTGGTGGAGCCGATTAGAAGGAAAAATCGTGCCAGGAAGAAAGTAAGACGGACCAATCTGCAAACAGATAAGGCGGAAGTCAACATATTCATCCACGAGCTCACGAGCTATGGAAAAGCATGGTGAGACTAAGGATTGTGGCATTGGATACCTTAAAGGCTTTCGACAGAGTCTGGCGCCGATTTCTTCTCGCCAAACTAACATCTTATGGTCTTCCTCCAGGACTCTGTCATTTGATATCCAATTTTCTAGCTGACAGATCTCTTCAGGTTGTCGTCGATGGCATCTCATCCTCGACATTTGCGATTAACGCAGGGGTGCCTCAGGGGTATGTTCTGTCGCCTACTCTATTTCTGTTACACATAAACGATCTCTAAGCTTCAACTTTCAATCATATATACAGCTACGGCAGATGATAGTAACCTTGTGTCATCTTTTTTCTCCGACAAACCATTATCTATCGCTTGCTTCAGATCGACTAAGGAAACAGCAGATACAGGACAATTAATCGGATTCTCGGGATTTTTCCTAAATGGATTAAGAGAAATTTGGTCGACTTCAACGCACCAAAAACTCAGGCCTAGGTTTCTCTAAGAAAACATCAAGGGATAATGCAATAGACATACTAATGGACGGTAAAATCCTTCCCATAAGATCTAATCTATCTATCCTAGGAAGTAAATGCGAGCACTAACTTCTCTTGGGACGATCATGTAGCGCGCCATTGCCAAATGGGCCTCTTAGAAGCTAGGCTTTCTTTTTAGAGCTAAAAAGTACTTCACATCTCATCAGCTATTTACACTATACAAAGCTCAAGTTAGGCTAACACTAGAATAGTGTTCTCATGTTTGGAGTTCAGCTCCAAAATACACTTTATCTCTCTTGGATTCAATTCAAAGAGCGATTCGCCTAATTGATGACGAGAGTCTGACCGATTCTCTCGAAACACTAGAGCACAGGCCTATGGCTGGTGACTTGGCTTTTTTCTACAAGTACTATCATGGAAGATGCTCGCAGGAACTAATAGGATTGATCCCCCTAAGGGCAAGATTCTTAAGGCATACTAAGACAGTCGGACACAGTAAATTCCTGTGCGGTCCAGCTTGACACAGTGAGGACTTCTGTATACGGAGACTCTTTATTCTATAGAACTTCCAAATTATGGAACTTGTTACCGAAATGAATTTCCCAAAAATTACAACCTATCCTTGTTAAGGAAGGCGGTTTATCGCCATCTATCCTTATTTCCGCATCCTACTCGCAGTGCTTTGAAAGCATAATGCGGTTACCCTTTGCGACGTGGATTACACTAAAAAAACTATGAGCTTCGACGAGCACAAAATTTGTAAATTTCAGGAACACCTAACAAGTTGCAACCTCGAAACTCCATCAGATCTCTGGCGCACAGCCAAAGCTCTAAGAGGAGATAGGAAATTTATCCCACTAATAACAGACCTCAAGGAATGGCTTACTCAGATCAGAATAAGGCCGCAGCTTTCGCTTAGACCTTTGGACGACATTGTTAGGCCACACTTGAAGAAGTGGACTTAGACTTCTTCATCCAACCGACTAACGAGAAGGCTCCAAAGCTTCTGCGCAAGTTAAACTTCAGGAAGGCTCCAGGTCTAGACGGAATTCCAAACCAAGCTCTGAAGAATCTTCGGCACCAAGCTGTCAAATACTTTAGAGTAATAGTCAATTCCATGTTTAAATACTGGTATTTTCCCATAAGATGGAAGGCTGCAAACGTTATCTTCATTCCTAAGCCAGGTAAGGATGGAAAATTTTTTGAAAATTACAGGACAAACTGGGTAAGGTGGCAGAAAGGATTTTAAGGAAGCGTTTGCAGAATATCATTAGCGATCGCGACATAATTCCTAAGGAATCATTTAGGTTCCAACCTATGCACCCTACCTCAGACCAGATGCTGAAAGTGGTTGAAACAATCACTCAACGCATGAACTGGAACCATGTAGTTGGAGCTATATTCGATTTCTCCAAGGCATTTGACACAGTTTGGCACCAAAGACTAGTCTACAAGATGCACCAATTTAGAATACATCTAACAATGGTTCAAATGGTAAGCTCGTTCCTGGATCAGCGCTCATTCAGAGCAAAGGTGAGACAGGAACTATTAAACCAGTTTAGGCTACAGTATGAGGTGCCTCAAGACTCTGCCTTGTCACCTCTGCTGTATTCTTTGTTTACAGCAGACATCCCAAGAACCAATCCTACAATCGACCACACCTTATTGGAAATTTATGCAGACGACACAGCTTTGGTGGCGTACTCTTACAGTCCAGAGTTGGTCACCAGGCGATTTCAGGGGGCAACAGAAAGTCTACTAGATTACTTCGGTCAACGGAGAATCCAAGTCAAAGCAGACAAGACCCAAGCAGTATTTTTCACCCGAAGAAAACTTCAACCATACGGACATGTAAATGTTCATGGGGATAACGTCGACTGGAGACTTTAGGCAAAGTATCTAGGTGTAATTTTTAATAAAAGACTTACATTCCAGGCACACATCGATTATGCAATGTCCAAAGCCAAAATGCTGAAGGGACTGCTGCAAGCGATGATTGGTAGAAATAGTAACCTGCCCATTGAACTTGAAATGTTACTATACAAATCAATCATAAGACCAGCGATGACCTACGCATCTGTAGCTTGATCACAGGCGACGGATAATCAGATGAAGAAACTCTAGGTGTTCCAAAACGTCTTTCTAAGACAAGCCATGGACGCTTCATGATTTGTGAGAAACAATCAACTCCATAGGGAAGCTTACCTTTGGTAAGTGATTTTCTTAGGTAAATTAATTCCAGGGCGATGGTGAGATCGGAAACGCATCCCAACGAACTAGTTCGACAGGCAGTGGATTACGATCCCAACATCTCAACCAGGATTAGGAGACCAAGGATGGTCCTCTAGGTTATGACTTCCATTTCGGAAATTTTTGTTTTGTTTGTTTCTTATGCTTCAAGCAAAACAACTTACAATAGTACTCAAGCACTAGCTGTTCCGACGGAGGGATTGGGGACCGTAGTTTGAGCGGAAGTCCGACACTATCCGGGTATCTTTCCAGATGTCCTTAACGGATTTTCCCTTACTTTTACTGCATTTCGAGAATCAGGGTTGAAATTTTCAGTAAACATTAAGGCTGTTAGTAGATGAAGTGAAAAGCTTAAAAGTTAATTTGGAAAATATAAACTGTTCATTTTTTGTCATTTTGAAAAAAACTGGTTATTACTAGTTAGTTACTTAAAAGCAATACGTTAACAATTCGAATCATTAACACAAGCTCACTTAATGCTCTCGTTATTCTATTCAGTAAAAGTATCCTTCTAATCCTTGATAACAGAGAGATCTACTTACCGAGCGAGATGCGAATGGCGCAAATTGAGATGAACAAAATGAGGCTTTAGCATTTATTTAGAGAGTGACCAGCGGACAACATTTTTGCGATAAAAACAACTCGACCGGAAAATTAGATTTGTTAAATGTTCCACGCACATTAGTTTTTGTTTCTGTTTACCGTTGAGCGTTCAGTGTCGCCGCTTCTAAACTTTTAACTACTACTCACTGCGAATTACACGATAAAAGTTCAATGATGTGAAGGTAAATATTAAAAAAATCCTCATCTGTGGTACCTTCAGTTTGATCGACCCTAGACTAGTGGTTAACGGTATCTAAGTGGAAGCATTTTAGCTCGGATGTTAAAATTCAAATCGTGGTAGAAATAATTAATGAACACCTGATATTATAAAGGTTTTTCCCTTTGAAATTATTTTCCATAATATGCGAATGTTCATTTTGCGTCCAATATGTTGGTTATTCAGCGTTCCTTATTTTAATGAAATAATTAAAATTGCATTGTCTGACCAGCCTCAGATGTTTACAGAGAATGCCTTTGTTTTGGTTTTCAACATATAATTTTCCTCATTTTTATGATATAAATTGTTCGTTGAAAGTAGCTCAAAGCTCTTACTGCGTTTAAGCGTATCCCACATCCATTCGAATTAACTCGCTTGTACCTTTATGGATCTTTTTCTCTGACGAGGTCAAGAGTGTCGCCAGGACAATTTGAGTAAAGTGCAAAAATTGAGCTTTCATATAATAATCGGAAGGAAGATAATGCCAATTAAATGTTCTCTAATAAAACCGTTGAACGTGCTACAGTTGAAAATATTCGCAACCAACGGGCGTAGACTATTTTCAGTCTTCTTTGGCCTCTTTGATGGTCGCTGTGAATATAGCCATTAGTTTTGGTTGAACGGACTGGTCCTTGGTTATTCTCAAAAATTGAAATACAAATTTTCTCCCCTGAGGCCAAAAAAGATTAAAAAACAACAATGGTTGCTCTAACGGGTTTTGATAGCCATTTTAAGGCGTTTCGATGGTCATTCTATCATCTTCAGAGAGATACTCACTAGTTAACCGAATAAGCACTCAAAAGACGTGCTTTCCATCGAGTGACTTGTAACTGACTCTCGACTGCATCTTACAAGTGACAATTTTGGTATAAGTATACTAATTAAAGCAATTATTGCTGAGAACTAGATTATGTACGATGCAACTAACGTTACAAGAGTCGCTAGCAAGAATACAAATTTAATCCGAATGAATACATGAAAAATTACCTATCAATACGTTTTATTTCTACGTGACAACTGTGACCACTTCTTATTTATAAGTGAGTATGTTAATCACGCGTTTCGGAAGGTCTGGAACGAGACGAGTCAGTCAAAGGCTCACCAAAGTGCAACTTCTTCCACCCACTTTATTTGTGTCCCGATGCACGGCAGATAGTGCGTTGCATTCTTGGCAAACTCCATATGCTATTATCGAAGACAATAACATACAGGCTGCACCTCCACAACCATTAATAACTAACCGTATTTTTAGACGTCTCAAAACATTGCAAATTATTAAACATCACACATACAAATGCTTCCTAATCGACTTCTAAATGTATTTTGGTCACTTTCGCGCATCACTGAAATTGACTTTACTCCATCGACGCCCCCGCGTGTTTTCCAACGCAACTCTGTTTTGTTACAATTTCGATTTAAGCTAAATTTATGACTAGAATTTGTCTATTCGTCTTTATTACTAAGTTATTTTGGCGAAACTATTTTACTGATTTAATAAAATAATAGATTTGTGTAAATAACAATATAATAAAATTTGACAAATAAACCAGGGCTTCCAACCGTTATTATTTTCGTTCCGTTTTCGGTTTTTGTTCCAGAAAAAAAATTATATAGGTTCAGTTCCTGTTTTCACTGCGACAAAAATAACGGTTTTTCCGGTTTTTTGTTTTTGGTTCAGCTCCGAGTAACTCATTTTTAATTTTTTATCTAAAATAAAGAAAATATTTCGGCTAATCTCGAAACAAAAGTCCAAATTTCAAAAAAGGTTATGAAATTTAGGAAAAAATTCAAATGAAAATTTAAAATTTTGATTTAGGTTGAAATTTCGAGTGCAAAGTCAATTTTTTTTAGAAAATGAAGATATTGTAAACTTGTACTCTAAAACAAAAAATAGAATTTAAAATTAAAAATTTTAGATTTCAAAATTTAAGTTAAACTATTTAAAAATAATGTTAACACTTTTTCAGTTTAAACATAAAATGTTTAAAAAAGTAGTATATAAAGCGGAGTTAGTATTTCTAAAAAAATGTCTACAACTCAATTTGAAGTAAAATTGTCAGGAAAAGAATTCAACAATTTTAAAATTTTGCAAAGAATTCAAAATTTAAAAAAAAATATTAATTGCGAAATTTCGTCTTATACTAAGGATTTTAAGTTTCGAGAAGACACTCTAACAATCGAAGTTGAAAGTCAAATTGTTATGAATTAAAATGAAACCTTTAGAATTTTTCTTTTACATAAATTTAGGGTTTTTTTTTTCAAATTTGGACTACTTCCTTAAAAGTGTGTGGTAAAACTTGACAATTTTTTTTTATGTCGTGTTTCAATTCAATATTTCGAGGAAATCACTCAAATTGAGGGAAAAACAATTGCACCGTTCTAGGGACTAAATTTTTGACTTAATCAATGATCAAAGTTCGAAAAAACAATTCTGTCATAAATAAAAATTTCTCAAGATTTCAACTATTTCTAGTAATTATGAGTCTTTTAAACATTCGAATTTAGAGATTACTGCGTAAATATCAAAAAAAAATAATAAGTTTAAAAAAAAAGAGCACATTTCATGTTTAAGTCGAAATTTAAAAACAAATTGCAATTTAAATATAAAATTAAAAAAAAATGTAAATACTTTAAAAAAAAGTTAAATCTCCCCTTCCTTTACTATATTTTATCAAAATTTTGAATTCTTTTTAGACATTTTCAAGTTTTCAGGCAAATTTGGAGCAAACATTTCGAAGTAATTTTCGAAATTTTATTATGTTTTGAAGAATCCAAGTTCAAATTTGAAATTTTAGTTATTTTAAGATTAAAATAACTTAAATTTAAAGAGAAAACTATCATCGTTTTTTGAAATGGTCAAATTTTGATTGAAAGTGAAAAACGTTTGTGAAAGACAAAAATTTAATAACTAGAAACTTTGAATTTTTAAGCAGATGAATATTCCAAATTTTATCAAAAATTTTTTTTGCATAACTCAAGGGTTTTTTTTCTCAAATTTTGAATACTTCCTTAAAAGTGTGGGTTAAAACTTGACAATTTTTTTAAAGTCGTGCTTCAATTTAATATTTCAAGGATATCATTTAAATTGAGGGGAAACAATTGCACCGTTCTACAGACTAAAATTTTGATTCAATCAATGATCAAAGTTCGAAAAAACAATTCTGTCATAAATAAAAAATTTTCAAGATTTCAACTATTTCTAGTAATTATGAGTCGTTTAAACATTCGAATTTAGAAATTACTGCGTAAATGTCAAAAAAAATACATTTTAGTAAAGTAAAGAGTACATTTCATGTTTAAGTCGAAATTTAAAAAAAAATGTAAATTTTTCGAAAAAGAAAAGTTAAATCTCTTTACTCTATTTTATCAAAATTTCGAATTCTTTTTACACATTTTCAAGTTTTCAGGAAATTTGGAGCAAACATTTCGAAGTTGCTTTCGAAATTTTATTGTGTTCTAAAGAATTCAAGTTCAAATGTGAAATTTTAATTATTTTAAGATAAAAATAGCCTAAATTTAAGGAGAAAACAATCATCGTTTTTTGAAATGGTCAAATTTAGATTGAAAATGAAGAACGTTCCTATAAGTTAAAAATTTAATAACTAATGAGATATCCACTCTTCTAAAAACTTTGAATTTTTAAGCACATGTTGAAGATTCCAAATTTTATCAAAATTTTCGAGTTAACATTTTTAAATTCGGAAATTGATAAAAATATTTCATAAACTTTTAAGTTTTTTTTTTACCAAATGTTTTAAAGTCCAATCTCATAGGTAATGAAGGTGGAAATTTACCGATTAAGGTTAAAATTTTCTGATCAAGTTGAAATTTTGTTTTCCTTTTTTCTTTTTTTTTTCGAAGTTTTAATCTTAGAACTCACAATTTTGAGAATAACTCGACAGTTTGAAATTAAAGTCGAAACTAAAATCGATATTTTGATTCTATAGATGGAATTTTAGGAAAAAAGTAAAATTTTAATTTTGACAGAGAACTCGAAGTTTGAACAAAAACCAAAGGTTTTAAGAAATTGTGGCTACTAATATAGCGTTCTAAATTATAAAAAAAAATCAGTTTTAACCAAAAACCTTAAAAATATCCAGGTTTCTTAGAAAGTTTTATCAAAATAAAAACATTATTTATTTAAAAAATTTAAAATTTGTATTTTAATCTCGAAATATTTTCGAACACATCGAAATTTCATCGTTTAAACTTGACATTTACAAACTAGAAAGTTTATAGTAAAGGAAAATTGTAAATTTCTAGTTTATCTTAAAATATTCGAACTTTTCTTATAATTTCTCTTTAACTTGAAATTTGTTTTCATCAGTTTTAAGCTTTTCTGGACATTTCAACTTTTTTCTTAAAATGTAGTGGTTAGGTTTTAAGGTTAAAGTCAAAATTTCGAGGAAAAAGGTCAACATTTCCAAAAAAGTGCGATTTATTAAAGAAAAACCATTCACAAAAATTTCAATTTGACATTTTAGTCATGTCATCGAATTTTTTACGTTATTCTCAAAATTCGAGATTAAATCAGAAATTTTAAGATATCTTTAGGAGAGGTTCTGCTGAAAATTCAACTTCAAACTTGAACCTTAATATTTTTCTCTAAAATTTTGTTACAGAACTCGAAATCTAGACTTTCTTTTGAAAATTTTGTCTTTTGACCTCAAAATGCTGACCTTCATCTCAAAGTTTGAACTTTTTTTCTCAAAATTTCGAATTTAAACCTCAAATTTAGACGTTTTTCTCGAAAATTTGTGTTAGAACCGAATTCTTTTCGGTTCAGTTCCGGTTTTTGTTCGGACAGAAATAACGGTTTTTCCGGTTTCCGGTTTTCGGTTCAGTTTTGGGGAAGCCCTGAAATAAACTGTACGATTTATAAGCATTTAATCAGGACATCTTTAAACTCATAGAGACTTTGTAACTTTCGTGTGGCTATAGCATAGGCACACTCTAAGGGGGACTACTTTGTAATTTTTCACATGAAATTATATTTCGAAATTTTCAGAAAAAATTTAAAATTTCGTGAAATTCCGTATTGGAAGTATTACCTCTGAAGGCGAGAAAATACCAAAGTTTAAAAAACACTTAGAAAGTGTAGAAAAAAAAAACCAAAAATTTCGTTTCAAAAATAACAAGAAAATTTCGAGAGTAAGATCGAAATTTCCAAGGACAGAGCCTAAAACCCTAGACAATTTGAGTTCATAAAACAATTTTAAGAGAAAAAAATTAAAAACTAAAAGCTATGGAGCCAAAATTTTGACAAAAACAGTAAGACGTTTCTAAAAAACTGTTGCGTGTTATTGGTTCGATAATTAAAACTTCGTGAATTGTAAACACTTTATTTTAAACTTATTTCGGAACACTACAATTATGATTCACTTAATTATCAGTGGCGGCTCGCGTATATGCACTGAGGAACTGCAGCACCCCCAATTCCGCTTTCAAGTTTTTTCTCAAAATGTTGGTCTTTTTTGAAGCCTTCTCCTTAAACACTTTTTTATAGAAATTTCAAATTTTCTCTGATTTTTTTATGGAAACTTCATCTTTTTTTCATGTTACGATCTTCTAAAATCTATTTTATTTTTGATTTTGATGAAAAACGCATTTTTAAAAACTAATTTTTATAAAAGTTTTAAAAAAGAGATCAATATTTCGAGAAAGAATTGCAATTTTGGAAAAAAAAGGTTACATTTTTCTGAAAGTGTCAAAATTTTGGGAAAATAATGAAAATTTCAAAAAACCAATCTAAATCCAACTCTTCTCGCATTTTGATATTTCTTTGAAAAAAAATAATACCAAATCTTCGAGTTTTTACCTGATTTCGCAATTTTCACTGTACTGTAGAAAAATTTTTAGTTTTTTCTAATATTTTGATTTTTTCTGTTGGAAAAGTTTTTTGAAGATTTTCTATTTTCCTAAATATATTATACAAATAAATTTTCTCGAAATTTCTACCTTTCCAGCAGATTTTGTTCTTAAAATGTTTTCTGGAAATTTCAACTTCTCCTGATTTTTTATGTTCCTCTAATTTGCTTCTAAAAATGTTAGGTTTTTTGGAGGCATTTTGACATTTCAAAGTTTATTTTATAATTTTATTCAACAACTTTTAAAAAAAAAATTCTGACATTTTTATAAAAATGTCAAGATTTTGGAAAGAAACGAAAAAATGTTAGGAAAATTTCCATTGCTTCCGCATTTTAATATTTTTCTAAAAAAGAAATAATAACCGATGGATTATCTTCCTAAAATTTCGACTTTTTTCTACAGATATTTAAGATTTTTTCCTCGAAATTTCGAATTTTCTTTCTACGAAAATTGAAATCTTTTAAAATTTTCACCTTTTTCAGGATTTTATTTGAAAATTTCCACTTTTGTTAAGAATTTCGTTCGGATGTTTCTAGAAATTTTGATTTTTTGTGAGAATTTCGGCTCTTCCGACATTTTTGATTTAATTGCAAAATCTCAACCTTAAAAATTTCCGCATTTTACAATTTATTTTTTGAAATTCGGCAGTTTTTCAAAATATTTGATTTGTTCTCTCAATTTCTAACCTTTTTGAAATTTACCAAATATTCTAGTGTTTTGAAAACTTACGGCTTTATTAAAATATTTACCTTTTGTGCAAATTTAAACTTTATTTAAATGCTGAATCTTTCAAAATTTTGCCCTTTTATAAAATTCAATTTTTATTTTAAATTTGCTTTTTTCACGAATTTTGACATTTTTTCTTGTTAATTTCGACTTTTCTGATGTGATGTTTTTTTCCAAAATTGGGAAAATTTCGATTTTCTAAAATTTGCAAAATTTTGATTTTTGATGATTTTCATTTTTATTAAATATTTTAGTTATTTTTTAAATGTTCCATCTTTTCTCGAAATTTTTACTTTTCTTTTGAGAGTTACGACTTATTTTCGAAATTTCGGCTTTTTTTTAAATTTCGACTTTTATTTGAAACATTTTTTTGAAAATTTCGATTTTTTTAAAAAATCTGGAACTTTTTTAAAATTTCGTCTTGATTTAAAAATTTCGACCCTATTTAAAAATTTCGACTTTTTTAAAACATTTTACAGTGTTTCAAAATGTTAACTATCGAAATTTAAATTTTTTTTTTAATTTTCGACATTTTTAGCTTTTTTTAGCTTATAAAAGAAAGTGCTGATATTTTTTAATATTCAGTCCTTAGGACTTAAAAATGCGTCTTGTTTCGAAAATTTTTTGAAGCCTTTCGAAAATTTCTACTTTTTAAATGTTGCCTTGTTTGAGCAAAATTGTTTTTCAAAACCCAATTTTGGGCCTGTAAAAGAAAATTTTAAATTTCAATGTCCAGTTAAATATTCTTTTTTACCCCGCTTGGGGTTAACATTTTTAAAATCTATTAAATACGTGTTTAGTGATTGCTTTTATGTATTCTTTATATAGAAATTTTGACAAAAAATGTTTAGAAAAGAATCCTGAAATTTCTCCAAAAATGTCAACAATTTGGGAAAAAAACGACGAAATTTAAAAAAAAAGTTATTTTCAATTTTGAGAAAAATATTAAATTTCAAGAAAAAATTAACCTTCTAAATTTCAACTTTTTTTACTATTTGATATTTCGCTAAAAAAAAACTTACCACTATTGTAGAACCGAAGAACATTCTGAATCGAAATTTCCAATTTTTCCAGAACTTGTTATTTTTATTTGGTAAATTTATTCTTGGAATTGTCAAGTTCGTCAAATTTCGATAAAAAAGAGATTGAAATTTAAAGATTAATCTCAAAAATTTGCAGAAAAAGCAGAAAAAATTTCTAGAACAAAGTTGAAATTTGTTATTTGTATATAAATTTTTTGAAAAAATAGCAATGTCGGAATCAATGAAAAAAATAACAATTTTTAAAAATAAATTAATTGTCAAAATGTTCTCAAAATTTCGATTTTTAAAGTAGGACTTATTGAAATTTTCAAAAATGAATCAACCTTTCTAGAAAAGTCGAAATTTCGAAATTTAAAATAGTCAACATCTAAAAAAATTAATTGACAATTTAATCTTCTAATTTAAATTTTTTCTAGTAATTTTGAAGTTCCCAGAGAAACTTCAAAGATCAAATATTTCAGCTTGAAGTCGATCGTTTGTGATTAAAATTCACATTTTGGGACTTTATTTGTAATTAAACTGCAAGTTTTTTTTCGAAATTTATTTCAAAACTTCGAACAACTTTTAAAAATAGAAATTTTTGTTACTATTTCTTTAATTTTGAGTTTTAATTCGACAGTTTTCTCAAAAAGTTTATATTTAAAAAGAAAAAAATATCAGTTTTAAAAAATATATATTTCAAGCTCAAGGAAAGTTTCTAAAAAACAGATAAAATTCATTTTTTAATCACAAAATTCCAATTTTTGCTCGAAAATTTTGCATCTTCGAATTTCCTAAAGTTGAGATTTCTATTGGAGGTTCATTGAGAAGCAAGAGAAGTGGTATATGTTATTAATTTTTTTGAACTCATTTGCTTTTACACAATTGTAACACAAATGCCGTCGCAGCATCCCCTCTAGTTTTAGCTACTAGCTGCCACTGTTAACTGTCAGACTATCTAACTATCTGATTAACTAACTGACTTAAGGGAAAGGACGACGGCGCATATTATAGGTACCGTTCCGGTTTCTGGAACGGATCTCCGTACAGATAAGACTTATCGCTTGCGGAAACTTCTAGAAGCGCTTATCTGTTGTATGATTCATTTTCGCGGCCACTTCCCATTATCAAATATTTTCAGAGAGTTCCTTACACTGCACAATAACTAATACAAATTTTATAACTACACTTTGTTACATTATAAAGAAAAGCATCCTTGATACTCTAAATTTTATAACTACATTTTGTTGCAATAAATTATAATAAAAGTCGTAGAAAAAAGCAAAAGCTGAAGCTGAATATATGTGGAATTATAAAACCACAACAAAATTTCCAAAAACTCTGAATTTGTAATAAGAAAATTGAAATTTTTGGATGAAAGGGTTTTTTGAGTGTAAATCAAAATAGAGAAAACTGAGCGTGCAAATTTTGGGAAAAATGTGTAAGTTTCAAAAACACCATAATTTATAAAGAAAAATGGTTCTCGAAATTACAAAAAAAGTCGACATTACCCAAATTAAATATTCAAATTTTGAGTTGACCTCTTGGAAAAATAAATAAAATATCATGATTAATGTTAAAGAGGGGTTACACCTCACAGGGGGTAACTTCAATTTTAGAGGGTAAGTGTCTTTCATCTTCAAAAATTGAAATACAAATATTGTCCCCTGCAACCAAGAAAGATTAAAAAATACAACAAAGGTTGCTCTAGCGCGTTATAACCAATATGAGTAATTTTCTTCGAAGCTCGCTCAAAATTTAAACATTTTAACAAGATTTGGCTTCTATAGATCTTGAATTAAAACTAGAATTTAAAAAATAAATACTTCAAGTTTGAATTCAAAATTTTGTGAATAAGATTTAAATTTCAGAATAAATTTGATTATTTCAAGCCAAAATTCTAAAAAACGAAACTTTAATTTCCAAATTTTCTACCAATTATAACAAGAAAAATTCAATTAGTGAATTTTTAATAATTAATTTTAAATTAATCAGCCTAATAATTTCCATATAATTGAAATAATCAGGTTAATTATTGCCTTCTCTAATTAACAAAGGAATGTTCTTATTTCTTGTTTCATTTTGTTAACATTTTCTGACTTTTGTATTCATTTATTTCTTCTTTAATAGTTTAATTTAACTTAACATTGTATATAGAATGCAGTCATGTCCTTTAAGACGAGTCATAGAATCGTGTCTAAAAATAATTCCAAACAATATTTGATTTTTGTGAAAATTAAGAAAAAATAAATAAATAGAATAAATATCTTGTGCCAATGTGGGCACTAACAGAAACTAAAGGGCAAAAGAAGTTAATTATTATTTATTAAAATATTCCAGTACGTTATACAAATTGTTAAGAGGGAACACATAGGGACCTTTGTCCACTTTTAGAAACAGCCCGTCACAGGTTAATTTTCAGCACCCTTGTATACTTAAGAATTGCTAATTTTACTTGTATTTGATTTAATTCTGATTTCCAACTTCGTTTGTTAGCTCTTTCCAAGGACAAGGGACATAGTTCATCGTTTATTTATAGCGTTTATGAAAAAGTTACCCTCAATTATGTTGATCATCAAAGCAATAAGAAGTCACCTAAAGAACAAATAATGGATGCCTGTATTTTATTCGACTTTTTTAACTAGGTTATTTTTATTAAAAAATCTCTAGTTCCTCCTTCTTCCTAGATATATCTGCCTTCTTTCAGATATTTTTACCTTATGAAAAGATTTGCATTAAGGTAGATCACCGGCAATAATCGTAGGAAAACTGTTAGATCTCCACAGCATACGCGAGACATAAACTCCATACTACTCGATTTTTAGCATGGAGTATCCTATGTGGATACAATAATCCCCAAGCAGCTTTACACTAGTCGACAACACTGCGATGCTCATACGATACAATTTCCGCGATGGAACCTAGGCAACGCTGTCAAAGGTACCAAGAAGTAGTGTAGATGCTACAGTCGCCATTACTTCAAGATGTTTCCCTAACGTGCGGAATAAAGCATCGAATTCCATGAGATATATAATTTCAAACTTCCATTATACAAAAATAGTCCTACTGGAAATATTCATATTTTCCTGTTATATTCAGTTTGATTCACAATATCACCGTAGATATTATATTACTTTTTTTTTAATGAAAATATACAATAAAGTGGGGCCGCAATAAATTAAACATGGTAGACTCTCAAATCTCTTAGAACACAATCTCTCTCCTATACTTTAAATGTTAAAAATCGAAAGTTTGACTTTGAATATCTCCACCAGGAATATATCCACCAAAAATAAACAAAAAAGTCAAATACTTTCGTTTTGGTACTCACTGATAATTTTGCATATGCATGGGTAACATCTAACAGAAATTTAAAAAAAATTTATAAAAAATCAATTGATCGGTGAACTACCTTAAAGTAGGAATGCACAAAATTTTTAAAACATCGATGCTGTATTCAATTGATGTATCGAAAAAGATAGATCGACATGTTTTGATACATCGGTAAATTTCTTCGATATTGCTGTATGTATCATATAAATACAATACCATACAGCAGGACCTTTCGACAAGCGAGACGAGCTCTCAATATTTCCCGTTTTAAAATTCCTGTTTTTAAAACAAAATTTTACTTACTTCAAATTTTCGACTTTTTTAAAAATTTTGACTTTTCAAAATTTGACATCATTGACATCATTGACTTCTTCTATTTAAATCTTCAATCTGAAGTTATTTAGAACTGTTTGAAGTTTTGAGAAAAAGGTGAACATTTCCAAAGAAATCAAAAGAAAAGTCGAAGTTTTCACAAAAAGGTGAAATTTCGAAAGAAAATATATAAATTTGTAAAATAAATTAAATTCTGGCAAAAAGTAATTTTTTAGATATCGAAAGAACAAGATTTTAAAAAAAAGGGAACAGAGAGTACAGGAGCGGTGACAACTTATTCATTGATTTGTAAACTAACTTGACTTACTTAGGGAAAGCCGACCGGACCCCCTTCCGTTCCGTTCTTGAAATGTCTGCTGTGAACAGACAGTATAGGAGCGGTGACAAGGCAGAATCTTGAGGTACTCCATACCACAACTTATACTGGTTAGACACTTCCTATCCCATCTTCGCTGGTGCAGGAACGAGCTTGCCATTTCAACCAGTGTTAAAGATATCCCAAACTGGTACATCCTGTAGACTAATCCTTGATGCCATACTGTGCCAAATGCCTTGGAAATATCGAAGAACCTACCTCATTCCAGTTCATACAGTGCGTGATTTTTTCAACCACTCGTAGCAACTGGTTCAAGTGCATTGATTGGAATTCAAATTCTTTCATAGGCATGATGTCACGATCGCTGATGATATTCTACAGACACTACTGGAACACCTGGAGTTTCTTCATCTGATTATCTGTCGCCTGTGATCAAGCTACAGATGCGTAGGTCATCGCTGGTCTTATGATTGATTTGTATAGTAACACTTTAAGTCAGAAGGACAGGTTACTATTTCTACCAATCATTGCTTGCAGCAGTTCCTTCAGCATTTTGGCTTTGGACACTGCATAATCGATGTGTGCCTGGAATATAAGTCTTTTATCAAGAATTACACCTACACACTTGGCCTGAAGTCTCCAGTCGACATTTTGCCCATGAACATTTACATGGCCATATGGTTGGAGTCTTCTTCGGGTGAAAAAGACTGCTTGGGTCTTGTCTGCGTTGACTTGGATTCTCCTTTGACCGAAGTAATCTAGTAAACTATCTGTTGCCTTCTGAAGTCGTCTGGTGACTAACTCTGGACTGTAAGAGTACGCCACCAAAGCTGTGTCATCTGCATAAGTTGATTGTTGTTTGTATAGTAACACTTTAAGTCCAATGGACAGGTTACTATTTCTACCAATCATCGCTTGCAACAGTCCCTTCAGCATTTTGGCTTTGGACACTGCATAATCGATGTGTGCGTGGAAAGTAAGTCTTTTGTCAAGAATTACACCTAAATACTTTGCCTGAAGTCTCCAGTCGACGTTTTGCCCATGAACATTTACATATCCATATGGTTGGAGTCTTCTTCGGGTGAAAAAGACTGCTTGGGTCTTGTCTGCGTGGACTTGGATTCTCCATTGACCGAAGTAACCTAGTAAACTATGTGTTGCCTTCTGAAGTCGTCTGGTGACCAACTCTGGACTGTAAGAGTACGCCACCAAAGCTGTGTCGTCTGTATAAGTTGCCAATAAGGTGTGGTCGATTGTTGGATTGGTTCTCGGGATGTCTGTTGTGAAGAGAGAATACAGCAGAGCCTTGAGACACCCCATACTGTAGCCTAAACTGGTTTGATAGTTCCTGTTCCACCTTTGCTCTGAATGAGCGCTAGTTTAATGGTTCCTGCTCCACCTTTGCTCTGAATGAGCGCTGGTCCAGGAACGAGCTTACCATTTAAACCATTGTTAAAGGTATTTTAAACTAGTGCATCTTGTAGACTAGTCCTTGGTGCCAAACTGTGTCAAGTGCCTTGGAGATATCAAAGAAAATAGCTCCAACTACCTGGTTTCAGTTCATACGTTGAGTGATTGTTTCAACCACTCTCAGCAGCTGAACTGCTGAAGTTAAGTGCATAGGTTGGAACCCGAATTGTTCCTTAGGAATGATGTCGCGATCGCTGATGATATTCTGCAGACGGTTCCTCAAAATCCTTTCCGCCTCCTTACTCAAGTTGGATAAGAGGCTTGTTATTTTGGGGAAAATTTTTCGCCTTACCGGCTTCCGAATGAAGATAACATTTCTAGACCTTCTCCTAGTGAAAAAATACCGGTTTTTAAACATTGGATTTACCACGTCTTCAAAGTATTTGACAGCTTAGGAATATTCTTCAGAGCTTGGTTTCGATTCCGTCTGGATTTGGGGCTTTCTTGACATTTAGCTTTTGCAAAAAGCTTTGGATTTCCTCTGTGTCAGTCGATCTGATGACCTCTTTTACGTCTGGCTTTTCCTCCTGAAGACCTTGGACCTTTTGTTCCACTTTCTCTACAAAGTCTATGTTCACTTCCGCAAGCGTAGCTCGGTAGTGTCTTTCAAAGGTCTTAGCAAATTCTGTGTCAGTCAATCGAATGACGTCTTTTACGTCTGGCTCTTCCTCCTGAAGACCTTGGACCTCCACTTCCTCTACAAGGTCTGTGTTTCTTCCGCAAACGTAGCTCGGTAGTGTCTTTCAAAGATCATAGCGAATTATGTGTCACTCGATCGCACGACGTCTTTTACGTCTATCTGGCTCCTCATCCTAAAGACCTTGGACCTCCACTTCTTCTACAAGGTCTATGTTCACTTCCTCAAGCGTAACAGTTTTTGAGAATTGCGTGTCAGTCGATCGGATGACATCTTTTACGTCTGGCTAGGTCTTCCTCTTGAAGACCCCACTTGGACTTCCACTTCCTTTACGAGGCCCATGTTCACTTCCGTGAGAGTAACTCAGTAGTGTCAAAAGTGTCAGCGAATTCTGAGGTCTTAACCCGATCCTGAGCCATTCCTTGAGGTCCGTGAATCAGGGCATGGGTTCCTAGCCCCTCTTAAAGCTTTGACTGTACCCCAGATTTCTAAGGAATTTTCGAGGTTATAACTTTTTAGCTGTTTCTAAAATTTAGAAATGTTGTGCTCTTTGATTTCATAGCTGAGGTCGTAGGATGAGAACATTTATGAATACGCCTTTAAAATCGGGAAACAAAGTCGATTGGTCGTGATTTTTAGAATTTTGCAATTTTGATTTTTTGTAGAAATTATTTCAGTTTTCACTTGACATTCCAAAAATGAATATTAAATAATTCCATGAAGTAAGGGTTAAAAATGTCAGTTCTAAAAATAGCCAACATATTGAAAAATATTTGACAACTTTAAGCTAATCAAATTTGATGTAAGAAAAATATTAGAAATGGCTTTAAACTTGTATCAAAGTTTCTCGAAATTTCAACTTTTTTTCCCAAACAAAATTTTCCTTTACAAATGTTAAGGTTTTACGCGTTTTTCGAAATTGTAAATTTAGGAGTAAAAATTCTAGGAAATAAGTCCAGCATTTTGAATGTAACCTAGACTATTTTTGTTTAATTTTCCCCTCTTTTATTGAACTGTAGAATTTGTAACCTCGAAATTTAGATTTTGAACTCGAAATTTTTTTTTACCTTAAAATTTTCAGTTTGGGTTAAAGTTTCAAATTAAATTTAAAGTTTTCAACCTACTTCTTGGACTTTCATCCCAAAATTTTGACTTTATCCTGGATATTACAGCTTTAAAATCAAAATTGAAAAAATGGAAATTCCTTCTTTAAAGCAACTGAAAAAAACTGAAATTTCGGAAAAAAAACGAAAATTGCTAAAAAAGTTCTCAAATTTTTAAAATGTTTACTATTTTTTTTTGAATGTTTGTCCTTACTCCCTTAATTTTATGTTCAAAATCGCTATAATTTTCGCAAAGTTTTAAATATAATAATTATGTTTTGCATTCAATTTCAGAATGTTAACGATATTTCTTGAACTGGCGCCTTTAATCAGAATACTTTTAAGTAAATATTGTTGACACTTTCAAATAAACAAACATCCATGCATTGTGGTCAAAATTTTGGGCAAATTGAAGTAATTTCGAGTTAAAGTTTTTAGGGAATAATGCCTAAGGTTATAGAACAAAAAGTAAATAATCTGAAAAATTTGAGAACTTTCTTAACAATTATTTGTTTTTTTTTTTTCAGAAAATTTATAGTTACTTTATTTAGATTCTTTAAACTAGGAATTTCCATCTTCATCAATTTAGATTTTGGATCGCCTTTAATCAGGAAGTTTCAACTTTAAGGGTTCACCGGTAAATTGCTTTTCTGTATATTTTAATTTTTTTTAGTTTAAATTTCTGTCGGATATTACTAACAATCTCATGTTTACACCTACAACATTAAAGGACCCAAACCGGTGCCGAAGCCGTGGTATTTAATGTCAAATTTACAGTTTTTAACATGTAAGGTATAAGCGAAGAATGATTTCGAAGAGACTTTAATTTATTGCGCCCAAATCTTTTTGTAGATTTTAGTAAAAAAGGAATATATGATGTAGGATAATATTGTGAATGTAACTGTGAAAAATGAGAATTTCTAGGGGTACCGTTTTTGCGCAATCAAAATCCGAACTTAAACATGTCACGCTGTACCCCGCACGTTAGGGAAACATCTTGAAGTAATGGTAACTCCACTACTCATAAATGCTTTTGGTAACTTTGGCTAAAGCTCCGTCGCATAATCTGTGGCATCAGCTCAGAAAATCTGCTGCAAAGCGGCTTAGAGATTTGTGTTATTGTATCCAATCGTACAGTCTAAGCTAAAAATCGAGGAGTGGTGGCAGCCGACGCTCACGTCTTGCATTACGTAGCGTAGACCTAACGTTTATCAAACTTTTTACTGTGGGTCCTACGGATTGAAGTATCTTAAACTTAAAACTGTAACATATTTTTTGAAACTTCATCTTTAAAGTAGAAGTTTTAAAGAAAAGTTTCTTAAGGTTTTCAAATAAAATTTGCTTAGAAAAACAAAACAAGGTTTTGAAAAATTTCGAGTATTATACATATAAGACAGAATGTTTTATTCAACCTCAAATATTTAATATTTACTCGAAATTTTGAATTTACTCCACAATGGGGACTAATCACATTTCAATTTTTTAAAGATTACTGGCTCTGAATAATCTTAATACTGGACTGCAAGGCTCTTGTAAAAACCTTGATTTATTCGATAAGTTTACATTTAAACTCAAAATTGTTGTTATTATTATTTGTTTTTGGTGGAATGAACTGGTTCTTGGTAATCTTTAAAAATTGAAATACAAATTTTGTCCCTTGAAACCAAAAAGGATTAAAAAACACAACAAAGGTTACTCTAACGTGTTTCGATAGCCAAGCTATCATCTTCATAGAGGTACTAACGTTAGAGCAACCTTTGTTCTGTTTTTTTAATCTTTCTTCGGTTTAGAGGAAAAAATTTGTATTTCAATTTTTAAAGATAACCTAGGATCAGTCCGTTCCACCATTAAAACAATAATAATAACCATTCCGAGTTTAAATGTAAACTCATGGAATAAATCGAGGTTTTCACAAAAGCCAAGTTTCTTAAATAAAGCAAGGATGTATTTTAGAAATCTCCTAATCCCAGTTATTGAATTGTCCATCTTTTTTTTTGAAATTCGATATTAATGCCAAAAGATGACATCAAATTCGAGATTGCCGTTTTTGTTCTCAAGATTTTGCCTTTAATTATGGAATTCCAGAAAAAGAAAAATAATAAAATTAGAAGTTCATTATTTGACATTCTCAGAAATAGATGAAGTTTTGAAAGAAGATCGTTTCTTCCCCAACAACTTTCCCATTTGTAACAGGTGCGACTGGGTTAGACTAACGAACAGATTTTTCAAGGACAACATGGCTTACATTGTAAGTTTTCTGTGCTATTTTATGAGGCTTGAGGACCCTTTAGTTGACAGACTTTCAGTTGGGGAACTTTCACGTTGACAAAAAAAAACTTTGACGTAGCGTTGACCATTAATAAGAACAATATACCACGAAGGTTGCACTGTCACACATTTTGACTAATTGCAAGTTATTAACAATTTTTTTTCCAAATTTGACTTTGTACTCTTTATCCCCAATTTCATTTGATTTCCTGGTTTTACGCCATAATTTTGTACCAAACATGGTTTTGTCCCAAAAATGAACTTGTACCAAATGCTTTTGGTTTTGTACCAATGATTACACAAATTAAAGCTCGTTGACCCAACTGACCAAATCCAGGTAAAATTCGAACTATAGCTTTGCAGATACAGATCATGTTTTGTATCTAATGCAAACCAACGGAAACTCACTTGAACCACCGACCCCAAATCAAAAGAGAATCTTGGCAGGAAGACCTTTGAAGACCTAGAACTAGAGCTAGTAAATGTATTCTATGGTCACAACCGCTACAGTAATGGAACTTTTTTCAGTATGACTTCAGAAAGATAAATGATACTATGATATTATGATGGATACTACTATGGATCAGAAAGGTCTTCTATGACTATAACATGCTCCTTGGATCGTAATCAGTATGACTTCTCTTTTTTTAAAGTAGAAAAAAATCCGTTAAGGACATCTGGGAAGATGACCCAGATAGGGTCGGATTTTCGCTCAAACTACGGTTACCGATTAAAAACCCCTACTTCTTCGGGACGGGCCCTTGGCCCCCAATCCTTTCGTCGGAACAGTACAATAGTGCTTTAGCACTATTGTAAGCTGCTTTGCCTGAAACCTAAGAAACAAACAAAACAAAAAATTTCCGAAAAGGAAGTCGCAGCCTAGAGGATCATCCTTGGTTTCCTAACCCTGGTTGGGATGTCTGGATCGTAATCCACTGCCTGTCGAACTAGTTCGTTGGGATGCGCTTCCGCTCTCACCATCGCCCTGGAATTGATTTTCCTAAGAAAATCTCTTACCAAAGGTAGTTCAGCTTTCCTATGAAGTTAATTATTTCTCACAAACCATGGAGCGTCCATGGCTTGCCTTAGAAAGACGTTCTGGAACACCTGGAGTTTCTTCATCTGATTATTCGTCGCCTGTGACCAAGCTACAGATGCGCTGGTCTTATGATTGATTTGTATAGTAACACTTTAAGTACAATGAACAGGTTGTTATTTCTACCAATCATCAGCAGCAGTCCCTTCAGCATTTAGGCTTTGGACACTGCATAATCGATGTGTGCCTGGAATGTAAGTCTTTTATCAAGAATTACACCTAAATACTTTTCCTGAAATCTCCAGTCGACGTTTTGCCCATGAATATTTACATGTCCATATGGTTGGAGTCTTCTTCGGGTGAAAAAGACTGCTTGGGCCTTGTCTGCGTTGACTTGGATTCTCCATTAACCGAAGTAATCTAGTAGACTATCTGTTGCCTTCTGAAGTCGTCTGGTGACCAACTCTGGACTGAAAGAGTACGCCACCAAAGCTGTCTCGTCTGCATAAGTTGCCAATAAGGTGTGGTCGATTGTTGGATTGGTTCTCGGGATGTTTGCTGTGAAGAGAGAATACAGCAGAAGTGATAAGGCAGAGCATTGAGGCATTCCATAATGTATCCTAAACTGGTTTGATAGTTCCTGTCCCACCTTTGCTCTGAATGAGCGCTGGTTCAGGAACGAGGTATTTTAAGCTAGTGCATCTTGTAGACTAGTCCTTGGTGCGAAACTGTGTCAAATGCCTTGGAGATATTAAAGAAAATAGCTCCAACTACCTGGTTCCAGTTCATGCGTTGAGTGATTGTTTCAATCACTCTCAGCAGCTGGTCTGAGGTAGAGTGCATAGATTGGAACCCAAATTGTTCCTCAGGAATGATGTCGCGATCGCTGATGATATTCTGCAGACAGTTTCTCAAAATCCTTTCCGCCACCTACCCAAGTTGGATAAGAGGCTTGTTATTTTGGGGAAATTTTTTCGCCTTACCGGCTTACGAATGAAGATAACGGTTACAGACTTTTACCTTGTGGGAAAATGCCGGTTTTTAAACATTGGATTTACCACGGCTGCAAAGTATTTGACAGCTTGGGAATATTCTTCAGAGCTTGGTTTGGATTCCGTCTGGATTTGGGGCTTTCTTGACATTTAGCTTTTGAAAAAAGTCTTTGGATTTCCTCTGTGTCAGTCGATCGGATAACCTCTTTTACGTCTGGCTTTTTTTTCTGAAGACCTTGGACCTTTTGTTTCACTTCCTCTACAAAGTCTATGTTCACTTCCGCAAGCGTAGCCCGGTAGTGTCTTTCAAAGGTCTTAGCAAATTCTGTGTCAGTCGATCGGATGACGTCTTTTACGTCTGGATCTTCCTCCTGAAGACCTTAGACCTCCACTTTCTCTACCAGGTCTATGTTCACTTCCGCAAACGTAGCTCGGTAGTGTCTTTCAAAGGTCATAGCGAATTATGTGTCACTCGATCGCACGACGTCTTTTACGTCTGTCTGGCTCTTTCCTCCTGAAGACCTTGGACCTTCACTTCCTCTACAAGGTCTATGTTCACTTTCTCAAGCGTAGCTCGGTAGTTTCTTTTAAAGGTTTTTGAGAATTCTGTGTCAGTCAATCCGATGACGTCTTTTACGTCTGGCTGGGTCTTCCTCTTGAAGACCTTGGACTTCGACTTCCTCCGTGAGGCCCATGTTCACTTCGGTAAGAGTAACTCAGTAGTGTCTTTCAAAGGTTTCAGCAAATTCTGGGGTCTTAACCTCATCCTAAACCATTCCTTGAGGTCCATGAATCAGGGTATGACTTCCTAGCCCCTCTTAGAGCTTTCGAGGTTGTAACTTTTTAAGTGTTCCTTAAATTTAGAAATGTTGTGCTCTTCACCCCATACACCCCATACTGTAGCCTAAACTGGTTTGATAGTTCCTGTCCCGCCTTTTGCTCTGAATGAGCGCTAGTCCAGGAACGAACTTACCATTTGAACCATTGTTAGAGGTATTCCAAACTGGTACATCTTGTAGACTAGTCTTCTGTGTGACTTCAGAAAGATAAATGATACATGATACTGTGGTGGATCCCACTATGGATCAGAAATGTTTTGATAGGTCTTCTATGACTATAACAGGCTACTTGGATCGTAATTTTCAATAGCCATAGGAAGATGGTGCTCTTCTATGACAATTACGAAGTCTGAAAATCGCTGCCCTTTATGTCAACAAATTTATATTTTGTAAAGATAAATTTGGGCAAGTTGCAAATTTATTAATAAATGCAATTGTTAGCGTCTGTTAAGACATTTTTATTAGTGTACGCTGTATGAAATAATGTTTTTTTTTTCATTATACCTTCTATTGACTTTCAGAATTCGTGATAGTTTTTGCTGTGGGTTATTTTCGTTATGTTCTAGAGCCCTATCAATCAACATACTTCATCATGGATTTTTTTTAATATTATGCGTATTATACGATATAAATTACTTCCATCATTAATATTCCTTTGCATATTTCACCGCCTTTATGGAACCTTGGTCATTTATTAATAGAGAAAGAACTAACGATTTTTTTCTCCTTAATAACCTCGTATTTAGAGAACGCATTGCTCAAATGTCCCATTTAAGAGTTATATGGTAATATCGACTGCTGCTAAAGTAAATATTCATGAGTTTTATGTAAATAGGTAACAAGGCGAAAAATACGACTAATAATGATTGGAATATAAAATATTGTTATCGGAGCTAATATCGGTGTAAAACTGCGACAGTTGTCCAATTTTCGAACATTTGGGAAGATCTCGTGCGAAGATAATGTAACGGACATTCTAGTCCACATCAAGGGTTGCACTAAATTAATTACTACTTTCTAAACATAATGCTCTCTTGACAATTTTTTTCAAACATAATTGTATCGATCTGTTTGCGTGTTCGGTCGTGCTAGCCAACGGGAATAAATTAACTTCGTATCAGATAGATCGATTTCTGTCATCTTTGACTTTTATAAACTGTGTGTACACCCTCAAGAAGTTAACGAAATAATTAGATAACATAATGGAACTAACATATAACTAGAAATGTATGAAAATTTATGATTTTTAGAATTATAGAGTTAACAAATTGACCGCCTTTAAGGCAATCAAATCTATATGTTCACGAGTATAAAAATCACGAAATTCTCCAAAACTATTAAGCTTGGATCCAAACATGAAATTTCGCAAATGGGTTGCCCATAGAACTTGAGCACCGCTAAGAAAGAATGTTTCGAAATTCGACCCCCAATGAGGTAAAAATGTGTATCAAATTAATTGGATGAATCAGTCTCTGGTTGCATCTCTCAACGTTTTCACGAAATTTTCTACGTAACTACCAGATCTCTTAAAAAATCGAACTTTGAAGAACGAAAAAAGGTGAAGATTCAGTGGGGAATTGGGAATTTCTAAAAAAATTGTTGTCGCGTGTTTCTTTGTTTAGTTCTTCAGCTTCAAGTAAGTATTTGGAACACTTGGATTACAAATAGATGGCCCGAGAATCTCTTCTTTCACGCAGACGAAGAGGGGTGGCGAGTGGCAACTAGTATATTAATTCTTCATGGTAGACCCTTATTGACCGGAAATATTATGTTTTTTTCAATTTATTTAACATTTCTTCGGCCCAAGAAATGTTAAATAAATTGAAAAAAACATAGTATATTAATAATCCTCTCAAAAAAAGAGAAAGCATAAACAGTAACGATTATGCCAAAAACAAGTTGTGAAGTAACACTTCTGACAATATGCAAGCTTTAATGCTCAAGGTAATTCACGGGCAATAATCGGAACAAAAAGGTTAAACGTCTGCAGCATGTAGCCACACACAAGCGCTGACTGCTACCGCTACTAGATTCTTAGCATAGACTGCACACGAGGATGCAATAACACAAATCTCCAAGCCACTTTGCAGTAAATTTTCTGGAGCCGACAACACTGCACTGCTAATTCGAAATATTTAAACGAGACAGCTAAAGCCAAAGCCAGCTAAACTAGGGATGGAGTTCCGTAACAATAACCGAAAATGTCCGATATCCGATATCCGAATTAAAATAATTAGTCTCTAAAAATAATATCCGAATCCGTAACTGAAACCTATTTTGACTAATTTCCAGTTATTAACAATTTTTTTGCCAAAATTACAAAATTCCAATTTTTCAAAATATCTACTTTTTTGGAAATCTTGACTTCTTATTGAAAATCCTAACTTTATATGAAAATGTCGATATTTTTCAAAATTTCAACTTTTAGAAATTTTGATACTTTCCCAATATTGTTTTTCAGAATTTCGATTTTTTCAAAAATTTGGATTTATTGAAAATTTGGTTTTTTAAAAAATTTTGAATTCTCTTGAAAATTTTGCGTTTTTAAAAATTTTTAGGACTCTAAAAATTTTCACAATTTGATATTTTCTCAAAACTTCGCTTTTTTAAATTCCTACATTATTAAAGTTTAGCATTGTTACATTTTTTTTTAAGTTTAATTCACTTTTTTATGTTGGAACGGACTGATCCTTGGTTATCTCCATAAATTGAAATACTAAACTTGTCCCCTGAAACCAAGAAAGATTAAAAACACAACAAAGGTTGCTCTAACACGCTTTGAGAGCCAAGCTCTCATCTTCAGAGATATACTGAGAGAGAGGTATCTCTCTGAAGATGATAGCTTGGCTGTCGAAGCGCGTTAGAGCAACCTTTGTTGTGTTTTTTAATATTTCTTGGTTACAGGGGAAAAAAATTAAAATATCGAATTTTTCAAAATTTTCACATTTTTGGAAATCTTTTTACTGAAAATTTACTTTTTATGAAACTGATATTTTTCTAAATTTTGACTATCAACATTTTAAGTCAAAATTCCTCTGCTAAAACTTCGACGATTTTTAAAAATTTGAAACATTATGGAACTTTCGTTTTTTAAAAAATTTTCTAAATAAGATATTTTCTCGAAACCTTGCTTTTTTTGAAAATTTCGACTCTTATAAAGTTTGGCATTTTTACAATTTATTCAAAATTTCGACTTTTTTTTGAAACATTTTAATTTCTTATGAAAATTATAACATGAACCCTGAAACCAAAAAAAAATTAAAAAACACAACAAAGGTTGTTCTAACGCGTTTCGACAGCCAAGCTGTCATCTTCAGAAAGAAAGTTTCTCTCTTAAAGCAACCTTTATTGTGTTTTTTAATCTTTCTTGGTTTCAGAGGACAAATTCTGTATTTCAAGACTTTACTTTGTTCAAAATTATATTTATTTTCGAATGAAATCTGTACAATTTCCGAAATTTCGCCTTTTTTTAAAAAAAATTGATTTTCTCAAATCTTTTTCAAAAATTTTTTTACCGTTTTTCCAAATTGCAACTCTTTTTAAATTATCGAATTTTTCAGAATTTATTGAAAATTTACTTTTTATGAAAATGGTGATATTTTTCTAAATTTTGACTACCAACATTTTAATTCAAAATTTGTCTGCTTAAATTTCGACTTTTTTTAAAAATTTGAAATTTCTTGGAAATTTCGTTTTTTTTTTAAATTTTCTAAATGCGATATTTCCTTGAGACCTCGCTTTTTTTGGAAAATTTCGACTTTCATAAAGTTTGGCACTTTTGCAAAATTTTGTCTGAATTTTTTGAAAAGAATTTTATCAAAATTTCAACTTTTTTTGAACAATTTTGTGAAAATTTTACTTTTTTATGAAAATTTTAACTTTTTATGAAAATGTTAACATTTTTCAAAATTTAGTCTTCATAAAATTATCTCAAATCCGAAATTTAACCTTGAACTTTTATCCAAAATTTAAGTATGCTTTATAAATATTTGAGATTAAAGTAAAAATTTTTAAAAGTTTGAATTCATTTTTTTAATTTCAAATTTTGTCTCCAAAGTTGGGATGTAATCTTGAAATGTCTACTTTTTAAAAATTGTAAACTTTAAACCTAATCTTCGGTTCAAAACACATAAATATTCAGTTTTAAGTCAAAATTTGGAGAAAAAAAATATAGATTTAAATTCGAAAGGAAAATAATTGTCATTTCATAACAAATAATTAAAGAAATTAGACTTAGAAAGACCATTAAAGAAAAGTGTTTTAGAATTTTCGAGTTTAAAGACGAAATTTCGAGTTTTTTCTAGAAATTTCGACTTTAATTTCGAAATATTAACTTTTTTCTCAAAATTCTAAAATTAACATGTGAACTTCCCCTTTGTCTCGAAATTTGAAGAAAAAAGTCAAAGTTTTGGATTTTTTGACTTTCGTCTTGGAATTCCAAGAAAAAAGCTAAATGTTTGAGAAAAAAGTCGAAATTTCGAGATTAAAATCAAAATTTCAATGTTTATCTCGAAATTTCGAGAAAAAAGACGAAATTTTAATGTTAAACCCGAAATATTTAAAACAAATTCTTTTTAAATTGATGTTCTTTCCATACCTTCGTAATTCTGACTTCTTAAGACAGCAAAATATTTAAAAAATATCGAAAAAGCATCGACACACCATTACCGAAAACCGATGTTTGAGACATCGATGTTTTATTAAAAAAAATATTGATGTTCAAACATCGATGCGTTTTTGAACGATGTTGCATCCCTACTTTGAACCGAATTCAAAAGAGCTAAAGTCTTCTTTAGGGATTGAACTCCAAACATGAGAATAGTATTCTAATGTTGGCCTAACTTGGGCTTTGTATAGTGTGAGTAGCTGATGAAATATGAAGTACTTTTTAGCTCTAAAAAGAAATCCTAGCTTCTGAGAGGCGGATTTGGCAATGGCGCGCACATGATCGTCCCAAGAGAAATTTGTGTTCGCATTGACTTCTAAAATAGACAGATTAGATCCCATCAGGAGGATTTTACTGTCCAATAATATGTTTACTGCATTATCCCTTAATATTTTCTTAGAGAAAACCGCGGCCTGAGTTTTTGAGGCGTTAAAGTCGACTTACCATAGTCCAGAATGATTTCGAGATCCCGATTAATCCTCTGTATCTGCGATTCCCTTAGTCCAGGGGTCGGCAAACCGCGGTTCGGGAGCCGCATGCAGCTTTTTTAAAAGAAAATTGCGGCTCTTTAAATTCCCCTAAAAAAATAAATAAAGGCTGAGGTGGACAGACATGCAGACACTCATTAAACAAATGACCTGCAGAAATCGAAATTTCCAAAAATACTTTTCTAGGAATTCTTACGTTTTACTTAAATTTAAAAAAAAAATTCATTATTGCAAGAAGTATTTTTCCGAAATTTGTGATTGATTTATATTACCATTTTGAAAAAACACATGAAATTTTAAATTTCCAGAAAAAGACCAACTTGGGGTCGAAATTTCTAATTTGTAAATTTTCTACAACCTTGAGATTTCGTGAATTACTTTTTGAGAGAAAAAAAAATCTAAATTTACAGAAACGGCAAATATCAAAGTCCGAAATAAAAGAAAAAGCCAAATTTTGAGAAAAAGAGGTTTTAAAAAAATTAAGAAAGATAAAGAGACTTTGAGAAACTTGAGAAAAATGAAGATTTCACACAAATTGAAAAAAAGAAAGAGATTTCGAAAGATATGAATTTATCAAAAGCTTTCAACAAAAGGTACAATCTTGGAAAAAAAGTATAAGTTCGACAAGAGATTGAAACCCAGGACAAATTAAAAACCTGAAACTTTTAGACAAATTTGAATTTTTTAAAATTTAGTAAAATTTCGAAAAGAGAAGCTGTAAAATTTAATTGGAACCTTAACAAAATTGTCGATCTTTAAAAAAGTCGAAGTTTTTCAGTGAGGAAGAAAAAAGCCTACTTTTAGGAAGAATTTTATAGAAAGCTAAATTTTCAGAATAAATTTTCATTTTCGAGAACAAGACGAATTAAGAAAACAAGTCCAAATTTTTAGATAAATTCGAATTTTAAGAAAATTGGTAAAATACTTTCGAAAAAAAATTCCAAGAAAGTGTTAAACTTTAAAAAAAGGTCAAAATTTCCCAAAAAACCCGAATTTTGAGAAAAAGGAAGAGATTTGGAAAAAGAAATTGGGAAAAATGAAGAGCTTAAAACAATGATTTGCCTAATTGGGAAAAAGGGAAAAATTTCGAAAAAAAAAATGAATTTATCGAAATTTCTCAGAAAGGAAAATTTTTGAAAAAAACGTCAAATTTTGACAATAGAGTGAAACCTAAAACAAATTTAAAACCCGAAATTTGCAGGCAATTTTGAATTTTTTGAAAAATTGCAGAATTTCGAAAACAGAAATTATACGAGTAAACTGGAAGCTTAGAAAAAAAAGTTTAAATTTAAAAAGGTCGGTAGAGAGAAGACGAAAAAGCTCAAATTTTAGTAAAAATTTCAAGGAAAAAGTCTAAATTTTAAGAAAAGCTCGAAACTTTGCCAACAAATTCACAATTTTCCAGAGAAAGTTATAATTTGGGAATAAATTTGAAATTTAGAAAAAAAAGACAATTTAAAAACAACCAAATTTTCGGATTAATTTAAATTTTGAGAAAATTTGTACAATAATTTCGAAAGAAAATTGCAAGAAAATTTTGAGAAGTGAATAACTTTAAAAAAAGATCAAAATCTCCCAGCAAATTTTCAGAAAAGGGAAGAGATTTCGAAAAAAAAATTGAGAAAAATTAAAAGATCAAAAGAATAAATTTGTCTAAAGTTCTCAAATAAGGGCAAAACTTCAAAAAGAAGTCAAATTTCGACAATAGATTGAAACCCAAAACAAACTTAAAAACTTGAAATTTTTATATAAAAGAGAAATTGTAAAAATAAACTGGAAGATTAAGAAGGTGTCGGTCTTTAAGAAAGTTGATACAAATTTCGATAAAACTTTGCAATTTTCCAGTGAAAATTAAATTTTGAGAATAAATTTGGAATTTCAAAAAAAAGATAAATTAAAAAAACCCAAATATTCAGATAAGTCGAATTTTGAGAAAATTGATAAACTAATTTCGAAAGGAAAGAAAATGTCGATAAAACTTTTAATTTCGAGAAGTGTTAAACTTTAAAAAAAAGGTCGACATTTTCTGGAGAAAGTCAAATTTTAAGAAAAAAAATCAAATTTTGAGATCTGAATTTCGTTTGAAATAAAAGTTAATGTTACCGGAAAAATTCGAATTTTAAAAAAAAAGGAGATTTGGAAAAATATGAATTGGTCAAAAATTCTCAAAAAAGCAAAATTTTATTAAAAATATCGAATTTTGATAATAGATTGAAACCCAGAACAAATTTAAAAACCTGAAATTTTAGACAAATTGAAATTTTTTAAAACAATATAAAATCTCGAAAAAAAAATTTTAAAAAACTCAAAGCTTAGAAAAAATTGTCGAATTTTAAGAAGTCGAAGTTTTTCAGAGAAGAAAAAAATATGTCATTTGAATTTTCCAACAGAAAGTTAAATTTTGAGAATAAATTTTTAATCTCGAGAACAGGACGAATAAAAGAGTTCGAATTTTCAGAAAAATTCGAATTTTGAAAAAATTGGTAAAATAATTTCCAAATAAAAAGAAATGTCGATAAAACTTCTAGAAATTGTAAAAAACTCAAAGCTTAGAAAAAATTGTCGAATTTTAAGAAGTCGAAGTTTTTCAATTTTCCACAGAAAGTTAAATTTTGAGAATAAATTTGAAATTTCGAGAACAGAACGAATAAAAAAGGGTTCAAAATTTCAGAAAAATTCGAATTTTGAAAAAATTGGTAACATAATTTCCAAATAAAAGGAAATGTCGATAAAACTTCTAGATTCGAGAAAAGTGTCGAACTTTGAAAAAAAGGTCAAAAGTTTCCAGAGAACGTCAAATTTGAAGAACAAAATCAAATTTTTAAAATCAAACATTCTGAAAACAGGCGAATTTCGTTGATAAAATCGAAGCTTGCAGAAACATAAAATATCGAATTTTCAGTTAAAAGTTGGAATTTCGAGAAACACCTAATTTTGGGAAACAGGTCGAAATTTCCAGAAAATAAATAAAAGTTTACATGTTCAGCTGAAGTCAATATTTGGGGGAAATGGTGAAATTTGGAAAAGAAACGTTATTTAAAAAGAATAGAAATTTTGACAAAAAGTCGCAATTTGGAATAAAGTCAAAAAATTGTAATTTGGAGGAAAGTCAAATTTAAAAATAAAAGATAAAAATCTAAATTTGGAAAAAGAAAACTTTGAGGAAAAAATCGAAATCTTCACAAACTCTTTTATTTAAACCCTCCAAATTATTACTTCAAATTTTTACTTTTTTTTATTAAAGAAATCGACAAAAGATGAATTTCTGAGAAATAAGTCGAATCTTTTAGTCAATCGAAATAGAAAAAAGTAAACATTTTTACAGATTGTCAACTTTGAGAAGAAAGGAAGATTAAGGAAAACAAATCTAATTTTAGGAGTACATACTTAAGCAAAGACGAATACAGAGAAGAGTTAAAAAAAGTCGAATTTGCTAGAAAAAGGCAGATTTTGAAATAAAGCTCTAAATTTTGAGAAATAAGAGATCTTCTGGGCTGAATATGTTTTCGTTTGACTACACGAGTCAAAGGGGTCTCTCTCTGTCCCATATTTTGTCTGATGTATCTGATTTAATTTTGAAATAAAATATAAAATCAGAAAAAATTGTGGCTCTTTAAAATTCACGAAACAAATTTTTTTATTTCAGTTGGCTCTTTTGGCTTAAAAGTTTGCCGACCCCTGCCTTAGTCGATCTGAAGCAGCTACGGATAATGGTTAGTCGGAGAAAAATATGACACCAGGCTACTATCATCTCCGCAGCTGTATATCGAATTGGAAGTTGAAGCTAAGAGATCGTTTATGTGTAGCAGAAACTGAGTAGGAGACAGGACAGACCCCTGAGGCACCTCTGCATCTTGGATGAGGTGCCATCGACGACGACCTGAAGAAATCTGTCAGCGAGAAAATTGGATATCAAATGACAAAGTCCAGGAAGAAGACCATAAGATGTTAATTTAGAGAGAAGAGGTCACAATCCTAGCCTCACCATGTTTTTCCATAGCTGTGTTACCAATATCAGTAACAGATGTCAGTAGATCGCATTGTTGAGCGTAGAAGGAAAAGACTTCTAACCTCAAAATTGGTCTAAGATATTAAAAAGAAAAACGAAGTTTTAAGATAATTAAATCTGGGGGTCACGAAGGGGAAGCATAAAAATAACTGGGTCATGACAGAAAAAGTTTCCTGCCTACACATAAATCGTAAGTTTGATATCGAATATTTCGGTTTCGGCACCGGCACGGTTTTTTTTAATTTTGTAGGTTTAGAGGTAGCATTGTTGGTAACATCTGGCAGAAATTTAAAGAAAATCTATAGGAAAGCAATTCGCTGGCGAATTTAATGACTTCGGCACAACAGAACGTTTACCTTAGAACCTTTATTCTAACGATTGTTCCACGTTAGTTCAATTGAAGTATACTTTATAAGGAAATTAGGTTGCACTTATTTTTGAAGATTGATTGTTGCCTTTGAGTTGAATTAAATTACATCGCTGGTTTTCGCAAATGCAATAAACCGATTTATCAAAATGCAGATCGTAGGAAATGATGATGCCCTCACAGGAAATGCAACTGGGGGGAATTTCTGTTATACTAGATAACCTATAATCAATAAAGACGTTCGAACAGTTGTATTTAAAAGAGAATTAAACTGCCTTTAACCGAAACGAAGGCCTCTATACCGGAAACGTCAGTACTCATCAATAGATATATTTCGAACAGGTGTAGGGAATAAATTCGTTAGGGAACTACATCAACGTTAAAATACCGCATTTATAATCTATTAGACGTTTTAAAATAGTATTAACATGGGCAGTCAAGCGAAAACGAGACAAAAAGCAATAAATGAACTTGAGAGCGTTTAATCCATTGTATTAATACCAGCTGAATTCATGAAAATGTTGACATACAAAAATGTTATTTTTTTATTATTGTTAATCTAATTCGTCAAAAAAACTCTCAAATTGGAACTGATAAAAAATACTTGGTTATTTCTCTGGAGCTTTTTATTCCGTTTCAGTGGTAGAAATAATGTCGCATGCCTCTTCATCCTCGAGGGTTGGAGATGGGACGACAATAGACAGAAGTGGCGACTTTTGAAATTTACGGTCTTAATGCAATTCTCAATTAGTGGGGTAATAGCTCGGGTGTGCAGCGTAGTAAATGAACTATTGCCTGCTGGAATTTAGTTTTGTGACCGGGGACTCCGTCACTGGTGGATTTATCACCGGCAGTTGTTTATTTATCGTCCGGCAGACGCCAAGCGGATCGCGAGGTCGAATTATCCAATTCAATATCCACTAATTATTCGGCTTCGTGATATGTAAATAACTCGGAAAACTGTGACTACGGACAAATAGAATCGTCTAGGAGATGCTCCCTAACAAAATCTGATAATCATCAAACTTAACTACTATTTGATCTCAGCTTGTCTTACTTTTCTATGAATTAATAGTTTCTTATTTTTAGATAACAGAAGAAAAACCGGAATAAATCCAAAAACCTAAACTTGAAATACAAATCTTGTCCCCTGAAACCAAAAAAATTAAAAAACAACAAATGTTGCTCTAACGCATTTCGATAGCTAAGCTATCATTTTCAGAGAGATACTCTTTTGTCTTGGTTTCAGTGGACAAGATTTGTATTTTAATTTTTGAAGATAACCAAGACCAATTCGTTACATCAAAAAACCTAAACCAAAATGTAACAAAATTCCAGAAATGGGTCCCTTCTTGTTTAAAGTTTGCCATATTTTAGGGTTATTATTGTATTTTTCCCCATAGGGAGTGAGAACCATCGACTTCTTTTTTTGGGGCTAAAAACTTCCTTAGGTGCATCAAACGATTTTTGATAGAGGAAAAACTGATGGGTTTGCCTTACCATCACGCTAACGCCCCGTTACCAACTAATGCAGCGTTTCCCAAACTCATAATTGGGTCATAACAAAAAAAGTTCCCTTCGTGATCCACTTAAAGTTTTTTAAACTATTTTAAAACTTCGTTTTTCTTCTTAAAAGCTCGACTACATTTTGACGTTTGAAGTCAAAATTTCGGCTTTTTCCCCTAAAATTATAATTTTTTTTACAATATTTCTATTGTAACGCAATGTAAATAGATGAAATAGGATTTAGGATAGAATTGTAGAATTTAGTAAATAAAAAAGGTTTCTAGAAGGTTCTGATAAGGGGAAAGCGGCCGCGATAACGAAACAAACGGCAGATAAGCGTTCCAGAAATTTCGGCATTCGATAAGCCTTATCTGCCGAAAATTCTGGAAGAACGCGGGCCGAAACTATAAAAAGGCGGTCAGTTTTCCCTCGAGTCGGTCAGTTAGAATCAGTGCAATTAGTGAGCTAGTCGAAGTGAGTTAATTGTAAATTGTTGAGTTAATTCAGTAATAAAGTGGGTATAATCTATCACGTGTATCAATTCGAACCGATAACGCACGTAACATTTGGTGTCAGAAGTGGGATTATTCGTGGATTGTGCTTTATTACTCGAAAAAAATTCGTGCCAGGTGCCGTAGTTGACTTTATCTCGGACCTTTTAAACTGTTAAATAGTTATACGAGGCGCCTCAAATAAATTCGTGAACATTCAAATACGCTTTATGGATACGAGATTAAAATCGGCCAAAATGGAACAACAATTACAAGCGTTATTAGCAATGTTTAAAGACAAAGAGGAAAAAGAAAAAGAAAAGGAGGAACAAAGAAGACAAGAAAAAGAACAGAAGCAAGAACGAAGACGACAGGAAAAAGAACAGGAGGAAGAACGAAGACGACAAGAAAAAGAACAGGAAGAAGAACGAAGACGACAAGAAAAAGAACAAGAGGAAGAACGAAGACGACAAGAAAAAGAACAAGAGGAAGAACGAAGACGACAAGAAAAAGAACAAGAGGAAGAACGAAGACGACAAGACAAAGAAGAAAGACGACAAGAAAAAGAACAGGAGGAAGAACGAAGACGACAAGAAAAAGATGATGAAGGATGGAGTCATCGAGGAATCCAATAGTCCATGGTCTTCCCCTGTAGTCTTGGTTACAAAGAAGGACGGGTCAACAAGATTCTGTGTCGACTACCGGAAATTAAACAACGTCACTAAAAAGGACAGCTACCCCTTGCCAAGAATTGATGACACCCTAACGACCTTGTCTGGGTCCACCTGGTTTTCAACTTTGGACTTGAAAAGTGGATATTGGCAAGTGAGCATAGACCCCGACGACAAAGAAAAGACGGCCTTTTCATCTGGGAGTGGATTATATCAGTTCACGGTTATGCCTTTTGGGCTATGCAACGCACCGGCTACTTTCGAACGTCTAATGGAACTGGTACTTCGAGGACTCACTTGGAAAACTTGCTTGGTTAACCTAGATGACGTCATGGTGATGGGCAAGAGCTTTAAAGAACATTTGGAAAATCTTCAAGAAGTTTTCGACAGATTAAAGCAAGCCAACTTAAAGCTGAATCCAAAGAAGTGCTCTTTGTTCCAAAGGAAAGTAGAATTTTTGGGCCACACTGTATCAGCCGCAGGAGTTGAAACTAATATCAGCAAGACTCAAGCAATTCGTGACTGGCCAAGACCCAAAGACAAACATGAACTGAGGAGTTTCTTGGGGCTATGTACCTATTATAGAAGATTTGTGAAAGGTTTCGCCAACATCGCTGCGCCGTTGCATCAACTAACGGAAGGAAGAAGGCCGTACGTCTGGACTCCCGACTGTGATACCGCTTTCCGAAAACTGAAGTCCGCCTTGTGCACAAGTCCTATCTTGGCTTATCCTCAGCAGATTGGGAAATTTGTGTTAGACACAGATGCCAGCAACGTCGGCATTGGAGCTGTGCTGTCCCAAGTTCAAGGCGGTGAAGAAAGAGTAATCGAGTATTACAGCAAGATCCTGACGAAGCCGGAGAGGAACTATTGCACCACCAGGCAGGAACTACTTGCGATAGTGAAGGCCGTGGAACACTTCCACAAGTATTTATATGGGCAAGAATTCCTTATCAGGACAGATCATTCGGCACTTTCTTGGTTACTCCGAATGAAGAACGCGGAGGGACAGACGGCTAGATGGTTAGAAAGGCTTCAGCAGTATCACTTCAAGGTGCATCATCGACCGGGACGACAGCATAACAACGCTGACGCTTTGTCCAGAAGACCTTGTGGTGATTGCAAACACTGCAAACGAGTTGAGGACCATGAGGACATGGTGGATATAAGGGTCACTTCTGTCCAGCCAGAAGACGAATGGACTGTTGAAGGTCTTCGGAAGCTACAGAGGAGCGACGCTGATATCGGACCCATATTGGAATGGAAAGAAGCTGGAGACAGACCGGAATGGCAAGAAGTTTCCGACAGAAGTCCAGCTCTTAAGAATTTGTGGGCTCAATGGGAATCCCTCCAGGTCGAGGACGGGGTACTGAAGAGAGCATGGGAAAGCGCGGATGGAAAGCGTGTCAACTTGCAGTTGGTAGTGCCTCAGGAGAAGATTCCACAGGTCTTGTGGGAGGTGCACAATGGGACCTCAGGTGGACACCTAGGGATGAACAAGACCCTGGAGAAGGTTCGAAAACGGTTCTATTGGGTCAACTGCAGGGAGGACGTCGAGCGGTGGTGTCGGAAATGTGTCACCTGTGCTGCATCCAAGGGTCCCCGTACGAGAACCAAAGGGGCCCTGAAGCAATATAATGTGGGAGCTCCATTTGAAAGAATTGCAGTCGATGTGGCAGGACCATTCCCAGTTTCAGACGATGGAAACAAGTACATCCTGGTGGCCATGGATTATTTCAGTAAATGGCCTGAAGCTTATGCCATCCCGAACCAGGAAGCCACCACAGTCGCAAGGGTTCTTGTGGACAACTTCATCTGTCGATTTGGTGTTCCCTTTGAACTACACTCGGACCAGGGAAGGAACTTTGAATCGGGGGTTTTCCAAGAGGTGTGTCGTCTTCTTGGAATAAGGAAAACTCGAACAACACCTCATCATCCACAGTCTGACGGAATGGTGGAGAGATTTAACAGGACCTTAGAGGAACATCTTTCGAAGGTCGTTTCCAAACATCAGACCGACTGGGACCGACATCTACCACTGTTCCTGATGGCCTATCGCGCGGCAACTCATGAAACTACAAGTCAGACTCCGGCAAAAGTGATCTTCGGGAGGGAACTGCGGCTTCCGTGTGACTTGGTGTTTGGATCACCAAGGGAGGTCCCCAGGGAAACGATGGGTTTCGTAGATGACTTGAGGGAAGCGATACTGGAGACGCATGCTCTGGTGCGGACGAAGATCAACTTGGCGACGGACCGGATGAAGGCCAGGTATGACGTGAGTGCCAATCATGGTGGTTTCAGTGAGGGCGAGTTGGTATGGCTATACAACCCTCAGCGAAAGAAAGGAGTTTCGCCAAAGTTTACGCCATCTTGGGAAGGGCCGTACAAAGTGGTGAAGAGGATCAACGACTTGGTATACAGGATCCAGCGTAGCTCCAGGAGTAAAATGAAAGTGGTGCACCTGAACAGACTATGCAAATTTAGTGGCGAAGTGACTGATTGGAACTGATCGGGACGATCATTTCTAAGGGGGAGGCAGTGTAACGCAATGTAAATAGATGAAATAGGATTTAGGATAGAATTGTAGAATTTAGTAAATAAAAAAGGTTTCTAGAAGGTTCTGATAAGGGGAAAGCGGCCGCGATAACGAAACAAACGGCAGATAAGCGTTCCAGAAATTTCGGCATTCGATAAGCCTTATCTGCCGAAAATTCTGGAAGAACGCGGGCCGAAACTATAAAAAGGCGGTCAGTTTTCCCTCGAGTCGGTCAGTTAGAATCAGTGCAATTAGTGAGCTAGTCGAAGTGAGTTAATTGTAAATTGTTGAGTTAATTCAGTAATAAAGTGGGTATAATCTATCACGTGTATCAATTCGAACCGATAACGCACGTAACACTATTTTGATCCCAAAATTTTACCCCGAAATCTCAAATTGAAGCTTCAATGTTGGATCTATTCCTCTTTATTTTTAAAATTGGATTTTTTCACCATGTTGAGTTTCTTTTGAAATTGCAATAATTTTAGAAATTTTTTCGAGTAGATTTAATTCTTTATATTTGTTTAAAGATGATTCGATGTAAATAGAGACCTTATTTTCTCAAAATTTTGTTTGAAATCCTGCTATTTTGAATTTCGAAATATTCAAAAAAATCGTCTACTTTTCAATGGAAGTCAAAATTTAGAAAAATAAAATGAAAATCCTTTATATAAATCAAACTTTTAAAAAACTCTAAATTTTGATTAAAAAAAATCGAAATTTTCAAAATTAGTCAAAATCTTGAAAGAGAAATAGACATTTTGAATAAAGTGTAAATTTTGACAAAAGTGGAAATTTTGAAAATCGAAGTACATATTATAGAATGCCAACATTTTCAAAGCGTCAACATTTTCAGAAAAAGTTGAAATTTGAGAAATTTCTGAGTCAAAATTTTCTAAAAACGCCGAATTTTGGAAATTCTTAATATAAATCAAACTTTTAAAAGCACTTCAAATATTTATTAAAAAAATCGAAATTTTCAAAATTAGCCAAAATCTTGAAAGAAAAAGTAGAAATTTGGAAAAAAGCTGAAATTTTGAAAAAGGTGGAAATTTTGAAAATCGAAATAGATATTATGGAATGCCAAAATTCTCCGAGTCGAAATTTTCAGAAAAAGTTGAAATTTAACAAATGCTTACAGTCAAACCTTTCTAAAAACGCCGAATTTTGAAAATAATTAATGTAAATCAACTTTTAAAAAAGTCGAAATTGTTATAAAAAAATCAAAATTAGTCAAAAATTATAAAAAAAATAGTAGACATTTTGAAAAAGTGGAAATTTTGAAAAAAGTTGAAACTGAATATCGAAATAGACATTATGAATTATCAAAATTTTCAGAGTCTAAATTTTCAGAAAAAGTTGATATTTAGGAAATGCTTATACCTTAAATACCTTCGAAATTTTGATAAAAAAATCGAAATTTTCAAAATTATTCAAAATTTTGAAAGAAAGTAGAAATTTAAAAAAAAGTGGAAATTTTGAAAAAAGTGGAAATTTTGAAAATCGAAAGAGATATCATGGAATTCAAAAATTTTAAAAGAGCAAAATTTTCAGAAAGACTTAAAATTTGCGAACTGCTTACATTCTGAGAGTCAAGCTTTTGTTAAAACGCCGAATTTTGGAAATCCTTAATATAAATCAAACTTTTAGAAAAACTCCAAATTTTCATATAAAAATCGAAATTTTCAAAATTAGTCAAAAAAAATACAGCGGAAATTTTGAGAAGATTGATAATTTTGAGAAAAATGGAAATTTTGAAAATCGAAATAGATATTATGGAATGCCAACATTTTCAAAAAGTCAAAATTTTTCAAAAAAAGTTAATAATGGAGAAAAAAGTCAAAATTAAAATAAAATACAATTTGTTTAAGTCAACAATTGTAAAAAGTAAATTTAGAGAAAGTCAAAATGTACAAAATAACCAAAATTCTCTGTCTAAATATTCAAAAAACGCAAATGTTTGAAATGTTTATTTTTTACAATTAAATTTATAAAAAAGAATTCGAAAAAAAGTGAAAAATTTAAAGTTACAATTTTGAAAAATAGTCGAAAAAATGGCAACTCCAAAAAAGTGAAAATTTTGAACTTGGATGTTAAATATATGTCCAATGTCGAAATTCCGATAAAAAGGCGAACCTTTAGGTTCAAAATTTTTACAAGAAAATCAAAATTTAGAATTAATGTAAATTTTGAAATGTCAAAATTTTAAAAAGTAAAAATTTTCAAAAAGTCGAAATTTTCAAAAAAAAGTCCAAATTTTCTTAAAAATTTAATTCTTCAGAAAAGAGTGAAAATGGTGTCAGAAAGTTATCATTTCGAAAAATATCAGAATTATTTAAACAAAGGTTCATCTTTTGAAAAAGGTTGCAATTTTCATTACAAAAATTCCAAAAAGATTTTAGAAAGCACAATAAAAGTCCAAATTTTAAGACAAAGGACAAAATTTAGAATAAGTTAAATTTTTCAAAAATAAAGTGATACTTCGTGAAAAAGTCAAATTTTTAAATCGAAAATTTCAAAAAAAAATAAAATAAAATTTTTCAATTAAGGCAAAATTTTGAAAAAGGTAGAAGTCAGAAAAATGCAAAAAGGTGGAAATTTTCGTGTAATTATAGAAATTCCCAAAATGCATGAAATTTTTAAAAAACTAACATTTTGAAAAAAGAAGGTGGAAATTATTATTATAATTATTATTATTATTAAATTTCGAACGAGGGATTTGGAATTTGGAATTCAGAAATTGGAATTTGGAATTTTAAATTTGGAATATGGAGTTTGGAATTTGGAATTTGGAATTTGGAATTTGGAATTTGGAATTTGGAATTTGGAATTTGGAATTTCGAATTTGGAATTTTTAATTTTGAATTTGGAATTTCGAATTCCGAATTTCGAATCTCGAACGAGGAATTTCGAATTTGGGATTCGGAAATTGGAAATTGGAATTTGTAAATTGGAATTCGGAATTTGGAATTTGGAATTTGAAATTTGGAATTTGGAATTTGGAATTTGGAAATTGGAAATTGGAATTCGGAATTTGGAATTTGGAATTTGGAATTTGGAATTTGGAATTTGGAATTTGGAATTTGGAATTTGGAATTTGGAATTTGGAATTTGGAATTTGGGATTTGGAATTTGGAATTTGGAATTTGAAATTTGGAATTTGAAATTTGTAATTTGGAATATAAAGTTTGAAATTTAGAATTTCAAATTTGGAATTTGGAATTTGGAATTTTTAATTTTGAATTTGGAATTTCGAATTTCGAATTCCGAATTTAGAATTTCGAACGACGATTTTGGGATTTGGAATTCGGAATTTGGAATTTGGAATTTGAGATTTGGAATTTGGAATTTGTAATTTGGAAATTGGAACTTGGAACTTGGAATTTGGAATTTGGAATTTGGAATTTGGAATTTAGAATTTGGAATTTGTAATTTGGAATTTGGAATTTGGAATTTGGAATTTGGAATTTGGAATTTGGAATTTGGAATTTGGAATTTGGAATTTGGAATTTGGAATTTGGAATTTGGAATTTGGAATTTGGAATTTGGAATTTCGAATTTGGAATTTGGAATTTGGAATTTGGAATTTGGAATTTAGAATTTGAAATTTGGAATTTCGAATTTCGAATTTCGAATTTCGAATTTCAAATTTCGAATTTCGAATTTGGAATTTGGAATTTGGAATTTGGAATTTGGAATTTGGAATTTGAATTCTGGAATTCGGAATTCGGAATTCGGAATTTGGAATTTGGAATTTGGAATTTGGAATTTGGGAATTTGGAATTTGGAATTTGGAATTTGGAATTTGGAATTTGGAATTTGAAATTTGGAATTTCGGAATTTCGAATATTCGAATTTCGAATTTCGAATTTGAATTTGGAATTTGGAATTTGGAATTTGAATGGAATTTGGAATTTGGAATTTGGAATTTGAATTTCGAATTTCGGAATTTGGAATTTGGAATTTGGAATTTGGAATTTGAATTCGGAATTTCGGAATTCGGAATTTGGAATTTGGAATTTGGAATTTGGAATTTGGAATTTGGAATTTGGAATTTGGAATTTGGAATTTGGAATTTCGAATTTGGAATTGGAAATTTGGAATTTGGAATTTGGAATTTGGAATTCGGAATTGTAGAATTTGAGAATTGGAATTTGGAATTTGGAATTTGGAATTTGGAATTTGGAATTTGGAATTGGAATTTGGAATTTCGAATTTAGAATTGAAAATTTGGAATTTGGAATTTGGATTTCGGAATTCGGAATTCGGAATTCGGAATTCGGAATTTGGAATTTGGAATTTGGAATTTGGAATTTGGAATTTGGAATTTGCCAATTTGGAATTTGGAATTTGGAATTTGGAATTTGGAATTTGGAATTTGGAATTTGGAATTCGGAATTCGGAATTCGGAATTCGGAATTCGGAATTCGGAATTCGGAATTCGGAATTCGGAATTCGGAAATCGGAACTCGGAACTCGGAACTCGGAACTCGGAACTCGGAACTCGGAACTCGGAACTCGGAACTCGGAACTCGGAATTTGGAATTTGGAATTTGGAATTTGGAATTTGGAATTTGGAATTTGAAATTTCGAATTTAGAATTTAAAACTTAGAATTTGGAATTTGGATTTGGGATTTTGGAATTTCGCATTTCGCATTTCTAATTTCGCATTTCGCATTTCGCATTTCGTATTTCGTATTTCGAATTTCGACTTTCTCATAATGTCGAACCTTTCTTATAAAATATTTCAAGCTTAAAGCTAAAACTTTTAATTACCTTAGATCTTAAAATTTCGTCTTAAATAGACATTAAATTTAAAAAAAGTGAAAATTTTTGTACCTGTTGTTTTTTTTCTAATTGAATTGATTAATATTTTAAAAGGAAAAATCTTCAAAATATGTTTTAGAAAAAAACTTTGGTTCACATAAAATAAATTTTTGTTTAGAGTAAAAACTGGAAGGTCCATAAAAAAATTGCAAACGATGAAATTTAAAATCAAACTTAAAATTTATAAAAATAAATTCTCGAATTGTCAAAAGCTTTAATCATAAAAAATATTAAAAATCTGGAAAAAAATCGTTCGAAGCCGAAATTTCAGATAAAATTTAAAATATCTGAAATTGAGTTTTATTCTCATCACTGACTACTTTATTTATAATTCAATTAAAAAAAATCAGTTCATAGAAACATTTTCTAATTTATTGAATGTTTTGATGCCACTACGAGATTAGCCAACAGCGGCTGTTCGGCTTAAAAGAAACCGGTAAGCGAGGTTCCGTAGTGTAGTGGTTATCACGTCTGCTTCACACGCAGAAGGTCCCCGGTTCGATCCCGGGCGGAACCAACCTACTTTTTTTTTATAAAAGTGAATGATGACCTGATTTTAATCCGTGTGAGATCTCTTGGTGGATCGATAAATTACGCAACGCTAAAAAGTACAAGGTTCCGTAGTGTAGCGGTTATCACGTCTGCTTCACACGCAGAAGGTCCCCGGTTCGATCCCGGGCGGAACCAATCGAAATTCTTTTATCAAAGTAAACGATGACCCGATTTTGACCCTTGCGAGATCTCTTGGTCAATCAATTAATTACGTAACGCTCAAAAAATGCAAGGTTCCGTAGTGTAGCGGTTATCACGTCTGCTTTACACGCAGAAGGTCCCCGGTTCGATCCCGGACGGAACCAATCAAAATTCTTTTATTAAGGTACACGATGACACGATTTTGACCCTTGCGAGATCTCTTGGTGGATCGGTTAAAATCCTCGGTTCGATCTCGGACGGAACCAACCAAGTTATTTTATAAAAGTAAATGATGACCCGATTTTGATCCGTGCGAGATCTTTTGGTGGATCGATTAATTATGTGACGCTCAGAAATTGTAAGGTTCCGTAGTGTAGCGGTTATCACGTCTGCTTTACACGCAGAAGGTCCCCGGTTCGATCCCGGGCGGAACCATCAACTTTTTTTATCAAGGTGAACGATGACCCGATTTCGATCCGTGCGAGATCTCTTCGTGCATCGATTAATCACGTGACGCTAAAAAATTGCAAGGTTCCGTAGTGTAGCGGTTATCACGTCTGCTTTACACGCAGAAGGTCCCCGGTTCGATCCCGGGCGGAACCATCAACTTTTTTTATCAAGGTGAACGATGACCCGATTTCGATCCGTGCGAGATCTCTTCGTGCATCGATTAATCACGTGACGCTAAAAAATTGCAAGGTTCCGTAGTGTAGCGGTTATCACGTCTGCTTTACACGCAGAAGGTCCCCGGTTCGATCCCGGGCGGAACCACTTTTTTATGCAGTTATTGAATTTCAAATTCAAATATTTTAAATGTCTCTTTTTCCATTTTTTCTTTTTTTTTATAAATAAAATTAATACACTTTTAACCCTTGAAATCGAGAGAGATTAAAAAGAGAACTGCTCTAACATGTTTTGATAGCTAAACTATCATCTTCAGGGAGATACTAATTTTTTGAAGATAACCAAGGTTCGTTCCACCAAAAATTAAATTTTTAAATATGTAAATTAATTCACTTTTTTTAAATACTTCAAACTCTTTGAATTAAATTTTAAAATAAAAACAAAATTTAAAATTAACTACCAAAAAAATCAAAAAAAGTATCAACTATCATTAGCAGAAACGAAACTGGTTCAAGGATACATTAATAGTGACTGATCCAAAGTCCAGAATAATCAAATCTGTTTAATGTCCAAGTTAATCTAACAGCAGTAGCAGACGTTAAATCTCTCTCTTTTGCTTCTGGCGCATATTTTCTGAGATGCACGGAAAACCTCGTCCGTAAATGAAACGTACGTAGTAATGCCGGTCATTTTAATGAAATAAAACGGTGGCCGAGGAAATGAAAATATAATAACATCTAGCCTAAATTCATTAGTGGATTTTAAAATAGGAATTACAAACAGACGCAAGAATTCCTTTCTCTGCATATGTAAATTGCCGTTTCTGTGGTCCGGTCATTAGATTGGACATTACTAATTGCGAAGAGAAGGCCGAAGCATTTTCCGCACGACGAGCTCCGCCATAGCGGATTCCTGCCGACTGGGAAACGTCCTTATAAAGCGCCTTTTACTCCCACCGATAAACCAAGCTGAATTCTTTTGAAAAATTCTTGAAGTTCCTAGCTTTGAAAAGTTTGGTTTACAAAATCGTACCATTTAATCCGAAGCATCTAGAAGAAGTAGTAGAGCGGCCGAGTTCCCTAACACGCGGTGAGAAGCATGGAAAATCCGTGGCATATAAATACAATTTCGAGATGAATATTTTCGGAGTTAGGACTAGTGCACGCAATGCAGTAATTGCGGTTCGAATCGAACATCTTAACGCGATTGTGTTAGTCATCGACTTATTGCGAATTAGGAATGAATCCTTTCCATCTCAGACATTATCAACACACTTATCACTTCCATAAATATTTGGATTGATTGTAGAAAAAAGTGTGTAATTTGAAAATAGACATTTTTTTTTCAATGGTGTAACACAAGAAAATTTGGATAAAATTTTAAATTCAAACATAAGTACTGACTGTTCCTAATTGAGGGATTCGCTCTTGACTGAATTTTTTGATCTTGTTAAATTTAATCCTTTAATCATTAGATATATGTTCATTTTCGTATTACGATTTTTTTTTATTATAAAAGGAGTTTGGCGTTATGTCCTTTCTCTTCTTGTTTTTAAATCACCCCTGCGAATGATATTACGATATAAATTATTACATCTTGTTAACTTTTTCCAGGGCTCTAATTGTCTGTCTAGCTCCTGTCCACTCTACCGTGTCCTTATGACTGCACTAGTCATATCCGGTAATGCTTGAATGCCCTTCAGACAAAACGCCGTTCTCCATCTTCTTTCAACGCACGCGAACTTCGACGTACCGGACGCAAAGGTCAATTCTGGACTAGGACCGCATTAATGACGATACAATTGATTCGAAGTACATGTCAGTTGTTTAAAATGTAATTAATGCGTAATTTATTAATTTATTCGGATATTGTTTCGAACCGAGCGTTAAAATTGCCGATAACGGACGAGATAATATATAGAATTCGTGTAATTAGTATCATATTCTTTGTATTTTGATGAGGATTCACATAAGTTCAATGTATTTAGTTTTAATGCGCTCACCCATCCGAAACGATTCCATTTTTATGAAAAATTTCATTAGTCAGGGTTTATTCAACTAATTGATGATGAATTTCATCGTCTGCCGCCACTTCTGCATAGTCTGCACGAAAGAATAGCCAGCCTCGATTATTATTTAATGAACGAACACTCTAGGTCACTTACGGTGTCACAGTTTCAAAATATAAATGATTTTTTTAATACTTCACACCACAAAAGGCAAAAGAAACTGGTACGTCTATCAGTGGCGTATATAGCTTTTTGCGGGCAGACGGGTGAGGGGGACGAAACTTCGAAATTCGAATCAGAACTAAACCAAAAATCGAAATTATGGTCATCAGGTCTTTTTCTTAACTATTAAACTCTATTAACGATAGATACAAGAGATATTAAAAATTCCACAATGTTTCTATAAATATTTGCTGCGACCGAACCTGTTTTCGCTTTTCAGCATCGTCGGCAGTTATACCAGTAGTTTGTTTAGCCGTTGTTGTGTTACAGATCACAGACTCTACGAATATGTTTTCTTTTAATTACAAGTTTAAAGTTTTTCTAATATTTGGATTATATTTGAACTTAAAGTTGACATTTTATTCACTCTTTCTTAAAATTCCACCTTGAAACTTGAAATTTTTTATTTTTCTCCCAAAATTTCGAAATTTATCATGTTCACTTATTACATTTTTCTTTTTCCACATTTTTACTTTAACTTCTCGGTGTTCAACCCGAAGTATCAAAAATTCGAGAAACTTTTGATTTTTGACTTTTTTTAAAATAAATACAAGCTTATACTTTCTATTTTTAGATTTCTCCTGAAATGTTAACTCTTAAATTCGAAATTTTACTTTTCTAAGAAGCTTAACTGTTGTTTCGAAAATACTTCAATTTCGCACTTCTCGATCCTTTTCCAGAAAGGTTGGACAGATTTTTCCGAAATTTTGACCAAAATCTTGAATTTTTTATAGAAACTTTGGCAACCATTTTTTCAAAGTTGGTTTCTCCTAAATGTTGACTTCAATTTAGTTCGAGTTTTTTACGGAAAATTCAGGTTTACGAATTTTACTTTACTTCTACTTTAACTAGAAATATTGAATTCCAAAGCAAGTTCCAAATCAAGCCAGAAATATTGAATTTTTTTTGAAATTTTAACTAAAATCTTGAATTATTCTTTTTGTAGAAACTTTGTTAACCATTCTTTTCAAATTTGAAGTTTTTCTTAAATGTTGATCCCAATTTAGTTCGAAATGTTTGTGGAAATTTCGGGTTTAGGACATTTTTTTGTTTCTGTTAGTATCTCTTTGGAGATGATAGCTTGGCTGTCGAAACGCGTTAGAGCAACCTTTGTTGTGTTTTTTAATCTTTCTTGGTTTCAGGGGACAAGATTCGGAGTTCAATTTTGATTCCACTTGCAAATTTGCAATTTTCTATTTCAAGTTTCAGTTTTTTTTTAAATTACATTGTAAAATGTCGAATTTTTTTCAAGATTTTGTGTTCACTGTTTATATTCCCTAAAATTACTACTTTAACATCTAAATATAAACTTTTTTTCTAGATTTCGATGTCTATCTCAAAATTAGTGTTCTTTGAAGTGAAAACTTCTTTAGGCGCGCTGAGCGTCTACAGATAGGAAGAAAATGCATGGAATTGCCATATATGTAATATACTTATATATAATGTATTGCGTTACCAAAAAGGGCGATTTGAACTACTAGTCGATTGCTCTACCTCTGCGCCACTGAACTATAATTGTTTAAATTAACTGACACATCTAATTTGACGCATCTAATCCGACACTTTTCTGACACTTTTACTCCGACATTTTTAATCCGACACTTTGGCAGACTTTAAATCTTTTCCAACACTCGGATAATCCGATCTCCGGTTAATCCGACACCCGCTAATCTGGGTGAAAGTATAAAAAAGAAAAATTGGGGGGCAAAATAAAAATATGAAAAAAGAAAAATTGGGGGGTACAAAAGTAAAAATATGTAAAAAAGGAAATTGAGATGGCGACAAAAGAAAAATTGGGGGTAGCAAATTAAAAATATATAAAAAAATGCGGAGGGGCTAAAAATGAGGGGCAAAAAAATATATATAAAAAATGGGGGAAGAGCAAAATTGGGGGGCAAACTAGAGGGGTGGCAAACTTGGGGGCAAATTTGGAGACAAAATGGTGGGGTCAAAAATAAGGGTCAAAAATGGAGGGCAAAAAAGGGGGGCAAAGATAAAAATATATAAAAATTGGATGGGGGGGACAAACTAGAGGAGGCAAAAATAAAAATATATAAAAATGGAATGAGAAGACAAACTAGAGGGAGGCAAAAATAAAAATATATAAAAATGGAATGGGGGGGGAGAACTAGAGAGGGGGCAAACTTGGGGGGCCAAACTTTGGGGGAAAACTGGGAGGGGGGCAAATTTGTGAACAAAACGGTGGTGGGCCAAAATCGAGGGGCAAATGAAAGCATATAAAAAGAAAAATCGGGGAGGTGGTAAAAAATTGGGGGAGGCAAAATGAAAATAATAAAAAAAATGTGGGAGGCAAAATGAAAATATAAAAAAAATGTGGGGCGCAGAATGAAAATATAAAAGAGAAAAATTGGGGGGATTGAAATAAAATATTTAAAAAGGAAAAATTGGTTCTATGGGAGGAGGGCTAAAAATAAAGTTTTCTAAAAAAATTTTAGCTCTATTAGACAAAATTTCGAAGGGTCAGAATTTAAAAAAAATCAAAAACTTCAAAAAGTCCAAATTTTGAAAAAAGGTAAATTTAAAAGAGTAATTATTGTAAAAAAGTTAAAAATTATAAAACCAAGACGAAAGTTTGAAATGGTTCCAAATTTAAAAAACACCGAAACATTAAAAAAAATATATTAGAAATTTAGAGCAAAAGTCGAAGTTCTGAAAATGAGTCATAACCTTCAAAAAAAAGTCTAAACTTTGAGAACCGATCAAAAATTTGAAAAATGGTTGATATTTTTAATAAAAGAAAAAATTGTGAAAAAAAAAACGTTTTCAAAGTCGACTTTTTGAAAAAATAAGTAATTTTTCTTGGTGGAACGGACTGGTCCTTGGTTATCTTCAAAAATTGAAATGAGTATCTCTCTGAAGATGATAGCTTGGCTGTCGAAACGCGTTAGAGCAAGCAACCTTTGTTATGTTGTTTAATCTTTCTTGGTTTCAGGGGACAAGTTTTGTATTTCAATTTTTGCATAAACCTTACCGAAAAAAAGTTTCAAAATTTGTAGAAAAGTGATATTCTGAAAAACAATTTGAAATTTTGAAAGAAAATTTAAAAACATCGAAAAAAAAACAAAATTCTGAAAAAGATTTATTTTGAAAGATTCAAAAATTTAAGAATTAAAAAATTCACAAAAAGTAAATAGTAATAGGGTCGAATATTTCCAAAAGAGTAAAATTTTTCAAAAGACAACCTTCAAGTGAAGTAAAAACTAAGAGAACAAATCAAATTTTTTAAAATCTATCGAAGTTTAAAAAAAAGTAGAAATTGCCAAAAAATCAATCGCGAAATGAGTCGAGATTTTACGATAAAATCAAAAATCTCAGAACAACCGAAATTTTCTCGAAAAGTAAACTGGGAAAACCTAGAGAAAAAAATCGTATTTTAAAAAGTGGAAATTTTGAAAGAAAACTGAAATTTGGAATTTTCAATGAAAGTGCCATTTTCAAAAAAACAAAATTTTCAAGTCAGTATAAAAAAATGGAATTTCAAAAATGTCGAATCAAAAAGATGAAAAACTTCAAAATGGCAAAATTTCGAAAAATAAAATTTTGAAATCTCAAAAAGAGTCGATATTTCAAATAAGCAGAAATATTCAGAAATGGTGACATTACTTTTAAAAAAGTTGAAATTTTGAGAAAAATTCAATTTTTAGATAAAAAATTAAAATATTTTCACGGTTTTCAAAAAGTCAAAACTTCGAAGATTAAGTATCTTTTTGAAGATGAAAGCTTGGCTATCAAAACGCGTTAGAGCAACCTTTGTTGTGTTTGTTAATCTATCTTGGTTTCAGGGGACAAAATTTGTATTTCAGTTTTTGAATAAACGTCAATATTTTCAAAAAAAAAGTAGAATTTCGCAAAAAATTCAAATCTTTAAATTAAGTTTATTAATTTTATTTAACATTTCTTCGGCCCAGTTTGGAAATATTTAAATTTTTATTGTTTGTTGACAATATTCTAAAACAGTTTTTAAAATATGACTACGTGATATTTAAATTTATTTAAAACGTCACCTTATGTCAGTTGACAAAATAAGGTTGAGAATAAAAAAAGATTGAATTTTTTTAAGAAATAAACGTTTTGGAAAATCGTAGTTTTGAAAGGTCAAAACTTTTAAAAAAGTTAAAATGTTCAAAAAGGCAATTTTTTCAACAAAAAATAGATTTCATAAAAGTCAAAACTTTCAAAAGGTTGAAAATTCGAAAATCTAAATTTTTAGAGTGAACATTTTTAAAAAACTGAGATTCTTAAAAAAACAAAATTTTTCAAAGAATGTCCAAATTGATAACAAAATACAAATTTGGAGAAAAAGATGAAATATTGAAAAAAAATTTCAGAAAAGACCAATTATGAAGTGAACATATTCACAAAATTTCAAACTTAAAAATTGTTTGAATTTTGAAAAATAGAGTCTAAGTTATCAAAGGTTCTGTTTTTTCTTGTGCCGAAATTTTAAAAAATTTAAATGTTAAATTTTTAAATTAGTTTAAAAATAATGTTTAACAATAAAAATTCATAATATTCAAAAAAAGTCGATATTTCGAAGAAAGATCACAATTTGAGAAAAATTGAGATTTCCAAAAAAAAGTAGAATTTTATAAATAGATCAAAATTGTTGGTAAAAAAACATACATTTTAAAAAAAAATAGAATTTTTTATATTCTCATTCCTTTCTTTAAATCATCAAAGTAAGAACTGACAATTGCACAACAAACGTGTATTTGGTTTTGGTCGAATTTCGACCACAAGCGATGGTTATTATTATTATTATTCCTATGGGGTCGGTTATCCCTGCAGCACTGAAGCTTTCGCTTATTGCGCCCCTCACGATTATCTCATAATAGGCCAGTTCTTTTGAAGAATTTTGGTTCAGTTAGGGCAGTCCCAAAGCTGGAATGTCTATCCCTTACCAAGCGCTGGTAGTAATACATAAATAAAAATCCCAATATTTCGGAGATAATTTCGAAACTAAAATACAAATTGCATAACAAAAGACTGTTTATAAAATTTCGGGAAAATGTCTGTATGTTGACTTTAAATTTAAAATTTTACATAAACATGTAAAAACTAAGAGTGCGAACTTTTTTTTCGAGAAAAAGTTTAAATTTTGATTTAAAAAAACTCCCAAGTTTTTGAGGATGATAAGCAAAATTAAATTAAAACGCATTTCGTGACTTTCTTTGGAAAAATTACGTTTTCAATTTTTATTATTTTCGTAACTTTAAGAATAAAATTGTTTACAAAAAGATCTAAATTAAAAAAATATTCTTGAATCTTTGAGAAAAAGTTGAAATTTTAAATTCAAAGACAGAATTTGAGCAAAAAAGTCAAATTTGAAATGGGCCCAAGGTCATAATTTTGACCTAGACTTCGATATTTTGTATTATACTGTAACGCAATGTAAATAGATGAAATAGGATTTAGAATAGAATTGTAGAATTTAGTAAATAAAAAAAAGTTTCTAGAAGGTTCTGATAAGGGGAAAGCGGCCGCGATAACGAAACAAACGGCAGATAAGCGTTCCAGAAATTTCGGCATTCGATAAGCCTTATCTGCCGAAAATTCTGGAAGCCGCGGGCCGAAACTATAAAAAGGCGGTCAGCTTTCCCTCGAGGGAGTCAGTTAGAAGTCAGTGTAGTTAGTGGCTTAGTAAGTGGTAAATAGAACGAAGACGACAAGAAAAAGAACGAAGACGACAGGAAAAAGAACAAGAGGAGGAACGAAGACGACAAGAAAAAGAACAGGAAGAAGAACGAAGACGACAAGATGAAGAACGAAGACGACAAGAAAAAGAACAGGAGGAAGAACGAAGACAACAAGAGAAAGAAGAAGAAGATCAGAAAAGGAATGCAGAAATACAAGAATTGCATAATCTATTAGCAAATATTACTGAAAAAATGGGAGTAGACGTTGAAAAAATGAAAGAAGAAGTGAAAGAACAAATTACAGGAATGCGAGAAGAAATGCAAGAAGAGATTGGCGAAGTCAGGGAAGAAATTGGGGAAGTAAAAGAAAAATTCAACAGCAAGCTTCTTGATTTGGAAAATGCAACAAAGAGGGAGATCAGCAACATGAAAAAGTTACTAAGTGGACAAAGCACACAACATGAATCCGAAAGTGTATCTGCCATTTCTTCCCAAAAGGTGAAACCTCCGACCTATGATGGAAAAACATCGTTCCAGGTCTACAGAATACAGTTCGAAGCTGCTGCTAGAGCCAATCAATGGACGGAAAACGAAAAGGCGACCTCATTGGTGGTTTCCCTGCGCGGAGAAGCTCTGGAACTACTCCGAACTCTATCTGACCACGAACTAGCTAACTATGAAGATTTAGTTAGGGCTTTCGAGCTGAGATTTGAAGACCATCATTTGCCACAAGTGGCCCAGTCGCAACTACTAGTAAGGAAACAGAAAAGTGATGAAACGCTGCAAGAATTCGAGGCCGACGTAAAAAGACTGGCTCATGTCGCTTATCCAACAGCACCAACTGAATTTTTGGAACTTTACACAGCTAGAATTTTTATAGAAGGAATACGAGACCCAGAAGTCCAGGGAGTGATGCGCTTGTCAAACTTCCGAACATCAAGGGAGGCACTGATTAGAGCTTTGGAGGTAGAAGCTGCTTGCAAGGTTTCGGAGCCAGAGGCGTCACGGAGAATAAGGAAGGCCAACATCAAGGAGGTTGCGAATAACCCTGATCTTGCGAACATGAGCACTAACATAAAGAAGACGAACGCGAACATAAGTGCTAACATGGAGGAAATAAAGGCGAACATGAACGCTAGCATGAAGGATGTGAACGCGAGCATCAAAAAACTGCTTGGAGATCTTAAAGGTCGATCCAGCAAATGCATAACATGTTGCAGCTGTGACAGACCGGGCCACTACAAGAAGGATTGCAGGTCAACCCCCAAGAAGTCGACAAGCCCCACAGTAAGAAGACAACATGGCGAGAAAGAGAACTCACTAACTAATGTGAAGAAACCAGTCCCCAGAATTCTTCCCATCAAACAGATAAAAAGGACCAAAGAGAATTTGGTGGGGGAAGCCAGCGGGAATGGAAGAAATGTGCAGGCAACGGTGGACACAGGAGTCAAGGTTACTGTAGCACGCGATACTCAAACAATCCGTGACTGGCCAAGACCCAAAGATAAACAGGAGGAAGTTCCTTGGGTTATGCACCTATAACAAAAGATTTGTGAAAGGTTTCGCCATCATCGCTGCGCCGTTGCATCAACTAACAGAAGGAAGAAGGCCGTACGTCTGGACTCCCGACTGTGATACCGCTTTCCGAAAACTGAAGTCCGCCTTGTGCACAAGCCCTATCTTGGCTTATCCACAGCAGATTGGGAAGTTTGTGTTAGACACAGATGCCAGCAACGTCGGCGTTGGAGCTGTGCTGTCCCAAGTTCAAGGCGGTGAAGAAAGAGTAATCGAGTATTACAGCAAGATCCTGACGAAGCCGGAGAGGAACTATTGCACCACCAGGAAGGAACTACTTGCGATAGTGAAGGCCGTGGAACACTTTCACAAGTATTTGTACGGGCAAGAATTCCTCATCAGAACAGACCATTCGGCACTTTCTTGGTTACTCCGAATGAAGAACGCGGAGGGACAGACGGCTAGATGGTTAGAAAGGCTTCAGCAGTATCACTTTAAGGTGCATCATCGACCGGGACGACAGCATAACAACGCTGACGCTTTGTCCAGAAGACCTTGTGGGGATTGCAAACATTGCAGACGAGTTGAGGACCATGAGGACATGGTGGATATAAGGGTCACTTCTGTCCAGCCAGAAGACGAATGGACTGTTGAAGGTCTTCGAAAGCTGAAGAGGATCAACGACTTGGTATACAGGATCCAGCGTAGCTCCAGGAGTAAAATGAAAGTGGTACACCTGAACAGACTATGCAAATTTAGTGGCGAAGTGACTGATCGGGACGATCATTCCTAAGGGGAAGGCAGTGTAACGCAATGTAAATAGATGAAATAGGATTTAGAATAGAATTGTAGAATTTAGTAAATAAAAAAAGTTTCTAGAAGGTTCTGATAAGGGGAAAGTGGCCGCGATAACGAAACAAACGGCAAATAAGCGTTCCAGAAATTTCGGCATTCGATAAGCCTTATCTGCCGAAAATTCTGGAAGCCGCGGGCCGAAACTATAAAAAGGCGGTCAGCTTTCCCTCGAGGGAGTCAGTTAGAAGTCAGTGTAGTTAGTGGCTTAGTAATTGGTAAATAAGTAGCGAGTTACTGTTCAGTTGAAGTGTGCCGAGTTAATTCAGTAATAAAGTGGGTCTTATTCGATAAGTGTAATCAAATCGAACCGATAAGCCCGTAACAATACGATATTACAAAAAGTGAATATTTTAATCGAAATTTTGAAATAATTGCTACATATGTGTTGACAGTTTTGCTTTAGGCTTATTTTTAACTTTTCATCGATCATTTAACTCATAATCAAAGATTGTTTTGTTTGCCTATTTTAAAAAAATACTTTTATGGGGCGGCATTTCGAAGCGTGGACATGTTTAAAAGTAAACGAAAATTTGGTAAAATTTTTTGTCGTTTATTTTCTTATGATTAGTCAGAAACTGCTTATAGTAAAGAAATTTGATTTCGAGATGTGACTACTAGAAACTTAGAGCTTTGATTTGCTTTTATTACTTTTTTCTGTGACCCTTTGGGGCACTGCAGCCATTTGAAAATCTTCTAAAAATTTGGAATTTTTAAATTCTTTAATTTCTGTGTTTAGTATGTTTTCTTAGACTGATGTTTGTTAGTCTTTGTTGATTGTGAGATGTGATTTATACCACACTTGTTGTTAAATGGATTATTTACATTTTCTATGATAAGGAAGTAATTGTGCTAGTTATCATAGATTTGTCATGGTAAAATAATCACAAGGCGAGAAGTCTTGAGTAAAACCTGTCACCAATGATTGCCATTTCTTGTTTTATTCTAATTAAGTAACTGATAAAATCCAAACCGAACATCCTAGAAATACACAAACACCAAAGTTTCTTTACCTTCCCGATTAATAAATCCTCCAGAAAGGCGCAAAAGTACAAAATAGCATCGTGTAGTGCCGAAAGCATCTGCGTCCGCTTCCACAATTAGAAGATACAAATTGGTTGTGCGTAAAATTCAATTGGGGCTAATTTCAAAATACACCCGCTGAATATCTCTAATAACGGAACGAAAACCGATGCCTTCGAGGCCACGCACAAGGGTAAGCTACCCCAATTTCTACAAATCATCCGATTTTTCTGATGCTACCCTTTCTCTAGTTTTAATTGTTTTAAAGCGCGTTGCCAATTCCGGGAATCGAACTCGAGAGGACCGAAGTGTTTCACAGCGAAAATTTCCAGCTGTCTCGAGTCTAATATTTAATTATTTCGTTAACTCTTCTTCTTCCTTGGCGTGCGTCGAGGTGATAAATGAATTTGTGTTAAAGCTTTAAAAGTATTTCAACTGTAGGTAAGTTTATGTTAAAATGTTAATATCAAGCTTGCTTTTGACGAGGTTTTTTCCAAACCCACATTATAATATGGACATCCGTTTGATTTCTCTTTTATCGTCTTGAAGTACTTTTCTTTTATCTAATATTAAATACACATTTCAAGTACATATCACCCTTGAAATACAAATCTTGTCCCCTGAAGAGATACTAGTATCTAGTATCTCTCTGAAGATGATAGCTTGGCTATCGAAGCGCGTTAGAGCAACCTTTGTTGTGTTTTCTAATCTTTCTTGGTTCCAGGGGACAAGAATTGTATTTCAATTTTTGAAAATAACCAAGGACTAGTTGCACCAAAAAAAAAAAAACTAAAAACACCAATCACTTTTTTTCAGTAACGCTTCATTTGGCTTAATTCAGCACGAAAAACTTTCGTTGAGTGAATCTTTAGTGATCAAATATTTAATGTGATTAAGTTGTGAATGTAATGAGCAGGGACGGCCTTTGGGGGTGGCAAGCAGGGCAACCGCCCGGGGCCTCGTTCTTGTAGGGGGCCTCGTGCACTCGCGCAATAGCACGAATTCTAATGTTTATTTGAATTTCGAGCCTTAACCGCGCATTATAAAACTGGACTCGCTGTTCCCTTGCGTGGTAGTTATCGCGCTGATATCTGTCTCATTCGCTCCAATGAATGTTTCTTTTCTTCTCTTTCACTTTGACAAATTTCGTACGAGTGCCACAAGTGCTGCCAACTGCAAGGGCTAAACAAAATCTGATAGTACTCCATTTTCTTTGTGTTTACGATTCGGGAAATTCCCGTGTTTCATTTCAGCTGTCAACTGTCGTCGGATTATGCTTTTATATTAGAGCAGTCGTCATCATTTCTAAATCCCTGATCCTTTTAAGACATCAATGCACCTTATTTATCATGATTAATAGTTTGTTATCTTTCTGTCTAAAAATTGAAGGACAAAACTTGTCCCCTGAAGCCAAGAAGGATTTTTTTGAAGATACCTAAGGACCGGTCCGTTGCACCAAAAAAAAACTTTGTGTTTATTAATTTTTCTTAGTTTCTAATAAACAATTTTAAAAGTTCAAATATATTTATTTATGACTGCATTTCTAGACAAGCATCATCATTGAAATTCATAAGCGTAGGCAGGATTTAGTTCAGGGAGGGGCAAGAATCATTTTGAAAAATTGATAAAAAAGAAAACCGGAAAACGTTCCGAGTATATGTGTATTTTCATTTAACTACATGAACTGAGTAATCGAATTTTCAGATTAACTTAGATATTTGAAAATAGAGTCGAACTTTACGAAAACAGTCAGAAAATTGAATCTAAAATAAAAACCGATCCTTTCGAAAAACTCTAAAAACTATTCAAATTTCAAAGATTTCAAAAAATAACGACTTTAAAAAATACCGTCGAAATGTCAAGGAAAAGGTTGAAATCTCTTAAAGAAAAGTGAACATTTTCAAGAGAAATTTTAATTTTGAAAGAGACGAGGAAAAACGAATTTTAGGAAAAAGTTGGAATGTTTGGAAATTCGTGTTTAAAATAAAATTCTAACCTTTCAAAAAATCTCAAAAATTGTTGAAAATTCAAAAAAGTATATTCTTAAAGGTGGAATTTTGTGAAAAAAAGATGTAATTTTCAAAAAAAGTTGAAACTTTGAGAAAAATTTTTCACTGTAAACGGAAATTTTCAGAAGCATAAAACATCCCTATTTCTAGTACGAGGCAAAGTTTCCAGAATACGACAATTTTTGAGAAACATGAAACTTTCGGAAACTTAAATCTGAAAAAAAATCAGAAAAAAAACGAATATTAAAAAAATGAAAGTTCAATTTTTGAGAGAAAAATGTAGAATAAAGTCGTAATTTTCAAAGTGACCAATTTTTTTGAAAAAATCCTATTTTGGGAAAGGAGTTTTTAGAAAACCGAAATTGAATAAAAACCCAACCTTTCAGAAGAACTCGAAATTTCTAAATATGCCAAAATATTTCTAAAGACCAAATGTTGTGAAAAAATTTGTAATTTCCAATAACGCTTTTCACAAAATGTTTACTTTTTTATTCTAATTTTGACATAATATTTAAATTTCAATAAAGAAATTGAATGTACAAGAAATCTTTTTCTCGAAATTACCCAAAAATATTTTTCGCAACATTTTTAATTTTTGATAATATGCCGATCTAATTTAGAGAAAACAGACGTATTTCGAAAAAACCGAAATTTAAAGGAAAAGCCAATTTCCAGTTCCAGAAACTAAAACATGGCATTTTGAAATAAAAGTCAATATTTCGAAAATAAGGCGAAATATGAAGATGAAATTTCTAGTCAAATTTAAAAAAGTCAAAATTTAAAGAAAATACAAATATTCAGAAAAGTGGCCTAATGTTGATAGAAAAAATGATTTCCGAAAGAAGAGCCCAAAAAGTCAAATTTTGAGAATAACGTCGAAATTTCTGAAAAGACGAAATTAAACTAATTTTAAGAGAAATTGAAAATTTTTAGCAAAGTTGAATATTGAACTTTGATATAAAAATATCGGGAAAAAGGCAAATTTCAAGAAACCTGTTAAAAGTTCTAAAAAATCAAATTCCAAACGATCAAAATCTTCAGAAAAACCCTATGTTAATAAACATAAAGGAATTGAAAAAAAACGAAATCTTTGAAAAGCAGTCGACATTTCTAGAAAAACTACCAAATGAAGCATCAAAGATCGAAATTTTCCAGAAAAAATTCAAACTTAAAGAAAAAGTGCAACTTTGAGAATAGCCGTCCGTTTGTGGAAAAAACGAGTCTTGAAAAAAAAGTCAACATTTTAAGAAAGATACGAACTTCCAGGAAAAATATTCAGTTTTCCGGGAACATATAGGATGGGATTTTAGGATAATTTTAAATTTGAGAAAAAAGGCGGATTTTGAGAAAAATATTAAAGTTTCGATTTTTCTAAATTTGTTTTTTTTTTGGAAATTTCCATTTTTTTCCCTTGAAAAACAAAAAAAAATCGAAATTTTGAAAAAAAAGTCAAAATTTAGTAAACACTCGAAATTCTTCAGAGAGAGTCAAATTTTGTCGAAATTTTGGAAAAAGGACAAATTTTGAGAAAAATGTAATTTCTAGATTTTTCTCTTGAGCGCTTGAATCAGAAGCAGACATGCGCCCTGTTCTGTCCTACCCTAAGTCAGAAAATGTCCAATATTGAAATAATCGTCGAAATTTTGAGAAACAAGTTGTATTTCCCTATTCCAGGGGAAATTTTCTCGGAATTTTTGTCTTTGTACAAAATTTCTAAAAAAGTCATTATAAAAATTTCCAGATAAATATTGTTATCAAAAAATCGATCAAGTTTTAAGCAAAAGGGTAAATCTTGATAAAAAAAGTCGAAATTTACAGAAAATCAAAGTTTAAAGAGAAGTCGAAGTTTCGAGAAAAAACTAATTTTGAGAAATGATAGAATTTCGAAAAATAAAACGATAAATTTTGAGATAAAAATTCGAAATTTTTAGTTGAGTTGGATTCTGATAAAATAAATCGAATTTTAGAAATACATTTGAAATTTCCAAAGAAATATATGAAAAAAGACGAATTTCGTGAAATAAGTCGAAATTTCGAGAAAATATCAATAGCTTAAAGAAGGACGACTTTTGTCGAATGGAAATTTTTTAGAGAAAGTCTCCTCAGTTCAATATAAATTTTCATTAACCACACGAGCTGGGGGGGAGAGGGGCAAGCGCCATACCCTGCCCTATTCTGACTACGTCTATGTTAAAACTAATTCCACAAAGACGAGGGCCTCTTAAAGATCTACCCGCCCGGAGCCTCGCAATGGCTAAGGCCGCCCCTGGTAATGAGCTAATGACATTCTGTTAGAGATTTTAATAAGACCTCCTTTCCGTTTACCCCGTTATTTCTGCAATACAGTCGATAGGGTCAAAATGAAGAACAAAATCGATTTTTAAAGCGAACGTCTGATTGCGGACCTCTGTCGTGACGTGAAGTGGTTTCAATCAAACGAAGCAATTTCGAATGCAAGTAACCGATCTAGTGGATGTTAAAAGAAGGGTTCAGAGGTCGATGGCAATAATAATATTGTTTTTATTGTGATTGTAGAGCGTAGTAGGCCTGGAGCGTTGCTCATTAGAGCACACTTCATCTATCTAGAGGGCCAGGGACGACTCTTCAATTGTCTGAGTCGTGAGAGCACTCGCGTCCACGCTCCTTCTCCAATTCGCTTGTTTCTTCTGGCGTCGCGGCACGCCATGACGTATCAACACAATGCACGCCAACTCTACGCTTCAGTTGACAGATGTAGAACAAACATGCATGTGGAGGATACTTAACAGGTGTAAGCATTGTTTTCGGCACTTAACAATCACCTTTAATTTTTATACATCTTATAAGGAAGTCTCCTTTGGCAACATAATCATTTTAGTTACACAATTTTAGTATCAAATTTTTTTAAATAATCCGGTTGTTTACGCCCTCAACATTAATTTTGTCGATGCTTCGAATTTTATTTTTTCGGATTCGCGTAAATTTTTTCACAATTAATGTTCTGGTTACAATACTTGATAGTTACGATCTCCAACTAAGTTTCGTTAAAAAGTAGAAGCACTTAATAATTTGAAAGGTCTAGAGTTTAAGCGACTTTCTTGGAAACTTTAAAGAAGTCAAAATGAACTGGTTGGGACCAACTTTTGAAGCTTGAGTGACTTTAAATAATTTGACATTTTCATTGTCACTTTAATTTTGTTGCAAAATGATGCTCCTTACAAAAGCTCCTTGAGGTTTGTTATACATGCCGATAAATCTTTATACAGAGTGGACCATAAGTAATACTACAAGGTAGCGCAAGTGACTCCCCCTATGAGTTAATGGCAATCTCTTAGCAAATTAGAATTTCTTGGCCAAAAAAACCCCCCTGTCCCAAATTTCTTGTCTACAGTGAAATATGTTCATTAGTTATACTAAAAAATCAAAAACTTTTTTCCACTTTGACACCCTGTATCTCGGTTAATATCAACTTTTGGTATAAGGTAAATGTGGCTAAATCACGTTATTTTTATACGAAAAATCCACCCTTGCTCTATGTACCAATACTTATGGTCCACCCAGTATATAAAATATATGTATATACAGGGTGTTACAAAAGTCCGAGCCGCTACTTCAGGAGCATATTCTACACATTAAAATATGAAAAATGTTGAAATACATTTTTTTCTTTAAATTGCCTCCTAACGGAGATATGACCATTTAAAGATGGCACCCCTAAAGTGGTTTTTTTACTACAAAAAGTTAACGGTTAGTAGCATAGTCATGAAATTGGGCAAGCAGTTAAAGAATTGGATTAGGCATATTCTTATGTAACATATTTTTTAAATAAGCAGTAGCGTGGTGTGTAGGGGGTTGCCCGCGATTATTTTTTGCCGTAACTTTTTTGTATTGCAATATTTCGACACAAAAGTGCCATAAGCGTAAAAAGCAACATTTTTTATACAAAAAAGGTACTCTTTCTCAAAGTCGCTAAAAGTAACCGTTTCCGAGAAAAAGGCGTTTAAATAATCCTATCCCGTCTTCGAAATTCTAACTAATTTGTATAAGAAAAAATAAGTTGGTCATGCAAACTGATCGTAAAGAAAACAATTGTACTTGACAATATCTGCCAGAGATTGACGTTGTGTCACTGATAAAATTTGGTCGTAAGCTGTAAACTTTAGCAGTTTTTGTTGTCAATAGTAAGTGTAGTAGTTTTTTAACTTTTCATTATTTTGATAAAATGGACTATTCAAATCAAGAAATGGCCGATATGCATTTAATGTACGGGCTTGCAAATTGTAATCGTGCTGAAGCAAGACGGCTTTATGCTGAACGTTTTCCTAATAGACACCTACCAGGAGAAAAATTGTTCCAGAAAATTCATGCTCGTTTATGTGAAACAGGAAATTTTGTTTTCAAAGGCGAACGTGTTGGAAGGCCAAACGCAGAAGTTGCTAATTTAGAGGAGCGTGTGCTTCAGCGAGTTGAAGAAGATCCTTGTGTCAGCACTAGACAACTTGCTTTAGCCGAAGGAGTAAATCACGTAACTATCTGGCGAATTTTGAAATTTTACCAATTTTACCCCTATCATTTTCAAAGAGTGCAAGGGTTACTTGCTGCTGATTATCCTCCAAGAATAGAATTTTGCAACTGGCTATTGCATAAGATCGCTGAAAATGAGAACTTTCCATCGCTCATATTATTTACGGACGAAGCGGGTTTTACCAGAAACGGGATACTTAACTTTCACAACATGCATCAGTGGCGAGTTGAAAATCCCAATGCAGTTATTCAGTCGAGACATCAGCAACATTTTTCACTTAACATTTGGGGAGGAATAATAGGGGACTCTATAATTGGACCGTTTTTTTTACCTCATAGGTTAACAGGAGCATCATATAGACATTTTTTGCAAACAGAGTTACCCGTGTTACTTGAAAATGTTCCACTCATAACAAGACAGCGAATGTGGATAATGCACGATGGGGCACCTGCCCATTTTAGTGCAGTTGCTAGGGAATTTTTGAATAACAACTATCATCACTCGATTTCTACTTATGGGGACATCTAAAGCAGATCGTCTACTCCACACCAGTTGACAATATCAATGATCTTTGTGAACGAATTGAAAATGGGTTCAACCAGATTCACAATACACCAGGCATTTGCGAAAGAGTAAGGAGTTCCCTTAGAAGACGAGCCGAGCAATGTATTGCTGCAGGGGGCAGTAATTTCGAACACTTGCTTTGTTTTTTTTTCCTAATTTTGTACTATTTTTATATCAATGCAGTTAGTAGTGGATAAATTAGAAATTTGCAAAACGAATTCTAATAAATGCAACAATTTTGTTTAAACGCTTTTTTCTCGGAAACGGTTACTTTTAGCGACTTTGAGAAAGAGTACCTTTTTTGTATAAAAAATGTTGCTTTTTACGATTATGGCACTTTTGTGTGGAAATATTGCAATACCAAAAAGTTACGGCAAAAAATAATCGCGGGCAACCCCCTACACACCACGCTACTGCTTATTTAAAAAATATGTTACATGAGAATATGCCTAATCCAATTCTTTAACTGCTTGCCCAATTTCATGACTTTGCTACTAACCGTTAACTTTTTGTAGTAAAAAAACCACCTTAGGGGCACCATCTTTAAATGGTCATATCTCCGTTAGGAGGCAATTTAAAGAAAAAAATGTATTTCAACATTTTTCATATTTTAATGTGTAGAATATTCTCCTGAAGTAGCGGCCCGGACTTTTGTGACACCCTGTATAATATGTATATATCAACGCACAGCCCAAACCGCAAACCCTAGGAACTCGAAATTTTGCACAAAGGTTCTTCTTGTAATGTAGGCGCACACTAAGAAGAAATTTTTAAAAATTTGACCTCTAAGGGGATCTACAGGGGCGTTAAAAGTACCCTCTGATGACTGTCAGTGTGACCAATTTCGGTGTCCAAATTCGAGTGAGCAGACAGCAAATTAAGTTTTGATAGTACGTTGACAGTTGTTTGCAATTTTTGAATAGATAACTGTTTTTGTCGATTAAACAGTTTATCGATTAAGCTTATAAACGACTGTGAGAATGCTAAGAGTTTTAAAACATCGATACTGTATTCAATTCAATTGATGTATCGAAAAACATATATCGATATGTTTCGATACATAGGTAAATTTATTCGATATTCGATGTGTCATACAAATCCAATACCATACAGCAGGACTTCTCAACCAGAAAAGCGCTCTTCTCATAATTTCGGTTTTTTTTCAAAATTTCCACTTTTTAAAGTAAATTTTTACTTACTTAAAATTTACGACTTTTTTTTAATTTTCACTTTTTTAAAATTCGACATTTAGTAAAATATGTATGCTTCTATTTAAAACTTCAATATTTTTTAATAAGTTTCAAAAATGGAAACTATAAAAATTGAAGTTTTAAATTTTTTTGACAATGTCAAGGTTTTTGAAATACTGATTTTTTACGATTTTATTTGATAATAAGGACTCTTTACAAAATTTGCACTTTTTCAAGATTTTTGACTTTTCCCCAAATTTTGAAGTTTTTTCAAAATTTTTACTTTTTTAAAATGTTAACTTTGATTTTTGAAAGCTTCGATCTTTTCGAAAATTTCGAACTTTTTGGAAAATTTTAAAATTTCAGAAATTAAATTATTCGAAAATTTCGATTTTTTTTTTAATATAAACTTTATTGATAATTTCAATATTTTTTTCATTTGTTTATTTTAATTTCCGACTTTTTCCAAGTTTCGAATCTCTTTGGAAATCCTGATTCTTCAATTTTTCCTTTTTTGTTTAAACTTTAAAATAAATGTCAATTTTTTTGGCAAATTTCAACTTTATTGATAATTTCTACATTTTTTTTATTTGTTTATTTCAATTTCCGACTTTTTCCAAGTTTCGAATCTCTTTGGAAATCCTGATTTTTCAATTTTTCATTTTTTGTTTAAACTTTAAAATAAATGTCAATTTTTTTGGCAAATTTCAACTTTATTGATAATTTCTACATTTTTTTTATTTGTTTATTTCAATTCCCGACTTTTTCCAAGTTACGAATTTCTTTGGAAATCCTGATTTTTTAATTTTCCATTTTTTGATTAACCTTTAAAATAAAGTTTTAATATAATAAACTTTTATGGCAAATTTCGTTTTTTTTTTCAATTTTGCTTCGATTTTTTTTGAAACTTCCTCCTTTTTTTTGAAAACCTTCATTCTTTTAAAAAATTATAAATGTTTAAATTAAAATTTAAAATTTTTTAAAATTTTGACCTTTGTTTTCAAATTTGCGCACTTCTTTCCGAAATTTTAACCTTTTTTATTTGAAATTGCCTTTTACAAATTTCGACTTTTTCAAAATTTATTCATGTTTCTAAATCTTGACTTCTTCGAAATTTTGAAACTTTTTACAAAATATTTTTTAAAACATTTTTTTAATTTCGAGTATTTTTGAAAATTCCCTAATTTATTCCGTTTTTCAGTTTTTTTTGACTTATTTTAAAAATCGCTTTTTTTAATTTTTGACCATTTTCAATATTTTGATTTTTTAGATTTCTAAAAATTTTCTTCATAATTTAGACTAAATTTTTTTTGAAAATTTTGATTTTTCATTAAAATTTCAACATTTTTCAACATTTTTCTTTAAAATTTCTTTTTTATTTTCAAATTTTAACTTTTTTTGGAATATTTGGCCTTCTTAAAATTTGCGACATTTCTTAGAAATTCATCTGTTTTTCAAAATCTTGAAAATTTTTCCGGTTTGTTTTTTAAAAATTTAGATATTTTTATGGTTTTCCAAATAAGTCAAAATCCAAAAAATGTCACAAGTTTTCATAGAAAGTTAAAACTTCCAAAAATATTTCAGGATTACAAAAAAAACCAATTTTGGTGGGAGAGGCAAGTCCTTGGTTATCTTTAAAAATTGAAAATCAAAACTTGTCTCCTGAAACCAAGAAAGATTAAAAAACACAACAAAGTGTTGTGTTAACTGTGTTAACTATCTCTCTGAAGATGATAGCTTGGCCGCCGAAACGAGTTAGAGCAACCTTTGTTGTGTTTTTTCATCTTTCTTGGTTTCAGGGTTTAGGTTCTGTATTTCAATTTTTGAAGATAACCAAGGACTAGTCCGTTCCACCAAACAAAAAAGTAAAGATTTCCAAAAAAGGTCAAAATTTTGAAAAATAGTAAACAGTATAAAAAGGAGAACATTTTAAAAATAATGTCGAAAATTAAAAAAGTAATAATTTTCAGGATAATTGGAAAATTTCAAAATATGCTGAAATTTTCAAAAAAATTGAATTCTTTTTGTTAAAAAAATGTGATCGATATTTTGAAAAAAATCGAAATTTTGAGAAATAGCCAAAGATGTCTAATGTAATTGAAATTTTGAAAAGATTTTGTGATTCGAAAAAAATCTGAATTTGCAAAGAAATTTTGAAAGAGAATTAAATTTTCAGAAAAAATTTCAAATTTTTGAAAAAGAGAAAGAAATTAAAATTTTAAAGAAATGAAAAGTCAAAATCTTGAAATTTTCATAAAAAATTACATTTTTAAAACAAATTCAAGATTTTCAAAAGAAGACCGAAATTTTGAAAAAAACTCAATTTTTTTAAAAAAAGGCAAACTTAATCGCCATCTATCCTTGTTTCCGCATCCTACTCGTGGTGCTTTGAAGGCATAATGAGGTTACTCTTTGCAAGTGAATTAAAAATTGAAGTACAAAACTTGTCCCCTGAAACCAAGAAATATTAAAAAACACAACAAAGGTTGCTCTAACGCGCTTCGAAAGCCAAGCTATCATCTTCAGAGAGATACCTCTCTCTCAGTATATCTCTGAAGATGACAGCTTGGCTGTCGAAACGCGTTAGAGCAACCTTTGTTGTGATTTTTAATCTTTCTTGGTTTCATGGGAGAAGTTTCGTTTTTCAATTTAAAAAAAAAACCAATATTTAAAAAATGACCAAATTTTCGAAAAAAAAAAAGTTTCAATTTTAAAAAAGGTCTGACATTTAAAAAATATTCAGATCTATGGGAAAACGTCAAGATTTAAAAAAAAAAAATATGAATTTTTGGCTAAACACCCAAGTTTTCGAAAAGCCCAAATTCCGAAAAAAAGGTCACAATTATCAAAACTTTAGAAATTTTTGTTGATTAAAACTGTGAGAAAAAAGTTGCAATCTTAAAAAGAGAAACAATTTACAAATAATGTCGAAGTTTTCAAAAAAAAAGGTATGATTTTCAAAAAGGCCAAATGTTGAAAAACATCAACATTTTGAAATAAGTTCAAGTTTTGGAAATAAAACAAAAACTTTAAAATGCAACGAAATTTTTGGGAAATAATCCAAAATTTCAACAAGAGTCGATTAAAAAAATAATCGATATTTTCAGATAAAGGCAAAATGTTAAAGAAAGTGGAAATTTCTAAAAATCAAAATTTTGAAAAATGCCGATATTTCGAAAATTTTCTGCAAAAATTAGGAATTAAAAAAATTAACCTTTTGAAGAGTTATGTCAACATTTTAAAAAGATACTGTCAAATAACGACCTTTTTAAAAAAAATTCCAGAAATTTCATTAAATGAAGAAATTTTCCAAACAACCTTTAAAAAAGTTAAAATTTTGAAAAATAAAATGGAAATTTGTAAAAAATGTCAGAAAGTTAAGGTTTTCAAAAGATGTCAAAATTTTCTAAAATAATATCTACATCCAAAATTAAAAAAACAACTTTTTTTAAAAAAAGAAATTTAAAATATCAAGAGTCTTGAAACCCCAAATTTTGACAAAAAGTAGAAATTCTGAAAAAATACAATTTTTCAAAAAAATGGACATTTTTTAAAAAGATGGACATTTTTAAAAAAAATGGACATTTTTTTAAAAAAATGGACATTTTAAAAAATCTTTGGTGATAAGCCTTCCAAATAATCTGCCATTTTTTAAAGAGAAATATTTAAAAAAAGTCGAAATATTCAAAAGAGTAAAATTTTAAAGAGTTGATATTTTATAAAAAATATATTGGATGAAAGAAAATTTGTAAGCGAAAGTATTGAAAAGGTCGAAATTTTGATAAAAAATTCAAAATTTGGAAATAAAATCTGAATTATAGAAAAATTCATTTAAAAAAAACCGACATTTTGATTTTTCCAGTGAAACCGAAATTTCAGACTTTAAAATAAAAAAATTGAAATGTTACAAAGTCAAATTTTTCAAAAAGGTGAACTGTTCGATACGTTGAATAATAGTAAAAAAAATCGAAAGTTTGAAAAGAGGCGACATTTTAAACGTCAAAATTTTAAAAGTCGAAACTGAATAATACTAAATTTAAAAAGAACATTTTTAAAAAAGCGATATTAAAAAAATCGATTGATTTAACCAAATTAAAATAACGGCTGTGGATAATAAATGCGATCGGGTGACATATCAGCAAGTGTTTAATAGGCTCGAAAATTAAATAATCCGGTCGTTTGTGCATTAAACATTGATTTTGTCGGTGCGTCGCATTTTATTTTTTTGGATTCAGGCAAGAACCGTCAAAGTTTCGTGATTGTTTAAATTTCGAGAAATAAAATAAAATTTTATATTTCTTAACAAGGAGCTGAAATTTTAAGAAAAAGACCAACATTTTAATAAACCGTCAAAAGCAATGGCAATTTTAGGAAAACTCTCGAAATTCCCATATAAACTGTTTATAGAAGAATCCAATTTTCTAAAAGAAATCACAATTACGAATAAAGTGAAAAATTTCTAGATTTATTTATGCGAGTGTTCACATTTTAAGAAAAAACTTGAAATTTCCCAAAATAAGTTATAAGTTCGAGAACAAATTTTGACATTTTCAGACCTTAATTCTTTTAATAAAATAATTTTTCAGGAAAAAGTTGAAATTTTGTCAAAATAGTCAATTTTTTTCAAGAAAAAATACAAATTTTGAATTTAAAAATAATTGGAAAATTGTTTATAGAAATTTTTGAAGTTTCGGGAATTTTCAACCTCATTTCCAAATTTTATATTTTTCTGTAAGGAAATTTTTTCAAAGGTTTTCCCAAAATATATTGTTACGCGTTATCGATTCGAATGATTAACACGTGAATTGTAAAACACTTTATTTCTAAACTGAACTCGGAACACTAGAATTGCAATTCACTAACACTATTTAATTAACCAACTTATTTATTGACTTGTAACTAACTTGACTAACTTAGGAAAAGCCGACCGGACCCCCTTTCGTTCCGTTCTTGGAATGTCTGCTGTGAACATACAACATAGGAGCGGTGACAAGGCAGAGCCTTGAGGTACGCCATACCCCAACCTATACTGGTTAGACAGTTCCTGTCTAATGAGAGCTGGAACGAGCTTACCATTTGAACCATCGTTGGAGGTATCCCGAAGTGATGCACCTTTTAGATTAATCCTTGGTGCCAAACCATGTCAAATGCTTTGGAGATATCGAAATTGCTCCAACTACTTGATTCTAGTTTATGCTGTGTGTGATTTTTTTCAATCACTCGCAGCAACTAGTCCGAGATGGATTGCGTTGATTGGAACCCCAACTCGATCGTTGATGATGTTCTGCAGACGCTTCTTCAAAATCCTCTTCGCCACCATACCCAAGTTGGATAAGAGTTCGACAAGCAGTGGATTACGACCCAGAAATCCCAACCAAAATCAGGAGACCAAGGATGGTTCTTTAAGCTGTATCAGTGGTCGACTTCCATTAGAAAAATTTATGTTTTGTTTGTTTCAGACAAAATAGCTTACATTAGTGCTCCAGTGCCAATATACTGTTTCGACGGAGGGATTGGGGGCCAAGGGCCCGGCCCAAAGAAGCTGGTACCCACAACCTGGAAGTCTGACACTATCTGCGGGTTATCTGACCAGATTTCCCCTACTTAATTAAAAAAAATTGATATGCATTTTCAGATTTCATATTTCAATTCGTAGCTGTGTATTTCAAACTTCTAACTCTTTCTGTTTTAGTTCAACAAATATTATCAATGATAGAGTAAAAATCTTAGAAGTCGTCTCAGATATCAAACAGGCAAACACCTCTCGATGGGAAAATTTTATTTTACCCACAGAAAATGATTCTTTTCGAAACAAGTTACCGCTCAGTGAAATAATTAAAAATGTACCCTATCAATAAATTTTAATTACAGGTCGTTAAATTTGCATAAATATTCTAGTTGAAACAGCTGTTATCCTTCGAACTACAACCTAAGAAAATCGAAGGGCTAAACCATCTGTCTTTCGCTATATCTCATCTAACCCTTTCACCGTTCGGCAACAATAGGCCGAATTTACGAAATTAACTACATGCGTTATTAGCAACTCCTTCGTCCTCTAATAATTACCATAGACCATCGCAGGGTCTATCGGGATTAAAAATAAAACCCGCAAAGGTACGTCTGTGTACAGGTTTATTTGCATACGTGCATACGTTATCGAGTTGGTACAATGGATATCCGCGATCGTTTCCGACACGGTACACCTTGGGAATGCTTCGGTTATTTGATCTAAATAAATTAACAAAAAGGATTGGCAGTGTTTAATATTTAGATCGGATGACGTGAACGTCTTGGCCTCTTGTACAATATAGTTGGAAGGCTGATTGAATTAATTATTACATCTGGTCTGCGAAAGAGTTGATATTGGGTACCTATAGAAACAAAACTAGTTTCGTGGGACTTTTTTCGGCAGCTGCATCGTTAATTATTGTTGTCCCTCTGAAAAATATAATGTATTCGACTGAAATTTCCAAGACATGAGAGAACGCCTTTAATTTACATCACTAAGTTGTCAAAAAATGTCACAAATTAACGACAACCCTAATTTTAAAGAAAAGTAAAGTTTAATACGTCACCTTATGATGAACCTAACTTTAACTAAGCGAATCGCTCTTTGAATTCAATTCAAAAGCGCTAAAGGTTGCTTGGGCTGAACTCCAAATATGAGAACAGTATTGGCTAGTGTTGCCCTAACTTGAGCTTTGTATAGTGTTAATAGCGGATAAGATGTGAAGTACTTTTTAGCTCTAAATAGAAAGCTTAGCTTCTGAAAGACAGATTTGGCTATGGCGCGCACGTGATCGTCCCAAGAGAAGTTACTGCTCGTATTCACTTTTAGGATAGACAGATTAAATCCCATCGGGAAGATTTTACCGTCCATGGGTATGTTTGTTGCTCTCTAGGAAAAGATCAAGTGCTAAACTTGATGTTTTCTTAGAGAAAGCCGCAGCCTGAATTTTTGAGGCATTGAAGTCGACTAGATTTTTCTTACCCCATTCCAGAATGATTTCGAGATCCCGATTAATCATTTGTGTCTGCTGTTTCCTTAGTCGATCTGAAGCAGCGAAAGATAATGGTTTGTCGGGGAAAAAAGGTGACTCTAGGCTATTATCTCTGCATAACTGTATATCAAATTGAAACTTGAAACTATTAGATTATTTATGTGTAACAGAAACTGAGTAGGAGACAGGACAGACCCCTGAGGCACCCCTACATTAATCGCAAATATCTCGGATGAATGAATCACGGTTCACTGAAGGTAGACTTCTTTTGGGAATGCCCAAAAGAAGTCTACCTTCAGCAAACTTTGGTTCATTCATCCGAGACATTTGCGATTAACATAGGGATGCCTCAGTGGTCTGTCCTGTCTCCTCAAAAGAAGTCTACCTTTAGTGAACCTTGGTTCATTTATCATTCATGAAATGAGCATTTTATACCAACCAGGATAGTTTCGATGATGAATTCGGCGACTGAGGAAGAGTTGTCTGAGTTAAAGCAGACTTCTTGCCATGAGAAAGATGCAAAGAAGTCTGCAAAGAAGAATTGTTTAATTGTAGAAAAACTGGGCATTGAAAATTATGAAATTTTAATTTTTGGTACTATAATTGATTTGAAAATTATAGAAAAGCCACCCTTATTTCCTAGTTTTGGGTTTCCACTTTGGTCTACAGTACTCAAACTGCTTCATTTTTTTTATAAAGTGGTTCTTTGCATGTTTTAACATCGGACCTTAATGGGGATCTTTTCTTTAGACAATGTTATCCCCAAAATTTAGATTTTTCTTTAAAAAGAAAAGTTTAGGAACATCTCTTACTATTACTCAAAGTTTTAAGTACCTAGAAATTGTCTTTTTATGGAACTTATATTTTTCTTTAAATTTCAAAGTTTAAATTTTGATTTATAAAAAATTACCTAATAAAAATTTCAAGTTAATATTTCGGAATTTCGATAAATTGTTACTTTTCCCTAAAAAACCTTTGATGCGACTTTCAAAAACTAACCAAATTCCCACTTTCTTTAATAAATAGTTAGATATATTACGATTTTTTTCTGAAAATTACATTTTTTTTAGAAATTGCAACTTTCCTCTTAAACAATTTGATATAGAAATTTTAAGATTTTTATCGGAATTAAAACTATGAGGGAACTTTTAGAAAATCCAAGATCTCTTTCACGAAGATGATAGCTTGGCTATCAAAACGCGTTAGAGCAGTCTTTGTTCTGTTTTTTAACCTTTCTTGGTTTCAGGGGACAAGATTGGTATTTCAATTTCTGTTTCACGATTTGTCTCAAAATTTCTAATTTTTCTTAAAAACATATTTAATGAAATTTCAATCTTTTTTAAACAGATCTTTCTAAATTTCAACACTTTTCAAAACAAAAATTATAAAATTTAGATTGAATTAATCTTTTCTAAACAGATCTGCCCAAATTTCGACTTTTTTCAAAACAAAAATTATAAAAATGACATTGAGTGATGTATATAATCAGGAAATTTTTCTTGTAGTTTGGATTTGTTTTCTCGAAATTGTGCCTTTTCTTCAAAAATCTAGTATGGGTTTTAAGATTTTTATCCAAATTACCATAAAATGTTTCTTAATGAAGGTGTGGTATTTTGCTTTAACACCAACGTTTCTCGAAATTAGAGTTTCTACAAAATTTGAACTTTTCTTTAAAAAAAATGTTTAAATTATTATCTTGCTTTCCTTAAAATTTTAATGGCCTATAAATTAATTTCTATAAAAATTAATTTCTATAGAAATTTACATTTTTTATTTCAACTTTACCTAATTTATTTTCAAAAAAATCTCCAACGGAAACAATTTCTGTTTTAGAATATTTACGTTTTTTAAAATTTTTGATCCTTTTTGAAAAATATGGTAACACTAATAAAAAAATTTAATTTTCAATTTTATCAAAAACCATTAACTAGGACCTCCTTGCTTTGTTGCTTTACGGTTTTCAAATTCCTACTCGTATTTTCTGTGCGATCATTATTTCCACAGTTATTAATTGTCAAATTTAAAAATGACTTTTTTTTTAAACGCCTTTAACTCGGCGAAAGATCATCTTATAGAACTCGTAAATGTATCAAATTAAAGAGGATTGATTCGTTTAGTAGCACCTTATATTGGCATCACTAAAAAAGTTATTGAAGTTAAAGGATATTTTTAAAAGTAATCAAATTAGGAAAATTTTTTAATCGAAGGTTTTCTTACAATTGTGTAAAAACTGCTAACGTTAAATAATTTTAAATTTAAGATCTGAAAACTAGAAACTTGGAGCTTTAATTTGCTACTTTTATTTATTCTATACGATCATCGTTCTTTGGGTTGCAGTCCTTTGAATATCACCTAGAAATTTGGGATTTTGTTGTCCCCTAATTTCTGCGCCTGGTGTCATTGGAAGTATCAAATTTTCTCTATATCAATCTGTTTAAGATTTCAAATTTTTATTCATAAATACGACAGTTTTCACGAAACTTGGACTTTTTTCAAATTATAGAAATTCCTTTTTTTTTTCAAATCATAGAAGTTTCATTTTTTTTAATTAGAAATGTTCACTTTTATGCGAAAATATACTATTTATGACTTCGAATAGGCTAGACGAAGTAAAATAAAGCTCAACTTTGTGTACTGGAAAACAGAATTTATAATTTTTCCTAACAGCAAGCAAATAAGGGGATTACTTAAAAAAAATGTTGTAAACGTCAGTGGATGCATAATGATGATTGGAATACTTTCTGGAGGATAAAAATAACACCAAAAAATAGTTATTGAAAAATCGGTAGTTCAAGTTTGTTATTAATTTACAAGTGACCAATAACATGATTTAAATTATCTATAATATAGTATTTATTTTTACTATTGCGCGTTATCGGTTCGAAAATAATAACTTCGTGAATTGCAACCACTTTATTTCAAACTTATTTCGGAACACACAATTATAATGCACTTAACTATCAGACTATCTGGCTAACTAACGAACCAACCAACTGAGGGAAAGACGACCGCGTATTTATACCCTTCAGGTTTTCTAGAACCAATTTCTGTACAGATAAGATTATCGCTTGCAGAATCGTCTGGACGGCTTATGTGCTGTATGATTGATTCTCGCGACCGCTTCCCATTATTAAATGTATCTGGAGAATTCCTTATACAATCACTAATGCAAAGTTTATAACTACCTTTTGTTACAATACTTTGTTAACTTCTCTACTGAAATTTTACGTTTTTGTGGGTTAACTTCTTCTTGCTCCTTTGCTTTGTACCTTATTATATAAAACGAAAAGCCAATTTCGAGGAAAAGTACACATTTCCAAAAACATAAAACTCGCATTTTGAGATAAAAAATATAATTTCACAAATAAGGCGAACTTTAAGACACAATTTAAAATTTCCGAAGACATCTTTCAGAAAATATTTTAGTAAAATAGCGAAGTTTCGTAGAAAGACGATTTTTGAAAGAAGTACCCAAAAGGTAAAAGTTTGAGTTTAAAGTCGAAATTTTAAAAATCGAAATTTAAAAAAAAGGCGAATTTCAGGAAAACTAACTTTAAGGGAAAAGATCAACAGTTCGAGAAAAAAATGAATTTCGAGGACAAAGTCGAATTTTCTAGACATAGTATAAATATCGAAATTTTGGATACAAAACAAAATTTCGAAAGTAACCAAAATTTTAACAATCTAGTCAATATGTTAGAATATTTAGATTCTTAAAGGTCAAAATTCTGAAAAATAAAGCCCGATGTTAAGAAAAATAACAGAATTTTGAAAAAAAGCGAAACTTCGAGAAAAACTGTCAAAACTTTCTATAGAAATATGAATTACTTTCACAGAAAGTCAATTTTGAAAAAAAAAAGATAGACGAAATATGGAAAAAGACAAATTTTGAGGAAAAAGATGTAATTTGGATAAAAAATTGACAATTTCACGTGGAATGAAAAATTTTCAGAAAACGACCAAATAAATTGAAAAGAATAAGGTGCATTTTCAAAAAAGTCCTGATGTTGACAAAAAGACGATTTTCGAGAAGTCACATTTTCCAGCATAAAGAATCGAAAAGAAAAATAGCGAAATTTCGAAAAAAGACGATTTTTGAAAGAAAAAATGTCGAAGTTTGAGATTAAGGCCGAACTTTTAGTAATCAAAATTTGAAAAAAGGCGAATTTAAAGTAAACTAACTTAAAGGAAAAAGGGCAACATTTCGAGGAACAATGAATTTCGAGAAAAAGGTTGAATTTTCTAGACATAGCACAGATATCGAAATTTTAAAGACAAAACAAAATTTCGCAAATGAACCAAGCTTTAAGAATCTAGTCAACATTTTAGGAAATTTAGTTTCAAGAAGGTCGAAATTGTTAGAAAAAGCCCAATATTAATAAAAAAAACGGAATTTCGAAAAAAAAAAAGCAAAATTTCATTAAAAACAATCGAAACTTTCCAGAGAAAATCAATTTGGCAAAAAATAGTTAAATTTTTAAGAAAAAGATAAAATTTCGCAAAAATGGAATTTACTAGACATAGTACGAATATAGAAGTTCTAGATACAGAACAAAATTTCTAAAATGGGTCAAACTTTAACAATCTAGTCAACTTTTCAAGAAATTTAGATTCTAAAAGGTCAATATGTTTACAAGAAAAGCCCAATGTTAAGAAAAATAGATTCTAAGGGATAGAAATTTTGAGAAAAAAGCCCGCTCTTAAGAAAAATAACGGAACTTCGAAAAAAAGCGAAACTTCAAAAAAACAGTCAAAATTTTCCACAGAAAGTCAATTTCGAGAACAAAATGGTCGAAATTTGGTAAAAAAGACAATTTTAAAAAAAAAGATGAAATTTCGAAAAAAAAAATGGAAATTTAACATACAAAGTAAAATTTTGAGAACGTAGTCAAATAATTGAAACGAAAAAGTTGAATTTTGAAAAAGTCCTAATGTTGACAAAAAGACGATTTTCGAGAAAAAAGTAACATTTTTTAGCATAAAGAATCGATAAGAAAAATAGCGGAATTTTGAAAAAAGACGATTTTTGAAAGACAAAAAATGGAAGTTTGAGATTAAAGTCGAAATTTTAATAATCGAAATTTAAAAAAAAAGCGAATTTCGGGAAAACTAATTTTAAGGAAAAAGGTCAACACTTTGAGGAAAAATTGAATTTCGAGAAAAAAATGAATTACGAGAACAAACTCAAATTTTCTGAATTTAGATCATTCATTGTATATAAAATTTCGATATTCATATATCGAAATTTTATATACAAAACAAAATTTCGAAAATAAGCCAAGCTTTTTCAATCCAATCAACATTTCAAAAAATTTAGATTTCAAAAGGTCGAAATTTTCAAAAAAAAGCCAGTGTTAAAAAAAATAATGGAATTTCTAAAAAGAAAGTGATACTTTAAGAAAAACGATCAAAACTTTCCAGAGAAAGTCAATTTTTGAGAACATAGTCAAATAAATTGAAACCAAAAAGGTGAGTTTTGAAAATGTTGACAAATTGACGATTTTTGAGAAAAAAGTTACACTTTCCAGCATAAAGAATTGAGAAGAAAAATAGCGGAATTTCAAAAAAAGACGATTTTTATAGAAAAAAAGTAGAAATTTGAAATTAAAGTCAAAATTTTAATCGAAATTTGAAAAAAAAAATGACTTTCAGGAAAACTAACTTTAAGAAAACAGGTCATAATTTCGAAGAAAAATGAATTTCGAGAACTAGACATAGTACGAATGTCGAAATTTTAGATACAAAGCAAAATTTCGAAAATTAGCCAAACTTTACGAATCAAGTCAACATTTCAGGAAATTTATATTCCAAAATTTCGAAATTTTCAAAAAAAGCCAATGTTAAGAAAAATAACGAAATTTCTAAAAAACTTAAAAAAAAAATGGTCAAACCTTTTCAGAGAAAGTCAATTTTGAAGGAAAATAGTCGAAATTTGGAAAAAAGACAAATTTTGAAGAAAAAGGTGAAATTTCGAAAAAAATGGAAATTTCTCATAGAAAGTAAAATTTTGGGAAAATAGTCGAATAATTGAAACGACACAGGTGAATTTTGAAAAAAGTCCTAATGGACGATTTTCGGGAAAAAAGGTTACATTTTTCAGCATAAAAGATCAGATTTTTTAAGGTTTCAAAATCGACTAGTTATAAGAAAAATTCAAAAGTTTTCAAAAATGTCATATTTCAAAAAAATCAAAGCAAAATTTTTTCAAAAACAAAACAAATTATCAACAAAATATAAATTTACGACCAAAGGATTGAAATTTCGAGAAAATTCCAAATTTCGTAAGATAGACCAATTTTTTATTTTATTTTGTCTGCCTAAGTCATTGTGAGACGAGCAGCTCACTTTGTCCAGTATTAGGATAAATTTTGGTGGAACGGATTCGTACTTGGTTATCTTCAAAAATTGAAATACAAATCTTGTCCCCCCGAGACCCAGAAAGATTAAAGCAACCTTTGTTGTGTTTTTTAAGCTTTCTTGGTTTCAGGGGACAAAATGTTTATTTCAATATTAGGATAAATGCCAAAATTTTGAAAAGAATGTTAGAATTTCCAGGAAATTGGATTTAAAAAAACAGTTTCAGGGATAAATTTGCTTGGAAATTTTCGTTTTTACAAAGTTATAAAAATTCCAAAATAAATATTTTTTTTAAATATTTACTGTTTTGAGAAAAGATTCTCCATGAACTTTAAAAAAATCCCATGATAAATGCGTTTTAGATAATTTAATTCTCTCTCGTCGCTTTCCAAACTTTTGTTTATACTAAAAAAGGTACAGGAACTTCAAGTTTTTTCCACCGATGCCATTTTAATTTTTTTCCAAGTAATTCATTTTTTTTTAATTCGCCTGGTTTACGAGCCCTGTACGATGATTTTTCGTGGAGTTCTCATTGTTCCAAACAAAAAAGTCCTTTAAACTTTGTTGAAAGAATATCTCCACATCTCCACCTCTGTTTCATTCAATTTTCTCGTGTTAAATTATTTTTGACAAAACCTAATAACTAGGATTTTTAGATAATAATTTATAGTTTTCAAAATCCTGCTTGCATTTTTTAGACGATCATTTTTTCCAGGTTAAAGTCGAAATGTTAATAAACGAATTTTTAAAAAAAAGAGAATTTCAGGAAAACTAATTTTAAGGAAGAAGGTCACATTTCGAGTAAAAACTGAATTTCGAGAAAAAAATGAATTTCGAGAACAAAGTCGAATTTTCTAGACTTGGAATGAATATCGAAATTTTAGATACAAAACAAAATTTCGAAAATTAGCCAAACTTTTAAACTTTAACTAGAACATTTCAGGAAATTTGGGTTCTAAAAAAACGGTCGACGTTAAGACAAATAACGAAATTTCTAAAAAAAACAAAATCTGGAATAAAAATGGTCAAAATTTTTCGAAGAAAGTCAATTTTGGAAATAATAGTCGAAATTTGGAAAAAAAACACAAATTTTTGGGAAAAAGATTAAATTTCGAAAAAAAATGGACATTTCACATAGAAAGTAAAATTTTCCATGATAAATGCATTTTAGATAATTTAATTCTCGCTCGTCGTTTTCCAAACTGTTGTTTATATTAAAAAAAGTATAGGGATCGAACTGGTAACTGTACGATGATTTTTCGTTGAGTTCTCGTCGTTCAAAACAAAAAAGTCTTTTTAAATTTGTTGAGAAAATATCTCCACCTCTGTTTCAATCAACTTTCTCGTGCTAAAATATTTTTGACAAAACCCAATAACTAGGATTTTTAGATAATAATTTATAGTTTTCAAAATCCTGCTTGCATTTTCTAGACGATCATTTTTTCCCAAGTTATTGATTATTAAAGTAAGAAATGACTTTTTTGCTTTGGACGACAAGATCTCAATGAAAAATCCTTGTACGGGGCTCGGAGGTCGTTTAAATTAAAAAAAATTAATTACTTCAAAAAAATTCATAATAGCATCACTGAAATGAAAATTTAAAGTCCCTGCATCTTTTTTAATATAAACAAAAGTTTGCCTGATGGTTTCCTTATGATTGACGTCAGAACAAAAAGAGTTGAACTGAAAATCTGAGAACTAACAACTTTTTGACTGTTTTTTTTTCTTTCGAATAAAACATAGATAAATAATAAGGAACTCTCGAGCAGCACAAAAACAAGAATTGGACATATAACAAGAGGTACCAAGTACCACATTCCCCACCTGATAATCCAGGGAAAAGTTGAAGGCAGAACATGGATAGGCCGCAAAAAGCTACCGTGGCTACGAAACATCAGAAATTGGACAGGATTGGAAGTAGAACAACTGTTCCCAGTTGCGAAAGATAGAGAACGATTTAACGAAGTTGCCATGGAGATAGCCCACGCTTAAAGATAGACACGGCACCGAAAGAAGAAGAAAAAAGCTACCATTTGATAGGATCCAGATTTTTGGAATCTCCAGGTTCTTGAAACTACATATTTTCAAATAAACTGCGTTCATAATGAAAGGAACTAATTTGATATAATCGTAGTCAGGTCAAACAATTATTTTAAAACATTTCGGCCTTAATAGTTAATCAATTTTATTTTTGATTTTCGCAGAAGCATTATCAAGTTTAAATGGATAGACAATAAAATGAGGATTTCAAAGCACCCCTTGTAAGCATTTTTACTTTCATTACAAAACTTTTTACTCGATCATTATTTAAAGATTTTACAGTTTCCTCACTTTTTCACTAAAGATAACGGCAATCTGTTGTTATTATCGCATCTAGTGAACTCGGTTGTAGCTGGAGGGTGAAGTACTCATCTGAAAGTAAACACATAGACCCGCGTTCGTATCCCAGTCAGAGACTTAAATTTTCCACCTCTTGTTACATAATTTCGCCATATTAATTCACCTCTACCTTCAGCCGTTAACAATTAATAACTCCTTTTGTATAGTTGGATTTATACAGTCGACAAACGCGAAAATTTCCATCATATCAACCTGTCAGTTATCGAGTAAAATGTGGGACATTACGTCTGCATATACACGACTTTCCTTAACTTTACCACCTTGTCTGAGACCACTTGCTTGTGGTTGTTTGAATGTTTGAGAAGCTGGAAACTCTACCTATCATCATGGCCAATTTTCCATCCTTCGGGCGCTCGAGATCAGGATAGCCATGAAGTGAAACGGAGTATGTTGACGTTAGATAAGCTTCAGGAAAAACGTCCCTGTTAGTCGGCTGTACTCTAAACGATTGTGTGGCCACAAAACGATGCTCTGAAAGTGTGAAGTAGTGATTGTTATACTTGTGGTTAATTTTCAGTTGTTTGCTTCATTTCTAGTTTGTTCATTTCTAACGAATCTCCATCGAAAATATCGCCACGTTTTGCAACTTTTACAATAGCCGATGAATAAATGACGCTAGATTTCCAACTTTTGGCTACTTTTTAACGCAGCAACTGAAGCAGCACTGATTCTGAAATCAATTCACTCGAAAATTTAATCATATATCTGTAAAACCCAAACTAGATTGGTTTTTTGGAAACTCGTTCACATTTTCCAACTCGTGCAATTACTATCAACTCATGAGAGCTGAATTTTAATATGAGAAATCTCGCTCTGAGTAAATAAAAACGAAATAAAAGCAATAAAACCCGTCAATAAGAAATTTATGTCACGTTCCGGGATCCCACAAGGATTAGATATTTAAAATAGTGTCATTAATAAATCAAAACCAATACATTCACCCTTCAGCATTGCCAGATATCGCATCCTCACATACATTAGAATAGAAAAGTAAACAAATTATGTAAAAAAGAGCGCGTATTTGGGTCCCACGCTTTGCATATGAGTTCGATATTCAAATACGAGCTTAAATCGATGATATATTAAAACCCCAATGAATGGGTTATGTCCTTGAGGCGATAAAAAAGAAGATTTTGGTCGGAATCTGACCCTGTTTGAAAAGATTCTTTCAATTGCTGCTTATAATGATACGGAAATCCGATAGGGTTGTTGTCGAGTGCAGGTAAGACGTTAGGTGGCCTCAATGCTTAGTCTCGTTAGGGTCGACTTCGCCCTTTGGCGGGTAGAAAGCTTTCACTGCTCGCAGCTTTGATTTGCATATCGAGTGTCATTTTTAAAGGTATCTGGCGAGGATTCGGATGGCCCATTTGCCATATGCATCGGTCTTTGGCACAAAAGCGAGCCGCAAAAAAGATTGCTAGACGGATTAGTGATTTTTTTAAAGAAGATGAATGGCAAATGATCATCCCTTATTTCCTACAGCGGGACACTTTCCCTTAACATACACTTTGATTAGTTTTAGTATAAATTACTTAATGTTAAACCATTAAAGATTGGGATTTATTTTCAAGAATAACTTTTCAACTGTAACTTAAACCTACCCCAACCTAGCCTAATCTAACCTTGAACTAAAAAATGTTTAGAGTAGGGATCTCGATCTAAGATCGATTAATCGAAAAATCGATTTTTTCAAGTCTCAAGGTCGATTTTTTAGATCGATCTCAAATATAAGATCGGTCTAATGAACGATTCAAAAATTCTAAGAATCGGATCGATTTACCTTAGATGCAGGTCACTGTAAATTTAATAACAGATTTTTTTATATTTTTTATGTAAGTGCATTTATGTCGTTATGTTACTATCCACTTGCATCTACTAGTAATAGCTGCGTCAATAAGCCAAAAAATGGCATTTCTTTTCATTCATTATATCGTTGACTGAATGGGAAAGATAACTGTGGTGCAGTGTTGCCATGTATTTGAAGGTAAAATTCCGTACATACGCACCATACCATATTTACACAGAAATTACTCTACGTTATTTTATTACCCGTTACCGGTTTTAAAAACTTTAATTTAGTGGTTGAAAACGTTACACGCATATTAATAAATACACTACAAAACATTTTTTGCAAATTTCAACTTTTTTTAAATGTTACAAGGCCGTAGAAAGGATATCGATTTAAAAAAATGTTAATTTTAGAAATCTCGACTTTTTTCCCATACTTCGATTTTAAGTTTTTTAAATTTATTTAGAATTTCTCGGCCCAGTTTGGAAAAATTTAAAATTTTATGGTAATTATCACGGAATGTTGACTTTTTCTCCTTTAAATCCCGAGATTAAAGTAAAAATTTCGACTTAATATCAAAATTTCTAAAAAAAAGTCGAAATTTGGAGTTTAGAGTCTGAATTTCTAGAAAAAAGTAGAAATTTTAATTTTTTAATCGAAACTTAACGAAATATTACCAAGGCGTAGAAAGGACATCAATTAAAAAAATGTTATTTTAAAAATTTTGACTTTTTTCTCAAACTTCGACTTTTCTTTCAAGTTTTGATTTTTTTCTCAAATTTCGACTCTTTTCTTAAAATTTCGACTTTTTTCTGGACTTTTCGACTTTTTTCTGAAAATTTGAACTTTTTCGAAATGTGAAATGAATAAAATGAAATGTGACAAACGCGCAGAAAGAAAATCGAATAAAAAAAATGTTGTTTTTAGAAATTTCGACTTTTGTCTCAAATTTCGATTTTGAGCTCGAAATTTCGACTTTTTTCTCGAAATTTCGACTCTTTTCTCAAATTTCGACTTTTTTTCTCAAAATTTCGATTTTTTTGTCTACATATCGAGATTTCGACATTTTTCTCGAAATTTCGACTTTAAACTCAACATTTCGACTTTTTTTCTCAAAATTTCGACCTTTTTTTTAAATTTCGACTTCTTTTATGAAAATTCGACTTTTTTCTGCAAATTTCAACTTTTTTTAAATGTTATAAAGGCGTAGAAAGAATATCGATTTAAAAAAATCTTAACTTTAGAAATCTCGACTTTTTTCCCAAACTTCGATTTTAAGCCCGAAATTACGACTTTTTTCTCGAAATTTCGACTTTTTTCTTAAATTTCAACTTTTTTTGTCAGAATTTTGACTTTTTTCTTAAAATTTTGACCTTAATATCGAAATTTCGACATTTTTCTGGAAACTTCGACTCCAAAGTCAACATTTCGACTTTTTTTTCGAAATTTCGACTTTTTTCTCAAATTTCGATTTTTTCTCGAAATATCGAAATTTTTCTCAAAACTTCGTTTTTTGTTTCTCAAATTTCGACTTTTTTCTTGAGATTTTGACCTTAATATCGAAATTTCGAAATTTTTCTGGAAATTTCGACTTTGAACTCACTTTTGACCTTAATATCGAAATTTCGACTTTTTTTCTCGAAAGGTCTTTTCTCGCAAATTTCGATATTTTTCTCGAAATTTCGACTTTTTTGTCGAAATCACGACTTTTTTCTCAAATTTCGACTTTTCCCTGGAAATATTTCGAAATTTTGACTTTTTTCTCGAAATTTCGACGTTTTTCTTAAATTTTGACTTTTTTCTCGAAATATTGACCTTAATATCGAGATTTAGACATTTTTCTCGAAATTTAGACTTTACACTCTACATTTCGACTTTTTTTCTCAAAATTTTATTTAAAATTTCTCGGCCCAGTTTGGAAATATTTAAATTTTTATTGTAATTATCACGGCATGTTGACTTTTTCTCCTCTAAATTCCGAGATTAAAGTCAAAATTTTGATTTTAAAATCAAAATTTCCAAAAAAAGTCGAAATTCGGAGTTTAGAGTCTGAATTTCTAGAAAAAAGTAGAAATTTCAATTTTTAAATCGAAATTTAACAAAATATTATCAAGGCATAGAAAGGACATCGATTAAAAAAATGTTATTTTAAAAATTTCAACTTTTTCTCAAACTTCGACTTTTCATTCAAGTTTTGACTTTTTTCTCAAATTTCGACTCTTTTCGACTTTTTCGAAATGCTACAAAGGCGCAGGAAAGAAATCGATTAAAAAAAATGTTACTTTTAGAAATTTCGACTTTTTTCTCAAATTTCGATTTTGGGCTCGAAATTTCGACTTTTTTCTCGAAATTTCGACTTTTTTCTCAAATTTCAATTTTTTTTCTCAAAATTTCGACTTTTTTGTCAAAATTTTGACTTTTTACTCAAATTTCGATTTTTTCTCGAAATATCGAAATTTTTCTCAAAACTTCGTTTTTTGTTTCTCAAATTTTGACTATTTTCTCAAAATTTTGACTTTAATATCGAAATTACGAAATTTTTCTGGAAATTTCGACTTTGAACCCACTTTTGACGTTAATATCGAAATTTCGACTTTTTTTCTAGAAATGTCGCCTTTTCTCGCAAATTTCGATATTTTTCTCGAAATTTCGACTTTTTTCTCGAAATTTCGACTTTTTTCTCAAATTTCGACTTTTTTTTTGGAAATATTTCGAAATTTTGACTTTTTTCTCGAAATTTCGACATTTTTCTTAAATTTCAACTTTTTTCTCGATATTTTGACCTTAATATCGAGATTTAGACATTTTTCTCGAAATTTCGACTTTACACTCAACATTTCGACTTTTTTTCTCAAAATTTCAACCTTTTTCTTAAATTTCGACTTTTTCTCAAAATTCGACTTTTTTCTGGAAATTCTTTCGACTTTGTTCTGAAAATTTCAATTTTTTTTAAATGTTACAAAGGCGTAGATAGGATATCGACTTTTTTTTCTCGAAATCTCGACTTTTTTCTCAAATTTCGACTTTTTTCTCAAATTTCGACTTTTTTCTCGAAATATTTCGAAATTTCGACTTTTTTCTCGAAATTTCGACTTTACAATCAACATTTCGACTTTTTTCTCAACATTTCGACGTTTTTCTTAAATTTCGACTTTTTCTTAAGATTCGACTTTTTTCTGGAAATTCTTTTGACTTTGTTTTGAAAATTTCAACTTTTTTTAAATGTTACAAAGGCGTAGAAAGGATATCGATTTTTTTCTCGAAATCTCGACTTTTTTCTGGAAATATTTCGAAATTTAAACTTTTTTCTCAAAATTTCGACGTTTTTGTCAAATTTCGACTTTTTTTTCAAAATTTTGACCTTGATATCGAAATGTTGACCTAAATATCGAGATTTCGACATTTTTCTCGAAATTTCAACTTTAAACTCAACATTTCGACTTTTTTTCTCAAAATTTCAACCTTTTTCTTAAATTTCGACTTTTTCTCAAAATTCCACTTTTTTCTGGAAATCATTTCGATTTTGTTCTAAAAATTTCAATTTTTTTTAAATGTTACAAAGGTCTAGAAAGAATATCGACTTTTTTCTCGAAATCTCGACTTTTTTCTCGAAATATTTCGAAATTTAGATTTTTTCTCGAAATGTCGACGTTTTTGTCAAATTTCGACTTTTTTTCGAAAGTTTGACCTTAATATCGAAATGTTGACCTAAATATCGAGATTTCGAATTTTTTTTCGAAATTTCAACTTTAAAATCAACATTTCGACTTTTTTTCTTAAAATTTCAACCTTTTTCTGAAATTTCGACCTTTTTTTCATTAAAATTTAACTTTGTTCTGCAAATTTCAACTTTTTTTAAATGTTACAAAGGCGTAGAAAGGATATCGATTTAAAAAATTGTTAATTTTAGAAATTTCGACGTTTTTCCCAAACTTCGATTTTAAGCTCGAAATTATTTTGTCAAAATTTTGACTTTTTTCTTAAAATTTTGACCTTAATATCGAAATTTCGAAATTTTTTTGGAAATTTCGACTCCAAAGTCAACATTTCGACTTTTTTTTTCGAAATTTCGACTTTTTTCTCGAAATCCCCACTGTTTTATCAAATTTCGACTTTTTCTCGAAATTTCGACGTTTTTCTTAAAATTCGACTTTTTTCTCGAAATTTCGACCTTAATCTGAAAAGTTCGACATTTTTTCTCAAAATTTGTTTTTTTTTTCTCAATTTTCGATATTTTTCTCAAATATCAACTTTTTTCTCGAAATTGTGACCTTGATATCGAAATTTCGACGTTTTTCTCGAAATTTCGACTTACAACTCAAAATTTCGACTTTTTTTCTACAAATTTCGACTTTTTCTCAAATTTCGATTTTTTTTCTCAAATTCCGACTTTTTTCTCGAAGGTTTGATTTTAATCACGGAATTTCGATGTAAAACTTGAAATTTCGACTTTTTTCTCGAAATTTCAACTTTAATTTCGAAATTTCTAAAAAAAAACCAAAATTTGCTAATTAAAAATAGCAATTATTGGTCTCACCCTACTGTCAATTATAGAGCGACTTATTCTCAACATTTCGAGAAAAAATTCGATATCAAAGTCGAAATTTCGGTATTAAAGTCGAAATTTCAGGATTAATGTCGGAATTTTAGGAAAAAAGTGGAAATTTCAAGAAAAAAGTCAAATTTTTGAGAAAAAAGTTAAAATTTTGGGTGTAAAATCGAAATTTTGCGTTTAAAGCCGAAATTTCGAGTTTAAATCCGAAATTTCGAGTTTAAATCCGAAATTTCGAGATTAAAGTCAAAATTACGAGAAAAAAGGTCGCCTTTGTAAAATGTCGAAATTTCAAAATATAATTTTTTTAATCAGTGCCTTTCTACGCTTTTGTAACATGTGGACTGTAAACTCAAAACTTCGAATTTTTTCTCGAAAATTCTAGGTTGTTCGGAAAGTAATTTCATTTTTCCCGACAGAAGATTTAATGGTATTTTTTTGCACCCAACTTCACACTTAAGCCGTATAATTTTTATATGCTTTGAGAGCTCATATAGCAAGGCTTGTGTGTGAAAAATTCCAATTAATTCAACGCAGTTGGTTGGTGCCCTTTTAAATATGAAGAGCAATAAGCAGCATTTTCGACATATCTTACTGTTTTGCTACAGAAAGGGTAAAAATGCTGTTCAAGCCAGAAAGAAATTGACCGATGTGTATGGAGAAAGTGTGTTGACAGTACGCCAGTGCCAGAACTGGTTCGCTAAATTTCGATCCGGCAATTTTGATATCGAAGATGCACCACGTTCGGGAAGGACGGTTGAAGCTGATAAAGACGCGATAAAGGCATTAGTTGATGCGAATCGGCGAATAAGAACACGTGAGATCGAATTGAGGTAAATTTATCAAATTCAACAGTTTATGACCACTTGAAAGGCCTGGGATTATCCTCGAAGCTCGATGTATGGGTTCCCCATGTTCTCACAGAGAGAAATCTGTGTCGCCGCATTGACGTCTGCGATTCGCTTCTCAAACGTCACGAAAATGATCCGTTTTTGAAGCGCATCATCACTGGGGACGAAAAATGGGTTGTGTACAACAACGTCAAACGCAAGAGGTCATGGAGCAAAAAAGATGAACCGGCTCAAACCATTTCCAAAGCCGATATTTAAAAAAAAAAGGTGATGCTGTTTGTTTGGTGGGATTTTAAAGGAATCGTTTTTTTTGAGCTTTTACCGGATAACACAACGATTAATTTGGAAGTCTACTGTCATCAGCTGGATAAACTGAATGATGCATTTCAACAGAAAAGGCCAGCACTAATCAACAGGAAAGGTGTAGTGTTTTACCAAGACAACGCGAGAACTCACACAAGTTTGATCACTCGCCAAAAGCTTTTACAGCTTGAATGGGATACAATGCCACATCCACCATATTCTCCAGACCTGGCACCATCGGATTATTATTTGTTCCGGTCACTCCAAAATTTTTTAGACGGTAAAACCTTAACCTGAAATGAGGAGGTCAAAAACCACCTCGATCAGTTTTTTGGCAGCAAAGACCAAAAATTTTATGAGCGTGAAATTATGCTACTACCAGAAAGATGGCAAAAGGTGTTGGACCAGAACGGCCAATATATAATTTAATAAAGTGTTTGTTTATTATACGAAAACTGTCTTTCATTTCCAGAAAAAAAAAACGAAATTACTTTCCCAACAATCCAATACTTTAAGCTTGAAATGTCAAGAAAAAAGTCGAAATTTTTGGTAATAAAAAATTGAATTTACTGAACGTATCCTACTGCTAAATGTGAACATTAAATTGTAAAAGAGTTGGTGCTTAGAATTTAGTCTTATATTCTAAGGGTTGGTGGGGCTAAACTGTCATCTGCCTAACTTTAAGAAATTTCGACTATCTTGAAATTCCGTGCAAAAAAGTTAAAATTTCGAGATTAAAGCCGAAATTTCGACTTTATCTATGAAATTTGCTCAAAAAAAGTCGAAATTTGAAAAATAAAGTAGAAATTTCCATTTTAATCTCGTAATTTTCAGTTTAAACTTCATATTTCTAAATATATTTTTATAAATGAATGCCCTTTCTACATCTTCGTAAAAAACCAAAAATGCATAAATGAAAAACAAAGCAAAAAATAAATATGTATCGGATTTTTCTAATTGGGAATAAATAATTAAAATATAAATATTAGTGTTTAAAATCCAAGAAAAAAATTTCAAAATTAAACTACGCCAATTCATTATTATCATTGAATTTTTCTTTTATTAAAAATGTTTACAAATTTCACCAACAAGGCGATTAATCGGAAATCGATCTTTCAGCACCCAATTTTATAGGAAATCGATACTTTTGCTCACGATTCGAATCGATCCAAAAATCGATTATTTTAAAAAGTAATCGACATCCCTGGTTTAGATTGCTTAGTTCCTTTATGGAGGTGGCGATAACTGAAAGACCGCCGAGGGACCAAGATCCGTACATCCGAGAGGTCTACCTATTGTCAAATATGACGTTATTGGACCTCTCGCAGACAAAAGTCTGTGGTGTCAGCTAGTTTTTATGTACTAAATTTGGTAATGATTATAACCATTTTTATACAATTTTGCAATACTGCTGTCATTAAAATTAAGGCCGATATGTATACATGTTGCACATTTCATAGACATAATTGAATTGTTTGTTGTTTAATTGAATAAACCAAGTTGACAAATAGCAGTGTATAAATTCATGCGCTAGATATTCACCAACGGAGAAATCATTATTATTATTTGTTTAGTTAATCAATTTCTCAAGTCGCACAGATACAAAAGAAATCCTCTTTTGAAAGAGCAATCTGTTGAGGAATATTATGACAGTATTAATTTGCAATTAAAGGTTTCGAAAAGGCAAGCTTGAGATGATTTTCAATTGTTCGTCTATGTAACAGATTGCCGCGATAAATTATTACTTAAACTTTAAAACAATTGAAATTGTTATAGTTATAGTGAAATAAGTTTATCTGTTTTTAATTCGCGTTACTAAATATCCTGCATTTTATGCCTTTTTATTTTATGTAACGCAATTGCTTATTGTTTTGAATCATACTTGTTCGGAGTTTATTGTTTTAAATAAGTGCAACAAATAATAATTGCTACCTGCGGAAAAGTGCGATTCAACCTGTAAATTTTTTAAAATCGCTTCATGATGACTTTAGGAAGCAAGAAGCACATTTTGTTGTAAATGGCTTTCTGAAATTAATAATAAATTCAGTACGTAGTTCTTTCTTAATTCCATTATTTTCCTTAACTTTGCATTTTTATCATACACCTGCTATACAGAGTGATGTTCTTAAATGAAATAAATTCATTAAAACTGAACTAAAATTTCCTGAAACTGGTCGATTTTTGTTTCAGGTTTGCCGCATTTTAAGACAGTTTTTCTATCACCTTTCATTTCGACTTCTTTCCAAAATTTGAATATTATTCAAATTTTTCTATCACCTTTCATTTCGACTTATTTCCAAAATTTGAATATTATTCAAAATTTTTGCATTTTCTCAAAATTTTCAGTTTTCTCGATTTTTCGAAAAATGCGTTAAGTTGTAAAAAACTTTTAAACATTTTTTAAAACTTTGATTTTTTGAAAATTTTTAAAAATTGAATTTACAACATTTTGACTTTTTCAACAATTTGTTTTTCAGTATTTTAACTTTAAAAAAAATTGTCTTCTTTCAGAATATAGATTTAGTTACAAATCTTAATTTTTTCAAAATTTTGTTTTTTCAGCTTTCAATGTTGTTAAAAATTTAATACAGAACCCAACAAAGGTTGCTTCGTTGCTTGTGTTTTTTAATCTTTCTTGGTTTCAGGGGACAAGTTCTGTGTTCCAATTTTTGAAGATAACCAAGGACCAGTCCGTTCCACCAAAAGAAATTCAATTTTTTGGAAAATCCCTTTTTTTGAAAAAAGTTCCTTCCAAATTTCGATTTTCTTTTTAAAATTTGGACTCCTTTGAAATGTTCTTCAAAATTTCTGTTTCAGTTCACTTCGACACTTCATTTCAACTTTTCACAATTTTTATTTTTTCGAAAATTTTGGTTGAATGTTTTGATAATTTCGACAGTTTTTTAAAATTTGTAGTTTTTGACAATTCCTGTTTTCTTAAATCTCAAGTTTTTTCGTAACATGAACTTATTTAATTTCACATTCTTACAAAAATTTCGACTCTTCCAAAAACGTCGACATTTTTGAATATTTTGACTTTTTTAAGTGGTTTGGACATTTTCAGGCCTAAGATGTTTCAATTTTTTTTTAAATTTTAACGTATTTTGAATATTTTGGCATGAAAATTTTTTAAATTTCCCAAAAATTTTAATTGGTTTGGAAATTTTCATAATTTGCACATTTTTTAAATTACAACTATTTTACAAACTTTCTCCGGTACTTTTTACATTAATTTTTTTTAATTTTGTCGATTTTTATTTTAAAAATTTCGATTACTTAAAATTGCGGCCTTTATTCAAAATGTCGACTATTTTAAAAATTCGGAACTTTAAAAACAAATTGTCATTCAAATTTACGATTTTTTAAAATTTTTGATTTATTTGAAAAATTTTGACTTATTCCAAAATTTAGTTTCTTTTGTAAAAAGTGGACTTCAAAAATTTCGAGTTTTCGTAAAAATTCTGATTTTGTTCAAATATATAAAAATTTTTCCTCTTTTTTTTTAATTTTGACTTTTTCTCAAAATATCGAATTTATTTCAAAGTCTTGACATTTTGTTAAAATTTTGGACTATTTTTCAAAATACATAAATCAACCTTTTTAAAGTTTTGACTTTTAAGAGTTCTAACTTTTTTCAAAATTTTAATTATTAATAAAATCTAAACTTTTTGGAAACGACTTTTTAAAAGAAGAGTCAATATTTTGAATAAAGCTATAATTTGAAAAAGCCAATATGTTAGAAAATTGAATTTTTGCAACATATTGCCTTTTTCAAATTGTAGCTCTGTCAAAATATTGACTCTTTTTTTTAAAAAGTCGTGTTTTTTCAGGAAGAGAATTTCAAACTCTAATAAAAATCTGATTTGTTCAATATTTTTGTTTTTTAACTTTCAATTTTTTAGAAAAATCTCTTTTTTTTGTGAAAGGTTTATTTCCAAATTTTGATTTTATCCTCAAAATTTAGACACCTTTAAAAATTGAAATGCAAATCTTCTCTCCTGAAACCAAAAAAAAATTAAAAACACAATAACGCGTTTCGGTGGCCAAGCTATCATCTTCAGAGCGATATACGTTTCAGCAAAATTAGATACCTTTGAACTTTTTTTGAAAATTTCAATTTCATTAAAAATTTAGACTTATTATTATTCAGATTTTTTCGAAAATTTCAGATTGACTTCTTTGATAATTTTGCTATTTCTTGAAAGTTTTCAGTCTTTTTGAAAATTCCAGATTTTTTTGCAAATCTTGTCTCCTGAAACCAAAAGAGATTGAAAACACAACCACGCATTTCGGTGTCCAAGCTATCATCTTCAGAGCGATATACGTTTCACCAAAATTAGACGCCCTTGAACTTTTTTTGAAAATGTCTGTTTAATTAAAAATTTCGACTTTTTATCATTTAGATTTTTTCGAAAATTTCAGATTGACTTCTTTGATAATTTCGACATTTCTTCAAAGTTTTCAGTCTTTTTGAAAATTCCAGATTTTTTTGCAATTCTTGTTTCCTGAAACCAAAAAAGGTTAAAAACACAACAACGCGTTTCGGTGGCCAAGCTATCATCTTCAGAGCGATATAGTTTCAGCAAAATTAGATACCTTTGAACTTTTTTTGAAAATTTCAATTTCATTAAAAATTTACTTATAATAATAAGATTTTTTCGAAAATTTCAGATTGACTTCTTTGATAATTTTGATATTTCTTCAAAGTCTTTAGTCTTTTTGAAAATTCCAGATTTTTTTGCAAATCTTGTCTCCTGAAACCAAAAAAGATTAAAAACACAACAACGCATTTCGGTGGCCAAGCTATCATCTTCAGAGCGATATACGCTTCACCAAAATTAGACGCCCTTGAACTTTTTTTGAAAATTTCGACTTTTTATCATTTAGATTTTTTCGAAAATTTCAGATTGACTTCTTTGATAATTTCGACATTTCTTCAGTTTCCAGTCTTTTTGAAAATTCCAGATTTTTTCAGGAATGTTGCGTTTTTTCAAAAGCTGGGCACTTTAATTTCACCTTTTCAACGACTTCTTTCAAAAAATAAACATTTAAAAAAATGTAGATGTAAAATTTTTTCAAGTTTTTTTTTAAATCTTCGTTATTTTTTAAAACTTGAACTTTTTTAAACATGTTGGCTTAAAAATTTGGAAATTCACTACATATTTTAATTTATTTTTTTCCAATATTTTGACTAACCTTTTTTTTGACCACATTTTTTAAATTACAACTGTTTTTAAAAATTTCCGAGATACTTTTCGCATTTTTGTTTTTGATTTCGTCTTTCTGCAAAATTTCGATTTTTTTTTGAAAATTTCGAATGTTTTAAACCTTGGCCTTTATTCAAAATATGAAGGGGTTGAAAATTCGGAATTTAAAAAAGACTGCTCTTTATTTAAATTTATGATTTTTTAATGTTGATTTTTTTTTTCAAAATTTTGACTTTTTAAAAGTGCGACTTCTTTCAAAATCCTTGACTTTTTCCAAAATGTTTGAGTTTTCTTGAGAATTTCGATTAAATTCAAATGTCAATATTTTTCCTTTTTGATTAAATTTCAACTTTTTGGCCACATTTCGAGTTTATTTTAAGTCGTCATGACGTCAAAGTTTTTAAAAATATAATATCAATTTTCCTTAAAAATTGCGACTTTTTCAAACCGACATTTTTGAAAATCCTGCCATTTTAAGAGATTTCATCTTTTTACAAATAGTTCGACATTTGTCAAAATTTTGTAAAATTTTAACTTTTTAAAATTTTCGATTTTTTAAAGAATTGTTTCGAAAATTTTTATTTTTGAAGTGAATACTTCTTTAGGCGCGCTAAGCGACTAAAGATAGGGAAAAAATGTATGTAATTGTTATATATGTAATATACTTATGTATATTGCGTTACCAAAAAGGGCGATTTGAACTACCTGAACTATTAGTCGATTGCTCCACCTCTGCGCCACTCCAGACATTTAATGACAATTCTTAAAAACTTTCCAACACTCAAATAATCCGACATCTGGCTAATCCGGCACTCGCTAATCCGGGTGAAAATATAAAAAAGAAAAATTGGGGGGGAGGAAAATGAAAATATGAAAAACGAAAATTGGGGGGATAAAAATATGAAGAAGAGAAATTGGAAGGGGTGAAAACAGGAGGGGCAACATAAAAATATGAAGAAGAAAAATGAGGGAATAAAAATGGTAGGGGCGAGAACTGGGGGAGAGCAAAATGAAAATATGAAGAAGAAACAATTGGAGGGGGGTAAAAAATATGGGGCAACATAAAAATATGAAGAAGAAAAATGGGGGAATGAAAATGATGGGGGGGGAAACTGGGAAAACAAAATGAAAATATGAAGAAGAAACATTGAAGGGGGTGAAAAATTGGGGGGCACTATGAAATTATATAAAAAAGAAAAATTGGAGGGCACCATGAAAATATATAAAATAAAAAAATTGGAGGGGAAGCTGAAGATATAAAGATAAACATTGGAGGGGGGTGAAATATTGGGGGGCACTATGAAAATATACTAAAAAGGAAAATTGGAGGGCACCATGAAAATATAAAAAAAAGAATAATTGGGGGCTGAAAAAAGGGGGGACACCGTAAAAATATATAAAAAGAAAAATTGGGCGCGGTATATGGGGAGGGGCAAGTGGATGTTGGTTGCCGCCCTCAATTATTTGTACACCTCAACTGAGAACAACCGCTGAAAGTGTGGAAAAAGATTTTTTTTGAAATATTTTGAAATTTGTTATATAATAGTTTTAAGTTTTCACTTCTGTCGGCAGTCCCCATAATTGCCCATTAAAAAAAAATTGACTTTTTTTGAAAATGTTTTTCGAATTTCAACCAATTTCTCAAAATTTCACCTATTTTGGATGACTTTGATATTGTTTTAAATCTTGACATCGTCGACGTCTTTAAAGACTTCGTATATTTTAACAATACTCCTATTTTTTTTAAATTATGCATTATTTTCCGAATTTAATTGAAAATATTTAACATTTTTCAAAATTTAAATTTTTTTAAATTGGCGAATGATTTCCTGAATTGTGGCGAGTTTTTCAAAATTTCGATGTTTCCAAATATCAATTTTTTTGTTTAAAATTTCCACTTTTTCCAAAATCTTGCTTTTGTAAAATCTTGAATTTTCTGAAAATGTCAATGCAACTGATTTCAAAAATTTTGACAAGGTTTTCAATATTTCGATGTTTCCAAATATCAAAATTTTCTTTTTCTGAAAACTTTCCACTTTTTTTTAAAATTTCAAGTTTTTAAAATCTTGACTCTTCTAAAATTGTCAATTTTTTTAAACTATGTAAATATTTTAACATTTTTGACAATTTCGAGGTTTTCAAAAAGGTAAAATTTTTACAAAATTTCGACTTTTTGATACTTTTTTGATCTTTTTTTTATTACACCTTTCAATAATTATTTTCACATTTTAAAATTTTTGACTGTTTACGAAATTGTTTTGGGAATTTGGACTATTTGAAAATTTTTTTGATCTTTTTCATTACACTTTTTAATAAATATTTTTACATTTTAAAATTTTCGAATGTTTTCTAAATTGTTGTGGGAATTTGGACTTTTTTTAAATTTCAACTTACTCTGAAAATATTGATATTCTTTAAAATTCAAACTAATTTTTTTTGAAATTTCAGAACTTTTTTTGAAAATTCCAATTATATTACAAATTGAATAACTAGATCCGACTATTATTTTCAAAATTATGCCTCATTTTTCGAATTTTATTGAAAATATTTTACATTTTTCAAAATTTAATTTTTTTTTAAATTGGCATATGATTTCAAAGGTTTCGACAAGTTTTTCGAAAATTTCGATCTTTTCAAATATCAAAATTTATCTTTTCGTTAATTTTTCCACTTTTTCCAAAATTTCGATTTTTTAAAATGTTGACTTTTCTGAAAATGTCAATTTTTTTAAGATATTTAAATATTACAGCATTTTTGGCAATTTCGAGGTTTTTAAGAAGACAAAATTTTTCCAAAATTTCAACTTTCTTAAAAAATTCGACTTTTTGAATTTTTTTAATCTTTTTTTATTACACCTTTCAGTAAATATTTTCACATTTTAAAATTTTCGAATGTTTTCTAAATTGTTGTGGGAATTTGGACTTTTTTTAAATTTCAACTTACTCTGAAAATATTGATATTCTTTAAAATACAAACTAATTTTTTTTGAAATTTCAGAACTTTTTTTGAAAATTCCAATTATATTACAAATTGAATAACTAGATCCGACTATTATTTTCAAAATTATGCCTCATTTTTCGAATTTTATTGAAAATATTTTACATTTTTCAAAATTTAATTTTTTTTTAAATTGACATATGATTTCAAAGGTTTCGACAAGTTTTTCAAAATTTCGATCTTTTCAAATATCAAAATTTACCTTTTCTTTAATTTTTCCACTTTTTGCAAAATTTCGATTTTTTAAAATGTTGACTTTTCTGAAAATGTCAATTTTTTAAAGATATTTAAATATTACAGCATTTTTGGCAATTTCGAAGTTTTTAAGAAGACAAAATTTTTCCAAAATTTCAACTTTCTTAAAAAATTCGACTTTTTGAATTTTTTTAATCTTTTTTTATTACACCTTTCAATAAATATTTTCACATTTTAAAATTTTCGAACGTTTTCTAAATTGTTGTAGAGATTGATTTGGCTCTCTTTTCGAAGATTCAATTTTTTCGCTTCTTTGCTAAACTTTTCGAATAAGTGGTCAAAATTCGTGAAATACTACTGAAATATCCAGTACATTCTTTAACATTTTTCGGGGCAGTTTATTTTAGTTAAATCGGTTGGTGACGTGAAATACACCACATACTAAATTTTTATAATTTGCCCACAGTAAAAACTATTGTTGCTTAAAACATATTTGCATTAAAGTTTCGCCTACATATTTTCATTGACATCTAAACCAGTTTCTTTAGCCTCTCTAAGAAAAGTGAATTCGCAACTCAAGTCGTCTTATTTCTAGGAAAGATAAAATCTCGTATCACATATCACCATACTGTTTTTGCAATTAGACGCTATAAAATATTTATTTATCGCTTTATTTTGATCCTTGAGTTACTATATTAAGACATCAATGCTTATACGCAATGAAACAGTAATAAAAACTCCTACAAGATCAAACCAAAAACAAAAATTTGAAACAATTTTCACATAATGACCACTTTAAACGTAATAATGGTCGACGATTATTGTTCAAATGACCCCAAAATACAATTTGGGTGCTGTTATACATAACAGACAGTTTTTCCTAATACAATATGCGCACGTAACATTGATTGATCTAAACACGAATTCAATAATGATTGATGAACGAGTACATCAAACCTAACACATTTTCTATAGAATCTTCAAAGAAAATAATACGATCCAAACCTTTTAGCGCATAATAATAAACACAGGTAGTTGAACTAACTTTAAAAGAATCGTTAAGGGTGCCAGCACACAAAAAGGGATGTTTGGATTTAAAAAGGGGTGAAATGAAAAGTATTCACCCTAAATGTAGGTTACTAAACCGGCCGCTACAATTACTATGTACATTATTTAGGTTTTTCGTCGAGTGTAAAACTCTCTCTAAACAAAAGCCTCGACTTCACGTGGAAACCAAACTGAGATTTAATTAAAATTGAATGATTTTAATGGTTATTTGTCTTAGAATTATTAATTTGATCTTAGACGACATAATCCAAGGGCGCTGCTACATCTTCAGCTGTCTGCATGTCTATAAGAATTTGGTCGCCTTAAATTATTTTTTTTGATGCAGTTTGGAAGCAAGGTCGATGCCAGGAGTTTTACAAAAAAGCTTAAAACGTATAGCAAAAAGAAATCGAAATTTTGGCGAAGGAAGGAGGCGTTTTGAGATTGAAATTGAAATTTTGAAAAAGATTGAAATTTCAAAAAAAAAACTCGAGATTTTAAAATCGATATTCATTAAAGAAACTTGAAATTGATGACGTTCAATTTGAAATTTGGAAAAAAATATCGAAGAATTTATATTAAAATTATAACAAGATATTCGTCCTTACAATCAAAATTTTAGAAAATTGAATATTCTAACTTGAAATTATGAGGAATAGGTCCAAATTGACAAATAAGTAAGAGTTAATAGAAATTTCGAATATTCGAAAAGACAATTTGTTAAAATTATGAGTTTTTAAGGGAACAGCTAGAAAAAAAGTGAAAACTGAAATCGGAATTTTGTCAACAAAAGTCGAAATTTCAAAATATTAAAATAAGAAGTTTCTTACGCTTTTGGTTATTGAAATTTAATACAAAAGTGAAAATGGAAATTAAAATTTACGAAAAGCTGAAAGTAAGCTTGAAATAAAAAATAAAATAAAAAATTCAAATAAAATATCAAAAAATTCCAAATGTTAAGGTATAGACTATAAATCATTAGATAAAATGCAAAAAAAGTCAAAATTTTAAAGGCTTGCTAAAAAAAAGGTTCAACTCTTGGAGAAGGCGCCAAAAATTTGAAAAATGTCGAAATTTAGAAAAACATCGAGATTTTCATAAAAAGTCAATATTTTAAAAATATCGAAATCCTAACATAAGGCGAAATTTTGAAAAAACGGTAACGATTTAAAGAAAAAATATTTTTAAAAAAAATCCAAATTTTAAATAAATGTTAAAACTAAAATATCATAATTTGAGAGTCGTAGTTTTCCAAAAAGTATCATTTGGTGGAACGTACTGATCCTTGGTTATCTTCAAAAATTGAAATACAGAACTTGTCCCCTAAAACCAAGAAAGATTAAAAAACACAACAAACGTTGCTTAAACTCATTTCAACAGCCAAGCTGTCATCTTGAGAGAGATACTGGTAGGTTGGAGTGTCTCTCTGAAGATGACAGCTTGGCTGTCGAAACGCGTTAGCGCAAGGATTTTTGTGTTTTTTAATCTCTCTTGGTTTTAGGGAACAAGTTCTGTATTTCAAAAAGTAACATCTTAAAAAAGGATAAAATATATGAAAGGACGAGATTATGAAAAAAAATTCAATTTTTTAATAAAGGCGAAAATTTCAAAAAGACCTCGTCAAAAATTTCAAGAAAATAGGAAAATTTTGAACAAACGTCTAGTTCTTTCATAAGTCGCAAGATTCAAATATTTTGAAATGCTAAAAATAGTCGGAATTTGAAATAAAAATCGAAAACAGATTGTTTTAAAACATCAAACATTTTAAGTAGCATGAGTTTAGTGTTTTTAAAAGTCTTTCAGAAATTTCAAATCCTTAAAAATAATTGATCTTTCTAAAAAAGTTGAATTTGAAGTCAAATTTACGAAAAAAAGCAAAATTTCTGAAACAAATCCTATGTGATTTTTTTCAGTACAGACTTCCTTTGGAAGTTAAAGTCGAAATTTGAAGCTTATTCTGACAAAATGGGCAACCTTTTAAGCTAAGGTCTTCAATTTCTACTAATTTAATAATAATAATAATATTAATTGAGTCTCGAAATTTCAGTTGTCTGAAAATTTTCATTTTAGTCGCCATAAAAGCAGAAAATATATTTTGACGAATTACTGAAATTTGGATTTTTCGAAGTCGAAATTTCGAATTTAATGTTGAAATTGCAAAGCAATGATCCAAATTTAAACAATGAGAAATTTTGAGTACAAGTCAATTTTAAGAGAGCTTGAGCATTTTCAAAATTCTGAAACAAATCCTGTGTGATTTTTTTAGTATCGAATTCCTTTGGACGTAAAGTCGAAATGTCAAACTTATTCTGACAAAATAAGTAACGTTTTAAACTAAGGTTTTCAATTTCGACTAATTTAATAATAATTTTAATTAAATCTCGAAATTTCACTTCAGTCTGGAAATTTTCATTTTAGTCGTGACAAAATCAAAAAAAAACATTTCAAGAAATTACTGAAATTTGCATTTTTCGAAGTCGAAATTTCGAATTTAATGTTGAAATTGTAAAGCAATGATCCAAATTTAAAAAATGAGAAATTTTGAGAACAATTCAATTTTAAGAGAACTTGAGCATTTTCAAAATTCTGAAACAAATCCTGTGCGATTTTTTTAGTATCGAATTCTTTTGGACGTAAAGTCGAAATGTCAAACTTATTCTGACAAAATTGGTAACGTTTTAAACTAAGGTCTTCAATTTCGACTAATTTAATAATAATTTTAATTGAATCTCGAAATTTCACTTCAGTATGAAAAATTTCATTTTAGTCGTGACAAAATCAGAAAAAAACATTTCAAGAAATTACTGAAATTTGGATTTTGCGAAGTCGAAATTTGGAATTTAATGTCGAAATTGCAAAGCAATGATCCAAATTTAAAAAATGAGAAATTTTGAGAACAAGTCAATTTTAAGAGAATTTGAGCATTTTCAAAATTCTGAAACAAATCTTGTGTGATTTTTTTAGTATCGTATTCCTTTGGAAGTAAAGTCGAAATGTCAAACTTATTCTGACAAAATAGGTAACGTTTTAAACTATGGTCTTCAATTTCGACTAATTTAATAATAATTTTAATTGAATCTCAAAATTTCACATCAGTATGAAAATTTTCATTTTAGTCGTGACAAAATCAGAAAAAAAACATTTCAAGAAATTACTGAAATTTGACTTTTTCGAAGTCGAAATTTCAAATTTAACGTTGAAATTGCAAAATAATTATCCAAATTTTTAAAATGAGAAATTTTGAGAACAGGTCAATTTTAAGAGAACTTGAGCATTTTCAAAATTCTGAAACAAATCACATGTGATTTTTTTAGAATCGACTTCCTTTGGACGTAAAGTCGAAATTTCAAACTTATTCTGACAAAATAAGTAACTTTTTAAACCAAGGTCTTCAATTTCGACTAATTGAAAAATAATTTTCATTGAGTCTCGAAATTTTACTTCAGTCTGAAAATTTTCATTTTAGTCATGACAAAAGCAGCAAATACATTTCAAGAAATAACTGAAATTTGGATTTTTCGAAGTCGAAATTTGGATTTTATGTTGAAATTGCAAAGCAATGATCTAAATTTAAGAAATGAGAAATTTTGAGAACAAGTCAATTTTAAGAGAACTTGAGCATTTTCAAAATTCTGAAACAAATCCTGTGTGATTTTTTTAGTATCGAATTCCTTTGGACGTAAAGTCGAAATGTCAAACTTATTCTGACAAAATAAGTAACTTTTTAAACTAAGGTCTTCAATTTCGACTAATTAAATAATAATTTTAATTGAGTCTCGAAATTTCACTTCAGTCTGAAAATTTTCATTTTAGTCATGATAAAAGCAGCAAATACATTTGGAGAAATTACTGAAATTTGGATTTTTCGAAGTCGAAATTTCGAATTTAATGTTGAAATTGCAAAGCAATGATCCAAATTTAAAAAGTGAGAAATTTTGAGAACAAGACAATGCTAAGAGAACTTGAGCATTTTCAAAATTCTGAAACAAATCCTGTGTGATTTTTTTAGTATCGAATTCCTTTGGAAGTAAAGTCGAAATGTCAAACTTATTCTGACAAAATAAGTAACGTTTTAAACTAAGGTCTTCAATTTCGACTAATTTAATAATAATTTTAATTAAATCTCGAAATTTCACTTCAGTCTGAAAATTTTCATTTCAGTCGTGACAAAATCAGAAATAAACATTTCAAGAAATTACTAAAATTTGGATTTTTCGTAGTCGAAATTTGGAATTTAATGTTGAAATTGCAAAGCTACATTTAAGAAATGAGAAATTTTGAGAACCAATCAATTTTAAGAGAATCTGAACATTTTCAAAATGTCGTTTTGTCAAATTCTATTTTTTCGACCTTATTGCTTGAAGTGTTTTATCTTGGAAATTCCAGACAACAAGTTTCAAAATCCAAGTCTTTATAAACCATTGACATTTCAATTTTTTCTGGAAAGCTCCTTTTTCCTAAAAATTAAGACATTAAATTTTGAATGCTCAAAATATTTAGAATTTTAAATAAAAATCGAACACAGAAATTTTTTAAAACACCAAAAGTTTTAACTAGTGTAAGTAAGTGTTTTCAAAAGTCCTTCAAAAATTTCAAATTTTTTAAAATAACACCAAAACTAAAAATTCTACGTGATTTTTTTCAATTGGACGTTAACGTCGAAATTTCAAGGTTATTCTGACAAAATAGGTGTCATTTTAAAGCTAAGGTCTTAATTTCGACTAATTTAATATTAATTTTAATTGAATCTCGAAACGTTCAAAAAATCAGAAAAAAACATTTCAAGAAATCTCTAAAATTTTGATTTTTGTAGGTCGAAATTTGGAGTTTAATGTTGTAATTTCAAATGATCCAAATTTAAAAAATGGGAAATTTTGAGAACAAGTCAATTCTAAGAGAACCTGAACATTTTCATTTCATTTTCATTTTTTTAAATTTCGAAGTTTCACTTCAGTCTGAAAATTTTCATTTTGGTCATTAAAAACTCAGAAAAAACATTTCAAGAAATTACTAAAATTTGGATTTTTGGAGGTCGAAATTTTGAGTTTAATGTTGAAACTTCAAATGATCCAAATTTAGAAAATGAGAAATTTTGAGAACAAGTCAATTTTAAGAGAACCTGAACATTTTCAAAATGTCGTTTTGTCAAATTCTATTTTTTCGACAACAGACAACATGTTTCAAAATCCAAGTCTTCATAAACCATTGGCATTTCAATTTTTTTCTGGAAAGTTCCTTTTTCCTAAAAATTCAGACATTAAATTTTTGAATGCTCAAAATAGTTAGAATTTTAAATAAAAATGGGACAGACATTTTTTAAAACACCAAAAATTTTGTTAAGTTAGTGTTTTTAAAAGTCTTTCAAAAATTTCAAATTTTTTAAAATAACTGATGTTTTTAAAAAAGCCGAATTTTAGGTCCAGTTTAGGAAAAAATCAAAATTTCGAAGTCAAAATTTCAAAAACCAAAACTAAAAATTCTGAAACAAATCTTACGTGATATTTTTCAGTATCGACTTCATTTGGACGTTAAAGTTGAAATTTCAAAATTATTCTGGCAAAATAGGTGTCATTTTAAAGCTAAGGTCTTAATTTCGACTAATTTAATAATAATTTTAGTTGAATCTCGAAACGTTTCAGTCTGAAAATTTTCATTTGAGTCATGAACAAATCAGAAAAAAACATTTCAAAAAATTACTAAAATTTTGATTTTTGGAGGTCGAAATTTGGAGTTTAATGTTGAAATTTCAAATGATCCAAATTTAAAAAATGAGAAATTTTGAGAACATGTCAATTTTAAGAGAACCTGAACATTTTCAAAATTCTGAAACAAATCATATGTGATTTTTTTTTAGTATCGACTTCCTTTGGACGTAAAGTCGAAATTTCAAGCTTATTCTGACAAAATAGGTAAGCTAAGGTCTTCAATTTCAACGAATTTAATAATAACTTTAATTAAATCTCGACATTTCACTTCAGTCTGAAAATTTTTATTTAAGTCGTGACAAAATCAGAAAAAACATTTCAAGAAATTACTGAAATTTGGATTTTTCGAAGTCGAAATTTGGAATTTAATGTCGAAATTGCAAAGCAATGACCCACATTTAAAAATTGAGAAATTTTGAGAACAAGTCAATTTTAAGAGAACTTGAGCATTTTCAAATTCTGAAACAAATCTTGTGTGATTTTTTTAGTATCGAATTCCTTTGGAAGTAAAATCGAAATGTCAAACTTATTCTGAGAAAATAAGTAACGTTTTAAACTAAGGTCTTCAATTTCGACTAATTTAATAATACTTTTAATTGAGTCTCGAAATTTCACTTCAGTCTGAAAATTTTCATTTTAGTCATGATAAAAGCAGCAAATACATTTGGAGAAATTACTGAAATTTGGATTTTTCGAAGTCGAAATTTCGAATTTAATGTTGACATTGCAAAGTAATGATCCAAATTTAAAAAGTGAGAAATTTTGAGAACAAGACAATGTTAAGAGAACTTGAGCATTTTCAAAATTCTGAAACAAATCCTGTGTGAATTTTAGTATCGAATTCCTTTGGAAGTGAAGTCGAAATGTCAAACTTATTCTGACAAAATAAGTAACGTTTTAAACTAAGGTCTTCAGTTTCGACTAATTCAATAATAACTTTAATTGAATCTCGAAATTTCACATCAGTATGAAAATTTTCATTTTAGTCGTGACAAAATCAGAAAAAAACATTTCAAAAAATTACTAAAATTTGGATTTTTCGAAGTCGAAATTTGGAATTTAATGTCGAAATTGCAAAGCAATGATCCAAATTTAAAAAATGAGAAATTTTGAGAACAAGACAATGTTAAGAGAACCTGAGCATTTTCAAAATTCTGAAACAAATACTGTGTGATTTTTTTAGTACCGGCTTCCTTTGGACGTAAAGTCGAAATTTCAAGCTTATTCTGACAAAATAGGTAACGTTTTAAGCTAAGGTCTTCAATTTCCACTAATTTAATAATAATTTTAATTGAATCTCGAAATTTCACTTCATATGAAAAATTTCATTTTAGTCGTGACAAAATCAGAAAAAAACATTTCAAGAAATTACTGAAATTTGGATCTTTCGAAGTCGAAATTTGAAATTTAATGTCGAAATTGCACAGCAATGATCATCCAAATTTAAAAAATGAGAAATTTTGAGAACAAGTCAATTTTAAGAGAACCTGAACATTTTCATTCCATTTTCATTTTTTTAAATCTCGAAATTTCACTTTAGTCTGAAAATTTTCATTTTACTCATGAAAAAATCAGAAAAAAACATTTCAAGAAATTACTGAAAGTTGGATTTTAATGTTGAAATTGCAAAGCAATGATCTAAATTTAAGAAATGAGAAATTTTGAGAACAAATCAATTTTAAGAGAACCTGAACATTTTCAAAATTCTGAAACAAATCATATGTGATTTTTTTAGTATCGACTTCCTTTGGACGTAAAGTCGAAATGTCAAAAAAAAATGAGAAATTTTTAGAACAAGTCAATTTTAAGAGAACCTGAACATTTTCAAAATATCGTTTTGTCAAATTCTATTTTTTCGGCCTTATTGCTTGAAGTGTTTTATCTTGGAAATTCCAGACAACAAGTTTCAAAATCCAAGTCTTCATAAACCATTGGCATTTCAATTTTCTTGTGGAAAGTTCCTTTTTCCTAAAAATTAAGACATTAAATTTTTGAATGCTCAAAATAGTTAGAATTTTAATTAAAAATCGAACACAGAAATTTTTTAAAACATCAAAAATTTTAACAATATAAGCAAGTGTTTTCAAAAGTCCTTCAAAAATTTCAAATTTTTTAAAATAACATCAAAACTAAAAATTCTGAAACAAATCCTACGTGATTTTTTTCAGTATCGACTTCATTTGGACGTAAAAGTCGAAATTTCAAGATTATTCTGACAAAATAGGTGTCATTTTAAAGCTAAGGTCTTAATTTCGACTAATTTAATAATAATTTTAATTGAATCTCGAAACGTTTCAGTATGAAAATTTTCATTTAAGTCATGAAAAAATCAGAAAAAGCATTTCAAGAAATAACTAAAATTTTGATTTTTGGAGGTCGAAATTTGGAGTTTAATGTTGAAATTTCAAATGATCCAAATTTAAAAAATAAGAAATTTTGAGAACAAGTCAATTTTAAGAGAACCTGAACATTTTCAAAATGTCGTTTTGTCAAATTCTATTTTTTCGACTTTACTGCTTGAAGTGTTTTATCTCGGAAATTCCAGACTAAATGTTTTAAAATCCAAGTGTTCATAAACCATTGACATTTCTGGAAATTTCCTTTTTCCTAAAAATTCAAACATTACATTTTTTCTGAACTCTGAGGATCTCGTTAGTGGAGGAAATTATGACGTTAAAGATTTAACGAATTGGAGAAAGAAAGACTATTAAAGAATTATCGAATTTTTTCTTTGAAACTTTCTTAAATTTTAAATTAGCAGCTCTTTTTTACTGACAATTGCCACTTTTTGTCGCAAATTCGTGATTTTGAATTTGTTGAATTGAAAAGATTGGTGTTATTTTAGAGCTTGCACATGGTGGGCATACGGCGAGTCTATGGTTGCGTAAATAATTTGAGGAAAAACCTAACAAAAATGAAGAATAACTTAGGAATAACCATGTTGTGAGCGATGTAATTAAAATCACAAAGGTCACCGACAGTGCGGTGGCGAATCTTGTATTGTGGGTAGCATAGCAACATCCATTAAGTACGAACACCCTCGGCGTGACATGTGTTTAGGTAAATGTTAAACTTGAAAAATATTAATTAAATGTTCTGTAACGAAATATCGAACATGCTAGAGCTGAAAATATTTACAACTAACTGGTTTCAGTTTTCCACTGTAACATCCTATGGGTCACTCATTCATTTGAACTCGTCAGCAATATATAAGAACATGGAAGACTAATACGTATAAAGGAGGGGAAAGTGGTTAAATAATATTGGTTAAACTCATTTTAATTATAATATTTCAACCGCTTCTCCTTCTTTTATATCATTCTTCTATGCATCGCTGGCGAGTTCAAATGAAAACGAAACATCCATGTCTAATGCTACAAGCTCTTAGTAACTTTTCTTTTTATTTTGTTTTATTTTATTTTTTTATTATTTTACCTAATTTCATTTTTAGTCCCTATTTCTTCGTCTATCTCTGATTTTTGTTCTTCTATTATTTTAGGGTCTGCTTTTACATTCCACCTAAATGACAATTAACCTATTTGATAGATGTCAGGAGGTGACATTTGAAGAATTTTTAAATGTTACGTTACTCGTACGTTAAATTCGAAGATGCGTAAAACTTGCAATAGTTTAATGTTTTTGAGTTTGGATATTTTTCCTAAACTGGATGAAGACTGTTCGCAAAAAAAAATTTGTAAGAAGCTATGTCAACAATCAACTTTTGCTGAATGTGTTTTTGATGGTCTCTCTCCAAACCTTCAAATCTTTAACGTCATAATTTCCTCCACTAACGAGTTTCTTAGCCTCAAAAAATGGCTGTACTTACTACAGATTTGGTGAAGGGGTGAAGAGAAAAAGTCAATCAAATTAAATCAAGTTCAGACGAAAACTTATACTTTTTTTGTACTCTTAGGTGACAATTATATGGAGCAGCTGTGGCGCCTGAAAGATGAACATGAAAGCGGCGATTTCGTGTGGTCCCCCTCGATGTTAAATTACCTTAGCCCTTAAAAGAAAAATCTATAGGTTGGCCAAAACCTCTTCAATTCGTATTTTTTTAATTTGTCGTATCGGCCCGAAATTCCTCTACACAAATACACGGTAAAATCTCAAAGAAACGTAGAGAAATTGCGGCACATGCGCGCCCGCTGTCAACCATATCACATCAGTCACTAGAAAAACCCTTAGCGAGAAATAGAAGGGGTACGAAATGCGCACATAGAATATACTTCGATTTTTAACTAAAAAGAATATCTCTTTACTTGTGCTTTAGTATTGGTCCTAGTATATACTTACGGACAAGACAAAGAACGAATAACGACGATCGACTGTGGAAAAGAGTGGGAAACATCGAGAGTTGATTGCTGACGGCTGCAGAGGGCGCCAGCGATCAACTCAATGGGAGGAGCTTGTCGAGAAACAGAAGACGGCGTAAGAAAGACGGAAAACCGGGCAACTTGGATGCACTATGCATGCTATAGAAGTGTGGAGTGAATCAGTCAGTGTTGGGGTTGCTTCCACGGCGCAAACACGTGGTGTGACGGACGCAGCCAACTGAGAACATACAACATCGAAAGCCGAAACAAAACAATAACGAGTGAAACAAGTGAACCGGTGGCATCGTTATGTTTTTCAGTGCTTCCCACGTTCGAACTGTTCTGAAAAAGTGACATTCAATAAAAATCGGTTCACCCCCTCATAATGATACGTTTAGGTGAAAGACGTTTTTGATCGCGTGAGAGAGTTCGATTGTTTTTATCACGCTAACGGGGGGCAAAATCAAAACGGCCGTGACAAGATTTTTAACTATTACGAGGTGTTTTTTCGTCTGATGCCAACGATGTGGTGGTGCGGTGACTTGAGGTGATTTAGTGCAAAAGACTAGTGTCAAAACGGCATATTTGGCTCAAAATTTAGCCGTGGCTAATTTGGAAGAATTACATATGCAACCAACGGCCACGGCTTCTATTCCACCCCAAGGGGATATGGACCTACAAACTATGCAATCGATGGACTGGCTTTTCAAAAAGGAGCGAATTTACCTTTTAGCGCAATTTTGGCAACAGGTATGTCGAATTTCCTAACACCACGCGGTCGCCCAAAATTTTGCCCGGAGCTCCAAAGCCATCAAACCCAACTCTTTCCAATCGAGAACAATCAAAAAATATAAAGCGTTTGTTGAATTTTATCACCCCTTTAGTCACATCAAAAAAAGAGGAAGATGCGGAAGGCGAAACAGTTTAAATTTTTTATAAAACAACTTTGATCACATTTGGTAAGGAGTAAAATCAGAAGAGCAACTATGGAAATCTAGAGCTTCTAACACCTCCAGTTAGTTCATAAAGTCGAATCCAAGGAAACTCAAAAATCGAACTAAAATTTTAGGGGTCGAAGTTTCTGACGAAACAAAGTCTGCAATTTCCAGAAATGCTCGTTTCGTTATTTGGAGTTGTAAATTCCGCTGCTGGTGATCTAGTGGAGAAGTCTAAATTTCCTAAAATAGAGCTTCTTTTGGTCCTTCATTGCTGATCCAGATCAGAACCTCATCAAGGATCAACTGTTTGGTTTATTTGGTCAAACAAACCTTAGCAGCAAAATTGATCATTATAATTTTTGGGAGTAACCTTAATTTTGATTGAGCATTTCATTGGCACTCGTAATTACATCAAAGGTGCTCCAGCACTGAAATTGTCAACTTTGGATATAAAAATTGATAAAGAAATAAAAAATTTTTCCATGTGAATTCCCCGCTTCGAAATTATTACCATTTCGGATTCTGCAAAAGCGATTTAAAATAATCCAATAAAGCTTCAATTTGATTAAAAATAGAGCAGTGGAAATGTCGCCTTTGTCAGTTTTTTCCACTACTAGACTTCAGTCAGTAGAGCCAGTAGAAACATTTTTGTTACGTTCTTAGGGCCAAAACTGTTCACTCTAAATTTTGAGAATAACCCAATGTGGATTGAGCATTTGATTGATACACGTAATTACATCAATTGAGCATTTCATTGGCGCTCGTAATTACATCAAAGGTGCTCTTGCACTAGAATTGTGAACTTCAGATATGAAAATTTGGTAAAGAAATTAAAAATTCTTCCATCTGAATTTCCCACGTCAAAATTATTACCATTTTGGATTCTGAAAAAGCGATTGAAAATAAACCGATGAAGCTCCCATTTGATTAAAAAAGGAGGAGTGGAAATGTCCCCTTTGTCAGTTTTTTTCGACTACTAGACTAGACTACTAGTGAATCAGTAGAGTAAAGTTGTGATTGTTACGTTCTTAGCGCCAAAACTGATCACTCTAATTTTTGAGAATAACCCAATTTGGATTGGGCGCTTGATTGATACACGTAATTACATCAATTGAGCATTTCATTGGCATTCGTAATTACACCAAAGGTGCCCTAGCACTGAAACTGTGAACTTCTGATATGAAAATTTGATAAAGAAATTAAACATCTTCCATCCGATTTCCTCATTTCGAAATTATTATCATTTTGGATTCTGAAAAAGCGATTGAAAATAATCCGATGAAGACCAAATTTGATTAAAAAAAGAGCAGTAGAAATGTCCCCATTTTCAGTTTTTTTCGGTTACTTCGGTTACTTTTTTCGATTACTAGACGAGAATCACTAGAGTCGAGTTGTGAAGTTTTTGTTACGCTCTTAGCGCCAAAACTGATCGCTCTAATTTTTGAGAATAACCCAATTTGGATTGAGCATTTAATTGATACTCGTAATTACATCAAAGGTGCCCTAGCACTGAAACTGTGAACTTCTGATATGAAAATTTGATAAAGAAATTAAACATCTTCCATCCGATTTCCTCATTTCGAAATTATTACCATTTCGGATTCTGAAAAAGCGATTGAAAATAATCCGATGAAGACCAAATTTGATTAAAAGAAGAGCAGTAGAAATGTCCCAATTTTCAGTTTTTTTCGGTTACTTCCGTCATTTTTTTCGATTACTAGACGAGAATCACTAGAGTCGAGTTGTGAAGTTTTTGTTACGCTCTTAGCGCCAAAACTGATCGCTCTAATTTTTGAGAATAACCCAATTTGGATTGAGCATTTAATTGATACTCGTAATTACATCAAAGGTGCCCTAGCACTGAAACTGTGAACTTCTGATATGAAGATTTGATAAAGAAATTAAACATCTTCCATCCGAATTCCTCATTTCGAAATTATTACCATTTTGGATTCTGAAAAAGCGATTGAAAATAATCCGATGAAGATCAAATTTGATTAAAAAAAGAGTGGTAGAAATGTCCCCATTTTCAGTTTTTTTCGGTTACTTCGGTTATTTTCTTCGGTTACTAGACAAGAATCACTAGAGTCGAGTTGTGAAATTTTTGTTATGCTCTTAGCGCCAAAACTGATCAATCAAATTTTTGAGAATAACCCAAATTGGATTGAGCATTCGATTGAAACTCATAATTACATCAAAGGTGCCCTAGCACTGAAACTGTGAACTTCTGATATGAAAATTTCATAAAGAAATTTAACATCTTCCATCCGATTTCCTTATTTCGAAATAATTATCATTTTGGATTCTGAAAAAGCGATTGAAAATAATCCGATGAAGATCAAATTTGATTAAAAAAAGAGCAGTAGAAATGTCCCCATTTTCAGTTTTTTTCGGTTACTTCGGTTACTTTTTTCGATTACTAGACGAGAATCACTAGAGTCGAGTTGTGAAGTTTTTGTTACGCTCTTAGCGCCAAAACTGATCGCTCTAATTTTTGAGAATAACCCAATTTGGATTGAGCATTTAATTGATACTCGTAATTACATCAAAGGTGCCCTAGCACTGAAACTGTGAACTTCCGATATGAAAATTTGATAAAGAAATTAAACATCTTCCATCCGATTTCCTCATTTCGAAATTATTACCATTTTGGATTCTGAAAAAGCGATTGAAAATAATCCTATGAAGATCAAATTTGATTAAAAAAGAGCAGTAGAAATGTCCCAATTTTCAGTTTTTTTCGGTTACTTCGGTTACTTTTTTCGATTACTAGATGAGAATCACTAGAGTCGAGTTGTGAAATTTTTGTTACGCTCTTAGCGCCAAAATTGATCAATCAAATTTTTGAGAATAACCCAATTTGGATTAAGCATTCGATTAAAACTCATAATTACATCAAAGGTGCCCTAGCACTGAAACTGTGAACTTCTGATATGAAAGTTTGATAAAGAAATTAAACATCTTCCATCTGAATTCCTCATTTCGAAATTATTGCCATTTTGGATTTTGAAAAAGCGATTGAAAATAATCCGATGAAGATCAAATTTGATTAAAAAAAGAGCAGTAGAAATGTCCCCATTTTCAGTTTTTTTCGGTTACTTCCGTTATTTTTTTCGATTACTAAACGAGAATCACTAGAGTCGAGTTGTGAAGTTTTTGTTACGCTCTTAGCGCCAAATGGATGGCTCTAATTTTTGAGAATAACCTCAATTTGGATTGAGCATTTGATTAACACTCGTTATTACATCAAAGAAGCTCTGGCACTGAAATTGTGATTTTTTGATATAAAAATTTGGTAAAGAAATTAAAAATTCTTCTAGTTCAAAGCGCCAAAACTGGTCACTCTAATTTTTGAGAATAACCTCAAATTAATTTGGGCATTTTAATAATTAGCAGTTTGCAATTGCACCACATGAAATTGTTAATGAATTTGATACGAAGATTTGGTGAAGAAGTTAAATATTGCTTCCTTTGATGAGTTTTGAATTTTGGAAAATAATTCGTCGAGCTTCCAAATTTATTCAAAAATGGAGCAGTGAAAATGGTTCATTTTAATTAGAGCAACCTCAGTTTTGATTTAAGATTATAGTAACAGCCAGTATTACATCAAGGGTGGCCTAACATTGAGCTTGTATCTGTTATGAAGATTTAAGAAGTTAAATATTGCTTCTTTTGATGAGTTTTGAATTTTGTAAAATAATTCGTCGAGCTTCCAACTTTATTCAAAAATGAAGCAGTGAAAATGGATCATTTTAATTAGAACAACCTTAATTTTGATTTAAAATTATAATAATAGCCAGTGACCCAACACTAAGCTTGTATCTGTTATGAAGATTTAATACAAATTAAATAAGATAAATTAAGATTATTTTTTTTTACTAATGTGGACTTACCTAGAATTGAACTATAAATCAACTGAATATAGACAACCATTTACGAACTAATAATTAAATGATTGAAATACAAATGTTGTCCCCTGAAACCAAGAAGATTTAAAAAACACAACAAAGATTGCTCTAAACGCGTTCGACGGCCAACTATCATCTTCATAGAGATGGCTATCGAAACGTTGTTAGAGCAACCTTTGTTTGGGTTTTATAATAGCTATCGCTAACAACTTTGTTTAGATTTTGAATGTCAACGTTTTTTAATGATTCAAAAATACTAATTGGATTCTGCGCTTACGTCAACGTCATATTAATTTGGAAGTAGTTGAAAAAGTGTTCCTTTATAAAACAAAGCCTATTTTCTACTCGGATTTCAAGGAAGTTCTATAACAATTTTTACTGAAATCGTTTCAGTAGTTAAGTCGTGAAAAGCCAACGAACACACTTTGGCATCCATATATTATAGTTAGGATTAGCTATCGCTAACAACTTTGTTTAGATTTTGAATGTCAACGTTTTTTAATGATTCAAAAATACTAATTGGACTTCTGCGCTTACGTCAACGTCATATTAATTTGCAAGTAGTTGGAAGAGTATTCCTTTATAAAACAAAGCCTATTTTCTACTCGGATTTCAAGGAAGTTCTACACCAATTTTTGCTGAAATCGTTTCAGTAGTTAAGTCGTGAAAAGCCAACGAACACACTTTGGCATCCATATATTATAGTTAGGATTAGCTATCGCTAACAACTTTGTTTAGATTTTGAATGTCAACGTTTTTTAATGATTCAAAAATACTAATTGGATTCTGCGCTTACGTCAACGTCATATTAATTTGGAAGTAGTTGAAAAAGTGTTCCTTTATAAAACAAAGCCTATTTTCTACTCGGATTTCAAGGAAGTTCTACACCAATTTTTGCTGAAGTCGTTTCAGTAATTAAGTTGTGAAAAGCCAACAAACACACTTTCGCTTTTACATATTACAGTTAGGATTAGCTATCGCTAACAACTTTGTTTAGATTTTGAATGTCAACGTTTTTTAATGATTCAAAAATACTAATTGGATTCTGCGCTTACGTCAACGTCATATTAATTTGGAAGTAGTTGAAAAAGTGTTCCTTTATAAAACAAAGCCTATTTTCTACTCGGATTTCAAGGAAGTTCTATAACAATTTTTGCTGAAATCGTTTCAGTAGTTAAGTCGTGAAAAGCCAACGAACACACTTTGGCATCCATATATTATAGTTAGGATTAGCTATCGCTAACAACTTTGTTTAGATTTTGAATGTCAACGTTTTTTAATGATTCAAAAATACTAATTGGATTCTGCGCTTACGTCAACGTCATATTAATTTGCAAGTAGTTGGAAGAGTATTCCTTTATAAAACAAAGTCTATTTTCTACCTCGGATTTCAAGGAAGTTCTATAACAATTTTTACTGAAATCGTTTCAGTAGTTAAGTCGTGAAAAGCCAACGAACACACTTTGGCATCCATATATTATAGTTAGGATTAGCTATCGCTAACAACTTTGTTTAGATTTTGAATGTCAACGTTTTTTAATGATTCAAAAATACTAATTGGATTTCTGCGCTTACGTCAACGTCATATTAATTTGGAAGTACCTGGAAGAGTTTTCCTTTATAAAACAAAGCCTATTTTCTACTCGGATTTCAAGGAAGTTCTATAACAATTTTTACTGAAATCGTTTCAGTAGTTAAGTCGTGAAAAGCCAACGAACACACTTTGGCATCCATATATTATAGTTAGGATTAGCTATCGCTAACAACTTTGTTTAGATTTTGAATGTCAACGTTTTTTAATGATTCAAAAATACTAATTGGACTTCTGCGCTTACGTCAACGTCATATTAATTTGCAAGTAGTTGGAAGAGTATTCCTTTATAAAACAAAGCCTATTTTCTACCTCGGATTTCAAGGAAGTTCTACACCAATTTTTGCTGAAGTCGTTTCAGTAATTAAGTTGTGAAAAGCCAACAAACACACTTTCGCTTTTACATATTACAGTTAGGATTAGCTATCGCTAACAACTTTGTTTAGATTTTGAATGTCAACGTTTTTTAATGATTCAAAAATACTAATTGGATTCTGCGCTTACGTCAACGTCATATTAATTTGGAAGTAGTTGAAAAAGTGTTCCTTTATAAAACAAAGTCTATTTTCTACCTCGGATTTCAAGGAAGTTCTACACCAATTTTTGCTGAAGTCGTTTCAGTAATTAAGTTGTGAAAAGCCAACAAACACACTTTCGCTTTTACATATTACAGTTAGGATTAGCTATCGCTAACAACTTTGTTTAGATTTTGAATGTCAACGTTTTTTAATGATTCAAAAATACTAATTGGACTTCTGCGCTTACGTCAACGTCATATTAATTTGGAAGTAGTTGAAAAAGTGTTCCTTTATAAAACAAAGCCTATTTTCTACTCGGATTTCAAGGAAGTTCTACACCAATTTTTGCCTGAAGTCGTTTCAGTAATTAAGTTGTGAAAAGCCAACAAACACACTTTCGCTTTTACATATTACAGTTAGGATTAGCTATCGCTAACAACTTTGTTTAGATTTTGAATGTCAACGTTTTTTAATGATTCAAAAATACTAATTGGACTTCTGCGCTTACGTCAACGTCATATTAATTTGCAAGTAGTTGGAAGAGTATTCCTTTATAAAACAAAGCCTATTTTCTACTCGGATTTCAAGGAAGTTCTATAACAATTTTTACTGAAATCGTTTCAGTAGTTAAGTCGTGAAAAGCCAACGAACACACTTTGGCATCCATATATTATAGTTAGGATTAGCTATCGCTAACAACTTTGTTTAGATTTTGAATGTCAACGTTTTTTAATGATTCAAAAATACTAATTGGATTCTGCGCTTACGTCAACGTCATATTAATTTGCAAGTAGTTGGAAGAGTATTCCTTTATAAAACAAAGTCTATTTTCTACCTCGGATTTCAAGGAAGTTTTACACCAATTTTTGCTGAAGTCGTTTCAGTAATTAAGTTGTGAAAAGCCAACAAACACACTTTCGCTTTTACATATTACAGTTAGGATTAGCTATCGCTAACAACTTTGTTTAGATTTTGAATGTCAACGTTTTTTAATGATTCAAAAATACTAATTGGATTCTGCGCTTACGTCAACGTCATATTAATTTGGAAGTACCTGGAAGAGTTTTCCTTTATAAAACAAAGCCTATTTTCTACTCGGATTTCAAGGAAGTTCTACACCAATTTTTGCTGAAGTCGTTTCAGTAATTAAGTTGTGAAAAGCCAACAAACACACTTTCGCTTTTACATATTACAGTTAGGATTAGCTATCGCTAACAACTTTGTTTAGATTTTGAATATCAACGTTTTTTAATGATTCAAAAATACTAATTGGACTTCTGCGCTTACGTCAACGTCATATTAATTTGGAAGTACCTGGAAGAGTTTTCCTTTATCAAACAAAGCCTGTATTCTACCTCGGATTTCAAGGAAGTTCTACACCAATTTTTGCTGAAATCGTTTCAGTAGTTAAGTCGTGAAAAGCCAACGAACACACTTTGGCATCCATATATTATAGTTAGGATTAGCTATCGCTAACAACTTGGTTTAGATTTTGAATGTCAACGTTTTTTAATGATTCAAAAATACTAATTGGACTTCTGCGCTTACGTCAACGTCATATTAATTTGGAAGTAGTTGGAAGAGTATTCCTTTATAAAACAAAGTCTATGTTCTACCTCGGATTTCAAGGAAGTTCTACACCAATTTTTGCTGAAGTCGTTTCAGTAGTTGAGTCGTGAAAAGCCAACGAGCACACTTTGGCATCCATATATTATAGTTAGGATTAGCTATCGTTAACAACTTGGTTTAGATTTTGAATGTCAACTTTTTTTAATGATTCAAAAATACTAATTGAAGTTCTGCGCTTACGTCAACGTCAAATTAACTTGGAAGTACCTGGAAGAGTTTTCCTTTATAAAACAAAGCCTATTTTCTACCTCGGATTTCAAGGAAGTTTTACACCAATTTTTGCTGAAATTGTTTCAGTAATTACGTCGTGAAAAGCCAACGAACACACTTTGGCATCCATATATTATAGTTAGGATTAGCTATCGCTAACAACTTTGTTTGGACTTTGAATATCAACGTTTTTTAATGATTCCAAAATACTAATTGGATTTCTGCATTTACGTTAACGTCATATTAATTTGGAAGTACCTGGAAGAGTGTTCCTTTATAAAACAAAGCCTATTTTCTACCTCGGATTTCAAGGCAGTTCTACACCAATTTTTGCTGAAATCGTTTGAGTAATTAAGTCGTGAGAAGCCAACGAACACACTTTGGTATCCATATATTATAGTTAGGATTAGCTATCGCTAACAACTTTGTTTAGATGTTGAATGTCAACGTTTTTTAATGATTCAAAAATACTAATTGGACTTCTGCGCTTACATCAACGTCATATTAATTTGGAAGTAGTTGAAAAAGTGTTCCTTTATAAAACAAAGTCTATTTTCTACCTCGGATTTCAAGGAAGTTCTATAACAATTTTTACTGAAATCGTTTCAGTAGTTAAGTCGTGAAAAGCCAACGAATACACTTTAGCATCCATATATTACAGTTAGGATTAGCTATCGCTAACAACTTTGTTTAGATTTTGAATGTCAACGTTTTTTAATGATTCAAAAATACTAAATGGACTTCTGTGCTTACGTCAACGTCATATTAATTTGCAAGTAGTTGGAAGAGTATTCCTTTATAAAACAAAGCCTATTTTCTACCTCGATTTCAAGGACGTTCTACACCAATTTTTGCTGAAGTCGTTTCAGTAATTAAGTTGTGAAAAGCCAAAAAAAAAAAAAAAAAAAAAAAAAAAAAACTGATCGCTCTAATTTTTGAGAATAACCCAATTTGGTTTGGGAGCTTTTAAATTGATATCGTAATTACATCAAAGGTGCCCTAGCACTGAAACTGTGAACTTCTGTTTATGAAAATTTGTTTAAAGAAATTAAACATCTTCCATCCAAATTCCTCATTTCGAAATTTTTTACCATTTTGGATTCGGGAAAAAAGCAAATTGAAAATAATCCGATGAAGATCAAATTTGTTTAAAAAAAGAGTGGTAGAAATGCCCCCCATTTTCAGTTTTTTTCGGTTACTTCCGTCATTTTTTTCGATTACTAGACGAGAATCACTAGAGTCGATTTGTGAAGTTTTTGTTACGCTCTTAGCGCCAAAATTGATCAATCAAATTTTTGAGAATAACCCAATTTGGATTAAGCATTCGATTAAAACTCATAATTACATCAAAGGTGCCCTAGCACTGAAACTGAGAGCTTCTGATATGAAAATTTGATAAAGAAATTAAACATCTTCCATCTGAATTCCTCATTTCGAAATTATTACCATTTTGGATTCTGAAAAAGCGATTGAAGGTAATCCGATGAAGATCAAATTTGATTAAAAAAGAGTAGTAGAAATGTCCCCATTTTCAGTTACTTCGGTTATTTTTTTCGATTACTAGACGAGGGTCACTAGAGTCGAGTTGTGAAATTTTCGTTACGTTCTTAGCGCCAAATGGATGGCTCTAATTTTTGAGAATAACCTCAATTTGGATTGAGCATTTGATTGATACTCGTAATTACATCAAAGGTGCCCTAGCACTGAAACTGTGAACTTCTGATATGAAAATTTGATAAGGAAATTAAAAATTCTTCCAGTTCTTGACTCCAAAACTGTTCGCTCTAATTTTTTGAGAATAACCTCAATTTAGTTTGAGCATTTTAGTAATTAGCAGTTTGGAATTGCACCACCTGAAATTGGTAGTGAATTTGATATGAAGATTTGGTGAAGAAGTTAAATATTGCTTCCTTTGATGAGATTTGAATTTTGGAAAATAATTCGTCGAGCTTCCAAATTTATTCAAAAATGAAGCAGTGAAAATGGTTCATTTTAATTAGAGCAACCTCAGTTTTGATTTAAGATTATAGTAACAGCCAGTATTACATCAAGGGTGGCCTAACATTGAGCTTGTATCTGTTATGAAGATTTAAGAAGTTAAATATTGCTTCTTTTGATGAGTTTTGAATTTTGTAAAATAATTCGTCGAGCTTCCAACTTTATTCAAAAAAATGAAGCAGTGAAAATGGATCATTTTAATTAGAACAACCTCAATTTTGATTTAAAATTATAATAATAGCCAGTGACCCAACACTAGGCTTGTATCTGTTATGAAGATTTAATAAAAATTAAATAAATAAATTAGATTAATTTTTTTTACTAATGTGGACTTACGTAAGAATTGAACTAAAATCAACTGAAATAGACAACCAGATTACGAAGTAATAATTAAAATGATTGAAATACAAATGTTGTCCCCTGAAACCAAGAAAGATTAAAAAATACAACAAAGATTGCTCTAACGCATTTCGACAGCCAAACTATCATCTTCAGAGAGATGGCTATCGAAACGTGTTAGAGCAACCTTTGTTGTGTTTTATAATCTTTCTTAGTTTCAGAGGACAAGTTTTGTAATTCAATTTTTGAAGATAACCAAGGACCAGTCTGTTCCAACAAAAAAAAATTGACATCTTGGTGGAACGTATTGGTCCTTGGTTATCTTTAAAAATTGACATACAAATCTTGTCCCTTGAAACGCGTTAGAGCAATTGTTGTTGCGTTTTTCAATCTTTTTTTCAAGGGAGAAGATTTGTATGTAATTTTTGAAGACAACCAAGGACCACCCCGTTCCACCAAAATTAAAATGATTTAATAAATGGGCAAGGCAATAGCTGATGCAAACAAAAATAACTTTTGATAATATTAGGATTCAAAAAAAATACAGACACATTAAACATCAGCTGCTACCTAAGAAATCATGAAAATAAAGAAAAATTAAATTAGAATTTATAACAAGGAACTTTATATTATGTGAAATTAAAATGATGAAAAGAAATTGTAAACGTTTCACATTTTTGTTCCTTTTATTTTGTTTTGCATTTAATTTGAAATTAAATATAACTGAACTATTTTTTTCGCCTTTTATAAGAATTTAATCAGAAAATTTATATTCTAACATTGCTTATTTTTTATTAAAATATCCAAATAAAAATAAAAGCCAATTTCTAATAAAAGTGGATTTTATAACCTACTCTAATAATTATAAATGTGATATATTTTCGTAATAATTTCAAGGGAATATTCTCTTTTGTGTTCCGAGATATTTAAAGAATGATGCAGCACAAAGTATAAATGGATAAATGCTTCAGCTTTCCCCAACTAGTTCAACAAATTGTTTTAAATATATTAGGTCTTGAAAATAGACGAAAGAAAAGACTATTTTACTAAATAATAATACGTCTCCCCTACAATAAATAAACCAAATTATAATAGAATATTAAAATTTTCAAAAAGAGATGAATAATTGACATTTTTAACACTCTAATTGATTCCATTAATGATAAATGCAACAAAAATTGTTTATATTTCTTGTTGTATTTATCGTTAATAGAGTTTATCAGTTACGAAAAGAGATAAAGTAAAAAAATCGTAACTGTTTGATTTTTAAAATTTATGAAAATTTTTAAGAAAATGGCCAATGATTTTTCACCTATTTGAGTAATTATTTTTAAAAAAGTCGAACGAAATTGTTAAAGATGTCAACAAAATGAAATAATTGAAAAAATTTCACGTGTTACGATTTGTATTTCACTTTTTACGTACATATATGATTTGATACATGTTGTGACACAGGACGTTTCTGGATCTGTTTGTCCGGGTTGATCTCCCAAACGGCTAAGACGATTTTGATGAGGTTTCCACTAAAATGTAGGGAATTTCCTCAGGCACACTTTAGGCTATTTACTTGGCCAATATCAACTGGACTAAGAATTTTATTTGAGGTTATTTGTCACAAAAACAGTTTATGATACGTACAGATATGATTTGATACATGTTGTGACACAGATCTGTTTGTCCGGATTGATCTCCCAAACGGCTCATCTGATTTTGACGAGGTTTCCAATAAAATGTAGGGAATTTCCTCAGGCACACTTTACGCTATTTACTCGGCCAATGTCAACTGGACTAAGAATTTTATTTGAGGTTATTTGTCACAAAAACATGTTATGATACGTACAGATATGATTTGATACATGTTGTGACACAGATCTGTTTGTCCGGGTTGATCTCCCAAACGGCTCAGCCGATTTTGATGAGGTTTCCACTGAAATGTGGGGAATTTCCTCGGGCACACTTTAGGCTATCTCCTTGGTCAATTTCATTTGGCCTGACAATTTTATTTGAGGTTATTTTTTACAAAAATAAGTTTTTTGGAAATATCTTTCAAACAATGAATATTATCGCAAGCGAGTTGTATCTTTCAAATAATGAATATTATTGCAGGCACGTTCTAGCTTGAAATTCCCCATAAAAAACCTATTTACATTTTTTTTCCGTACGAGTGACAGTTCGTGAGCTACGAGATATTTGGTTGCGAGTGGATTGAACATAAAAAAAGATATAACGTCGAATTAGTGGTTATTTAAATGTGTTTTCCTTCATTTACCAATCATTTCAGTTCGAGAAACTTAATGTTAATGAACAAATGATTGTCAATAGAGTAGCATTTAATTTCAATTTTTTTCTGAAGCGATTGTGTGTGGTGCGATGTTTTCACAATAAATTTCAGCGAAAGGGATCTGTTTTGTATTCCTGTCAATTTAAAAATGTGTAATATTTTGGGGATTTTCGAAGTACGAGGAAGTTTGAAGCGTTTTGGATTTTTTCTCGATGTAATTGTGTATAGTGCGATGTTTTCACAATTAATAAAGTAACTATATTCCCTTTCAATTTAGATATGCTGTACATGCCTTTTGACGGTATTGTGGGGGATTTTCTTACAAATCATGTCCCCTAAGATCAAGAAAAAATAAAAAATACAACGAAGGTTTCGATAGCCAAGCTATCATCTTCTATCCCAATTTTTACTGAAATCGCTTCAGTAATTAAGACGTGAAAAACCAACAAACACACTTTCGCCTTTATATATTATAGTTAGGATTCGCTGTCGCGAACAACTTTGTTTAGATTTCGAATGTCAACGTTTTTTAATTATTAAAAAATACTAATTGGACTTCTGCGCTTGAGTCAACGTCATATTAATTTGGAAGTAGTTGGAAGAGTGTTCCTTTATAAAACAAAGCCTGTTTTCTACCTCGGATTTCAAGGAAGTGCTACACTAATTTTTGCTGAAATCGTTTCAGTAGTTAAGTCGTGAAAAGCCAACGAACACACTTTGGCATCCATATATTATAGTTAGGATTAGTTATCGCTAACAACTTTGTTTAGATTTAGAATGTCAACGTTTTTTAATGATTCAAAAATACTAATTGGACTTCTGCGCTTACGTCAACGTCATAATTAATTTGGAAGTACCTGGAAGAGTTTTCCTTTATAAAACAAAGCCTATTTTCTACCTCGGATTTCAAGGAAGTTCTACACCAATTTTTGCTGAAATCGTTTCAGTAGTTAAGTCGTGAAAAGCCAACGAACACACTTTGGCATCCATATATTATAGTTAGGATTAGCTATCGCTAACAACTTTGTTTAGATTTAGAATATCAATGTTTTTTAATTATTCATAAATACTAATTGGACTTCTGCGCTTATGTCAACGTCATAATAATTTGGAAGTAGTTGGAAGCGTGTTCCTTTATAAAACAAAGCCTATTTTCTACCTCGGATTTCAAGGAAGTTCTAAACCAATTTTTGCTGAAATCGTTTCAGTAGTTAAGTCGTGAAAAGCCAACGAACACACTTTGGTATCCATATATTATAGTTAGGATTAGCTATCGCTAACAACTTTGTTTAGATGTTGAATGTCAACGTTTTTTAATGATTCAAAAATACTAATTGGACTTCTGCGCTTACGTCAACGTCATATTAATTTGGAAGTAGTTGGAAAAGTGTTCCTTTATAAAACAAAGTCTATTTTCTACCTCGGATTTCAAGGAAGTTCTATAACAATTTTTACTGAAATCGTTTCAGTAGTTAAGTCGTGAAAAGCCAACGAATACACTTTAGCATCCATATATTACAGTTAGGATTAGCTATCGCTAACAACTTTGTTTAGATTTTGAATGTCAACGTTTTTTAATGATTCAAAAATACTAATTAGACTTCTGCGCTTACGTCAACGTCATATTAATTTGCAAGTAGTTGGAAGAGTATTCCTTTATAAAACAAAGCCTATTTTCTACCTCGGATTTCAAGGACGTTCTACACCAATTTTTGCTGAAGTCGTTTCAGTAATTAAGTTGTGAAAAGCCAACAAACACACTTTCGCTTTTACATATTACAGTTAGGATTAGCTGTCGCCAATTTTAATTGTCGGTGGTTTTGTCCGAGCAACTGATTAAGAAAAGTGGCCTAAATTGTTCCCGTAAAAGTATTTCTACTAAGTAAATCCATCGAAATCAGTTTGGCCCTTTTCCAGGTTAGCCAGAAGTAACATACAAGACAAATAGATAAATAAGAAAACGTGTAATAATCGCATGAGCGTATCTACTTTGAAATTTCAGACACGTAATTCTATTTCTATTTCTGTGTATGTGAAAAAATGACAGTTAAACCATTTATGTAAATTTTAATATCGTTTCGATTAATCGATTATTGTAGTCGAAATTAGTGTCCGCGATTTCAAAATAACTGCCCTTTTATAAGCCTTATATCGTTTTTTACATGACGTAAATACCAAAGCAAATGTTTTTGAAATTTTTGTCTGTCTGTCCGTCTGATTGTCCGATCTAATCTCAAAAACCACTGAATCGATTCTGGTTAAATTTTCACTAAAATCTGGGGTATTTCCCGGGCGTATTTTTAGCAATTTTTTTCAGTCGAAATGTGTTACTACTTTATTTAGGTTTAAATGTCATAAGAATCAGTTTAAATGTTATAAAAATCAGTTTAAATGTCATAAAAATCAGTTTAATTGCAAATACCGTGTGTACATAAGTTTTCCCATCTTCTTCTTGTCATGTTTACGTATGTTCCTTATTTGATTAGTATCTTAACCTAAAATGGATAAGTAAACAAACATAACCTTAAAAAATTGTTTTATTGATTTAAATTGTTAATGAAAGAAAAATCTGTTATTGCTAAAGATAACCAAAGAACAGTCTGTTCCACCAAAAAAAAAAAATATTTGACATCTTCATTACTTTAAATGAAATTTTATAGAAGAGGAATTCACGGAAAAGAGGATAGCTTTAGCCAAAGATTCTGCGACTTCATTGATTTCAAATCATAATTTTGGTGGAACGTACTGGTCCTTGGTTATCTTCAAAAACTGACGTACAAATCTTCGCCCCTCGAAACGCCTAAAGCAACTGCGAATGGACCTCTTCTGTTGCCGATAGTACTGCAGAGTTTTTATGTCAATGTGGCGAGTACGAATCAAGTAAATCACGTACGTGAACATGCCAAAAAAATTACAGCAGCACACTAGGTGGGAAAAGTTGAAAATTGATATTTTTGAAAAAGTGAACGTTATCGTAAAGACGTTTATCATTTAATTTGTCGATGTGACGATTCTCTGCGAAAATGGTATCCATATTTTTTCTGCACGAAGGATAGTTCTTGAGGCAGAGTGACTAAAAAAAAAACAAATATCTGTCATAAAAAGTTGCCCAATATTAGCGCTTATATATACGTATTTCGCTTCGTTCTCCAATCATGTTCAAGCTCCAGAAATGAAAACCAGACAGAACCAGATGTTGAGAAATGAATATTGTTAATCTCTTCATCTAGCGTTTGATTTTTCGATTTTTTGTGAAGTGATTGCACTACGATATTTTAATGATGAGTTCTAGTTGTCCTGAATGCTCTGCATGACGACCGTTCTTATTAAAATAAAAATGTGTTTGGATTCTTTTTTTAAAGGTTTATTTTTAGTGTAGTGATTTTAAAAAACAATAATTGTTCAAAAGAATATTTAAAAAAAAAAGAAATACAAAACTTGTTCCCTGAAACCAAGAAAGATTAAAAAACACAACAAAGGTTGCTCTAAGGCGTTTCGACAGTTTCTTGAGAGAGATACCCCTCTCTCAATATCTCTCTGAAGATGTAAGTTTGGCTGTCGAAACGCGTTAGAGCAACTGAAACCAAGAAAGATTAAAAAAAACACAACAAAGGTTGCTCTAACGCGTTTCGACAGCCAATCATCTACAGAGAGATACCTCTTTCTCAGTATCTCTCTGAAGATGATAGCTTGGCTGTCGAAACGGTTAGAGCAACCTTTGTTGTGTTTTTTAATCTTTCCTGGTTTCAGTTGTCCCCTGGAACCAAGAATAGACAACAAGATTACAAACTAATAATTAAAATGATTGAAATACAAATCATGTCCCCTGAAACCAAGAAAGATTAAAAAACACAACAAGGATTGCTCTAACACGTTTCGATAGCCAAATTATCATCTTCAGAGGATTGAAAAAACACAACAAAGGTTGCTCTAACACGTTTCGATAGCCAAATTATCATCTTCAGAGAGATGGCTAACGAAACGTGTTAGAGCAACCTTTGTTGTATTTTTTAATCCTTCTTGGTTTCAGAGAACAAGTTTTGTAATTCAATTTTTGAAGATAACCAAGGACCAGTCTTCAATACTTTAAATGAAATTTTATAGAAGAGGAATTCGCCAAAAAGAGGTTAGCTTTAGCCAGAGATTCTGCAACTTCATTGATTTCCAATCATAATTTTGGTGGAACGTATTGGTCCTTGTTATCTTCAAAAATTGACATACAAATCTTGTCCCTTAAAACGCGTTAGAGCAACTGTTGTTGTGTTTTTCAATCTGGTTTTTCAAGGCAGAAGATTTGTATGTCAATTTTTGAAGATAACCAAGGACCAGTAACGTTTCACCAAAATTACGATTTGCTGCAGAATCTCTAGCTAAAGCTAACCTCTTTTCAGGTGAATTCCTCTTCTATAAAATTTCATTTAAAGCGTTGAAAATGTCAAATATTCTTTTGAAAAGTTATATATCGCTGCTGCACAGGTAAAAGGCGTTAATGTCAAAAATAGATAAAATTGGAGAAAACAACAGGTCAGTTTGCACATGACCTTAGACTTTTTACTTAACACAATGAGTACAATTAATATACAGACTCCAAATGATTAAACGTCCTTCCTACAAGGACAGTAACTTCAAAATTATATACGAAAACAACTTTCATTTTCACGAAAGTTCGACTTTTAACCCTTTTAACCGCGTAGCAGCGAGCGATATGTATCTAGGATTCATGCTGATAAAGTTTCTGCTGACCAGCGAAGACAAAATGAGGGGATCCGCTGGTATCAAAATAAACAACGTAATTAGCACACAATACACATATTAAACTGTTTTTGTAATACACAAAAGAAACGAAAATATTTATCAAGAGGAAATTGATTAATTAAATACCAGAAAAATTGGTAACAATATTTGTAATACAAATACTTAACAAATAACAAACAAAGCTGAAAAGGCTTCATTAAATATAATTCTTTTCTTTGTCGTTGATTGTCAGTCACAAGGAACAACCATAACATTGAGTCAGTTTCGCACGTTAGGGAAATATCTTGAAGTAATTGCAGCATAGCAGCTCTCTCTCCTTCGTCTTTGGTTAAAGCTCCGTGTCAGAAATCTCCCTCATAAGCAGTACGGTGTTGTCTGCTCAGAAAATGTACTCGTGTTATTGTATCCACGCGTACAGTCGATGCTAAAAATCGAGTAGTGGCACCAGTTTGGCGCTTACGTACATACGTATGTAACGCTTACGTACGTATGTATCACGTGAACGTTCTAAACACTATATTACCATAATCCGATAGGATTACTCCGGTGACCCACCTTGAAAATAAGTGTTTGTTCCACCAACAATTTGGTGGAACAAACTGGTCCTTTATTATCTTTAAAAATTGAAATACAGAACTTGGGCCCTGAAACCAATAAAGATTAAAAAACACAACCAAACATTGTTCTAACACGTTTTGGCAGCCAAGCTATTATCGTCAGAGATACTAATCTGTGAAGATTATAGCTTGGCTGTCGAAATGCGTTAGAGCAATCTTCGCATTTCGACAGCCAAGCTGTCATCTTCAGAGAGATACTGTACCAGTATTTCTGTATTTCAATTGTTCCAACCAAAGCAAAATGCATTCGTATTCCAAACCTGACCCAAAGCCTCCAAACTAACATTCTCTACCAAATTATACATATCGCCGAAGACGGACGAGAACCTGTCCCATTTAAATCACTATAACAAAGTACAAATCATTAGATTTTATTAGCGTGAGAATAGAAATCAAGCTGACAATTAAAATGTCGAAATCAACAACATTTTGGAATCTAGAAGCAATTAATTCCCAAGATTTAACAATTCTGCGAAAATAACGAAATTAATTTTAATTGATTGATATATCAAAGGATCTAAGACGACTAAGCTCGCGGCTGTTGTTAATATTGTTGGAGGTGCCGTGAAAAAACTGTCTAATTTTAGGCGGAGCGCCAAATCGGGAGAGAAATTAATTGGCAATCGCATTGTTTTTTCGGTAATTATATTTTCTGGTAACTATTTTGCATAATCTAACCGTAATTCAATTTTAACAAGAATATTAACATTTAGATGATTTTATTTTAATCTTCGCGTCTTCCAGCTATTGTGTTTGGCAACAACCAATTTATTAGAGATTTTATAGTTCGATTTATCGATGATTTCCTAGAAGTAATTTTGATCATCTGTTTCTCACTCCTGAGATTAATCTTTGGATGTAATCAAGATACATAATGGAGTAGACTACAATTATATTATAATTTAAAGTGATGTCAATAGAATTATAATATTGTAAATGATTTTGTGGTAAATAATTGGTTTAAAATAAAAAAAAAAGTTGAACTGTTGAAGGTCGATACAAATGGACCCGTAATAAATTATGGGACCCGAATTGAATATTTAAATAGAGTGCAGCTGGAATTTTAGAATATTGATCACTTTGAAGATTCGATAAATCATTGTTTCGATTTGCCTTAAGCTAGACTGATGTCGCGTTCTATTTTTATAGAATGCCGTGGATTTGCATTACGAAATACACCGTAGACTTGCGGTCTCAATATATTATTATTCTGAACAGACCTGAAATAAAACGTATGGCACATTTTAATAGGTCCAGATATGACAACAATGTAAAAAAATACTGGTGTTGACAATATAAATCTCTATGATTCAACTAATCGTCTCTGCACCTGAGCATTTGTTTTGGTTTAATCGGGAGCCAACTTTTTCATCTCCTGTTTTTGTTGTAAAACCCGCTGTAGTACTCAGTGTTTACTGCACGGTTATTCTACAATTACAACAAAAACAGGACATGAAAAAGTAAAACACTTGTTATGAATTAGCGTGATGGTCACGCGAGTTAGCGTGATGGTTACGCGAGTTAGCGTGATGGTGACGCGAATTAGCGTCATTCTGACGTGTATTGGCGTGATGGTGAGGCAAAACCATGATCTACCAAATATCGTTTTGCTCGCGATAGCCTTGGTTTATAAAAATGTTGCCAAAAAATTTCAAAATTAAAAACTTTAAGCTTCAAAATCCTGTTTTTAAAATCTCGGTACAAAAATTTTTCATAATGATACAGCAACTAGAAAAATGCCCAAAAATTGCTCCCTTAATGCGTTGGGGTAGTTTATAAAACTCTCGGCATGTGCCGCTTTGGTTTAACCTTTTTTATCTTACTATTTAATTAAGGCCAAATTAAGACTCAATCATTTTGATGAGTCTGGTTTTTTTTCGTTTTTGACTGTTATATTTTTGACGAAGATATTTTAGGGGCAGTAATCGTAGCAAAAATGTTTAGAATGTTAGATGTCCGCTGTATATTCCAAGACTGAAGCGCTGGTTGCTACCGCTACTCAATTTTTTGCATAGAATACGCGTGGATACAATAATCATCGAGCCGCTTTGCATTACATTTTCTGATTCGATTTAGCGACGGATATGAAGTCAAAGCCATCTAAATTAGAAGGAATAAAAAAGCTGACATGTTACCATTACTTCAAGATGCTTTCCTAACATGTGAAAAGAAGCATCGATATTGCGTGAGATCCCTAATTTCGAATTGTGATTACACAAAAACGCTGCCGTTGGCAATCCTCATATTTTACTATTTTATTGCCAATACAACCTTACATAATATACTACTTTTTTATCAAAAAATATAAAAAAATTTGGCCGCAATAAATTAAAATTTCTGCGAAAGCGCCTACACATTAAATGTTAAAAATAGTTTGACATTGACAGTTTCGTCACCGCCACGGTTGCAAGTATATAGGCAAAACTGTCAATAACATCTGGCAGCAATTTAAAGAAAATCTACAGAAATGTAATCCACCGGTAAACTACCCTAAGTTGGTGACGTATTCACGAAATGATTTCTAAAGAAAATCGGATTCACTCAACCTCTACGTAAAAACGTCAGTCATTTTGAGGCAAGAATTTAGTAACTCTGGGCTCCTCAATCGAATCTTTAGACATTCTCGTACCACATTTGAAGCTGTAAATTGATTAAAATGTCAATTCCTCGGAGCCAAGTTATCGTCCCAAGCGCTTATAAAGCAGCACTCAACCATGGTGATATAAACGTCCATATTGATTATATGGATCATAAATAACATTCAGAATCGGAAAACGACTCAAAAATCCCACTAAAACTCCATCGTAAAGAACCTAGAATGTATTTTATACCTTGTCGTATTTTAATTTTTTATGGGCGAGTTGAAAACTGAAAGTTTTTAAATGGGAATTATCACATCGTAGCGTTAATTCCCCATTTATTTGTTTATTTAAACCTCCTCATTCATTTGTTTTCATTTAGCATCTGTTTGTTGTTTTGTTTATTATTTCGGTGTGCGATAGCGGCCTACTACACAAAACGTTCGGTAGCGAGTTGCATCGCCAACCTGCGCCCGCCTCTCTACGTGAATTGTGAATTGTTTGGCGGCCCCAAGTTCACGCCGCCTAGTTCGCTTAATCGCCGACGCCGCGAGGGCACCACCGTACAGCCGCGAGAACGAATGTTTCCCTCGTATTGAATTTTTTGAGCACAACACCCTAAGGTGGCTTAGAAATTTTTTAACAGAATAGCTAAGTTTAAAAAACTTTGTATTTGAACACCTTCATCGCCTTATTGTAGCCTGGATCGTTTTTTTGCATCTCCAATACTTTCAATTAAATTATAAACACAGGAAAACCTTAGTAATGAGTTTAGTATGGTAGAGTTCAAATATATTTAACAACCTACCAAAATACCCCACAATACTGTCAAAATATCAGTACACAGTGTATTTAAGTTGGAGGAAAGGCAGAATTCATTTCGAGAACATTGCACTCCACACAATCACTTTGGGAAAAAAATTGGAATTGATAACTTTTCGGTGCCTCTAGCAATCAAAAGGAGGCATATCCAAACAAAAACATTCGACTTTTAGCTCTTCTCCAATAAATTTACAGAAAGGCAGAACTCATTTCGAAAACATCGCACTACACACAATCACTTCAAGAAAAAAATTGAAATCATTAACCTCACGGTGTCTCTTGCAATCGAGAGGAAGCAGATCCAACCAATAATTTCGACTTTCTCGTCTCAAAATGTAAATATTTATATTAAAGGAAAGGCAGAACTTCGAAAACATCGCACTACACGCAATCACTTCAAAAAAAATTGAAATCAATAACCTCACGGTGTCTCTTGCAGTCAAGACGAAATAGATCTAACCAATAATTTTCGTCTCAAAATGTAAATATTTATGTTAAAGGAAAGGCAGAACTCATTTCGAAAACATCGCACTACGCACAATCACTTCAAGAAAAAAACTGAAATCAATAACTTCACGGTGTCTCTTTCAATCGAGAGGAAGTAGATCCAACCAATAATTTCGACTTTCTTGGCTCAAAATGTAAATATTTATATTAAAGGAAAGGCAGAACTCATTTCGAAAATATCGCACTACACACAATCACTTAAAAAAAAATTGAAATCAATAACCTCACGGTGCCTCTTGCAATAAAGAGGAAGTAGATACAACCAATAATTTTCGACTTTTTCGTCTCAAAATGTAAATATTGATGTTAAAGGAAAGGCAAAACTCATTTCGAAAACATCGTACTACACACAATCACTTCAAGAAAAATATTAAAATCAATAACCTCACGGTGTCTCTTGCAATAAAGAGGAAGTAGATCTAATCATTAATTTTCGACTTTTTCGTCTCAAAATTTAAATATTTATGTTAAAGGAAAGGGAGAACTCATTCCGAGAATATTGCTCCATACGCAATCACTTCAACAAAAAAATTGAAATCAATAACCTCATGATGTCTCTTGTAATCAAGAGGAAGCATGTCCAAACAGAAACATTCGACTTTTAGCTCTTCTCCGATAAATTGACAGAAAGGCAGAACTCATTTCGAAAACATCGCACTACACACAATCACTTCAGGAAAAAAATTGAAATCAATAACCTCACGGTGTGTCTTCCAATCAAGAAGAAGTACATCCAACCAATAATTTTCGATTGTCTCGTCTCAAAATGTAAATATTTATGTTAAAAGAAAGGCAGAACTCATTTCGATAACATCGCACTACACACAATCACTTCAAGAAAAATATTAAAATCAATAACCTCACGGTGTCTCTTGCAATAAAGAGGAAGTAGATATAATCATTAATTTTCGACTTCTTCGTCTCAAAATTTAAATATTTTATGTTAAAGGAAAGGGAGAACTCATTTCGAGAATATTGCTCCATACGCAATCACTTCAACAAAAAAATTGAAATCAATAACCTCATGATGTCTCTTGCAATCAAGAGGAAGTAGATTCAACCAATAATTTTCGACTTTCTCGTCTCAACATTTACATATTTATGTTAAACGAAGGCAGAACCCATTTTGAAAACATCGCACCACACGCAATCACTTCAAGAAAAAAATTGAAATCAATTACCTCATGATGTCTCTTGCAATCAAAAGGAAGTAGATCCAACCAATAATTTTCGACTTTTCTCGTCTCAAAATGTAAATATTTGTGTTAAAGAAAGCCAGAACTCATTTCGAAAACATCGCACTACACACAATCACTTCAAGAAAAAAAATGAAATCAATAACCTCACGGTGTCTCCTTGCAATGAAGAGGAAGTAGATCTAACCAATAATTTTCGACTTTTTTCCTCTTCTCAAAATTCATCCTTTTTTTTAATTTGGTTTTTGCTCAAAATTTGGTTGTCTTTAGGAAATGTCGACTTTTTTTGAACCCTGACTTGTTCAAAAATCGTCTATTTTTTTTTAAATTTGACTTTTTCTAAAGATTTACACTTTTTTCTAATTCTGAAAGTTAGGAATAACGGTCACTTCAGCTAGAAATCATTTCGAAAACATCGCACTACACACAATCACTTTATAAAGTTTCATTGGCACCAATGCAGTCAAGAGAAAATGTATGCAGTTAATTTTTTCGACTTTTTTACTCGTTTCAAAATCCGACGTTTTCTTTATTTCGACTTTATTCCCAATTCGACTTTATTCTTAGTTCGATTTTTTGTTCAAAATTCGACGTTACCTTAATTTCGGCTTTATTCCCAGTTCGACTTTATTCTCAATTCGACTTTTTGTTCATAATTCGACGTTTTCTTTATTTCGACTTTATTCCCAATTTGACTTTATTCCCAATTCGACTTTATTCTCAATTCGACTTTATTCTTAGTTCGACTTTTTATTCAAAATTCGACATTACCTTAATTTCGACTTTATTCCCAATTCGAGTTTATTCTTAATTCGACTTTTTGTTCAAAATTTGACGTTCTCTTTATTTCGACTTTATTTCTAATTCGACTTTATTCTTGGTTTTGACTTTATTCCCAATTAGACTTTCTTCCCAAATCGACTTTATTCTCAATTCGACTTTATCACAGTTCGTCTTTTTTCAAAATTCGACGTTACCTTAATTTCGACTTTATTCCCAATTCGACTTTAGTCTCAATTCGACTTTTTGTTCAAAATTCGATGTTTTCTTTACTTCCGCTTTATTCCCAATTCGATTTTATTCTCAATTTGACTTTTCGTTCAAAATTCGACGTTTTCTTTAATTCGAGTTTATTCCCAATTCGACTTTATTCTCAATTCGACTCTTCATTCAAAATTCGACGTTTTCTTTATTTCGACTTTATTCCCAATTCGACTTTATTCTCAATTCGACTTTTTGTTCAAAATTCGATGTTTTCTTTATTTCGACTTTATTCCCAATTCGACTTTATTCCCAATTCGACTTTAGTCTCAATTCGACTTTTTGTTTATAATTCGACGGTTTCTTTATTTTGACTTTATTCCCAATTCGACTTTTGTTCAAAATTCGACATTACCCTAATTTCGACTTTATTTCCGATTCGACTTTATTCTCAATTCGACTTTTTGTTAATAATTCAACGTTTTCTTTATTTTGACTTTATTCCCAATGCGACTTTATTCTCAGTTCGACTTTTTGTTCAAAATGCGACGTTTACTTTATTTCGACTTTGTTCCCAATTGGACTTTATTCCTAATTCGACTTTATTCTTAATTCGACTTTTTGTCCAAAATTCGACGTTTTCTTTATTTCGACTTTGTTTCCAATACGACTTTATTCTCAGTTCGACTTTTTGTTCAAAATTCGACGTTTTCTTTATTTCAACTTTATTCCCAATTCGACTTTATTCCTAATTCGACTTTATTCCTAATTCGACTTTATTCCTAATTCGACTTTATTCCTAATTCGACTTTATTTTCAATTCGACTTTTTGTTTAAAATTCGACGTTTTCTTTATTTTGCCTTTATTCCCAATTCGACTTTATTCCCAATTCGACTTTATTCTCAATTCAGCTTTATTCTCAATTCGACTTTATTCCCAATTCGACTTTATTCTCAATTCGACTTTATTCTCAGTTCGACTTTTTGTTCAAATTTCGACGTTACCTTAATTTCGACTTTATTCCCTGTTCGATTTTATTCTCAGTTCGACTTTTTGTTCAAAATTCAACGTTACCTTAATTTCGACTTTATTTCCAGTTCGACTTTATGTTCGACTTTATGTTCAAAATTCGATGTTTTCTTTACTTCGACTTTATTCCCAATTCGATTTTATTCACAATTTGACTTTTCGTTCAAAATTCGACGCTTTCTTTAATTCGAGTTTATTCCCAATTCGACTTTATTCTCAGTTCGACTTTTTGTTCAAAATTCAAGGTTACTTTAATTTCGACTTTATATTCCCAGTTCGACTATTCCCAATTCGACATTTCGTTCAAAATTCGACGTTTTCTTTATTTTGACTTTATTCCCAATTCGACTTTATTCTCAATTCGACTCTTCGTACAAAATTCGACGTTGTCTTTATTTCGAATTTATTCCGAATTCGACTTTATTCTCAATTCGACGTTTTCTTTATTTCGACTTTATTTCCAATTCGACTTTATCCTCAATTCGACTTCATCTTCAATTTGACTTTACTCTCAATTCGACTTTTTGCTCAAAATTTGTCTTCTTCACGAAATCTGGACGTCTGCTTTTTTAAAATGTTCCCATATGATTGATTAAGTTCGACTTTTTCTGAAATCTCGTCTTTTTTTAATTCGATTTTCTGAAGTTCACTTCGTCAATAATGTACCTCTTGCTAGTTTTGTTGATCTTTTAATAAAAAAGTGAAAATTTACCCTTTTTTTTTAAATCCATATTCTTGAAACTTGTGTCAAAAATTCGCCTTTTGCCAGAAATTTGGTCGACGTTTTAATAAAAAAATAGACATTTTGACAATTTGGGAAGTTTGGAAACGTATTTTAGAGCAAATTCTAGTTTTTCTCAAAATTCGTCGTTTTTCTAGGCAGCGTTTCCCAAACTGTTGACATCTATGTCGTCTTTTCATAATTTTTCGTGATGTTAGTACCGTTTGTTAAAAAATTTGCATTTCAACTAATATATAAATGAGGAAGTGTGTTTGTTTCTGTGTTAACCTCCTGAACGTATCAACAAATTTGAACATAACAACATTCTGCAATCTGCGCGAACTCTTTAAAGCTGTGCAAGCTAATTACATTTCTTTTTCTATTTTTATGCATAATTTTGGGGGTAATTTTGGTCCACGGTTATCTTCAAAAATTAAAATGCAAATCTTGTCCCCTGAAATCAGGAAAGATTAAAAAACACAAGAGTAACCTTTATTATGTTTTTTAATCTTTCTTGGTTTCAAGGGACAATATTTGTATTTCTATTTTTATCCAAACAATTAATTTTTAAGTCATCTGAAACTGCCCGGTGCAACACGTACCCCCTTTCCCGTACCCCATACTTTGGGAAACACTGTTCTAAACGATTTATCATCAAAATTTGACTCTTTTTTTTTAATAACCTTCATCACCTTTGTTCTAAAGCTTTTTTGAAATTTCATCCTTTTTCGCGAAATTGCGACCTTCCTTTGAAAATTCGTCTTTCCGAATGTCGCCAGCCACGTTTCTCAAATCCATCAAATTTTCCGGAAAACGACCATTTTTTTTAAATTAAAATCTAGCCTGCAAATTTCATTCTTTTTCTCGAAATTCCTTTCAAAATTCGTCTTTCCGAATATCGCCAGCCACGTTTCTCAAATCCATCAAATTTTCCGGAAAGCGAACTTTTTATTTATTAAAATCTAGCCTGCAAATTTCATCCTTTTTCGCGAAATTTTGATTTTCCTTTCAAAATTCGTCTTTCCGAATGTCGCCACGTTTCTCAAATCCGTTAAATTTTCCGGAAAACAACCTTTTTTAAAATCTAGCTTGCAAATTTTGCTTGTTTGTCAAAATTTGCCCTTCCCTCGAAATTTCGACTTTTATCTCAAAATTCGACGTTTTATGTTCTACAGGTTTAGACCCTTTCTTGTAAATTCATCTTTCTTCGAAAATTGGACCATTCCAATTTTTTTTGAGTTTGACTTCACGAGGGAAATTTTGATTTGTTTTTAAAATCTTGATTTGTTTTTAAAATCTTGGCACTTTTATGGAGTTGTTTTCTAAAACTGTTCCAAAATTCATCATTTTTTCGAAGTTTCATTATTCTCAGTTTATTTTTAGGTTTGACTTTAACTCGAAAATTTTCACTCATTTTTAAAAGCTTGACACTTTTTTTTTGAAATTGCGAGGTTTAAACTTGGTTTTTTCGAAATATTTTTACCATTTTCCCATAAACTCGAATTTTTCTGAAACTAATAAATTTTGTCTTTAATTCGTTTTAAAATATTGAACTTTTTTTTGAATCTCCACCTTTTTCAAAATTCGAGATTTTATTTTTCATCAAAATGTCGTCTTTTTTCTCGGTTTGTTTTTTATTAAAGTAATTATTCTTAGTTAACTTTTCAGGTTTCTACAAATCTCGACTTTTTTTCTAAAAATTGATAATTTTTTTAAGTGACTCTTCAATTTTTTTGGTCGATTTGACCTTGAAAATTTTGACTCGTTTTTAAAGACTTGATACTTTTCTCGGAATTACGAGATTTTTAATCTGTTTTTCTTATTATGTCACCACTTCTAAAAACACTCTATATTTCTAAAAATTTTGTCTATCAAAATTTGGCTTTTGTCTTGACAATTTATTCTCAATAATTTATTTTTGTTATGTTGACCTTTAATGGAAAATTTCCACCTTTTCTGATATTTTCGAAAATTCGGATTTATTTTCAGAATTTGTCTTTTCTTTCGAAATTTAACAAATTTTTTCAAAATTCTACTTTTTCTGAAAATTTCATGTTTTTTTAATTCATTTTTTCGAATTTTCATTTTATTTTTTAAACTCAACATATTTAATTTTCTCAAAATGTTAACGTTTTGAAAGTTTAAAGTTATTATGAAAAATTAACTTCTTTCGTAACGTTTTAGAATTCGACAGAATTTTCGAATTTTTGATTATTTTGATATTTTCAAAATTGGTTTTTCTTTCTAAATTTTGTAAACATTTTCTTATAATTTTACTTTATCAGATAATTAAGAGTTCATTTTTTATTTATTTTGCTGAAATTTCGATGTGTTTTTAAAATTCGATGTTTTTTTTTCACAACTCGATTTTCTCAAAATTTGATTTTCTCAAAATTTCCGATTTTTGGTCGAGATTTAACTTTTATTAGAAAGTATCCTGTTATTCTGAAATGTAACTTTTTTTTCCTAAAATTTTCACTTTTTGTAAAGTTGAACAATGTCCTCGAACTTTCAAATATCACAAATTTTCCCAAAATCGTACCTCTTCTGAAAATTACGATTTTTTTTTAAATCGTTTTGTCGAAATTCAATTTGTTCTCAAATTTCGATGTTTTGCCCAAAGTTTGATTTTCTCTGACAAATATCGATTTTTTTTTCTCAGAATTCAGATCTTCTGGTAATTTCTCTTTTTTCTTCCTGAAAATTTTGACTTTTATTCAAAAAAGGATAAATGTGGATAAAAGCATTATTTTTGGAAATGGCAAGAAACATATTTTTTTTAAACTTTCAACTTTTCGCTCAAAAACAAGATTGTGGCAAAATTTAAATAGAGCCGTAAAAATTTTGAGAAGATTTTAAGAAATTTAGAATCTTCTTGAAGTTGTCATTTTCTAGAAATTTCGACTCTTTGTCATTTATTTTTTATTTTTGAAAAAAAAGATGTCGAAATAATCGTTCTTGGAAATCCCATCATTTTTCAAAATTTAGAAGACTGTTTTGCCTCCTTCGACCTAATTTTGGAGAAATATTTTGATAAAAATGTTGAAATTGACAAACTTCGAGAATAATCGTTTCTATTTAAATTTTGAAAGGCAAAAAAATATTTTTGGAAATCTCAACACTTCGTGAAGTTTCCAAGAACAATTTTTTCGAAACCTTTGTCTCTTTCGACCTAATAATTATTCTTCTCGACGTTTTCGAAACTTCGAGATTATATGTCAAAATTTAAGTAAAAAAGTGATACTTTCGAGTCAATTATTATTTTTGGAAATTTTGGCTTTGGAATTGGACTTTTTTAGGCTAGTTCATGTAATCGTGGATTAAAGATTGAATGCACTGAAGTAAATTGATTAAACTTAATCAGCTATTTCAGTGTTTTTGGTACACCATAGTAACAACAGAACCAAAGACGAAAGTTGTTACCATAGTAACAAAAGAACCGAAGACGAAGATGCGAATCCATGTTAATATTTGTCCTATAAAGTTACCTTCAAGACTCGCGAATGCAACTCCTACGGGGCTGCTTTCCGAGGACAAGTTCAGTTTTAGCTGCATCGTTTCACTTTCAGCAAACTACGTGGCGCGGCCGCCAGTTAAAAACTAAACTGTTCTTGTTGTACTCGCCGTTTAATGGTCATTTAAATGTTGTGAAAACACCAGTTTCGCAGTTTCCACTTAGAGGCGACGAGGAGGGAATGAGGCGTCTGTGCCCCGGCGGCGTTCCGAACGAATATGTGCTACGTAGTTCGTCGTCTTGCCGTCGAGGGTATCGAGGGCAGCACCGTTCGCGAGACGCCGCCGCCACACAACAGTTGTTTCGCACTCGTGTGTCCGTACTTGAACTTCGCCGGACTTCTTGATAATTTCTCGATAGCGATTTTTTTTTCGTCAGCGACGGCTTAATAGCAAATATTTTAGCAGCCGAGTGTGCAATTACAACTAACGTAAATATGTAAACGCAGACGGGGCTAATGATTCTTTGTTATTTCGTTATTTATCTTCTTGAGGAGACATCTCACTTTTATGTACAGTACCGAGATATACCGGATATGGAAATGTTTATAGACATACGGCAGTTAACCGGTTGATTTTCTATTTTTTTTTTTCAAATTTCTACCAGATGTTACTAATAATATTAGCTACACACCTGAAAAATTAAAAGATCCGTGACGGTGCTCAAGTCGAGATATTTAATATCAAACTTAGGATTTTGACATGTAAGGTATAGGTAAAGAAACGTATTCGAAGAGATTTTGATTTATTGCGGGCTAACCTTTCTATAGATTTTGCTGAAATACTAATATATTATGTATGGGGATATCGTTAATAAAATATTAAAATATGAGAATATTTGATGATTCCGTTTTCCAGTAATCACATTTCGAAATTGTATATTTCACGGAATATTTATGCTGCTGCATGTTAGGGAAATATCACAAGTAATAGCAACATTGCAGCTCAATACCTCTTCTAGATGCTTTTGGGTTTAACGGTATCACATAATGCGGAGCAATCTGTCTAATAAGCAGTGTTGCCGGCTCATAAAATCTTCTGCAAAGTGACGATTTTTATTGCTGTGTCCATGCATACAGTCTGTGCTAAAAATTGAGGAGTGGTGGCAATCTGACGTTCACGTCTTGCTAGACGTTGCGAAGATCTAACATTCTAAGAACTTTTTGCTGCTATTACTTCCGGTTAACTATCTCAAGGCATACCTAATATACATTAGACACAGAAATTAAGGGGCATAAAATTCCATTTTTTTTTCAAAAGGCTGTAACTTAAAGAAAAATTGTCATAGAGAAGAGCAAAAAGAAGCAAATTAAAGCTCCAAGTTTCTAGCTTTTCGATTTTAAAATGAAAATTATTCCCATAGTAGCACTTTTTGAATAATTTTAAGGAAACCATTAGCCAAAAATTTTTGCAAATTGCAACTTACGTTTAAGAAGATCCATGGACTTCAGTAACTTTTTCTTAGTAATTTCATTACAATGCTTTGATATATAATTCAATTTTCTTTAATTTTATTGGTCCCTTGACCCTATGGAATGATTTTTCGTTGAGTTATCGTTGTTCAAAAGAAGAAAGTCATTTATGACTTTGGTGATCAATAACTTCAGGAAATAATGATCTTACAGAAAATAAGAATGATGTTTTGCAAACTGCAAAGCATTCGATACAAGTTCTACTTACTGATTTTAGTAGAAAAAATTAGTATAAGAAAGTTGACTGAAAAATATTTTAAAAAATCGCTAATTAGATATATTCGCTTAACGTGGCATAATTTCGCAAATAATGAATAGACCAGTAGTTTTTCAACCGGGAGAATCCCAAAAAAAAATTGAAAATTTTCATAACGCTAGAATTTTATTGTTATTACTATTATTATTTTTCTGTTTTTTCGTAATGCTCGGAATTTGTTATTTTTACTCAAAATCAACTTGAGGCTAAATTACTCAAGTTTTATGTCAAATATATTTTTTTAACAATATTTTCTTTATTAAAAAAATGTTGACAGGAATAAGAAAAAAAGTGGGAACAATCACCATCGACTGTCAAATGCGAAAATACGAATTGTGAAAGACGTTAATAAATGCAGAAAAGAACCGGAGTCAACGGAGTTAAACCAACTCGGTCAACTGCATTCAGTAAACAGATTCCCACTGAAAAAGTAGGTGAAAGTATTCCAAAGTTGCGAGGGACAAAAAAGGAAAGAATCCGCCTAGCTAGCAGACGGTTCGAACGAAAGGGACGGGACGTTTTTTTCACTCCAGACAGGGAATCCCGTTCGATCACTTACCGATCAGCGGTCGGGGGTGAGACGAAAAAAGAACACCCTCTCAACGTCTATATCGGATCTCTTCACCCCAATTTATTTCAAGACACCGGATTTCCTTTTCGAACGTGAGATCATTGCCGAACCTTTTTCTTTCAGTTGGGGCAGGTTGGAAAAGCGCCTTTTTAACACTTGTTCCTTCGCGATGTTTATCACTTTGAGGCCAATCGCTTTATTGACGATTTTTCAACTTTTAACGTGTTTTATGTGTTGATGTGTCCTTAGATATAAATATGGAACAAGAACAATTTTTTACTTTAGTTTTTTGTACTAATTTTTACTTGAGGGAATACCAATAAATACAATATTGAAGGAAGTGGAATTTTCCAAGGAGTAACACGTGTTCAATTAATTATTTTACTAATTAGGGAGAAAAGGATATTTTTATTGCAGCCAATAGTGTAACAATTGTCCCCTTCGTTGATTCCCTTTCAATGTAAATAGTATCTGTAGATCAATTGATTTATATCGGGAAAACTGTAGACCTACCAAAGTACGCCTACAAGAACCAGTATGGGAACTTTTATAGTTCAAAATTGGCTGCCTAATTAACAAGAGACTTTCTTCGCTTTCAGGAAAATTCTTCACCTATTTTATTACCCAAATGTACATCAAGAACAGAAACAAAGTGATATAAAAAAAACCAAATTAGGTGATGTTTAAAAGGCTATAACTCAAAGAAAAATAATCGTAGAGAAGAATTTCAAAAAGCAGATTCAAAGCTGCAAGCTTCTAGTTTATTAGATCTTGCATTCCAAATTGTTTAGCGTCAAAAGTTTTTGAGGAATCATAAGGAAAATTTTTCAAAAATTTTGCTTGCCTTTAAAATGATGAAAAACGTAAAGAACTTTCAGCGTTTAAAATTGGGTGCCTAGTTAACAAGAGATTTCTTCCGTTTTCAGAAAAATTCTTTTCCTATTTTATTGCTCAAATGTGGACCAAGCGCAGAAATAAGTGATGTAAAAGAAAACCCAAATCAGGTGACATTCAAAAGGCTGTAACTCAAAGAAACATGGTCGTAGAGAAGAATTTTAAAAAGCAGACTAAAGCTACAAATCATTATTTTTTAAGTCTTGAATTTAGAATTGTTAAGAATCAGAACTTTTCAAAAAATTGTAAAAAACCTTCATTCAAAAATTTTTCAAAATTTCTGCTCAAAAATTTTTCAGCATTTTTGCTTACCTTTAAAATGATGAAAAACGTGATGAACCCTTAGCGTTAAAAATTGGTTGTCCAGTTAACAAGAGATTTCTTCGTTTTCAGATAAATTCTTCTCCCATTTCATTGCCCAAATGTACACCAAGCGCAGAAATAAGTGATGTAAAAGAAATCTCAAATTAGGTGACTTTCAAAAGGTTGTAATTCTAAGAAAAATGGTCGTAGAGAGGGATTTCAAATAGCAAATTAAAGCTACAAATCTCTAGTTTTTAAATTTTGGATTTAGAATTGTTTAGCGTCAGAACTTTTCAAGTAATTAAAAGATAAAAAAATGTTCCTCATTTTTGCTCAAACATTTTTCAAAATGTTTGCTTTCCTTTAAAATAATAAAAAAACGTAAAGAACTTTTAGCGTAAAAAATTGGCTGTCTAGTTAACAAGAGATTTCCTCCGTTTTCAGAAAAATTTTCTTCCTATTTCATTGCCCAAATGTACACCAAGCCCAGAAATAAGTCCCAAATTAGGTGACATTCATAAGGCTGTAACTCAAAGAAAAATGGTCGCAGAGAAGAATTTCGAACAGCAAATTAAAGCTACAAGTTTTTAATTTTTAGATCTTACATTTAAAATTGTTTAGTGTTAGAAGTTTTTGAGAAATCGTAAGGAAACCATCGGATAAAAACTTTTCAAAATTTTTGCTTTTCTATAAAATGATGAAAAACGTGAAGAAATTTTTGCGTTAAAAATTGGCTGCCTAGTTAACAAGAGATTTCCATTTATTTCAGTAAAACTCTTCTCCTATATCATTGCCCAAAAGTACACCAAGCGCAGAAATAATTGATGTAAAAGAAATCCCAAATTAGATGACATTCAAAAGACTGTAACTCAAAGAAAAATGGTCGTAGGGAAGAATTTTGAAAAGCAAATTAAATCTGCAAGCTTCTAGTATTTAAATCTTGCATTTAAAATTGTTTAGCGTCAACAGTGTTTGAGAAATTATAAGGAAACCATCCGTCAAAAATTTTCCAAAATGTGTGATTACCATTATGATGAAAAACGTGAAGAACTTTTAGGGTCAAAAATTGGCTGCCTAGTTAACAAGAGACTTTTTTCGTTTGTAGGAACATTTGTTAGCAATTTTATTACCCAAATGTACACCAAGAACAGAAACAAGTGATATAAAAAAAATCCCAAATTAGGTGACATTCAAAAGGCTGCAACTCAAAGAAAAATAGTCGTAGGGAAGACTTTTTAAAAGCAAAATAAAGCTGCAGGTTTCTAGTTTTCAGACCATGCATTTGAAATTATTTAGCGTCAAAAATGTTTGAGGAATCAGAAGGAAACGATCGGTCAAAAATTTTTCAAAATTTTGGCTCACTTGATGATGAAAAACGTGAAGAACTGTTAGCATTAAAAATTGGGTGCCTAGTTAACAAGAGACTTTTTTCGTTTTCAGGAAAATTTGTTACCGATTTTATTACCCAAATGTACACCAAGAACAGAAACAAGTGATATAAAAAAATTCCAAATTAGGTGACATTCAAAAGGCTGTAACTCAAAGAAAAGTAGTCGTAGGGAACACTTTTAAAAAGCAAACTAAAGCTGTAGATTTCTAGTATTTAGATCTTGCATTTAAAATTGTTTAGCGTCAAAAATGTTTGAGGAAGCATATGAAAACCATCGACCAAAAATTTTTCAAAATTTTTGCTGAAGAAATTTTTGCGTTCAAAAATTGCGCTGCCTTGTTAACAGAAAATTTTCTTCGATTTCAGAAAAATTCTCTTTCTATTTCATTGCCCAAATGTACACCAAGCGCAGAAATAAGAGATGTAAAAAATATCTTAAATTAGGTCACATTTAAAAGGCTGTAACTCAAAGAAAAATGGTCGTAGGGAAGAATTTTGAAAAGCAGATTAAATCTGCAAGCTTCTAGTTTTTAGATCTTGTATTTAAAATTGTTTAGCGTCAACAGTGTTTGAGGAATCATAAGGAAACCATCCGTCAAAAATTTTTCCAAAATTTTGCTTGATGATGAAAAACGTGAAGAACTTTTAGCATTAAAAATTGGGTGCCTAGTTAACAAGAGACTTTTTTCGTTTTCAGGAAAATTTGTTACCGATTTTATTACCCAAATGTACACCAAGAACAGAAACAAGTGATATAAAAAAATTCCAAATTAGTTGACATTCAAAAGGCTGTTACTCAAAGAAAAATAGTCGTAGGGAACACTTTTGAAAAGCAAATTTAAGCTGCAGTTTTCTAGTTTTCAGATCTTGCATTTAAAATTGTTTAGCGTCAAAAATGTTTAGGGGATCATAAGGAAACCATCAGTCAAAAATTTTTCAAAATTTTTGCTTTTCTATAAAATGATGAAAAACGTGAAGAAATTTTTGCGTTAAAAATTGGCTGCCTTGTTAACAGAAAATTTCATTCGATTTCAGAAAAATTCTTCTTCTATTTCATTGCCCAAATGTACACCAAGCGCAGAAATAAGTGACGTAAAAAAAATCTCAAACTAGGTCACATTCAAAAGGCTGTAACTCAAAGAAAAATGGTCGTAGGGAAGAATTTTGAAAAGCAGATTAAATCTGCAAGCTTCTTATATTTAGATCTTCCATTTGAAATTGTTTAGCGTCAACAGTTTTGAGGAATTATAAGAAAACCATCCGTAAAAAAATTTCCAAAATTTTTGCTTGATGATGAAAAACGTGAAGAACTTTAAGCATTAAAAATTGGGTGCCTAGTTAACAAGAGACTTTTTTTGTTTTGAGGAAAATTTGTTACCGATTTTATTACCCAAATGTACACCAAGAACAGAAACAAGTGATATAAAAAAAAACCCAATTAGGTGACATTTAAAAGGCTGTAACTCAAAGAAAAACAATCGTAAAGAAGAATTTTAAAGAGCAGGTTAAAGCTGCAGGCTTCTAGTTTTTATATCTTGCATTAAAAATTGTTTAGCTTCAGAAGTTTTTGAGGAATCATAAGGAAACCATCGGTCAAAAAATTTTCAAAAATTTTGCTTACCTTTCAAATGATGGAAAACCTGATAAACTTTCAGCGTTAAAAATTAGGTGCCTAGTTAACAAGAGATTTTCTCCGTTTTCGGAAAAATTCTTCTCCTAATTCATTGCCCAAATGTAGACCAAGCGCAGAAATAAGACATGTAAAAGAAATTCCAAATGAGGTGACATTCAAAAGGCTGTAACTCGAAGAAATATGATCGCAGAGAAGAATTTTAAAAAGCGGACTAAAGCTTCAAATTTCTTGTTTTTTAATCTTGAACTCAGAATTGTTTAGCGTCAAAACTTTCCAAGTTATCATAAGAAATCATCGGTCAAAAATTTCTTAAAATTTTGGCCTACCTTTGAAAAGATGAAAAACGTTAGCCTTAGAAATTGGCGGCCTAATTAACAAAGGATTGTTTCCGTTTTCAGAAAAATTCCTCTCCTATTTTATTGCCTAAATGTAGGCCAAGTGCAGAAATAAGTGATGTAAAAGAAATCCCAAATTAGGGGACATTCAAAAGGCGGTAACTCAAAGAAAAATAGTCGCAGATAAGAATTTCAAAAAGCAGATTAAAGCTGCAAGTTTCTAGTTTCTAGATTTTTCATTTAAAATTGTTTAGCGCTAGAAATGTTTAAGGAATCACGAGGAAACCATCGGTCAAAAATTTTTCAAAATTTTTGCTTACCTTGATGATGAAAAACGTGAAGAACTTTTCGCATTAAAAAGTGGCTGCATAGTAAACAAGATATTTTCTTTGTTTTTTTTAATTTTTTACCTATTTTGTTACTCAAATGTTTACCAAGAACAGAAACAAATGATTAAAAATAATCTCAAATTAGGTGACTTTCAATGGGCTGTAATTGAGAAAAAAATAATTATAGAGGAAAATTTTAAAAAGCAGGTTAAAGCCCCAGGTTTCTAGTTTTGAGATTTTGTATTTAAAATTGTTTACCGTCAAAACTATTTAAGAAATCACGAGGAAACTGTCGGTTGACAATGTTCCAAATTTTTGCTTACTTTTAAAATGGTGGACAGGGTAGGAAAATTTTTTTTTAGTGATCCCATTACAATTTTTTTTATATAGTTTATTTGTCTTTAATTTGATTGGTCTTTGGGCCTCACATATAACTTTTTTCTTAAGTTATTGTCGTTGAAACAAAAAAGTCGTTTTTGACTTTGGTAGTCAAAAATTCAAAAAATACTAATTATACAGAAAACACAAATAGAATTTTGAAAACCCTTAGATATTCCAAACAAGATTCAGTTATAGATTTTTGGCAAAAAACATTTCTCAGTACGAGAAAGTTGATTCAAAGTTACGCCAAATTAGGCGAACATCCATAATTACGTAATTGTTTTACCTCTTTCTTTTTAAATCAATTTTCTCCTACTTAAGTTTTTATTAAAATCCAATAACCAGTGCTTGTAGAAAATGCCCTATTTAAAACCCAGCTTGCTTTTTTCTTACGATTATCATTCCTCGAGTTATTGAGTACCAAAATCAAAAATGACTTTTTTGTTTTGAACGAGAATAACTCAGCGGAAAATCATTGTGCAGGGCTCTGAAGCTAGTCAAATTAAAGAGCATTAAATTATTTAGAATGACTCAATAATGGGGCTACTGGAAAATGATTACCAAAAGCTGTGGAGTTTTTCAAACTGAAACAAAAATTTGGAAAATTTTTTATCTAATGGCTTTCTTATAATAATTCTAAAACTACTGACGATAAAAAATTTCGAACTTAAGATTTAAAAACTAAAAACTTGGGGCTTTTATTTGGTGTTCTTGAATTTTCTCTATGATTATTCGTCTTTGAACTACAGCCTTTTAAAAATCACCTAAAACTTTCGTATGTTTTAAATATCACGTGCCTGGTGTACAAAATTAACTAACTCTTTAAGGTAGTTCACCAATTTCTTTTTTATAGATTTTCTTTAAATTTCTGTCAGATATTACCAACAGTATTAGCCATACACCTGCAAAATTAAAAAACCCAGGGCCTTGCCGAAGCCTAGCTATCCAATGCCAAACATGCGTCATGTGAAGTATAGGTGAATAATGTTTTCAAAGAAATTTCAATTTATTGCGGCCAAACCGTTGTATAGATTACAATAAAAAAGTAGTGTGTTATGTAGGCTGATATAACAAATAAAATAGTAAAATTTAAGAATTTCTAGCGCTTTTGCGTAATCGCATTTTGATATTTTATCTCAGTGTGTACTCCATACGTTAGGGAAACATCTTGAAGTAATGGCGACCCAACAACTCACTACTCCTAGTTGCCTTTAGCAAATTTGGCCAAAAAAACATCTTACACATTTTCGATGCTTCATTCCACGTATTTTTGATGCTCCATTCCACATGTTAGAGAAACATTTTGAAGTAATAGCAAGATAGCTTTACTCTTCATTCTATGTACCTTCGGTTAAAGCTCTGTTGCGTAAATTTTATTGCCTCAGCAGTGTTGTCGCCCCAAAAAATGTAGTGCAAAGCGGCTTCAGGATTTGTAATATTGTATCCACGCAGACTGTCGATGCTAAAAATCGAGTAGTGGTGACAGTCCGCCGTTTATGTTTGGCTTACACAGCGGAACGTTATAAAAACTTTTTTATACGACTACTGCCTGTGCTCTACCCTAAATCTTCACCATTCAAGACACTTAGTTTTTCTAATAATTGTATTATAATGGAAGTATAATAATTGAAATACAAATCTTGTCCCCTGATTAAGATTAAAAAACGTAACAAATATTGCTGTGTTTTTTAATCTTTCTTGGTTTTAGGGGACAAAATTTGTATTTCAGTTTTTGGAGATAACCAAGGACCAGTCCTGTTCTACCAAAAAAAAAAGAGTATAATAATGGAAATAATTCTAAGTAATAGCGCGCGGTATTTGATGTCAAAAGCCGCTTCGGTTTGATATTGGGGCGAATTACGCCTTCTGAGTGCTTTTTTCAGATATACGTATAACCTATGACTAATTTTACCCCTTTTGAGTTTTTATTTTTTGCTTCGCATTTAAGGGCTGTAGGATTTATTGAACCCAGCTATAGGATTCTGAATATATCTCACATCGGACTCTTTTTTGTTTTCCCTCTCTCAGGTTTTATATGCCATTTTCCGTTCGGACTTTCCTACAGACCTTTTAACTTGGAATTTAATTGAAATTTTCGCTAATATCGGTCCCCCCCTTTCGTATGCTAAGCTCGACCTAAAGAGTTATTACCCTGATCAAGTCTACGCGAGATTTTAAAAAAGTAAGAGCATGCATCGTATTACTTGTTGGGGTCGATTGCTTTTAGATAAATTTTACGTACCCTGAAGTCTCCAATGAAAGAGTCTGAAAGTCCCACGTACTGAACTTGGGCCACAATTCCCAAATTTTGATTTTTCTTAAACACTGGTTCTCGAATTTTCGATTTAAACTCCAAAATTTCGGCCGCAATTCCAAAATTTCGATTTTTCTTAGACATTTTAAATGCATTATCAATATTTAAGCAAAACGTCGAATAAAGTTGAATATCTCAGTTCAAGATGGATTTCTTTTGTAATTGGATCAAAATTGTACAATAAATTCGAAATTTTTGGAATTTTTTTACAGTCAATTATAAGACTATTTCGAAATATTGAGGTTCTTTTCACGCGATCGAATGTTGGAAACTTTGAGTTTCGTTGGTTGTTTTTGCGATGTCAGAAGAAATGACATAAGTTTACTTATATTGGGGAAACTGTAGATCGATCAAATTAAGGATGCAAGAACCAGGAAATGTAAAAAAAACTAATTAATGGTTTGTTAGTGGGCTTTAATTTTCTAATTAGGGAGAGGAAATTTCTTTCGTTCGCAGTTTCTCGTTGGTGGTTTCAGGTGACTAACGTGCATTTGCGCCCCGCCCTTTAAAAACGGGCAATAATTAATGCACAAATGCAATTTGTCTTGCATTACCGCCAGCCTTACCAACACGATAGAAGCGAAATCTGTTCCTAAAATACGGCGAAGCATCGGGATATAATTTAATTTAGTAACGTAATGTAAGAATTCCAGCTGAATTAACTTCTCTTGTCGCTTAAACGTTTCCGAATGTTTAACGTTTTACCCTTTCTAGCTATTACTGGCTTACTTATGCTCTGATGAATCTTACAATACTGCAGATTTATTGTTCCTACTTCGACGATCTTATAGTTTGTAACAGAATCGTTTCATCTTCGTCCGACTCGAACGTTTCAGGAGGCGCTGAAGAGATAGGGCAAAAACGCCTGGCGGAACAGTGAAAGTTAAATCTAAATGCTCCACACACGGAATGCTCGACGAGGCAAAATTACACTTTGGTAGGCAGGATTAATAATTGATTCTTTTCCATTTGCTGTTGGCACCAGAGGAAATCTCAAATTCCAAATGCTGGAGAACTTTCCACATGGATAAGCAGAAGTACAACTTTGTAAATCACTGCGTATTTAAAATATTTTTTAACTTTTAACTTTTTTTGAAGGGAACACTTCTTAAGCGACTTTCATAAAGGGTACACCTATGATTTGACGCTAATTAGCAACTAGCTCAATATTAATAGTATATAATAACATTAACGCATGTTGGTAACGCGTGATGGTAACGCGAAACCACAAGAAACAAAAATAAATTTTCACCCAAAAAGACAGATCACTTTGTGACTAGTGTGGGTTCGAACTACATTATACAGGCCCTATTTGTTCCTAATTTTAAGTTTTCACTTCTCTCGGCAGTCTTATCTTTTTTTTTAAGTATAACGTGTAAACGTAATCGATATTTGAATCTGAGTACCCCAATTTGGACTTAAATCGTATAATTCTGAAACTTACTGATAGTAAAACAGATTTCGTAGACGAAATTCGAAACTGTTGGGCTGCTACTACTGTTTTAAGGAGTTCCTGCCATGGGTTGTACGTTAACAACAATTTCGAGGTCTATGTTTTATTCGTTCGCATTGAGGCACAATTGAAGAGTAAACAAACCGTCGACCAAAATCTTAAAGCGGATGCTACTATAAAAATAACCGTTTGGTCAGTGTGTGTCCAATAAATAAGTTAAACTGATTCATAGTAGACTTAATTTAATAAATTGATTAAATCAACGTATCAATAGATGGAACTGTTAAGTCAATTCACTGCCCACGGAAATAATAAATAAATTACTTTCCAATTTATTAATTTAACCATTGTTATCTCAGCAATTGTCCCGAATTCGTATTGCGGCCGGCTTATGTGGGATTTAAAAAAAGACAACGACAAGTCGTTCAAAAGGAAGCACTGCAATCAAACGCGCCATGGCGCTGCTACAACAACATGTGTACGGTGACTGAACACGCAATTTTAAGAAAAACAACTCGAAATTTCCCGAAAGATCCCTCACCAATTTGTAATTAACTCTGAAAATATCCCAACTAATATACAGTAAAGTCGAAATTAAAAAAAAAGTGAAAAGTCCTGCTTTAAATTTAGAACAGAGCAAAGATCAAAATTGGTGAAGAAACCTTGACTTTTTAAAAGTCGAAATTATTTTGAAATTTTGCCCTTTTTCTCTTTAAAGCCTCAAATTAAAACTCCAAATGTCCATGATTTTTCTAAAAAAATTCTAGATTTTGAATAAAATCCAAATTTATAAAGTAATCTAGAAATTGCGCTCCTTTTCAGTTTTGGGAAAAAAGTCTCAGTGAAAAAGAATTAAAAAATTGAAAAACCAAAATTTTCAAATAAACCGAATTTTTTGGAAGTCTAAATATTGAAGAAGAAACAAAATTGACATAAACATTAAATTTTAAAAGTTTGTAAAAACTCAGAATTTTCAAAAAAGTGTGATTTTTCTTAAAAATTCGAAACTTTGAAAGAGGTGAAATTGAAAATATTTAATGTTTAAAATTGTCGACATTTTACAATGCTGAAAACTCTGAAAGATATCGAAATTTTTGAAAAAACGAAATATTACAAAAAGAAAACAAAATAACTGAAGATAAAGCAGAATCTTCGAAGTTTCAAATTTTCGTAAAAGTCAACATTTAGAAAAACGGGATTTTCAGATAAATCGAAATTTTTAGAGAGATCAAAATTTTATAGTGAAAATTAAAATTCGAAAGTTCCATGTTTTCTCAAAACTTTTTAGATTTTATCTCGAAATTGCGCTCTTTTCCAGTTTTGGGAAAAAATCTGAATGAAAAAATAATTTTAAATTTGGAAAAAAAAATTTTTGAAATATCCGAATCTTTTTGAAAGTCTAAATATTGAGAAAGGACCAAAATTGTCTGAGAAATTAAAATTTTTAAAGAAATGGTCGAAATTTTTTAAACTTAAAAGTTTGTAAGAACTAAAAATTTTGTAAAAACTCAAAATTTTCAAAAAAGCCTGATTTTTCTTAAAAATTCTAAACTTTGAAAAAGGTCAAATTAAAATAAATTAATATTTAACAATGTGGACATTTTAAAATGCTGAAAATGCTGAAATTTTGGAAGATGTTTTTTTTTCAATTTATTTAACATTTCTTCGGCCCAGTTTGGAAATGTTAAATAAATTGAAAAAAAAAACATAATATTTCCGGTCAATAAGGGTCTACCATGAAGAATTTTGGAAGATATTGAAATTTCAGGAAGAACGAAATATATGAAAATAAAACTAATAATCTGAAGATAAAGCAGAATTTTCACAAAATTGAAATTTTTAGAGAAGTCAAAAGTTTGGAGTCAAAATTAAAAATCGAAAGTTCCATACTTTTCCAAAAAAAATTCTGTTTTGATTAAAATTCAAATTTATAAAATATTGTATTATCTCGAAGTTATGCTCTTTTCCAGTTTTGGATAAAAAAACTGACTGAAAAAATTTGAAAATTTGAAAAAACAAAATTTACGAAAAATCCGAATTTTTTGAAAAAAAAATGACCGAAATTTTCAAGTCAAAATTATTCGAAAAGTCAAAATTTTAGTCAAAACTTCTAAAGAAAGATAAAATTTTGCAACAATTCGAAAGTGCTTAGAAACTCGAAATTTTCGAATAAATTTCGAAAATGTTCGAAAATCCTTCAGTTACAATTTTCAAAAATAAGGTCGAAATTTTGAATGTGAGAATTTTAAAAAATGTCATAATTTTTATTGAAGGTTTAAAATTCAAAAACTTGAAAAGGTGACAAATTTCTAAAAAAGTTGAAATTTTGAATAAAGTAGTCAACAATTTTTATTGGGATATTTTCAAAAAAAAAGTCCAGATTTTTAAAAATATCTCAACATTTCGAGTAATTACAAAAATTGACAAAATTTTCAGAAAAGTTCGAAGTGTAGTCAAACATTTTTAGAAAAGTCGACATTAAATGAATTTTCGCGATTTAAAAAACAACTCAAATTTGAAACAAAACCGAAAATGTGCAAAAATGCAACATTTTGGAAAATAATAGTTGAAAACTGAAATTTTTTTTGAAAAAGTTCAAAAATTCGAAAATTTTGGAAAGTCTAGCTTACAAGAAACTTGATATTTTAGAAAAAAGTAAACATTTTCAAAGAGCAGAAATTTTGAAAAAACAGTAAAATCTTTTAAAAAATTCAAGATTTTCGAAAAAGGCCCAAATTTTCGGAAAAATATCTAATCTTCGAAGAGTCGAAATTTTCAGAAAAGAAAATGTTTTGAAGAAAGTTTAAAAATAGTAAAAAATTTTCAAAAAAAAAATCAAAATTCACAAAAAACTAGAATTTTGAGTAAAACTCTTTTCAAATTTTCAACTGTTTGGAAAATTCGAGTTTTTTGATATTTTCGACGTTTTGCAAAATTTTAACGTTTTTCAAAAATTTTGACTCTAAAATTTTGACATTTCTAAACATTTCGACTTTTTTGAAAATTCCGTTTATTTTTCTAAATCTCCAATATTTAGACTTTAAAATAATTCGGTTTTTTTTTTCGAAAATTTAGAACTTTAAAATTTCACCTTATCTTCAGTTTTTCAGTTTCTTTTTGTAAATTTTGTTCTTTACAGAATTTCAAAATTTCAGCATTTTAAAGTTTCTTCTGTTTTTAAAAATGGCCACATTTTTTAAAATTTCGACAGCTTTTTAAGATTTTGCCCTTTTCTTAAATATTAATTTTTTCCTAATTTCACCTTTTTCAAATTGTCGATTTTTTTAAAAATATACTTTTTTGCAGATTTTGAATTATTGCCAAAAATTTACCTTTCCAAAATGTTAACCATTTTTTTCTTCAATATTGACGCCTTCAAAAAATTGGGCTTTATTTCAAAATTTTGATTTTTCAAATTTTCAATATTTTTCAATCACAATTTTTTTAAAAACAGAATTGGAAAAGAGCTAATTTAGAAATTATACGTTATTTTGCAGATTTGGATTTTCTTCAAAACCTAGACATTTTTTAGCAAAATATGGAACTTTCGAGTTTTAATTTTGACTAAAATTTTGGCTTTTCTAAAAATTTCGCCTTTTTTGAAAATTCTGTTTATTTTTTAAATTTTGAATTTTTCGAAAATTTTGAACTTCTTTGAAATTTCACCTCATCTTCAATTTTCCAGTTTTTTTTTTTGTAAATTTAGTTCACTTTTCAAGATTATACTTTTTAAATATTAATTTTTTTCTAATTTCACCTTTTTTAAATTTTCAATTTAAAAAAAATCAAACTTTTTTAAGGATTTTGATTTTTTCCAAAATTTTAAATTTTCAAAATTTTGACCATATTTGGTTTTTCTTTAATTTTAGGAACTTCGAAAAATTCGGCTTTTTTTCAAAATTTTTATATTTCAAATTTTCAATTTTTTCATTCACTTTTTTTTCAGAACTAAAAATTGGAAAAGAGCATAATTTACAAATTATACGTTATTTTGCAGATTTGGATTTTCTTCAAAACCTAGACATTTTTTAGCAAAATATGAAACTTTCGAGTTTTAATTTTGACTAAAATTTTGACTTTTCTAAAAATTTCGACTTTTTTGAAAATTCTGTTTATTTTTTAAATTTTGAATTTTTCGAAAATTTTGAACTTCTTTGAAATTTCACCTCATCTTCAATTTTCCAGTTTTTTTTTGTAAATTTCGTTCTTTCCAAAATTTCAATATTTTTCAAAATTCCAGCATTTTAAAATTTCTACTATTTTTAAAAATGGCCACCTTTTTAAAAATTTCGACCACTTTTCAAGATTATAGCCTTTTTAAATATTAATTTTTTTCTAATTTCACCTTTTCTAAATTTTTAATTTAAAAAAAAATCAAACTTATTTAAAGATTTTGATTTTTTCCAAAATTTTGACCATATGTGGTTTTTCTTTAATTTTAGGAGCTTCGAAAAATTCGGCTTTTTTTCAAAATTTTTATATTTCAAATTTTCAATTTTTTCATTCACATTTTTTTCAGAACTGAAAATTGGAAAATAGCATAATTTAAACATTAGACATTATTTTACAAATCTAGATTTTATTCAAAACATAGACATTTTTTAGCAAAATATGGAACTTTCGAGTTTTAATTTTGACTAAAATTTTGACTTTTCTAAAAATTTCGACTTTTTTGAAAATTCTGTTTATTTTTTAAATTTTGAATTTTTCGAAAATTTTGAACTTCTTTGAAATTTCACCTCATCTCCAATTTTCCAGTTTTTTTTTTTGTAAATTTCGTTCTTTCCAAAATTTCAATATTTTTCAAAATTCCAGCATTTTAAAATTTCTACTATTTTTAAAAATGGCCACCTTTTTAAAAATTTCGACCACTTTTCAAGATTATACCCTTTTTAAATATTAATTTTTTTCTAATTTCACCTTTTCTAAATTTTCAATTTAAAAAAAAACTTTTTTAAAGATTTTGATTTTTTCCAAAATTTTGACCATATTTGGTTTTTCTTGAATTTTAGGAGCTTCGAAAAATTCGGCTTTTTTTCAAAATTTTTATATTTCAAATTTTCAATTTTTTCATTCACATTTTTTTCAGAACTGAAAATTGGAAAAGAGCATAATTTAAACATTAGACATTATTTTACAAATCTAGATTTTATTCAAAACATAGACATTTTTAGAAAAATATGGAATTTTCGAGTTTTAATTTTGACTAAAATTTTGACTTTTCTAAAAATGTCGTTTTTTCTGAAAATTCCGTTTTTTAAAATTTCGACTTTTTCGATAATTTGGAACTTTTTGAAAACTCCGCTTTATCTTTAGTTTTTTTAGTTGTTTTTTTGTAAATTTCGTTTTTCCTTAAATTTCAATCTTTGAAAATTTCAGCATTTTCAACATTTTAAAATGGCGACATTTTTAAATATTAATTTCTTTTAATTTCACCTTTTTTAAAGTGTGGCGATGTTGGTTCGCTACAAAAGTTTCGAATTTTTAAGTAAAATCATACTTTTTTAAAAATCTTGAGTTTTTACAAAATTTTGAGTTTTTACAAACTTTTCAGTGTTCAAAATTTCGACTATTTTTTTTGAAAATTTTAATTTTTCTGACAATTTTGGTTTTTTCTCCAATATTTAGACTTTCAAATAATTCGGTTTTTTTTTGAAAATTTTGATTTTCAAATTTCCAATTTTTTTTCAATCAGATTTTTTTTTTCAAATCTTGAAAAGAGCGTAATTTCGAGATAATATATTATTTTATAAATTTGGATTTAAAACCTAGAAATTTTAATTTTGACTGTAAAATTTTGGTACGTCTCTAAAAATTTCGAATTTTTGAAAATTCCGTTTGTAAAATTTTGACTTTTTTCAAAAATTTGGAACTTTTTAAAAATTCTGCTTTATCTTCTGATCTATAACTAGAATACTATTTGGAAAGTGTGGAATGTGTACGTCACTTATTAAGAAGAAATAAGTTTGAAATACCAGAAATAGAAAGATACTCATTGAGGATGATAAAGGCGGTGATCCGCTCCATAAATACGGCCACATGGCTACATTATCTGAAATATTAAATCGGCATATATGAGAAATTCGGTCTCCCCAATAAGTTGAACCCTTTCGCAGGTGATTCTCTCTCTTTTCAACGCACGACAACCTCTCAAGCTCGCCAGACGTTAGCTGTGAGATGGGGAGAGAGAATTCAGACCTTCGAAAACGATGGACCGAAGTTTTTACGGTCAGGTTGGCAATAATGCATTTTACGAATGCGTAAAATTCGTACGTCTGTAGCCGGCCTTCCGGTCGGGACATCTAAATTGTGGCGAGAATTTTCGGTTTTTCAAATATCATGTAACCTGTCAGTCTGTTGGACCAACTGCGCGGGGGTTTATAGATGTTCACGGAGGCAAATTAAGTTTTGTGTAACAATCAATTATAGAAAAGGAAAGCAGTCGAGTTTGAAAGCAAGCAAAGCGGAAATCAAACATTTTAATACGTAATTTTCGAAGGGTTCTAATTCTTGAACAATTCTTTGTTCTGTATTCTTTACTAATTCACTCATCGACTTTTCAACGGTTGAAGTATTTCAAACTTTGGGTTTACAATACGATTTATCTGTTTTAATTCCCTCTATCGGAGGGAATATCCGACTGGTGGTGTTTGCGCCCTTAATTCGAAAAGACAAAAATTTAAAATGAACGTTTCATCCTCTCATCTACTATTTAACGTTTGTTCTTTTATACTAAACTACGCAGAAATAGATAAATAATTGGCTTCAATCGTTGTTATGTGATAAAACCATTTACCTATGATTTCCGGGTATAATATTAGTGTGAAAGTGTTTGGATCAATTTTTCGGGATGAAAATGGGCCTATTTTGTGTCTCAGACATCAGAAAATCTTTATACCAGTTTTGGTCGAAAATCTATTTAGTAATTGAGCCGTGAAAAGCCAACAAACAGGTGGACAGACACAGTATACGAATACAGCATTCACAGTAACTCATCAGTCCGTTCGAGGTGCTATTGTTGAGGTTAGGTACAGGATTTTCGAGAAATTACAAGAGTTCGATGTTTTTTCGAAATAATGTCTTAACTCTTTACTCTTTTTTGAAAATTTTTCGAATTTCTTTTTGGAAATTTCAACCTTTGCTAAATTAAGACGTTTTCCCAAAATTCAAACCTTTTGCGAATTTTGACTTTGAAAACTTAATTTTTTTTTAAATTTCAGTTTTATTTCCTAATAATTTTGACTCATTTTGAAAGGTTTTTTTTTCAACTATTTTTAAAATTTAATTTTCTTCAAAACATTGTCTTTTTTGAAAATTTTGACTTTTTCTCAAAATTCAAATCCTTTGCGAATTTTGACTCTGAAAACTTAATTTTTTTTTAATTTCAGTTTTATTTCCTAAAAATTTTGACTCGTTTTGAAAGGATTTTTTTCAGCTACTTTTAAAATTTAATTTTCTTCAAAACATTGTCTTTTTTGAAAATTTTTCGAATTTCTTTTTGGAAATTCGAACCTTTGCTAAATTAAGACGTTTTCCCAAAATTCAAACCTTTTGCGAATTTTGACTTTGAAAACTTAATTTTTTTTTTAATTTCAGTTTTATTTCCTAATAATTTTGACTCGTTTTGAAAGGATTTTTTTCAGCTACTTTTAAAATTTAATTTTCTTCAAAACATTGTCTTTTTTGAAAATTTCAACTTTTCAAAGAATCGAATTTTTTTTCGAAAGCTTGGACTTCTTTGAAAATTTTGAATTTGTTAAAGATTTCAGAATTTTTTAAAAATTTCTGCTGTTTGAAAATTTTTACTTTTTTCTAACATATCAAGTTTCTTGTACGCTGGACTTTTTAAAAATTTTCGATCTTTTGAAATTTTTGAACTTATTTTAAAAAATTATTTTTAGTTTTCAACTATTATTTTCTAAAATGTTCTATTTTTGCACATTTTAGATTTTGTTTCAAAGAGTTGTTTTTTAAATCACGAAATTTCTTTTAATGTCGACTTTTTAGAAAATTTCTGGTTTAAAAATTTTTACTTTTTTGGAAAATATCAGGTTTCTTGTAAGCTGGAGTTTTTAAAACTTTTCGATCTTTTGAAAGTTTTGAACTTTTTCAAAAAAAATGTCCAGTTTTCAACTATTATTTTCGAAAATGTTGCATTTTTGCACACTTTAGATTTTGTTTCAAATTTCAGTTGTTTTTTAAATCGCGAAATTTCTTTAAAGTCGACTTTTCTAAAAATATTTTGACTATTTTTCGAACTTTTCTGAAAATTTTGTCAATTTTTGTAATTTCTCGAAATGTTGACATTTTTTTTAACAATCTAGATTTTTTCTTTGAAAATTTCCAATAAAACTTTTTGACTACTTTTTTCAAAATTTCAACTTTCAAAAGTTTGACTTTTTCGAAATTTTAATTTTTTGAAATTTGGTCACCTTTTCAAGTTTTTGAATTTTTTTCAAAATTTCGATGTTTTTTGAAAATTGCAGCTTTTTCTCAAAATTTTATTCTTCAATTAAAATTATGACATTTTTTAAAGTTCCCACGTTATTAAAATTTTCGATTTTTTTTTAAATATGTTGTTGCAGGTTTTTCGAACATTTTTGATATTTTAAGTTTATGAAAATTTCGAATTTTAAGCACTTTCGAATTGTTGCAAAATGTTATCTTTCTTTAGAAATTTTGGCTCTAAAATTTTGACTCTAAAACTTTGACTTTTCGAAAAAATTTGAATTTTTTGAAAATTTCGGTTATTTTCAAAAATTTTGATATTTTTAGTTTTCAACTATTATTTTTCAAAATGTTGTATGTTTGCACAGCTTAATTTTTTTCAAATTTCAATTGTTTTTTAAATCGCGAATCTTTTTTAATGTCTAATTTTTTTTGAAACTATTAAAAATTTTCTGAAAATTTCGTTATACTTTTAAAATTTTTCGAAATATTGATATTTTTTCGAAAATCTAGTCTTTTTTGAAAATTTGCAATTGAAATTTTCGACTTTCAATTTCAGCCATCCAAAAATTTGATTTTTTTCGACAATTTTAATTTCTCAAAATTTCGGCACCTTTCCAAAGATTTTGATTTTCTGAAAATTACAATGTTTTTTGATTTTAGTTTTTTCTCAAAATTTCGATATTTTTTGGAAAATTGTGGCATCAGCATTTTTGAATATTTTCAAAATTTCAACTGTTTGAAAAATTCGAATTTTTCGATATTTTCGAGATTTTGCAAAATTTAAACTTTTTTAAGAAATGTTTACTCTAAAATTGCGACTTTTCTAAGAATTTCGACCTTTTCGAAAATTCCGTTTGTTTTTTAAATTTTGAATTTTTCAAATATTTTAGAAATTTTAGCTTTATGAAAATTTCGAGTTTTTAAGCACTTTCGAATTTTTGCAAAATTTTATCGTTCTTAGAAGTTTTGACTAAAATTTTGACTTTTCGAAACATTTGGACTTTTTTGAAAATTTCGGTTATTCTTAAAAATTTTGTTTTTTTTTTGGTTTTCAACAACTATTATTTTTCAAAATGTTGTATGTTTGCAAAACTTAGATCATTTGTTTTTAAAATGGCGAAATTTTTATAATATCTGCTTTTTTTGAAAACTATTTTTCAAACTTTTCTGAAAATTTTATTATCCTTTTAAAATTTTTCGAAATATAGACATTTTTACGAGAATCTAGACTTTTTCAAAAATTTCCAATTAAAGTTTTGGACTTTTTTCAAAATTTAAGAGACCCAAAGTTTGATTATTTTTCACAATTTTAATTTTTCAAAATTTCGCCACCTTTCCAAAATTTTGATTTTTTTCAAAATTTCGATGTTTTTTGATTTTAATTTTTTTCAAAATTTTAACTTTTCTACAAAATTATGCCATCAGCATTTTTCAATATTGTCGAAATTTCAGTTGTTTAAAAAATTCGAGTTTTTTGATATTTTTGACGTTTTGCAAAATTTTAATATTTAAAAAAATTTTCTCTAAAATTCTGACTTCTAAAAATTTCGAATCTTGAAAATTCCGTTAATTTTTTAAATTTTGAAATTTTTAAAAATTTGGTACTTCCCTCAAATTTTACCTCATCTTCAATTTTTTTGTTTTTGTGTAAATTTCGTTCTTTCTAACATTGCCATATTTTTAAAAATTTCAGCTGTTTGAAAAATTCGAATTTTTTGATATTTTCGACGTTTTACAAAATCTTAACTTTTTTTTAAAATGTTTACTCTAAAATTTTGACTTTTCTAAAAATTTGAAACTTCTCTAAAATTTCACCCTATCTTCAATTTTTTAGTTTTTTTTGTAAATATAGCTCTATTCAAAATTTCATAATTTTTTAAAATGCAAGTACGGTTTCTACTATTTTTAAAAATGACCACATTTTTAAAAAATTCAACCACTTTGCATGATTATGCACGTTTTTTTAAACATTAATTCTCTTCTAATTTCACCTTTTTTAAATTTATGATTTTTTTTTTTTAAAATTATACTTATTTGAAGATTTTGGATTTTTCCAAAATATTACCTTTCCAAAATTTTGATCTTTTTTGATTTTTCTTTAATAATGGGACCTTCGATAAATTCCGCTTTATTCAAAATTTTGATTATTCAAATTTTCAATTTTTTTCATTCACATTTTTTTTCAAAACTGAAAATTGGAAAAGAGAGAATTTTCGACTTTTTTTTGAATATTTCGACTTTTTTCGAAAACTGAATTTTTGAAAATCTCCACCTGTTTAGAAAATTTCAACTTTCTTTCAGAAGTTCGATTTTGAAAATTTTACTTTTTTTAAAAATTTTCATTTTCATATTTTTTGATAATTTTAACTTTTTTTGAAAATACTGACTTTTTTAAAAAATTTTGGCCTTTTTTCGAAAATTTAGGCTTTTGTTAAAAATCTCGCCTTTTTCAGATATTCGATTTTTAAATTTCGAGTTTTATTTTCAGTTTTTTCGATAATTTTAATTTTTTTTGAAAACGTTGACGTTTTTTTGAAAATGTTAACTATATTTAAAAAATTTAAACCGTTTTTAAATTACGCGCTTTATTTTAAATCCAATTTTATTGAAAATTTTGATTCTCTATTGAATTTTTGACTTTTTTTCAATATTTAGATTTTTTTTGGAAATTTTGATATTTTCTTGAAATTTTCGAGATTCGAGATTTTACAAATTTGGATTTTATTCAATACCCAGAAACTTTTTAGAAAAATATGAAATATTCGAGTTTTATTTTGACTTTAAATTTTGACTTCCAAAAATTTCGATTTTTTGAAATTTTCGTTTATTTTTTTTTAAATTTTGACCTTTTTGAAAACTTTCAACTCTGAAATATTTGCTTTTTTTTCAGTTTTTTAGTTTTTTATGTAAATTTTGTTTTTCCTTAAATTTCAATTTTTCAAAATTTCAGCATTTTAAAATAAAGAAATGTTTTCATAAGGTTGTAAAAAAATTAAAATTTCGAAAAATAGGCCTAAATTTAGAGAAACCAGACTCTAAATTTGCATAAAAATGAGAAAATTTTGAGAAAAATGGTGACATTTAAAAAACAATCGCCTTCTAAATTTCAACTTTTTTGCGATTTCTGTAAAAAAAATTACTATTACTTTGAGACTGAAGAAAATTCCTGAATCGAAATTTGCAATTTTTCTAGAACTGTTAACATTCTTGAAATTGACAAGTTTGAAATTAAAATTCAAATTTCGATAACAAAAAGTATCGAAATTTAAAGATTACGTTCAAGATTTGAAGAAAAAGCAGACAAAGTTTCTAGAAAAATATGAAATTTCTTATTTGTCTGCAAGCATTTTCGTAACAATTTCAGGAATTAAAGAAAAAAACTATTTATTAGAATAAATTAATTCTTTGGTAGAACGGACTGGTCCTTAGTTATCTTCAAAAATTGAAATACAGAACTTGTCCCCTCAAACCAAGAAAGGATTAAAAGACACAACAAAGGTTATTCTAATGCGTTTCGACAGCCTAAGCTCTCATCTTCAGAAAGATACTCAGAGAGATACATTTGTTGTATTTTTTTAATCTTTCTTGATTTCAGGGTACAAGTTCTATATTTCAAATTAATTGTGAAAAATACTGAAATACAAATCTTGTCCTCTGAAACCAAGAAAGATTAAAAAATACAACAGAAGTTGCTCTAACACGTTTCGATAGCCAAGCTATCATTTTCTTGGCTACCGAAATGTGTTAGGGCAACCTCTGTTGTGTTTTTAATCAATCTTGGTTTCAGTGGACAAGATTTGTATTTCAATTTTTGAAGATAAGGACCAGTCCGTTCCACCACAAAAAAAGTCAAAAATATCCCCAAAATTTCGTTTTCGAACTGGTCCTTGGTTACCTTCAAAAATTGAAATACAAATCTTGTTCCCTGAAACCAAGAAAGATTAAAAAACACAACAAAGGTTGCTCCAACGCGCTTCGGTATCTCTCCGAAGGTGATAGCTTGGCTATCGAAACGCGTCAGAGCAATCTTTGTTGTGTTTTTTAATCTTTCTTGGTTTCAGGGGACAAGATTTGTATTTCAAAATATTGTTCCTTAAAGAAGGAATTATTGAAATTTTCAAGAAACAGAGTCAACATTTGTAGAATATTCCAGAGTTTGAAATTAAAATTAGTTAATATTGAAGAACAATTAATTAAAAATTTAATGTTCCAATTTCAATGTTTTCTAGTAATTTTGAAATTCCCACAGAAATTTTAAAAGTCAATGGTTTAGCGATCCTTTGTGATTAAATTCCAATCTTGGTATCAATTTATTTGTACATTAACTGCCAATTCTTTTTCGAAATCGGCTTGAAAACTTCCCACAATTTTAAAACTCGTAGTTTATGTTCTTATTTTTTTAATTTCGTGTTTGGTTTCGAAGTTTTTCTCAAAAATTTTATATTTATAAAGTTATAAAGTTTATATTTATAAAGAAAAAATTATCATTTTTAAGTAACATATATTTCATGTAATTACAATGCTTTATTCCGCACGTTAGGGAAACATCTTGAAGTAATGGTAACAAGGTACTAGTTCTTCTAGCCTTTGGCGCCTCCGTTGCATAAATTTTATCCCATAAGTAGTGCAGTGTTGTCAACTCGGAAATTTTACTACGAAGCGACTTGGGGATTTATGTTATTGTATCCATGCGAGCAGTATATGCTGAAAATCGAGTGGTGGCGCCAGTCTACGCTTAGGTCTCACGTGAAGGTGGAGATCTAACATTCTAACAACTTTTTACTGCAATTATACAGCCGGTAAACTACCTTAAATTAAAATGAAGTTTTGTGTTTACTTCTTCAGTTCTCTAAACTTATTGTATATGAAAAATAAAGCGAAGCGTGAGTGGCGGTAACCCAATGAACACATTTAGAATTCTCGAAGCCATCGATGGATTTACACCTTGTAAAATCTCGACGTGCCATCACGTATAATACCATCCCAACTGGTTGATCCATCCCATTGCTATATTATATTTGTTTATTGCGCTTCCAGCAAATGAGAAAAAACTCCTCCATCGGAATGCCATTAGGTTTTATTTCAGAATGTTCGAAAGGAATCTGAAATATAAGACGTATCATCTTGATGAGCTTAATTATTTTTATTGGTCTAGCGAGCTAACCATGTAATTGACAGTGGTCGATGTAAACTATCAATTCTTGCAGATTTCTTGAGAAATTCCTCTTCTGTTTTCTGTTTTTTTGACTTCCTTATTATCCGGCGACACATCAAATGGACCGCTTTAGCTCTATAACGTTGGCCTAATGGCACAGCTCGCGAATGTTGTTGATCAATTAGAGAATTTTATGAGGTGCACGTGCACAATAGAATTTCAATTCTGAGCATTTGGTGGCATAAGTTAAAAAAAAATTATAGAAAGACGATGCGTAAGCGATTTTTGTCATTTTTAATTTAAAATGTGTAAACTGCGTCTAGGAAAAATAATATGAGTGCAAACTGCATCTACCAAACCATATCTATAACTTGAAGCTGCTAATTAATCTTCTCAAGATCATTTAACCAATAATAGAAAAATTGAATAAAAACGAAATGCTATGCAAATGGAAAGCGATTCCATGTATGTATATGTGCATGAATGAGTCACAGTTTAATATCAATTAAAGCATTAGTTCATCGATACTAATGTAAATTAATAATGGGCTTATATTGAACATCGTTATACATCTATTAAACCGTACTCTCAATTACCACACTTGTAACAAAAATGTGCTCTATACGGTCACGATCATCTATTGTATTAATCATTAATCAACGCGTAAAATTCAGCTTAAACATTTTGAATAATCTATTAAGTATCAATTGAGTGATACGGGAACCTACGTATTTCATAAGATTTCTAACACCACTTCGTCCCTAACAGGAAAAAAACTTTTATATGCAAATGCAACAAATAAAATCTTTCTCACGTAGAAGCCGACGAGAGATATCAAACTTTAATTATCTTTATGTAATTCGACGAATGTGCTTAGACCCCGATTTATGGCAGCAAATATATTCTTTGTGCGGAAATCTAGATTATTTCTTGTGAAACCGTATACTCCATTTTTACGACAATAATTGTGAAAACAATTATTTAAGTTTCACATTTTTTTTACCGTAATATCTCGAAGACAATAATTTCACTACCTGATGAAACAGCAATAAGGCAATAAAGTTGTTATTTTTGAAAGTGGTATTACGGTCACGTATTCGTGTATTAATTATGGTATGTTACCGATGTGACACTTATTTAATTAACGGTAATTAATGCATCGAACACTTCTACATAATAAAAAGACATTGAAATAATTAAAGCGAATGCTTAAGACGATTTATGGGAATATATGTGCTCTGTGGTGTTATTCGGGTTAATTTTTTTAACAGGCAATGATTAAAAGTATTCATTTTGTAAGCGATTGGTCGAATACACTTTTCACAGAAATTAAGGGATACTGTAGAAAAAATCCCAAATTTTTATCTGCCGGTAAATCGGATAAAAATGGCCCTATTGCACGCTCGACCTTTTTCAAAATTTCGACTTTATTAAAAAACGAAAGACTTTTTTAAAAACGTCGACTTTTTTTAAAAAGTCAGTCTTTTCAAAAAAAAATCAGTCTTTCGAGCTCAAAGTTAAAATTTCAAGAAGAAAGTAAAATTTTTAAGAAAAAATTAAAAATTTCGAAAAAAAATCGAAATTTTAGGATTAAAGTCAAAATTTTGAAAAAAAGGTTGAAATTTTTGTTTTGAAGTCGAAATTCATAGATTCAAGTCGAAATTCCGAGAGTAAAGTCGAAATTTTAAGAAAAACGAATACATTTCGAGAAAAAAGGTAAAATTTCAGGGCTAAAGTCGAGATTTCGAGAAAAACGTCGAATTTTGAGTTTAAAGTCGGAATTCCTGGACTAAAGGTGGAATTTCGAAATAAAGATCGAAGTTTCAAGTTTGAAGTCCAAATTGCTAGATTAAAATCGAAATTTTGAAAAAAAAAGTAGAAATTTCGTCGTCGTGATTTCGTGAAAAAACACAAAATTTCTAGATTAAAGTCGAGAGTTCTAGAAAAAAGTCAAAATTCCGAGAAAAAAGGCGAAATTTCAGGATTAAAGTCAACATTTCGAAAAAAACGTCGAATTTCTAGTCTGAAGTTGAAATTTATGAATTAAAATTGAAATTTCGGAAAGAAAGGTCAAAATTGTAAGTTTGAAGTCTAAATCTCTAGATTAAAATCGAAGTTTTGAGAGAAAAGTAAAAATTTCGATAAAAAACGTCGTAGTTTCAAGAAAAATAAAATAAAATTTTTAGACTAAAGTCTTGATTTCAATAAAAAAGACAGTTACTTAGAGTTACATAGTATTGTTATTCAATAAATAATATTAATTCTGTACACCAAATTATTGGATTCCTTTTATTTTATTTTTATTTCTGTTATTTTTATTTATTAGGTTCTTATTTTTATCATGCTATATTTTTAAGTATGTAGGTATTTTTCCACTATAGACTTAAGTCTGTTGGAACGAGTAAATAAATAAATAAATAAAAAAGGCGAAATTCCAAGAAAAAAGTCAACATTTCGATAAAGGGTCGAAATTTCGAGAAAAAAGTAAAAATTTCAAGATTAAAGTTAAAATTTTAAAAAGAAAGTCAACTTTTTGAGAAAAAATTAGGAATTTCGAAAAAAAATCGAAATTTCAGGATTAAAGTTCAAAATTTTGAAAAAAAGGTTGAAATTCTGGTATTAAGTCGAAATTCCGATAGTAGATTATGAGAAAGACGACGACGTTTCGAGAAAAAAGGTAAAATTTCAGGATTAAAGTCAAGATTTCGAAAAAAACGTTGAATTTTGAGTTTAAAGTCGAAATTCCTAGATTAAAGTTGGAATTTCGAAAAAAAGATCGAAATTTCAAGTTTGAAGTCTAAATTCCTAGATTAAAATCGAAATTTTGAGAAAAAAAGTAGAAATTTCGATAAAAAAGTCGTAATTTCAATAAAAAACACGAAATTTCTAGAATAAAATCAAGAGTTCTAGAAAAAAGTCGAAATTCCGGGAAAAAAGTCAAAATTTCTAGACTAAAGTCTTGATTTGGAGAAAAAAGTCGAAATTCCAAGAAGAAAGTCGATATTTCGATAAAGGGTCGAAATTTCGAGAAAAAAGTAAAAATGTCGAGATTAAGGTTGAAATTTCAAAAAAAAAAGTCAAATTTATGAGAAAAAAATAGAAATTTCGAAAAAAAATCCAAATTTCAGGATTAAAGTAAAAATTTTGAAAAAAAAGTTGAAATTTCTGGTTTTGGAAGTCGAAATTCCTAGATTCCAGTCGAAATTCCGAGAGTAAAGTCGAAATTTTAAGAAAAGCGACGACATTTCGAAACAAAAAGGAAAACTTCAGGATTAAAGTCCATATTTCGAGAAAAACCTCGAATTTTGAGTTGAAAGTCGAAATTCCCAGATTAAAGCTGGAATTTCGAAAAAAAGATCGAAATTTTAAGTTTGAAGTCTAAATTGCCAGATTAAAGTCGAAATTTTGAGAAAAATAATTAGAAGTTTTAAAAAAAAGTCATGATTTCGAGAAAAAGCACGAAATTTCCATATTAAAGTCGAGAGTTCTAGAAAAAAGTCGAAATTCCGAGAAAAACGGCGAAATTTCTGGATTAAAGTCGACATTTCGAAAAAAACGTCGAATTTCTAGTCTGAATTCGAAATTTCTGGATTAGAAAAGTAAAAATTTCGATAAAAAAGTCGTAGTTTTAAAAAAAGTCAAAATTTCTAGACTAAAGTCTTGATTTCGAGAAAAAAGTCGAAATTCCAAGATAAAACTCGACATTTCGATAAAGGGTCGAAATTTAGAGAAAAAAGTAAAAATTTCGAGATTAAAGTTAAAATTTCAAGAAGAAAGTCAAATTTTTGAGAAACAATTAGATGTTTAGAAAAAAAATCCTAGATTTAAGTCGAAATTCCAAGAGTAAGGTCGAAATTTTGAGAAAAACGACGACATTTCGAAAAAAAGAGTAAAACTTCAGGATTAAAGTCGAGATTTCGAGAAAATCGAATTTTCAGTTTAAAGTGGAAATTCTTAGATTAAAGTTGGAATTTCGAAAAAAAGATCGAAATTTTAAGTTTGAAATCTAAATTGCCAGATTAAAGTCGAAATTTTGAAAAAAAATTAGAAATTTAAAAAAAAAAGTCGTAATTTCGAGAAAAAACACGAAACTTCCAGATTAAAGTTGAGAGTTCTAGAAAAAAGTCGCAATTCCGAGAAAAATGGCGAAATTTCAGGATTAAAGTCGACATTTCGAAAAAAACGTCGAATTTCTAGTCTGAAGTCGAAATTTCTGTATGAGAAAAGTAAAAATTTCAATAAAAAAGTCGTAGTTTCAAGAAAAAAGTGAAAATTGCTAGACTAAAGTCTTGATTTTGAGAAAAAAGTCGAAATTCCAAGATAAAAGTTGACATTTCGATAAAGGGTCGAAATTTCGAGAAAAAAGTAAAAATTTCGAGATTAAAGTTAAAATTTCAAGAAGAAAGTCAAATTTTTGAGAAACAATTAGAAATTTCGAAAAAAAATTCTAGATTCAAATCGAAATTCCAAGAGTAAGGTCGAAATTTTGCGAAAAACGACATTTCGAAAAAAAAGTAAAACTTCAGGATTAAAGTCGAGATTTCGAGAAAAACGTCGAATTTTCAGTTTAAAGTCGAAATTCCTAGATTAAAGTTGGAATTTCGAAAAGAAGATCGAAATTTTAAGTTTGAAGTCTAAATTGCCAGATTAAAGTCGAAAAAAATAAAAATTAAAAAAAAAAGTCGTGATTTTGAGAAAAAACACGAAATTTCTAGGTTAAAGTCAAGAGTTCTAGAAAAAAGTCGCAATTTCAAGAAGAATTTGAAATTTTGAGAAAAAGATTGAAATTCTAAAAAGTCGAAGTTTCGACAAAAGTCTAATTTTTCGAAAAAAATGCCACTTTACAAAAAATAAAAAAATTTTAAATCAAAATGTCCAAAAAATTCAGAATTCGAGAAAAAGTTAAATTTTCGAAAAACTTGGACGTTTTCAAAAAGTGGTTAAAATGTCATGACAAAAAACTGGATTTTAGTAAAAGTTAAAACACGAGAAATAGCCAAAATTTTGAGAAAAAGTCGACATTTAAAAAAAAACAAATTTTTAAAATAGTCGAAATTTTCAATAAAAGTTAAAACATAGAGAAATAGCCACAGTTTTGAGAAAAAATCGAAATTTTTAAAAAAGTCATAATTTAAAAATAGACAAAATTTTCAATAAAAAAAGTTGACGTTACGAGAAGGGGTTACCATGTTAAAAAAAGACAGTTTTGAAAAGTTTATATGTTGAAATGTCTAAATTGTAGAAAAAGTGGAAATTTTCAATAGTAAATCGAAATGTAAAAAGTCAAAATAAATTCAAATCTTTAACAAAAGTCAAATTTTTCAAAGAATTTTAAAAATTACGAAGAAAGTCGCAATTTAGAGAAAAAATTGAAATTTTGAGAAAAAGATTGAAATTTTAAAAAAATCGAAATTTCGACAAAAGTCAAATTTTTCGAAAAAAAGCCCACTTTACAAAAAATAAAAATTTTAAATCACAATTTCCAAAAAAATTCTAAATTCCAGAAAAAGTTAAATTTTCGAGAAACTTGGACGTTTTATAAAGTGGTCAAAATGTCACGACAAAACACTAGATTTTAGAAAAAAATCAAATTTTCAGTAAAAGTTAAAAGATGGAGAAAAAGTTTTGAGAAAATGTCGAAATTTTTAAAAAAGTCATAATTTAAAAAAAAAACGAAATTTTCAATAAAAAAGTCAACGTTACGAGAAGTTAAATGTTAAAAAAAAGACAGTTTTAAAAAATTAATATGTTGAAATGTCTAAATTGTCGAAAAAGTGGAAATTTTTAATAATAAATCGAAATTTAAAAAATCGAAATAAATTCAAATTTTCAACAAGTCAAATTTTTCAAAGAACTTTAAAAATTACAAAAAACGTCGCAATGTCAAAAAAAAATTGAAATTTTGAGAAAATTTGATCCCAAAATTTTGACTATAACTATAAAATTTCGAGAAAAATTCTATGAAAAACGTATTTTAAAAAAATTAGGAGCAAAATTTCGAAAAAAAATGGCACTTTGACAGAATATGACATTTATAGAAAAAAAATATTGCAAAATTTCGACTTGAAACTTGAACTTTAATTTCAACATTTTTATAAATTTTTGACTATTCGACTCAGAGATTTAAAACTTTTAGCAAAGTCAAAATTTGAAAATTAAAGACGAAATTTTTGAGTTTTGTTGTTTCAAATTTGTAATTCATAAGAAATTACAAATAATCGACTTTGAAACTCGAAAATTCGAAATGTTTTAATAAAATTTATGAATTTTTTGGGCAAATTTTCATTTTGTTTTCAAAATTTTCAGCTCAAACATTAAATTTCCACTTTTCTCTAAAATGTCTACTTTGCCCAAAAATTTCAAGTTCAAGGACATCTGTTTAATATGTTGGCATTTTTTATTTTGAAATTTGGAATTCTCAAGCAAAACTTCGAAAAAATACAAAACTGACTTGTTAACAAAATTTTGAGTTTTGACAAATTACAAAATTAAATACGAAGTTTTCAGTTTCAAATTAAAATAACGAATTTGTCCCAAATTTAATCGTAAAATTTCGAGGAAAATTCAGAGAAAAACGTATTTTAAAAAAAATTAAAAGCAAAACTTCGAGAAAAAGTGGTATTTTGAGAAAATATGAAATTTATAAAACAAATATAACAAATTTTCGACTTGAAATGTCAACTTTAGGTTCAGGATTCTTATAAATTTTTGAATATTCCACGCAGAAATTTAAAACTTCTAGGAAAGTCAAAATTTGAGATGAAAGACAAAATTTTTGAGATGTTTTTTCAAATTTACTTTTTTTTCAGTTTTGACTTTGACTCGAAATTTATTTATTTTAAAAAGCGTAAACCTTTTTTTGTCAATTTTTTCTCATGATAAGAAAAATTTTGAAGTCTTGATTGGGAATTTTAAAAAAGTTGTGAAATCGACGTGCACAACAGCGTTAATTTTGTCCGCAGTCTGATCCAAGGACGACGAGCATGGGATCCATTTTTAACTTCAGTTCGTCCTTCCAAAAATGTTTTGTGCCATTCATACGCTTGAGTTTTGTTTAAACAAACTCTGCTTCCAGTCTACGAAAAATTTCCGTGGACTTTACACTTTAACGGCAATAAATTTAATAACAATGCGCTGCGCAACGTGCGGATGAACCTCTTGCTCACTCATTGTATTTACAGCTGACGAACGGCGAGAACGGAATTCGCTTAAGTGCAGGAAGTCACAAGATATCCCCACCCAATATGTCCAAGAGTATGCGCACACTCCCGACGACCTCATGGGCCATTTGCTAATAAACTATGCAATTCTTGTTTATCTGTATTCCCTTTCTATTCTTCTATTTCTTTTTCTTGTCGTCTTCGTTCTTCATCTAGTTCTTTTTCTTGTCGTTTTTGTTCTTCATCTTGGCGTCTTCGTTCTTCGTCCTGTTTTTTCTTGTCGTCTTCGTTCTTCGTCCTGTTTTTTCTTGTCGTCTTCGTTCTTCGTCCTGCTGTTTTTTTGTCGTCTTCGTTCTTGTTCCTGTTCTTTTTCTTGTCTTCGTTTTTCCTGATATTCTTTTTCTTGTTGTCTTCGTTTTTCCTTCTGTTTTTTTTCTTGTACTCTTGGTTCTTCATATTGCTCTTTTTCTTGTCGCCTTCATTCTTCCTCCTTTTCTTCTTTGTCTTTCATCATTCCTAATGTGGTTTGCAATTGTTGTTCCATTTTGGCCGATTTTAATCTCGCTTCCATAAAGCGTTCTAGAATGTTCAAGATTTTTTTTGACGCGTCCCGTCTAAACTATGTTGCCCTCATAATGGAATAATAAATCCTCAGTAAGGGTCCTCTGACTTAGGTATCCTGCCATTTAGGGCCAGTCCGTCCCTGTTGATTCGGTTTTTAATAGTGTCGACCTGTGGTTTAAATTGAGTATAATTCGTGTGGAAGCATCTGTCGCGATTTGGTAATAATTGATGTAAAGCTGCAGAGTCGAGAATTGACCGTAGGTCGTAAGTAGATTAAAAATACGATTAACAACATCAATTGTTATTGAGAGAGGATGTCACCAATACTGGGTACCCTTTTAGAGCTTCCTGTAGCAGGTGGTCTCGTCTCTGTCTGTTCGAGCTCGCACTCCTGATCCACGACGAAGAGCGATGATGTGGACCAAAAGCAACAATCAATTGAAGTTACTTTGTCCCAATAAACCGTATTATTCACTTCAGTCATAAATAAATGATTGATGATTAGAAAATTGTTGGACACGTCACATCCGGTTTTCAACAAATATGAACAACGTTTAATAATTTAACTGCTTTGTACTACATTTGGGATAATGTACGAATATATACGTGTTTTGCCAGCGATATAACAGTGGAACACTTTCGGATTATCACAATTTAAGCAACTATCTGCGAAGTCGAATACGTTTCAATAAAACCGACACTTTAGGGGTCCAAGGGAATCTTCTGGAACAGCAGAATTTTAAAAAATGGGAATTCTAAAAAATAGCGGAAATGTTAAAAAATATGGAAATCTTTAAATATACCAATTTCAAAATTTGAATTTATTTCGACTTTTTAAATTTCGATTTATTATTGGAAATTTCCACTTTTTTGACAATGTAGACATTTCAACATATTAACTTTTCAAAACTGTTTTTTTAACATGGTAACCTTTTCTCGTAAAATGGACTTTTTTATTGAAAATTTTGACTTTTTTAAATTGTGACTTTTTTTGAATTGTAACTTTTTTAAATATTTTGACTGTTTCTCAAAAGTTTGCCTATTTCTCCATGTTTTAATTTTTACTGAAAATTTCGACTTTTTTGAAAATTTGATTGTTTCCAAAATCTAGTTTTTTGTCTTGACCTTTTGACCACTTTTTGACAAAGTCAAAGTTTTTCAAAAATTTAACTTTTTCTGGAATTTTGGTTTTTTTTGAAAATTTTGATTTAAACTTTCTAATTTTTTTGTCAAAATTTCGACAACTTTTTTAAAATTTTAATATTTTTTTTTTAATTTCAAATTTTTCTCGAAATTTCGACTTTCTTCGTAATTTTTAAAATTGTTTAAAAAATTTTACATTTGTTAAAAATTTAAATTTGGACTTTTTTGATAAATTAGACATTTCAACATATTAACTTTTTATAACTTTTTTTTAACATTTTAAAGTTTTCTAGTAACATCGACTGTTTTTATTGGAAATTTCGACTTGTTTTTTGAAATTATGACCTTTTTAAATATTAAGTTATTATGTTTAGGTTCTATATTCTAAGATTGTTGAAAATTTCGACTTTTTTGAAAATTTGGTTCTTTCTACAATTTAGGCCTTTTTCCCAAAATTTTAAATATTTTTTAGGGATTTCAGGTTTTGTAAAAATTTCTACATTTATGAAATATTGACTTAAAAATTTCGACCTTTTTGAAAATTTAGACTTTTTTTGAAAAATTAGAATTTTTCCAAATTTCAGCTTTTTGTCAAAATTGCCATTTTTATATTTTTTTTAAAAATTGTCACTTTTTTAAAAATTTTGACTTTCCAGAGTTGTGCCTTACAAATTTTAACTTGTTTAAAAATTTCAATTTTTTTCTATAAATATTGAATTCCGTTAAATTTGAATTTTTAAAAATGTGAACTAGTTTTAAAATTTTTTCAAAATTTTGACTTCTTTCGAAATTTCGATTTTTTTTAAATTTCGACTTTTGATAATCTGGACTCTTTCAAAAATTTCGACTTTTTCCAAAAATAAATTTATATTTTCTTAATTTGATTTTCTTTAAATGTTAAAGTTTCAAAGGCCTCAGGAAAAAATATATTTTTGCTTAAGTTCCATTTTGTGAATGATTTTGACCTTCCAGAATTGTGACTTGAAAGTTTCGACGTTTTTTAAAAATTTTATTTTTTTCTGTAATTTTGAATTCTGTTAAAAGATGTGAATTTTTAAAATTTTGAACTTGTTTTAAATTTTTAAAAAAACTTTGAGTTTTTTCGGAATTTCGAATTTCTTTGAAATTCCGACTTTGACAATCTGGACTTTTTCAAAAATTTCGACTTCTTCGAAAAATAAATTTCTATTTTCTTAAAATTTCTAGTTTCTTAAAAATCTCGATTTTTTTAGAAGTGGAAGTTTCAAAGACCTCAGAAAAAAATTATATCTTTGCTTAAGTTCCATTTTGTGAATGATTTTGACTTTCCAGAATTGTGACTTTAAAGTTACGACGTTTATTAAGAATTTCAATTTTTTTCTGCAAATTTTGAATTCTGTTAAAAATTTTGAAAATTTGAACTTGTTTTAAAATTTAAATGTTGGCTTCTTTCAGAATTTCGAATTTTTGTAAAATTTCTACTTTTAATAATTTTTCAAAAATTTCGACTTTTTCAAAAATTTCGACTTTTTCGAAAAATAAGTTTACATTTTTTTTCAAATTTCGATTTTTCTTTAAATGCTGAAATTTGAAACATCTCAGCAAAAAATATATTTTTGCTAAGGCATGTTGTGAATAAAATAATTTTTGTAATTTTTTAATTTAGAATTTTAATTCGAAAATTTGAGTAAGGATTCAAATTTCAACTGAAAACTAGACATTAAAGAAATACTATTCAGATTCAAAGTTTAACTTGATCTGGATTTTTTTAAATTAATTTCGACATCTGAACTTAAACTTAAAATATGTAATTTTTTTCTAACAGTTTTTCAACATCTTTTCAAAATTTGAGTTTTCTTTTGAAATCCCGAATTTATATCGATATTTCGATTAATCGAAACACGCCAGAAAGGAATATTATATTTTTTGGATGCTAATGAAAGCAAAATTATAATTAATCTTTTAATAGGGTTTCCAGTCAGCTTCCCTATTCATAAAAGTCACGACACGCCACTGCTATACACTATTATCAATTTAAGGTTAGTAGTGTATCAATTGAAATAATGTAATGAGTTATGTTATCACTAATAACATAGTGAGTGTTCCATTAAAAAAAGTCAGTTAGGGACTATTGAAACGGGGAGATTTTGTTTCTCAGCTGCGAGCACTCTGTATGATGAACATTATTTTTTTATGTGGAAACTATTGTAATACCTTTTGGCTAACAATAATCAAAAATTGACTATATAATTCATAAGCTTACATTGCCTTGGAGCTAAACATCGAAACCTCTGCATTATGATTTTTTTTATCAAAAAGTTGACCCAATTTGGCAAGAAAGAAATTTAAAAAACTTGGCACCGTTGTATTACGAAGACGGAAGACTTTCAGAAGTGTACAGGGTGTAATGTACAGGGCGTCCAATTTAAAAAAGGACAGTTTTGCGTGCCCAAATTTTGAAACACCCTTGCTCGATACTCAAAAATATTTTTTAAGCGATGCATCCTTGTACGCCACTCATTTAATGCCTTATATGCCACTCATTTAATGTCCTTATATGCCACTAATTTAATGCCTTTTTCTTTCTATTTTTGTTTATATACGTCTTACAAACCACTGATATACCAATGATTCACCCGTGTATAAATATATTAAAGAATTTAATGTACCTTAAAGCTTCTTAATTACATTTTTTATTTCATTGTAAATATTTAAATATTCTTTCGATAACCGCAGCAGGTGTAAGATTTTTCGTTATCTGATGCTTTTAACAGTAGTTTCGTAGATAAACTTAACATTCTATAACAGAAAACATCGCATTCTTCAGCCCAGGTAGAGTTATATTTTCAGGACCCCAAGAAATACGTTTTAATTTACCCCTTCCCGATAAGAAAAAGGGATCATAACAATCAAACAAATTTATAATCCTCCGTGTTAATGCGTTTCAGGTCTAAGAGATGCAATAAATATCCAAAGTGACCATAATTTTTAATGTAAAAAAACCTACAGGTTATAGGTTTTTAGAATTTTTATTATCGACATCGTGTAGTAATCAATTCTACCATCTCCGGTCTATTGCATTCATTAGAAACGTCATCTTCTAAAACCCGATGTAATAAACTAATAAAACTTAATGATGTGCCATAAAATTCAATAAAACAACAGAAAAGCATCTGCAGGCGGACAATCTGGACTGTTTTCGTCCTTCTTTAGCGAGGAGTCGTAACCGTTAAAGGAAATAACAGATATTCTTCACTCTAAAGGCGTCTTTATTGGAAAATTGTCGGAAATGAGCGTATTGCAAAACCAGAGATTTTACATTCGTTTCGCATTATAATCCAATTTGGCCTCGAGTCCGTTCGCGGCATTCCTAACTTCTTCAATTTATCAATCGCGAATTTTCACAAACTGAACAAAATCCTACAGCGCTGGACAAATAGGGCTGCGATAAAATATCCTAATTTGCTGAAAAATTGTTCAACTCATATACTGCGTAGGGCGCGCCATCTGTATTACATAAATGTCCATTAACACGTTATCCAGATTTTAAAATTTACAGAAAAAAATTGACATTTTTAAAAAACGTCGAAACTTTGAAGTCACAATTATGGAAAGTCAAAACCATCAAAATCATTCTATTCACAAAATGGAGCTTAAGCAAAAATAAAAAGTCACCTTAAAACGTAGAATAATATAATTTCACGCACGCGAAAACTATTGTTATACGCTTCAGACTGCCCAGAATTGAGAAATGCGCGACAATCGCCGAACGTCTTAAGTAATAGCAACGTGGTAGCTCAACTACTCCTTCCAGGTGCCCTTGGCTAAAGCTCCATTGCGTGCGTAGCAGTGCCCCCGAAAATCTACTATTATTGTATCCACGCCGACAGTCTATGCTTAAAAATCGAGTAGTGGTGGCTCACTTACGCAGTGCAGATCTAATATCTTTGTTACAATTACTACCGGTGAACTACCTGAAACTTTTTATTTTAATATACTCGTAACAACGACACTTCACTAATAAAACAATATTTGGGCTTTGCCCCATCAAAACACAATTTGTTGGCCCGTTGTTATTAATTTTATCGAACTGGCTCCGCAAAGTGCCACTAAAAATTACAATAACAGTCATTATTAAACACTTGTTTATGCTCGAGATTGCAATATGTTTTCTTATGGCATTATCGTAGCATGGGGTACATCAATTCTCTATGGGAGGCTGGATTTTAAGTCCCATATGTATTGGTATTTTTTGTCTTCTTTCTAGAGATTAAATTTATTTTATATCCCGCTCTCGCTCATCCGAATCTTCTTTGTTCACAGGTACGTACGAGATGTTGAGTGTTTGCTTGGACCGCTGGGTCACCATAGAACATGTGGTAAGTCTTTGGGACTTTTTTTGATTTGATTAATTGGTATTTATTTTTACTGGTGGCCTTACTTTATTCAATATCTTACAATTAATACGCCTACTATATCACGAGGGTAGCGTTTGGTATCGATGTTAAGGAACTTGCCATCGCCACGGAGATCCTAAGATTGATATCACCATCGTAAGCAATCTCGCAAAAATGCTTGAAGACATTTCGCACGAATCGAACTTTATACGATTTTTAACTATCATGATATCAGTTTCATTTCAATTCTTAACAACAACAAAATCTCAATGGAGCAATACTTTCCTAATAATTTCTTCTTCTTCTACATTCTACTTGTACATTCATTATAAATACGTAGCTTTTCTGAGATGACTTAAGAGTAAATAGTATTTATTATCAAATAAACAGTGGCAGCAGTAGGCAATACTTCTTCAAACTAAAAGCTTAATTTAAAAGACGCACGTCTGTTATCATTTGGGCCGGGCCTGCAATCCCTGACATCACATAGATAACACTGCAGGGTCTTTTGAAATCCATCTAAAAGGGTGGTAAAGTGCTGGCAAAATATAACGCGTCTATTGCATACCAGCGGGACATTCTGCCGGTTTTCCCGCATTTCTCAATTCTGGACAGTCTCAAGCGTATAACGATAGCTTTCGTGTGTGCGAAATAACAATTAACCTGCGCTTTTAGTGACATTGCATTTATCAATTTCGTTAGTAACATAATCGAACTGATGAAAAAATAAGACATTGACCCATGACGTTCAGATTAATTTCTCCTAAATCAGATTTACTGATTAAATCAGATTCAAGAATCACTGACCAAACAAGTAGAAAATAATCTGAAATACAACCAAGAAAACAACCAAGGACCAGTCCGTCCACCAAAAGAAAATAACTTGGAAAATGAATAAAATCGTATCAAGAAAGTTCAACACAAGCGCTTACAGCTTAGGGTGTAGGTAATGTGCAAAATGCTCTCTTTTTTTGGTTTTGCGTGTCTAATTTTATTCATTGCAAGAAAATATGAATGCACTTTACTTAAAAACAAGTTTTCTTAAATGGTACAACAAGCTGAATATTTTTTTTTTAATTTTTTTGCTTCCCTTTTTTAATTTTCTTTATTATAATTTTCGATAAAATTTGCAAAAACAAATATTTTTCAAAAAGTTTCATATGTCTGGGTCTCCTCACCCCAAAGAGTCACGAGCCGTCACTGGTAGGGAGTGATAACGTAGTGAAATATACTACCAATTGCTAAAAGAGCTTTGTATAAACAAGAATCTAATGAAAAATCGCAATAATTTGGAGGAAATTAATAATAGAGTGCGTTATTTGAGATTTTGCTAATCTGAAAAAAAAATCAGAGCAGTCTTACACAATTTAAAGTGAAATGTCTTTTTATCTTAAAATTTTGAATCCCAAATACCGATGAAAAAGCCAAAATTGATTTTTTTTATAATTTAGTGGAAAATTTGAGGATTCACCAAAACAATTTTATGAAATTATGAAATCGAACTACTTTATTAAGAATGGAAACTTGAAAAAGTAAAGCAAAGTTGAAACTGAAAACTGAAAAAATTGAAACTGAATTTTCAAAAAAGTCGAAATTTTTAAGAACCCAAAATTTTGTCAGAGTTTTTCACAGAAAGTTAAAGTTTCCAAAACAAAATTTAAGATTTTCACAAGAAAAATCAAAATTTTGAAATAAATGTCAACATTATTGAAAAAAATGACAACATTATTGAAAAAAATGTTAACATTATTTAAAAAAAATGTCGAAATTTTGAAGAAATGTTGACATTTAAAAAACACGACATTTCAAAAATTTCGAAACTGGAAATTTTGAAAATGAATCCAGAATTTTAAATATAGTCAAAATTTGAATTAAGAAATGTCGAGATTTTAAATGAAAAAAGTCGACATTTTGAGAGAAAAGTTGAAATTTTCGAAAACAATCAAAAGTTTTAAGGGGAAACAAAATTTTCAACAAGATTCAAAAGTAAAGCAAAATTGAAACTGAAAACTGAAACAACTGAAACTGAATTTTTAAAAAGTCGAAATTTTTAACAACCCAAAATTTTGAAAAGGTAAAGTTTTTCACATGCAATTAAAGTTTCCAGAAATAAAGTTAAAATTTTCAGAAGAAAAATCAAAATTTTGAAATAAGTGTCAACATTATTGGAAAATAATGACAACATTATTGAGTAAAATGTCAGCATTAGTAAAAATGTCGAAATTTTAAAAAACTCGACATTTCAAAAATTTCGAAACAGGAAATTTTGAAAATGAATCCAGAATTTTAAATATAGTCAAAATTTTGAAGAAATGTCAGGGTGAATGAAGCCGAAAGGGTAAAAAAGGTCAAATTGTGATGAAAAAAAGTTGAAATTTTCGAAAACAAACAAAAATTTTAAAGGGAAGCGAGATTTTCAACAAGATTTAAAAGTAAAGTAAAATTGAAACTGAAAACTGAAAAAACTGAAACTGAATTTTCAAAAAGTCGAAATTTTTAACAACCCAAAATTTTGAAAAAGTCAAAGTTTTTCACAGAAAGTTAGTTTCCAAAAAGAAAGGTAAGATTTTCACAAGAAACATCAACATTATTGAAAAATAATGACAACATTGTTGAAAAATTGTCGAAAGTTGAAATTTTCGAAAACAACAAAAATTTTAAAGGGAAGCGAGATTTTCAACAAGATTTAAAAGTAAAGTAAAATTGAAACTGAAAACTGAAAAAACTGAACTGAATTTTTCAAAAAGTCGAAATTTTTTAACAACCCAAATTTTGAAAAATGTCAAAGTTTTTACAGAAAGTAGTTTCCAAAAAGAAAGGTAAGATTTTCACAAGAAACATCAACATTATTGAAAAATAATGACAACATTGTTGAAAAATTGTCGAAATTTTAAAAAACTCGACATTTCAAAAAATTCGAAACTGAAAATTTTGAAAAAATAAATCCAGAATTTTAAATATAGTGAAAATTTTGTAGAAATATCGAGATTTTAAATGAAGCCGAAAGGGTTAAAAAGGTCGACATTTTGAGAGAAAGTTGAAATTTTCGAAAACAATCAAAAATTTTAAAGGGAAACGAAATTTTCAACAAGATTTAAAAGTAAAGTGAAATTGAAACTGAAAACTGAAAACACTAAAGCTGAACTTTCAAAAAGTCGAAATTTTTAACAACCCAAAATTTTGAAAAGATAAAGTTTTTCACACAAAATTAAAGTTTCCAAAAAAAAAGTTAAGATGTTCAGAAGAAAAATCAAAATTTTGAAGTAAATGTGAACATTATTGAAAAATAAGGACAATATTATTGAAAAAAATGTCGAAATTTTTAAAAACGGGAAATTCTGAAAATAAATCAAGAATTTTAAATATAGTCAAAATTTTGTAGAAATGTCGAGATTTTAAATGAAGCCGAAAGTGAAAAATGACATTTTGAGAGAAAGTTGAAATTTTTGAAAACAATCAAAAATTTTAAAGAGAAACAAAATTTTCAACAAAATTTAAAAGTAAAGTGAAATTGAAACTGAAAACTGAAAAAACTGAAACTGAATTTTCAAAAGTCGAAATTTTTAACAACCCAAATTTTGGAAAAGTCAAAGGTTTTCACAGAAAGTTAGTTTCCAGAATAAAATGGTAAGATGTCGAAATTTTAAAAAACTCGACATTTCAAAAAATTCGAAACTAGAAGTGGTGAATATTAATTTAGAATTTTAAATATAGTCAAAATTTTGAAGAAATGTCGAGATTTTAAAAAGAAGCCGAAATGATGAAAAAGGTTGACAATTTGAGAGAAAGTTAAAATTTTCGAAAATAATCAAAAATTTTAAAGGGAAACGAAATTCTCAACTAAATTTAAAAGTAAAGCAAAATTGAAAGTGAAAACTGAAAAACCTGAAACTGAATTTTCAAAAAGTCGAAATTTTTAACAACCCAAAATTTTGAAAAAGTCAGTTTTGAAATACAAATCTTGTCCCCTGAAACCAAGAAAGATTAAAAAACACATCAGGTTGCTCTACAGCCCAAGTCGAATCGAGAGCGACTAGCTCTAGAGCAACTAGAACAATCTTTGTTGTGTTTTTTAACCTTTCTTGGTTTCAGGGGACAAGATTTGTATTTCAACAAAATTCAAAAGAGTCGACATTTTATTAAAATAAGACAATTTAAAAATTTTAAATTTTAAAAAATGAAAATTTGGGAAAATTTGACATTTTCAAAAAATTCTAGGATTTTGAAAATCTCGATTTCGAAAAAAGTTGAGACTCTAAATAGTTGACAGTTTGAAAAATCTTCTAAAATTTCAAAAATATTGCAAATATTTTTAAAAAATTTAAGCATTTTCAGCTATATTTTTTTAAAAAAGACCATAATTCTCGAAATACTTAAATATATCAAAAAAAGTCAAAATTACTAGAAAATTCTAAACTTTCAAATAACGTAGAAAACAGAAGTTAAAATGTTGGTGACCACTCAAAGTTTTGTTCAAAAACTTGTTCAAAATTTTCAAAAAGTCACATTATTTTTAAAGACTCGACAGTTTTGATTGAATATTAAAAAAAATGAAGTTTTGAAAAATGTCGAGATTTTCAAAAAATATTAAAAATACTTAAAAGCAAACCACAATACATTATCAAAAAAATGTAAAACTTTCAAAATAGTCCAAAATATCAAACTACAGCAACATTTTCAAAAAAATATAAAACTTTCAAACAAAGTCGAAATTTTAACAAAATGTCAGAATTTAAAAAATAAAAATATTTGAATAAAATCCAAATTTAAATAAATTTTTAAAAACATCGAAAGCTTGCAAAAAGGATCAACATTTTAAAAGAACTAGAAATTTTTCGAATAGACAAAATTTAAAAATTGCGAACTTAAAAAACAAGGAATTTTTAGAGCAAAAATTTAAAAAAGTTTTTCATAGAAAAGTTTTCAAAAGAAAAAGCTAAAATTTTCACAAGAAAAACCAAAATTTCAGAGTGTCAACATTATTGAAAAAAATGTGAAACATTTGAAAAAGTCGACATTTCAAAAAATTCGAAACTTAAAATTTTAAAAATTAATCTAGGATTTCAAATAGTCAAAATTTTTGAAGAAATGTTGAGATTTAAAAAAGGGCGAAATATCCAAGGTCGACATTTTGAGACTCGACTATTTCGATTAAATATTTTTAAAAAATTGGAGTTTTAAAAAATGTCGTGATTTTCAAAAAATATCAAAAATATTCAAAAACAAACTAAAAAAACAGCTACATTTTCAAAAAATGTAAAACTTTCAAAATAGTCCAAAATATCAGAAGTCGAAATTTTACAAAATGTCACAATTTAAAAAATCAAAATATTTGAATAAAATCAAAATTGAAACTAATTTAAAAAACAATCGAAAGCTTGATAGAAGGATCAACATTTTCAAAAAACTAGAAATTTTTTGAAAAGACGAAATTTTAAAACGGCGAAATTAAAAAAAGAAATAAGAATTTTTAGAGAAAAAATTTTAAAAAGTCGAAGTTTTTCGTAGAAGTTTCCAAAAAAAGAGTTAAAATTGTTGCAAAAAAAAATCAAAATTTCAAAATGTCAACATTATTAAAAAAAATGTGGAAACTTTAAAAAAGTCGACATTTCAAAAATTTCGAAACTTGAAGTTTTAAAAATTAATCTAGAATTTCAAATATAGTCAGAATTTTAAAGAAATGTTGACATTTAAAAAAAGCCGAAATCTCAAAGGTCGACAATCTTAAACATTTTTGAAAAAGTCAATTTTCGAAAAGATTACGGTTTCAAAAAAACCAAATGTTCGAAAATGCTAGACTTTTAAATGTTAAAATTTTCAAAAACCTTGAAATTTTGAAAAAAGAAATTTTGAGAAAACTCAAAACAAAAAAGTATAAATTTTCAAAAAGTTTGAAAAAAGGTAAGAATTTTGAGATAAAGCTAAAAATCTTTTAGAAAAAGATTCAGATATTGACGATAAGTCCAAATTTTGTAAAAAGAAGTCGAAATTTCGAAATAGAATTGAAATTTCGAAGTAGAATCGAAATTTCGAAATAGAATCGACATTTAAGCTCGAAACGTCGAAAGTTTTTGATTAAACTAGAGATTATGAACAAAAATTTTTGACGTTAACCAAGGACCAGTCCGTTCCACCAAAAAAAATTTACTAAATTTTTATTCTGATTTTTGTTCTGTCCAAAATTTCCATATTTTTCCAAAAATTTCGAGTTTCAGTTTTTACTTTGACTACAAATTTTGCAGTTTTAACATTAGATTCGGCTTTAGCAAGACACGTTATCAGGACCGGATTTAGACCTGATAAGGCCCTAAGCTATTTTGCTATAGGGCCTTTGTAAGTCCAGATATTATGTCAGTGCCAGATATAATTTTTTTGGGGGCTTCCAAGCCTCCAAGCTAAGGGGGTCCTAAGCTATAGCTTGTGTAGTTTATATGTAATTCCAGCACCGCACATGGTTAAGAAAAACCTCATTTTTTGTGGGATTTGAACCCAGGAAGCGATTACGAAACAATCTCACTGTTGCCCATCAATTCATTAAAAATGTTGCCAAATTAAGCAGTTAAAGACTGTAAAACCAAAACTCCTGTCATGCCAACATTAAGCGGCATTGAAACGCCGATCGATTTTTTACATTCTCCCGAGTCAAGTGATTATTTCCTTGTTAGAAACTTGTCATTTGCATTGCAACAACCGCGACGCAAATAAATATGGCAATGCATAACATAAATCATAAGCAATAACAACACTGCAGCGCGCATTCCTTGGTCGAACTCTAAAACAAAAGATAGCGATCTCGAACAAATGAATATCGCTGCCGCGTCGAGTATACTCGACTCATGAGATCGAAGTCGGCCGCGCGTCCGTCCGCTGGCTTGCCTTCTTCCTCGGTACGTGTACAAGTTGAGTATCGGTATCGAAAAAAGACGAGAAAACTGGACAATGCGCAAGCAACTTATTTAACATGACAAAACTATAATAAAATTCAAATCGCGGCAGAGGGGATAAAAAGGGTTATCGAAGAAGGAGGGGCCAATATGTTAGTCCCACCTATCGCGCTCCTCCTATCGAATCTGATAGATGCACAGCCTCCTATCTTTTTATATTTCACCTTTTTCTCTGCCGGCCGCCGCTGCGTTTTTATTTTCATCCGTCGAGAGAGTTGACTACCTTGGTTGAGTTTCGCGGCGAAGCGCGATGCGTTTTTGTTTCTTTCTAACGATGCCCGCTGCGCTCGAGTTAATGCTTTTAACACTTGGGAGCTAATTCGAAATTAATCCACATCTATCTGTCTGATATTTATTTATTTATCTCGAAAACTAGAATGTTGTCGCTTGTAACTTGCGTGCCAGCCCATAAATCCTAGCATTAGTCATGCCGGCAGAATATCCATGAATTAATTTGATAAAATGTGGACCCTTGGTCGGAAGCTTCCATATATCTTTGGCCAACTTATTCCGTGGTACCGAGTGAAATGAGTTTCATCTGATCCAGAAATATTATATGTTCATCATGAACTATTTTTACTTATGTCGTCTACCTCGTTCTTCTTCGGTGGATACTAAGACTTAGAGTTGCTGAAAATGTACCACTGGCGAACCTGTCATGCTATAAATTAGATATAAATCAAGGCTATCGTTTATATCTATTAGACGTAGTCTCGCGTCCAGTTTCAGTAAAACCTGCTCATGGGATTACGCCACTGCAAGTGCACCAAGTAGTTAAATCATCTTTTTGTTTGTCTTCTTAGAGATACTTTAAGAACTATTCGATCTTAAATCATCATATATCTTTGGGATGAAATGGTTCATCCGGTATGCCACAAATTCCTGAAGTTCTTCCAGAAATCCAGATATTAAAAATAATTGGAACAAGATACGAATTCGCTGCTTGCAATTATTATGATTAATTGAAACATCAACTACCAACTGGCTCTATTTCGAGTCTAGACTGATTGAGTTGCTATCAGGAGTTTTCATCATCAGTTGCTATCTAATTTATCTAGTCATCTTTGCCTTCCTCTTCCTCCTCCTCTTTTCTATGCTGCTTCGCTTTTTCATATTCCTCTTCCTCTTCCTCTTCCTCTTCCTCTTCCTCTTCCTCTTCCTCTTCCTCTTCCTCTTCCTCTTCCTCTTCCTCTTCCTCTTCCTCTTCCTCTTCCTCTTCCTCTTCCTCTTCCTCTTTCTCTTTCTCTTTCTCTTCCTCTTCCTCTTTCTCTTTCTCTTTCTCTTCCACTTCCTCTTCCTCTTCCTATTCCCCTTCCTCTTCCTCTTTCTATTTATCTTCATCTTCCTCTTCTTCTTCCTCTTCCTCGTCCTTTTTCTCTTTCTCTTTCTCTTCCTCTTCCACTTCCTCGTCCTCTTTCTCTTTCTTTTCCTCTTTCTCTTCCTCTTCCTCTTTCTCTTCCTCTTCATCTTCCTCTTCTTCCTCTTTCTCTTCCTCTTTTTCTTTCTCTTCCTTTTCCTCTTTTTCTTTCTCTTCCTCATCCTCTTCCTCTTCCTGATTCTCTTCTGTTCCTCTTCCTCTTTCTCTTTCTCCTTCTCTACCTCTTTTTCTCCCTCTTCCACTTCCTCTTTCTCTTTCTTTTCCTCTTTCCCTTTCTCTTCCTCTTCCTCTTCCTTTTCCTCTTCCTCTTCCTCTTCTTCCTTTTTCTCTTCCTCTTTTTCTTTCTCTTCCTCATCCTCTTCTTCTTCCTGATTCTCTTCTGTTCCTCTTTCTCTTCCTTTTCCTCTTCCTCTTCCTTTTCTTCTTCATTTTTCTCTTTCTCTTCCCCTTTCTCTTTCTCTTCCTCATCTTCTTCTTTTTGACTCTCTTCTCTTCCTCTTCCACTTCCTCTTCCTTTTCATCTTCCTATATTACCTAATTCTATTCCTCTTCCTCTTCTTCTTCTTGTTCCTTTTCCTGATTGTTTTGCTCTTCGCCTTCTTCTTCCTGTTTCTCTTCCTTTTCCTCTACCTCTTTATCTTCTTCTTCCTTTTCATTAGAAATTCGACATTTTTATTGAAAGTAGAAATTTCGAAAAATAGTCGAAATTTCGTAAAAATAGTCAAAATTTGGAGGTTGCATTTTGAAAAGCTTTGCTAAAGTTGAAAAAACTATCATAACTTTTGGAGTTTAAATCGAGTCTTCATTTCAAAATCGTCGTATTTAAATTTAAATGGAATCTTAAAGAACTTAAAAAAATATTCGATTCAAACTCGAAATTTCCAAATTACAATCAAACCCAAAGTAAACAATTTATAAACAAGAGAATGAAAATTGAAAGTGTAGATTAGAAATTTTTAAAAAGCTGAAATTAAAAGGAAGAATTTCTAATAGAAGTCTGGGTAAACGTCTTAAGTTGTACAATCCCCTTCAGTACAAAATATGTGTGACTATTTTACAAAATTGGGATATTCATAAGTTATAATGCAAAATAAAAATCTAAAAAATTAGAAACGACTTAAAACGTGCTATCCAGATACATTAATAAAAATTGTATCACGAATGAGTGGTAAAAAATTCTTATTTTAATAGTATATTTAACCTTCCCCCTACGACTAAAACAAAAAACATTGGCATTCACCACGTCACTTAAGAATAACAATAAATCATACCACAGCAGACCCAGAGGATGACGTTTTACAAGCAGATAATAAATTTAAAGTGACCATAAGTAGCTTGAACCTGTCAATTGGGGCTTAGAGAATAAAATATGTTGGCGATTTTTGGTTTTACAAAGGTTGCCGCCCCTCAAAAATTCTATTTTTAACCCCAACTTTTTAATAATCAATAACAGCACACTCACTTCGACGATATAATGAATATTGCACCAGAATCTTCAGAATTTAGCCAAAACTGCACAATGAAAATGTTCATAATGGCACAGTACTCTTTGATTGCGCTTTTTGGTTGAGCAATAACAGAGCAATCGCTAAATGAAAATTCGGAGTTCGATTTCCAACAGAAGCAATGTTGTTTTTTATATCTTTAAGATGTTTTGTATTTTATATTATACTAGCATCATTCACCTTTCCGTCTGCGTTAATTTTTAGATAAGAGGAAGTTATTTTTTTAAGTTCAATCCACTTGCAAAGGGTAACGTTATTATGCCTTCAGATAGGATAGATGGAGATGAACCGCCTTCTTAAGTTCTTAAACAAGGATAAGTTGGGGAAAATTTCGTTCGGGTACGAATTTCATAGCTTGGAAGTTCTACAGATAAAAGAGTCTATAAACAGAAGTCCTCACTGTGTAAATCTGGATCGTAGAAGTTTGCTGTTTTCTGTTTTGCTGTCTTGAATGGCTTAAAAATCTTACCCTTGGAAAGATGAATCCTATTAGTTCATGAGAGCATCTCCCATGAAAGTACTTAACTGTTACTATTAAGTATAAAAATAATAATAAGAATTTTTGACAACTTCATCGATTGAAGGACTGATGGAACAAAATTATATTCTGATTATTTCTTTTGTTGTTTATTTCGTTTCATCAACACACGTTACATTCTGAAATAAGAATTAAGAGATACGTTTTCTATGGTTACCGGTGACGGCTCGGGGGAGAGGGATACGGGGATACGTCGTCGAATTTTTTTTGGGTCTTTATTGCACTGAATCACATTTAATGCAATGTTTAGGTGACACATTATATTCACCTTACTCAAATTGTTGATGTTTTTGGCCTTTTACTTTTTCATCCAGAAATCCAGATGCAGATATTAAAAATAACTGGAACAAGATACGAATTCACTGCTTGCAATAATGATTACGATTAATTGAATCATCCTGGTCGGTCCACCAAGTGGCTCTATTTTAAATCTAGACTAATTCAGTTGCTAAGATTAGTTTTTATCACCAGTTACTATCTAATTGAATTATTCAAAAGAAAGATCTTCCTTCTCTTCTTCCTCTTATTCTTCGTCATCCTCTTCCTCGCCCCTTTCCTTTTTCTCTTTCTCTTCCTCTTAATTTTCCTCTTCGTCTTCGCCCTCCTCTTCCTCTTCCTTTTCCTCTTCCTCTTCCTCCTCCTCTTCCTCTTTCTCTTCCTTTTCCTCTTCCCCTTCCTCTTTCTTTTCTTTTTCCTCTTCCTCTTCCTCTTCGTCTTTCTTTTCCTCTTCCTCTTCATCTTCCTCTTCCTATTCCTCTTCCCCTTCCTCTTCCTATTCCTCTTTCTTTTTTTCTTCCTCTTCCTTTTCCTCTTCCTCTTTCTTTTCCTCTTCCTTTTCCTCTTCCTCTTTCTTTTCCTCTTCCTCTTCCTTTTCCTCTTCCTATTCCTCTTTCTCTTCCTCTTCCTCTTCCTCTTCCTCTTCCTCTTCCTCTTACTCTTCCCCTTCCTCTTTCTCTTCCTCTTTCTTTCTCTTATGCTCTTCCTCTTTGTCTTCCTCTTCTTCTTTCTTTTCCTCTTCTTCTTTCTCTTACTCTGTCCCTACTTCTTTCTCTTTCTTTTCATCTTCACCATCACCTTCCTCTAACTCATCCTCGTCCTCTTTCCTATTCTCTTCCTTTTCCTCTTCCTCTTCGTCTTCCTCTTTTCATTCTTCTTCCTCTTTCTCTTCCTTTATCTGTTTTTCTTCCTTTTAATCTTCTTCTGCCTCTTCCCCTTCCTCTTCCTCTTTCTCTTCCGCTTCCTATTCCTCTTCTTCATTTCATCGATTCACTTTATATTTTGTGTTAAGGAATAAGAGATACATTTTCTGTGACAATTCGACTGTCAACTTTTCAATCTTTTATATCTCGCAAATCATCACTTGTATAAAAAAAAAGAATAGAAATACTCTACATTAAAGTGAAAGTTTATTTTATGATCTGGGTCATAAACCGTTTCCGAGATTAACCCCGACAAACAGACAAATAGACAAGAGTTCTAAAATCTAAAACATGTTAGAAATGAAATGAGCTTACAGAAAGGTACTTGTTTTGAAATGTTACCCCATTTTTTATACAATAAATTCTGTGTTTGTTCTTATTTAATTTTGACAGTTCGTAAATAAATGAGTAATTAAAACTGAAGGAAATATCAAAATTTCAAAGTTAATTACAAGACCATACTCTAGAAGTAAACCAAATATCCCAAAATGGTTCAGTGGTACATAACCTCATTTCTTTACTTCTTTGTATTAAAATCCAGTTCAGAGTGGATGCAATCGATAGTTTCGATTGGACATTGAAGTAGGCGCTGTATTGTCCCATACGTCATGAAAAACGACCGACATATCGAAGTGTGCGACGGTATATAATAAAAATCGGACCCCATTTCGATTGAAATCAGATACCCTTATAGTTAGGCGGTCAATATGCAAAATAGCGGAGTGATATTCATCTACCCATATGTATACATGAGTAAGTGCGTCGATTTCGCGAATATAACCCTTATAACGAAGACAAAACGGCCACCTTAAGGGCGCACTATTGTTTGAATTTTTGATCAGAATTTATAGGCTTCGTGTCGCAGTATAAATCCACAATGTAATATTTTTAAATAAACCGGAGCCGAGGGGTAAGCCCGAACCATAGGGTGGATTTACATAGAATATTTAATAATCTGTCAAATATGCAAGGGAAATAATACAGAAAATTTCGGAGGTGGAATGTTATTGCCTTATTTGTCATCGTTACTTACGGCTCTACGACCGATTCAATGATAAGGTACGAATTTTTTCTGTTCTTGCAATAACTTTCACTGGACGTAATATTGACATTTTTTCTACAATCTATAAAATTATATCAGAATTTCCCACAACTAACACAACAGAGGCCAAGGCCCAATTTGGGCTGTAGTGCCATAAGAAGAACACAACAAATAAAAAATTAACACGAGGTTATCAACTATCCAAAGTCACAAAATATTCACGCAATTTTTGGTACAAATGATTTGTATGCAGTTCTACGACACTGATTAACTTTCAAGCTAATTAAATTAATGTACTAAAAATAGTTAAAATATTTGGATTCGAGCATAACCAATAATTAATTTTTGTATTACTAAAATCTGAAGTAAAATGGAACACGTTAATTACTCCCTAGTGGTTCCCAAACGAGATGTTTCTTATTTGAGTCAGATCTGTCTCTAGATTGTTTACCATATGGTTTCTTTAACAGACGTTACAAGAGGGTGCTTTTTTACCGATACGCCCGACCGATTCACTTAAAAACGCTGTCATTAGGGCCCAATATTCATTACGTTTCGAAGGCATCTGGTATTTATTAAGTGGATTGAAATGTTTACGGCGACGATCAAATATATACTTGGGGGTTAGTTTTTTAAACTTTCTCATGGAACTTTGTGTTTACGTATTTTTTGTTTCAATTACTACCATACGTGTAACTGAGTCAAGGTTGTATTTATTTAAATAATAGAACGATTTATTGTAATCTTAAAAACGTATACCGTCAGCAATTATGTCTGTATAATTGGTGAAAAAATCTTATATTATCATGAGAGTAGGTTAGATTAACAATTGATTAATAAGAAACATGACTCTGAATTTGTTCTACGATTTTGTTTATTGTTTTATGTGAAACAATATACTATTGAAACGTAAATATGGTATTGCATTGTTAGCAAATTTGAGTCCAACTATTATAACAATGTATTACAAAGAAAACCAATTTTTATGTAATACAAGACAAGGTAATAACAGTAAGTAAAAGGCCACCTGAAAAATACCTGAACGCAATTTTGATTTGATACGTAATTGACATTCTAAACGTTCTCACTTTAATACTACTACTACAAGTGTTACTGGAATTTGTTCATAACCAATAACAAGAACCAAAGGTATAATGTGGAATGAAATGACACTTATAATCAATTTTCAGTTGTAATCAATTTTCAGTTAAAGTTAATAATAAAGTTACTCAAGGCAGTAACGTAATATTGCTGAAATCGATAACTCAAATACCTACATTCATGGTAATAGTTCGACGAACTAAGAAGAGAGGTCGCTGTCAAAATAAAGATCATGGAATTGACACTGTTACAATTTCTCTATGATTGTTAACATCGCATAAAAAGGTTATTTGAACTTTCTGGATACAAGTTTGGGACAAAAGTACCCTATTTACTCTTCCGCATCGTAAGGATGCCTACACCAATTTTCGTCAACATTGCTTCAGTAATCGAGCTGTGAAAAGCGAACAAATATACTTTGGCATTTATCCATCACGATTCTAAATTTCACAGTGACAGACAAAGTCGACATATAAGAGCTGCGGAACTTGATTTCGACAGGAAGTTCGCACACTCGAAACAAAACGAAAAAATGTTGGACATGTCGCTTTTCTTTTGAAAATTGGCGCGCCACATTTTACGCGGACGGCGCGATCCGGCATCTGCGGTTTAAGAACCAATTTGAAAAGAATCCGGTGCTGAATATAAAATAGTTCATTAAACAAAATAGTAATGAATATCGCGTGGGCGTTGGATTTGCCTTTTGTTTTATTGTACAATTTGACGTGCTTTATTAATCGGTTCGGAATAATTTGCATACAACTGTCATTTAATACTTTTTTTTCTAGGTTTTTAATTGTTCGTTTGGAAGCTTTATATTCCATGGGAGTTATAAAAGGGAATTTCGTACAAAGAAAAAGGAAGTGTGAACTATTAGATTTCAGCTTTGCTTTAATTTATTTGTGTTTTAATTAATATATGTGACTCGTGGCGCTTTAAGTAGTAATTATATTGAGATTCGTTTACATTTTAGTACGTTTTTCAAAATTTGTGGAATGTTTCACTAAAGAACGTTATCGAATTCTGACAATCGTTAAACGTCTTCTAATTAATAGATAAACGGAAATTTTTCCGTTTATCTATTAATTAGTAGACGCATTTGCGTTTGTCTGCCTGTTTGTCCGCTTTCCACGGCCCAATTACTAAAGCGATTTCGACGAAAATTGGTCTAGACATATCTTGTAAAGCAGGATCGGTAGTAGGATACGTTTCATCCACGAAGACTGTTCCAGATACCCTTAAATTTTAATTCTATTCAGAATAACCTTGCTCCAGATCCAGATATTTAAAACAACTGGAACAAGATCTGAATTCACTGCTTGCAATAATGATTACGAATAATTGAAACATTATGACTGATCCACCAACTGGCTCTATTTTAAATCTAGACTAATTCAGTTGCTACGACTAGTTTTTATCAGCAGTTACTATCCAAATTAATTATTCAAAAGAAAGATCCTCCTTCTCTTATTCTTGGTCATCCTATTCCTCGTTCTCTTCCTTTTTTTCTACCTCTTCATTTTCCTCTTCGTCTTCCTTCTCCTCATCCTTGTCCTCTTTACCTTACTCTTCATATTTCTCGTTCTCTTACTTTTCATATTTCTCTTCCTCTTCCTCTTCCTCTTCCTCTTCCTCTTCCTCTTCCTCTTCCTCTTCCTCTTCCTCTTCCTCTTCCTCTTCCTCTTCCTCTTCCCCTTGCCTTTACTCTTTCTCTTGCTCTTTCTCTTCCTCTTCCTCTTCCTCTTCCTCTTCCTTTTGCCTTTACTCTTTCTCTTCCTCTTCCTCTTTCTCTTCCTCTTCCTCTTCCTCTTCTTCTTCCTCTTCCTCTTCTTCTTCCTCTCCCTCTTCCTCCTCCTCTTCCTCTTCCTCTTTCCCTTCCTCTTCCTCTTTCTTTTTCTGTTCCTCTTCCACTTCCCCTTCCTCTTTCTCTTTCCCTTCCTCTTTCTCTTTCCTTTCCTCCTCCTCTTCCTTTTTCTTTTCGTCTTTATCCATCTCTTCTTTCTTTTCCTCTTTCTCTTTCTTTTTTTCTTTCTTTTCCTCTTCCTTTCCCTCTTTCTTTTCTTCTTCCTCTTCCTCTTCCTCTTCCTCTTCCTCTTTCTCTTTCTCTTTCTCTTCCTCTTCCTCTTTCTCTTTTTCTTTCTCTTTCTCTTTCTCTTTCTCTTCCTCTTTCTCTTTCTCTTCCTCTTTCTATTCCTGTCCCTCTTCCACTTCCCCTTCCTCTTTCTCTTCCATTTCCTCCTCCTCTTCCTTTTTCTCTCCGTCTTCATCTTTCTCTTCTTCCTTTTCCTCTTTCTCTTCCTTTTCTTCTTTCTTTTCCTCTTCCTTTCCCTCTTTCTTTTCTTCTTCCTCTTCCTCATTCTCTTCCTCTTCCTCTTCCTCTTCCTCTTCCTCTTCCTCTTCCTCTTCCTCTTCCTCTTCCTCTTCCTATTCCTCTTCCACTCCCTCTTCCTCGTCCTCTTCTTCTTCCTCTTCCTCTTCCTCTTTCGTTTCCCCTTCCCTCTTATCTCTTCGTCTTCCTTTTCTTCGTCCTCTTTCCCTTCCTCTTCCCTTTCCTCTTCCTTTTTCTCTCTGTCTTCCTCTTCCTTTTCCTTTTTCTCTTCTTTTTATTCTTCCTCCTTCTCTTCTCCATTCTTTTCCTCTTCCTCTTCCTCTTCCTCTTCCTCTTCCTCTTCCTCTTCCTCTTCCTCTTCTTCTTCCTCTTCCTCTTCTTCTTCCTCTTCATTTTCCTCTTCGTCTTCCTCTTCGTCTTCCTCTTTCTCTTACTCTTCCTTTTTCTCTTCTTTTTCTTCTTCCTCTTCCTCCTCTTCCTCCTCTTCTTCTTCTATCTCTTCCTCTTCCTGTTTCCCTTCCTCTTTCTTTCCGTCTTTGTCTTCCTCTTTCTCTTACTCTTCCTTTTGCTCTTCTTTTTCTTCTTCCTCTTCCTGTTGCTCTTCCTCTTCTTCTTCGCCTTCCTCTTTCTCTTCCTTTTCCTCTCCGTCTTCATCTTCCCATTCTTCTTCCTCTTCCTTTTCATCTTCCTATTCCTCTTTCTTTTCATCTTCACGATCACCTTCCTCTTTCTGGTGGAGGATCGTTAGAAAGATACGTTTCACTCACGAATACTGTTCCAGATTCCCCTAAATCTTAATTATATCCAGAATAACCTTTCTCAATTTTCTGTGTAAATAAATGACGTGGCAATGAGGACTGCGTCATCTAACGATGGGACATAATGTTACCGATATTTTGTACCTAAGGTTCTTTCAGTATCTCTGCCCCATAGCGTCGTCTAACGCGATAAAGTGCAACTTTGCTACCCAATAGTAGCGCAGACTAGCTAAATGCCCGACACTGCCAGACAGCGTCATCCAACGCGATAGAGTGAAACTTTGCTACCCAATAGTAGCGCAGACTAGCTACATATGATTCTATCAAAGAATTTGAACAAAACATGCAATCTGCACGAATTCTTTAAAGCTGATTATGTTAATTTTATTACGTTTACGCAAACTAATTTTATGAGTGAGAAAGTATGTTTGATCGCTAGCACCATTCATCGTCATCTTACAACATCTGGTTCTTAAATCAAACCACAGACAAATTAAAACATTCAAACTAAACAAATCTATCCATCAATTTGACAAATATAAAAACTCTTTTTAGTTTTGGATAGTTTTTTTTTTCATTAAAATATAGACGAAGGTAATTCCGCAGACGAAATCGTCCGTAATAGCTACTCTATAAATAGTTGGACGGTACGTCTCTGATTCCAAAATGTCTCCTTCATAAGCTTCGACGAGGTCTCCAGCAGTTTAGCACGCAACTTGAGCGTAGAGAGCAATTGGTATCATTTGTCCCGACTTTGGATTTAGAATTGATAATACAGTAAAAACGCTTGCCCTCTGCCCTCCCTCGGCCAAGATAGTGCTCAATATCCACTAAGTTGAGATTCTACAATCCCTGAACTGCTCTCGAATCAACGCCCCTCTGCAATCCAGATCTCAATTCAGTTGAAGCCTCTTGGAGGTTCCGTAGAAACTTCTAGTCTTACAATGTTGAGGTTGTGACAACCCATACGAACTGCTCTCGAATCAATGGCCGTCTGCAGGCGAGATCTCAAGTCAGTTGAAAGCTCTTGGAGGTTCTGTAGAAAAACCTCTTGTAAATTCCGTAGAAACTTCTAGGCTTAGAATGTTGATGTTGTGATGACCCATATGAACTGCTCTCGAATCAATGGTCCCTCTGCAAGCCAGATCTCAATTCAGTTGAAACCTTTTGGAGATTCTGTAGAAGCTTCTAGTTTTAGTTGAGGTTGTGACAACCCATGTGAACTTTTCTCGAATCAATGCCCCTCTGCTGGCCAGATCTCAGTTCAGTTGAAGTCCTCTTGGAGATTCTATAGGATCTAGAATGTTGGAAAAAGTTTTAAAACTCTTTTTGCAGGAAGAGCGATGAATAAAATAATATATGTTGTGTTTTGGATTGGAGTGATTGAAACTATCTTCAATTTTACTGCGTAACTATGTAACGGTTTGATAAAATATGGGTTCTGTCGCCGTGGTAGTTATTTATAGGCGTAACAATGTACGTATTTATTAAAATCAATTTGCAAAGACGCATTCTATTTTTCACTACATGCATGAATAATCAGAATGAGTATTGATGAATCTATAATTATTATGGTATAATAATCTATTGTTGGAGTATCAATATTCAAGACCTTTTATACGTTAAGCATTTTTTTAAGATGAAGTTCATGGAAACTAATAAATGATTAATTATATCGCACAGACAGTCAATGACAATCACATACATTTTATGAGAAGTTACATTTAGAAAAAGTTATCATTTTGAAGGTTAATTCGTATAAAGGTGCTTATTTTTCTGAACAGTAGAGTTAGAACGAAGTAAATCAGATACAAAGCCATCCAGAGCACAGCTTCACCCTGTAAAAATCGATCTTGTAAAAGTTAAAATTGTAGACTAATATCTAGAATCTTCTAACTTACTCAGAATCCTAATCTCAAAACAGAAATGTTATTTCCTTACAGAATTCCGTAAGGTAGTTCACCAGTAGTAACTGCAGCAAAGTTTTTAGAATATTAGATATCCTCTGTGTTCTCAAGACGTAAGCACCAGACTGCCACCACTAATCGATTATTAGCATAGACTGTTCCGCGTGGATACAATAACACAAATACCGAAGCCGCTTTATTGTAGGTTTTTTGAGTCCACAACACTGCTTATGCGATAAAATTTTCGCAACCGAAGGCATCTAGAAGGAGTGGTAGAGCTGCTATGTCGCTATTACTTCAAGATATTTCCCTAACATACGAAATGAAGCATCCAAATACCGTTTGATGTTTCCCTTGTCAAAACAGTTTATACTATAACATTAAGGAAAATATAATTTTGAATATCAGGATTTAGAGGAAGACACGGTCGACAACCAACACATATTTATCATCCAATGAGTTCCAAGGTTCAGACACTGCTACAAGTGTGGAAAAGAACTCAGTATAGCAGACTTGGGGCTTGCAGCCGTCGTATATTTAAGTTGTTGAAGCATTTAAAACACCACATTAGAACAATACGCCAATAAGACAACCCAGTTGTCTCGTATGTTGACCATTTCATTTGAAATCGTAATTATTCAAGGAGTAGCGTAGTATATCGCGCTCCACGCCCAAATCTGAATCATAACGTAATGTTCATTCATACTCCTACGTTGTCTGTGAGCACGGGGCCGCTAAAGCCCTCGAACTGAGTCCTGTTCACTCGCACTCGCAGACGGCTCCATCGGGATCGTAAAGGTGGGAAACCACGGTTCTCCTACGCACGCTTAATAGCAGACGACAATAGGTTCTTTTTATATACCTTTTAGTTGAAGACTGATGTATTTTTTTAATATGTAGGCTGCTGAAATGTTTCGTTTCAATAGCCTAGTGAATTATAATTTATAATAAGTGCCTCATTCGCGGCTATGTATGTTATTAATATTTTGGAGATTCAACTCCAACCGCAGGCAATTTAAATGCACTTTGTTTCTATTGTTCTTAAAACTTACGAGCGTGTACTGTTTCTTCTTAGGCAAGCAGCAGTAACAGCGGAATTACTCTTGTGCTTTTCTCCTTCCTATTGTAAGTCGAATCGTCCTGATTAGGTCCTCTCAGGACCCTTAATTCAAAATATTAACTGTTTCGATTTTTATTGAAAATTTCGACTTTTTTAAAAATGTCAACTTATTTTCAAAATTTTGACCTATTTTGAAAATTTTCACTTTTCGAAAATATCGACATTTGAAAATATCCACTTTTTCAAAATTTTGACTTTTTCTCGAGAGTGTTACTTTCAAAATTTTGTCTGCCGAAATTTGTATTTTTTCTCGAAACTTTAAATTAATTTTGAAAACTTTGATTTGGTTTTTGGAGGATATGACCTTTTTGAAAATTTCTGATTTTTTAATTTTGTTTTTTTTTGGACTACAGATAATTGTTGTTTTTAGAAAAGATTGCCTTTATTTAAAATTTTCTTTTTTAAAGATATCAACGTTTTCAAAACTTCGACGTGTATATGTTGTCTTTATCTCAAAATTTTGATATTTTGAAAATTTTGATTTCCTGTTTATCTGGACTTATTTGAAGAAATCTACTTTTTGTTAAATTTTGTCTTCATTGTAAATTTTGACCTTTTGACACAAGGTTTTGTGCTTTTTCAAAATTCTGAATTTTTGTAAAAAAAGCTATTTTGAAAATTTCGTCCTTTTTTCAGAATGTCCACTTTTTCTTTTTAGATCTAGATCCTGGCCAAAAGTTTGACTTTTTCTCGAAGTTTCGACTATTATGTAAATTTGACTTTGTGCTTTTACAAAATTCGGAATTTTGGTAAAAAAAGGCATTTTTGCAAATTCGATTATTTTAAATTTGTTTTCCTTTTGTTAACTTTTCAGAATTTCAACTTTTTCCTTTTGAATATTGATCTTGTTCAAAATTTTCAGTTTTTCTAGGTATTAGACTATTATGTAAAATGTAAAAAATTCGACTTTTTCTTTGAAGTTTTTGGCTTTTTTTGAAAATTTGGGTTTTTTCAAAATATTGACTTTTTAAAATTTCCTACCTTTTTTCAGAATTTTTATTGAGAATTTAACGTTTTATTGTCAAAATTTGACTTTTTTTTTTTAAATATTTCGCCTTCATTTTAATAATCAATTTGTGAAAATTTCAACCTTATTCTGTTTTCAAAATTTTTACATTTTCGGGAAATTTTTACTTTCGTGTTAAATTGGACTTTTTTGAATGAAATTTTTTTTTGAATTTTGGATTTACTGAAAATTTAGATTTTTTAAAAGTTTCGAACTTTTTCAACATTTTTACACCGAATTTCGACCTTTTTTCAAAATTTGGACTTTATTTGTAAATACGTAATTAAGATTTTATTTTAAACTTCGACCTTTTTTAAATTTTCACTTTTTATTGAAAGTTTTGGCCACTTTTTTGATTTTCTTTCGAAATCTTAATTTTTTTTCGAAATCTAATTTTTTTTCGCAATCTAATTTTTTTTTAATTTCAATTCTTCTAAAAAATTTCGAACTTTTCCCAACATTTCGAATGTTGTGGAAATTTAACTTTTTTTTTGAATATTTCGCCTTTATTTTAATTACCAAATTTTGCACATTTCGACCTTGTTTTATTTTCAACATTTTGACATTTTAGGGAGCTTTTGACTCGTGTTAATTTCGACCTTTTTGAATGAAAAGTTTATTTTTTGTTTTTTTTTCATTCTGGATTTACTAAAAATTTAGATTTTTTTGAAAATTTTGAACTTTTTCAACATTTTTACACCAAATTTCTACCTTTTTTTAAAATTTGGGCTTTCTTTGTAAAACATTATTCTGATTTTTTAAACTTCAACTTCTTTTTAAATTCTCACTTTTTGGGAAAATTTCGATCTTGTTTTGTTTTCAAAATTTTGACATTTTCGGGAATGAGTCGTGTTAATTTCGACCTTTTCGAATAAAAAGTTTAATTTTTTTACATTTTGGATTTACTAAAAATTTAGATTTTTTGAAAATTTTGAACTTTTTCAACATTTTTGCACCAAATTTAGACCTTTTTTCAAAATTTGGGCTTTCTTTCCAAAACATCATTCTGGTTTTTTTAAACTACAACTTTTTTTTCAACTCACTTTTTTTGAAAATTTCGACCTTGTTTTGTTTTCAAAATTTTGACCTTTTCGAGAACTTTTGACTGGTATTAATTTCGACCTTTTTGAATGAAAAGTTTAATTTTTTTTCATTTCGAATTTACTAAAAATTTAGATTTTTTGAAAATTTTGAACTTTTTCAACATTTTTACACCAAATTTAGACCTTTTTTCAAAATTTGGGCTGTTTTTCTAAAACATTACTCTGATTTTTTAAACTTCAACTTTTTTTAAATTCTCACTTTTTTTGAAAATTTCGACCTTGTTTTGTTTTCAAAATTTTGACGTTTTCGGGAACTTTTGACTCGTGTTAATTTCGACCTTTTCGAATGAAAAGTTTATTTTTTTTTCATTCTGGATTTACTAAAAATTTAGATTTTTTTGAAAATTTTGAACTTTTTTAACATTTTTACACCAAATTTCGACCTTTTTTAAAATTTGGGCTTTCTTTCTAAAACATTATTCTGATTTTTTTAAACTTCAACTTTTTTAAATTCTCACTTTTTTTGAAAATTTTGGCCTTGGTTCAAACTTTTTTAATTTTCTTTCGAAATTTTAATTTTTTTTGAAAATATCAATTTTCAAAAGTTTCGACCTTTTCGCAAAATTTTGACGGTTGTGTAAATTTGACTTTTTTTTTAATATTTCGCCCTTATTTTAATTACCACTATTTTGAAATTTTCGACTTTTTTTAAACATTTGTACACTTTCAGGAAATTTTGTCTTTTGTCTTATTTTGGGCTTTTTTAAATAAAAATTTTAATTTTTTGTTCATTTTGGATTAATTGAAATTTTTTTGTACATTTCAGTCTTCTACAATCGCCACCTACTCAAAGTGTTAACCTTTTTTTTAGAATTTCGACCCTTTTCCAAAATGTTAACTTTTTTGCAATTTAGATTGTTTTTTTTTTGAAAACTTGGACTTTTTGCAAAATCTAAACTGTCTTATGAAAATTTCGAAATTTGTCCTAATTTTTGACTTTTTCTCGAAGTTTTGAGTTTATGTGAAAATTTCGACTTCTTTTTAAAAAATTTCGACTTCTCATAATTTTCGACTTTTTTTTAAATATTTCGTTTTTTCTTGAAGTTTTGACTTTTATGTTATTTTGACTTTTAATATTATGAGGTATATTACCTTTGGTGGAAGATTCCTTTTATTGAAAAACTAAATTTTTTCAGATTTTCCATTTTTTTGATAATTCCAACCTTCTGATTTTTTAATCTGAGAATTTTAAAATTCTAGATGAATTGTACCCAATGAATTCCCACTTAACTAAATTTCGATTTTAAAACTAACATTTTAAAAAGGAATATTTTTTATTTAAGTTTAAACCGACAATTTAAAAAAGTCGAAAGTTAGAAGACATTTCGTGAAAAAGAGGAGGTGTTCAACATTTTTGTAATTTACGACTAACATTAGTGTTCATCTCGCTTTCATGAACTTCCTTTTTTGAAAAATTCTTTCAAAATTTTAAAAGTGACATTTTAAAAAGGAATATTTTTCAAATTTAAACTGAAACGTTTAAAAAAGTCGAAATTTAAAAGTACTTTCGTAAAAAAGAGGAGTTCAACATTTTTTGTAATTTACGACTCACATTAGTGTTCATCGGGCTTTCATGAAACTCCTTTTTTGAAAAGTTTTTTTGAAATTGTAAAACTGACATTTTAAAAAGGAATATTTTTCAAGTTTAAACTGAAACGTTTAAAAAAGTCGAAATTTAGAAGAAATTTGGTAAAAAAGAGGAGGAGTTCAACATTTTTGTAATTTACGACTCACATTAGTGTTCATCGGGCTTTCATGAAACTCCTTTTTTGAAAAGTTTTTTTGAAATTGTAAAACTGGCATTTTAAAAAGGAATATTTTTCAAGTTTAAACTGAAACGTTTAAAAAAGTCGAAATTTGGTAAAAAAGAGGAGGAGTTCAACATTTTTCTAATTTACGGCTCACATTAGTGTTCATCGGGCTTTCATGAAACTCCTTTTTTAAAAAGTTTTTTTGAAATTGTAAAACTGACATTTTAAAAAGACATATTTTTCAAGTTTAAACTAAAACGTTTAAAAAAGTCGAAATTTAGCAGAAATTTGGTAAAAAAGAGAAGGAGTTCAACATTTTTGTAATTTACGACTCTCATTAGTGTTCATCTGGCTTTCATGAAATTTCTTTTTTGAAAAGTTCTTTCAAAATTTTAAAAGTGACATTTTAAGAAGGAATATTGTTTAAGTTTAAACTAAAACGTTTAAAAAAGTCGAAATTTAGAAGAACTTTCGTAAAAAACAGGAGGAATTCAACATTTTTGTAATTTACGACTCACATTAGTGTTCATCTCGCTTTCATGAAATTCCTTTTTTGAAAAATTCTTTCAAAATTTTAAAAGTGACATTTTAAAAAGGAATATTTTTTAAATTTAAACTGAAACGTTTAAAAAAGTCGAAATTTAGAAGTACTTTCGTAAAAAAGAGGAGTTCAACATTTTTTGTAATTTACGACTCACATTAGTGTTCATCGGGCTTTCATGAAACTCCTTTTTAAAAAGTTTTTTCGAAATTTTAAAAGTGACATTTTAAAAAGGAATATTTTTCAAGTTTAAACTGAAACGTTTAAAAAAGTCGAAATTTAGAAGAAATTTGGTAAAAAAGAGAGAAGTTCAATATTTTTGTAATTTACGACTCACATTAGTGTTCATCGGGCTTTCATGAAACTCCTTTTTTGAAAAGTTCTTTCGAAATTTTAAATGTGACATTTTAAGAAGGAATATTGTTTAAGTTTAAACTAAAACGTTTAAAAAAGTCGAAATTTAGAAGAACTTTCGTAAAAAACAGGAGGAATTCAACATTTTTGTAATTTACGACTCACATTAGTGTTCATCTCGCTTTCATGAAATTCCTTTTTTGAAAAATTCTTTTAAAATTTTAAAAGTGACATTTTAAAAAGGAATATTTTTCAAATTTAAACTGAAACGTTTAAAAAAAGTCGAAATTTAGAAGTACTTTCGTAAAAAAGAGGAGTTCAACATTTTTTTTAATTTACGACTCACATTAGTGTTCATCGGGCTTTCATGAAACTCCTTTTTTGAAAAGTTTTTTTGAAATTATAAAACTGACATTTTAAAAAGGAATATTTTTCAAGTTTAGACTGAAACGTTTAAAAAAGTCGAAATTTAGCAGAAATTTGGTAAAAAAGAGAAGGAGTTCAACATTTTTGTAATTTACGACTCACATTAGTGTTCATCGGGCTTTCATGAAACTCCTTTTTTGAAAAGTTTTTTCGAAATTTTAAGAAGGAATATTTTTCAAGTTTAAACTGAAACGTTTATGAGAGTCGAAATTTAGAAGAAATTTGGTAAAAAAGAGGAGGAGTTCAACATTTTTGTAATTGACACTCACATTAGTGTTCATCGGGCTTTCATGAGACTCCTTTTTTGAAAAGTTTTCTCAAAAAGTCCATGTTTCCTCGAGATTTCGACCTTTTATGATCGAAATTTCGATTTTTCATTCAAAGTTTTAACTTTTCTTAAAATTGCGACCTTTTTTCAAAACTTCCGGCTTTTTAAAAAACTTCAACCTTTCTCCAAAATTTCGACTTTATTTTAGAAACTTCGACTTTTTTTGAAAATTTTGACTTTTTAAAAAAAAATCCGACCTTTTTTCAAAATTTCGACTATTTTTTTTCAAAATTTCGGTTTTTTAAAAAATTTCGACATTTTTTAAACCTTTTTTCCAAATCTTCGAATTTTAGTAAATTCCATTTGTCGAAAAATTTGTTTGTAAATTAAAATTCGAAAATTCGAACATCTTTCGCATAACTTTAATCTTGTTTTACGGGAGTTGTCAATTATTGTGTGCACCCCACCCCCCTCTCATGACTGGCCTCATACAATAATTGATAGCTTTTGTAAAACAAATAAAATTATGTGAAAGATGTTTAAATTTTCAAATTTTGCTTTAAAAACCTGCTTGAAGGCCAAATTTGGGAACTCTAGCTAAAATTTCGTGTGTTATTTCAGCACATCCGATCGGGCATGAGGTCATGCTTGTCCAACATAAGTGCATTTTATAATGTATTACCCCTCCTATAATGTGTATATTGGGTTGCATTTCGTGTTCATGAAATGATATGATAAATCAGTTGCATACTTTTTTTGTTGGTGGAACGGACTGGTCTTTGGTATCTCTCTGAAGATTGTAGCTTGGCTATCGAAACGCTTAATATAGAAACCTTTGTCTGTTTTCTTAATCTTTCTTGGTTTCAGGGAACAAGATTTAGTATTTCAAGTTTCATACTCTCAACAAATAAAACAAATTTAATTGCTGTCCACAGATGTAAATCGTTATTTTGTATTTGTTTCACTTTATTAATCTGCCTTGATTTTTAAACACTAAATAAATAAACTTCTATTCTAAATATCTCTGAATTTGTTTTATGTTTCCACGAAAATCGTAATTACTTTGAGGATAAATTCATGCGCCGCCTCTGTCTTTTATAAAGACGTAGTGGATGAAGCGAAGCTATTGTTTTTATAATAACATTGAGATATTACTCTATGCGGTATAGAAAGGTGGCTACGAACATATTTCACGTAATAAGAAGCTGGGGGCGCGAAAAATTGAACATCTTGAATAATAAGATGGCCACGGAATACTGAATATTGTAGCACTCGAATATGCCGCATCGTTATTATTACTTTCTTTCACGTTCGAACGTTTTACATTTTATAAAGTCGTAAATAACGTCTTTATTTTTCCGCTTTCGAGTTAACCACACAAAGTCACAGTTGAGGGAAATTTCGGTAAATTTCAGGACGTCGATATTACCGTTCTATTGTGGACCTTTTACCCTGATGAAGAAATGTTCTTTAAATTTGAAAGTAGAATCAAGGGAGAAATAAAAATTGTTCATTTGGTCAAACTGTCAATTTTTTAAAACATGAATTTAGCCGCATTATCAAGCCGAGCAATCAGGAGCGCAGAAAAGAGAAACTTCCATGGCTCTTGGATGTTTAAGAACAATCAATCGCGTAAAAAGCTAATTTCCTTAATAATGAAACGGTCTGGAAAGTTGGAGGTAAAAACAGGTGGTGAAAAAGCCCATTAAAATGAATTAATTTTGCCAAGATATAGAGAATATTTCAACAAGTTGATCTTTAACTTAATTCGCACAAAAAAACTGAATACGTAAACGACAAAATACTTTGCCAAGCAGACGTGGGTTAATTATTTGGTTTTTAAGTAACTCAATTCATATTGCAAAATAGGATGCGAGAGAATGAGAGTAATATGCTGATTGCAAAGTTCTACTGCCAACTTAATAATTAATTTAGTCAAGTTTTTTTATCACTGATAATTCAACTTCAGTATCGAGTGGTAAGTTAATGACGATTGGAGTTTCTCTTTCTGCGCCAACCCTCATCGCAGAATTTTGTCACTAGCCAAACTCTTTGATAACTAATTAGTGATACAGGGGACTGTCTCCCTTATTTTACTATTGCTAACCCTTTTAAATCAGCCGTTCTCTTCCCAACCCTTTTCCTTTGCGACGAAAACCGTTCTAAATGAGTTTTCCTTGCGTTTCTTTATTCACCGTATATTGTTACGCCTTAATTAACATTTTAATACGTCATTAGTGAGACACTGATCAAAAATCAACTTTATTTTTTATCAAGAACATTATTTAAATCATCCTAAATCACGGTTTCATGAAGTAAATTATCGTAGATGTTATTTATTAGTTAGATGATTTAGAGATTATTTATTAATTAGATGATGATAATTATGCGAGAGTCATGCAATTAAGATAGTTTACCGGCAGCAATCGTAGCTAAAAATATTTACAACATTATGTCTACGCTGCGTACAGCAAGAGGTGAGCGCCAAAGCGCCACCAGTACTCGATTTTTATCACATACTGTACGCCTCGAATACAATAATACAAATCTTCAAGTCCCTTTGCAATAGATTTATGAGCAGACAGACACTGCTTTGGCGATAAAATTTACGCAAAGGCGCATAGAAGAAATAGTGTTGCCATTACTTCAAGATGTTTCCCTAACGTGCTCAATGAAGCATCGAAAATCGGTGGCCAAATTTGCCAAAGGCTACAAGAAAGAGTAGTGGAGTTGCATCGCATATGGGAAAAATATAGGCAACGAAGCTTTCGCCACTAGATGGCTACTATATTCAAGATGTTTCCTTAACATACGAATCGAAGCATCGAGATTCCGTGAGATGTACATCTTTAGATTGCAATTACGTAAAAACGAGACCACCAGGAACTCTCATATTTTACTATTTCTTTGGCAATATTATTCTACATAACATATTACTTTTTTCTCAAAATCTACCAAAAAGTTTGGTTGCAAAAAATTAAAATCTCTTCGAAAGTATTCTTCGCCTATGTTACTGTTTAAAATTATACGTTTGATATTAAATATCTCGGCACCGATACGGGTCTTTTATGCAAGCAAAACATTGTCAGTAACATCTGACAGAAATTTGAAGAAAATCTACAATAAAGTAATTGACCGGTGATTTACCTTAAATCTGATTCTTGACCACCAAGCGCAATACTGTAGCTTGAGCACGAAATGCGATAAATCACAGTAAATGCCGCATTTCTATGTAATGCAGACGATTGTTTAAAAATACCACTTTTCAAATGTTAGTTATTAATTATTCAACAGTAAATTATATAAGTAAATAGGCGTTAAACCACAGCAACACAGTACAACATTATCGAGACTTCTGTTAGGCATTCTAATATAAACATTTAACTGGATAAACATAATACTTACGAGGTAAAATGCATATATGCATTATGGACGAGCTTGAACCACAACGCATGCAATGCTTTGGAGATCAATTTTGCATAAAATTATTTTGTGTAAATCTAATCTTGGAATTATTTAACGGAACATCGATAATGTTTTTTTTTTCTCATATAATGTTTCCAGCTCATTTCTTTATTTCTTGGAAGTAATACTTTCTTGAAATGCATTACGAAAATGAAATCGCTTCATCCACTCACCTAACACAACGAAAGAAGAAAGCAATTACAGAAAAAGTAATTAGAAGAAAAAATTTGCAAGCGAAATTTTTTTGATATTTAGGTTGTAATTTTAATAAAAGTTTAAACCTGAAAGTTCCAGAACAATATGATATCGAGTGTATTTCCTAAATTTTCATTTTTCTCCGTGCATACCCCAGAATTATACAGATTAAAAGTTCGAGTAAAAAGTCGAAATTTCTTCTCGAAAGTTTGGGTGTTTTTTCGATATTTCCTTTCTAACTTCCAGTTCCTCATTATTACGATACTATCATTTAAAAAAGTCAAAATTTGGAAAAAAAGGTCGAAATTTTCAAAATTAGAAATTTTAGAAAAAGGTAGAGATTTTGGAAAATTTAGAAATTTTGAACAAAGTCCAAGTTCTCAGATATCTCAAAACTTTGAGAAAGATAGAGAATTTTTTATGGTAAAAGGACCAAATGGGTAGAAATTCTAAAAAAATATACAATAACTTTGTAGAAAGTTCGAAATTTTTTTAAATGAAATTGATTTTCTTAAATAAAAGTCAAATTCAGGTATATGTCAAAGTTTCTAAAGAAAATTCGAAATTTTTTAATAAAAAATCAGAAACTTTCCAAAAAATCAAAAACCCGAAATTTAGAAAAAACTGCAAATTTTTTTAAAATTTAAATTACAAAAAATTGAAAATTTGACTTCAAATAAAGATTTTGAAAAGTCGAAATTTTTTCCCAGAATTATACAGATTAAATCCAAAAGTTCGAAAAAAAAGTCGAAATTTCGAACTTTTTTCTTGAAAGTTTGGCTGCTTTTTCGATATTTCGTTTCTAACTTTCAGTTCCTCATTATGACGATACTATTATTTAAAAAAGTCAAAATTTGGAAAAAAGGTCGAAATTTTCAAAATAGAAATTTTGGAAAAAGGTAGACATCTTGGAAAAAGTTAGAAATTTTTAACAAAGTCCAAGTTCTCAAAAATCTCAAAACTTTGAGAAAGATAGAGAAATTTTTATGGTAAAAGGACCAAGTTTTCAAAAATGGGTGGAAATTCTGAAAAAATATACAATAACTTTTTAGAAAGTTCGAAATTTTCAAAAATGAAGTTAATTTTCTCAAATAAAAGTCAAATTTAGGTAAATGTCAAATTTCGAGAGAAAATTCGAAATTGTTTAATAAAAAATTAGAAACTTTCCAGAAAATCAAAAACGCGAAATTTCCAAATAACAGCAAATTTTAAAAAAAGTTAAATTACAAAAAATCGAAAATTCCACTTCAAATAAAGATTTTGAAAAGTCGAAATTTTCCCCCAGAATCATACATATTAAATCCAATAGTTCGAAAAAAAGTCGAAATTTCGAACCTTTTTGTCGAAGGTTTGGCTGCTTTTTCGATATTTCGTTCTTAACTTTCAATTCTCCATTATTGCGATACTATTATCAATCAAAAAAGACAAAATTTGGAAAAAAGGTTGAAATTTTCAAAATAATTAGAAATTTTGGAAAAAGGTAGACATCTTGGAAAAAGTTAGAAATTTTGAACAAAGTCCAAGTTCTCAAAAAACTCAAAACTTTGAGAAAGAAAGAGAAATAATTTTTATGGTACAAAGGTCCAAGTTTTCAAAAATAGATGGAAATTCTGAAAACATATACAATAACCTTCTAGAAAGTTCGAAGTTTTCAAAAATGAAGTTGAATTTCTCAAATAAAAGTCAAATTTAGGTAAATGTTAAAGTTTTGAGAGAAAAATTGAAATTTTTTAATAAAAAATTAGAAACTACCAAAAAATCAAAAACTCGAAATTTTCAAAAAACTGCAAATTTTAAAATAGTTAAATTGCAAAAAATCGAAAACTCGACTTTGAAAAGTCGAAATTTTTCCCCAGAATTTTGCAGATTAAATCCAAAAGTTCGAAAAAAAGTCTAAATTTCGAACTTTTTTCTCGAAAGTTTGGCTGCTTTTTCGATATTTCGTTTTTAACTTTCAATTCCCCATTATTACGAGACTATTATCAATCAAAAAGAGGCAAAATTTGGAAAAAAGTTCCAAATTTTAAAATAATTAGAAGTTTTGGAAAAAGGTAGAAATTGAAGTCCAAGTTTTTAAAAATTTCAAAACTTTGAGAAAGAAAGAGAAATGTTTATGGTAAAAGATCCAAGTTTTCAAAAATAGACGGAAATTCTGAAAAAATACACAATAACTTTTTAGAAAGTTCGAAATTTCCAAAAATGAAGTTGATTTTCTCAAATAAAAGTCAAATTTACATAAACACCGAAGTTTCTCTGAGAAAATTCGACATTTTTTAATAAAAAATTAGAAACTGTCCTAAAAATCAAACACTCGAAGTTTCCAGAAATTGCAAATTTTTTAAAAAGTTAAATTTACAAAAACTTGTAAATTCGAGTTCGAATAAAGATTTTGAAAAGTCGAAATTTTTTCCCAAAATTATACAGATTAAATCCAAAAATTCGAAACAAAAAATCGAAATTTCAAAATTTTGTCTCGAAGATTTGGCTGCTTTTTCGATATTTTGTTTTTAACTTCCAGTTCCTCATTATTACGATACTATCATTTAAAAAAGTCAAAATTTGGAAAAAAGGTCGAAATTTTTAAAATTAGAAATGTTGGAAAAAGGTAGATATTTTGGAAAATTTACAAATTTTGAACAAAGTCCAAGTTCTCAAAAATTCCAAAACTTTAAGAAAGAAAGGGAAATTTTTATGGTAACAGGAACAAGTTTACAAAAATGAGTGGAAGTTTTGAAAAAATATACAATAACTTTTTAGAGAGTTCGAAATTTTCAAAAATGAAGTTGATTTTCTCAAATAAAAGACAAATTTATGAAGGGGTCAAAGTTTCGAGAGTAAATTTGAAATTTTTTAATAAAAAATTTGAAACATTCCAAAAAATCAAGCACTCGAAATTTCCAGAAAATTGCAAAGTTTTTAAAAGGTTAAATTTACAAAAATTTCAAAATTCGAGTTCAAATAAAGATTTTGAAAAGTCGAAATTTTCCTCCAGGTTCATACAGATTAAATCCAAAAGTTCGAAAGAAAGAGTCGAAATTTCGATCTTTTTTCTCAAAAGTTTGGCTGCTTTTTCGGTTTTTCGTTTTTAACTTCCAGTTCCTCATTATTACGATACTATTATCAATCAAAAAAAGCAAAATTTGAAAAAAAAAGGTAGAAATTTTCAAAATAATTAGAAATTTTGGAAAAAGATAGACATTTTGAACAAAGTCCAAGTTCTCAAAAATCTCAAAACTTTGAGAAAGAAAGATTATAGTAAAAGGTCCAATTTTCAAAAATGGATAAAAATTCTAAAAAATATGTAATAACTTTTTAGAAAGTTCGAAATTTTAAAAAATGAAGTTAATTTTTGCAAATAAAAGTCAAATTAGGTAAATGTCTAAGTTTCGAGAGAAAATTCGAAATTTTTTAATAAAAAATTAGAAACTATCCAAAAAATCAAAAACTCGAAATTTTCAAAAAATAGTAAATTTTTTAAAAAGTTAAATTACAAAAAGTCGAAATTTTCCCCCATAATTATACAGATTAAATCCAAAAGTTCGAAAAAAAAGTCGAACATTTCGAACTTTTTTCTCAAAATTTACCTGCAAATTTTTTAAAAAGGTAAATTTACAAAAATTCGAAAATTTGAGTTCGAATAAAGATTTTGAAAAGTGGAAATTTTCTCCTAGAATTATACAGATTAAACGCGTTTCGATAGCCAAGCTATCATCTTCAAAGAGATACGCGTTAGAGCAACCTCTGTGGGGTTTTTTAATCTTTTTTTGGTTTCAGGGGACAAGATTTGTATTTTAATTTTTTAAAATAACCAAAAACCAGTCCGTTCCACCAAAAACTCTAAGTTTAAGTTAGAAAGTTTGAAAAAAAAAAACGTCGAAAGCCTGAAAGAGACAAATTATAATGTTACATCTCAGATATGTAAACAATCGTTTGGTTAATAGTTTTATTGTTCAATTGTTGAATAAATATCGCAAATGCCACATGCAAGTGTGTGACACAAACTATCAAATTAAACCCAGAAGTTGATTAGTTTTATTTTAAGAAAATATTGAATTTGATACATCAGAGTAATCACGTATGTGACGTCCAGATAAAAACAAATTCTTACGTTACATGATATTGTTTTGAAATAGTTGCAAAACGAATTACTCGGAAAAATAATTATCAGGTTGACAATGTAAGCTAAAATGATGGGAAAAACGTTAGAAGGAACGGCATCGAATGAATTAAAGATGTTACATGAATTTCGATCAAACAAGTTGCATTACATGCGGGGCGAGCGCGTTTATTTCATGTATCGATTGTATCTGATGAGATGTAAACGATTGGATCGAGTCGAATTTGACAAGTGATACCGCAAACAATCGACGAACGCAACGGCCCAAAAACACCTGCTTCTGTCGTTCACCAACGATCATATCTCTGTATGTGTTCTGTTCCATCAATAAAACGTCCAGAAAACCCGTTGATTGATTCAGTGGCGGCTGATATCATCGCCATGCTTTTGCTCTTTAGCAAACCCCAGGATAGGGGTTATCATTATTTAAAAAAAAATGACATGTAAGAATTTATGGTTATGTAAAAATACTAAGACTCAACAAATATTTAAGACTAGCGCAAACTCGTTTGTGTAGTTTTTAAATGTCGGAGGATTTTTTCAGTTGTTGTGAAAATTTTTAAATTTATAGGTGAGGCAGTCACGTAAAACAATCACTTCAGTTAAAAGCCATTGTGAAAATTCCGCAGTACACACAATCACTTCAGAAAAAATCGAAATCAAGCACTATATAAAAATCTATTAATAATATTCATTCGTTCATCTACCAACAGCTAAGTAAGCGTCTGGGGCTCATTTCTAGAGCTTGGACATGATTGATAAACGAAGACATGAGGTTCGTTTTCAACTTGAGTTTGTCCTTCCAAAAATTTTTTGTGCCATTCATACACTCCAGTTTTTTTCAAGCAAGTATCCCTAAACTGTGCTTCTAGTTTACGAAGGATTTTGGCTGGCTTTACACCTTCAACGTCAAGAAATTTATTTATTATTATTTATATAATTTAGTAATAATGCGCTGCGCAACGTGAGGATGAACCTCGTTCCCACTCATTGTATTTACAACAACATGATAGAAATTCCGCTTCAGTATTTGATTTACCCTCGTAGATAAGAATTTTCATACGCACTGTTAATAATTTTCAAATAAATTTTTTTTGGAATTACACACAATTGGTACTTCTTGATTAGTTCTGATTTATTTGACACACCTGTATAATTTTCATCACGTAGTAATAAATTTGGGTCCGAAAGCTCGGCATTCGAAGTTGACAAACTTATTTTATTTTACCTCCGTCTTATTATTTTGGTCCCCTTTCGTTTTCGGCGAGGATGATTTCCTGTAACCAATGAACGGTCATAAAAGTCTAAACAAGGGGCGCTTTAAATTTTAAAATACTGATTAGATTTTTCCATTTCCCCGTCGTATATAAGAATCATTATTACTCCGTATCAGCCGCTCCGTTCTGATATCATAAAACAGTGTCTGAGTTTGAATTAAAAATCAAAATATATTGCCTTGCATATATCCCTTACCGTTTTAATAAGCTTCGACCCAGTGGCGTATCATCTCGCGAAATACTCGAATCTAAGAGATCAATATACTGTGGATGGATTTCGTATTCGTTGGGGGGTGGGGGGAAATGATTTTGTTGTTTTTTTTTTGGTTTGATAATCCGTCAAGTGCGAAGCAACTAGTTTTCTTCAAAATTTTTGTTTCAACTCCCATTTTTATGAACTTAAACGACTTTCAATCCAGAATAAAATTAATTTTAATTTTAGCTTAGAAAAAATTATTAAAGTATTCTTTATTGTTTGTTTTATAGATTTATTGTTATTTTCATAGATTGCAAGTTTTGATCGGGGTTTGGCGACAAAATTAGAACTTTCAACATTTTGTAGAAGCGTCAAATTTTTCCCAAATTTTGGATATTTTTTATTTCAAATTTATTATTTATTTATTGATATTATTTATTTATTGTATTATTTATTTTGAAATTAAAGTTTTTTTTAAATAATAAAGAGATGAAAACTAAAATTTCGATGAAAAAATCTTAAAATGTTGTCGAACTGTCAAACTGAAGTCGAAATATCGACTTTTTCCAATAATTCCCCCTTTTTTTTTCAGAATATTCGCGATTTTATTCCCAACATTTTAAGTTTAAGCTAAAATTTTGATTTATTTTTAATACTGACTGTAATTTTGAAGAAACTGAAAATTTTAAAACTGAAAATTTTAAAATGAAAACGAAAATATCTCTAAGAAGTAAAATTTCTGGAAAAATATCACAAAATTTCGCCTTTTTTTTAGAATTTTCTAGCAGACTCGCCGGGAGTATTTCCGGGCCGTGGGGAGTATTTATGACGTCTGGACCCTTCACATTCTGTGAATTAGATATACTGAGGAATAAATAGTTGTTTTATTTCCCAATTGTTCGAGCACGGCCCCTACAGACCTGTTTTTTTAAACTTTCACTTTTTAAAATATTAATTTTTTACAGGTTTTCCGTTTGTTAAAGTTTTGAATTTTTCTTCAAACTGTCAAGTTTTTTGAAATGTTAAAATATTTTCACGATTTTATTTCAGAATTAAGACTTATTTTTCAAAATTTCTACTCTTCAAAATTTCGATGTTTTTTGAAACTTTTATTTTGTAAAATTTTTATTTCTTTAAATTTTTTGTCATTTCTTAAAGTTTTTGAATTTTTGGAGAATATTGACTTTTTTGAAAATTCGGATTTTTTCAAAATTTGAACTTCTTTAAATTTCGAATGCTTTTTTAAAATTTTTATTTTTTTAAATTTTAATTTTTTTTAAAGGTTTTGCCTATTTTAAAGTTTTGAATTTTTTTATCAAAATGTCGAGTTTTTTGAAAAGTAGAAATATTGTCACGATTTTATTTCAGAATTAGAACTTGTTCTTTACAATTTGGGCTTTTTTCAAAATTTAAATATTTTTTGAAACTTTTATTTTTTAAAAGTTTTATTTCTTCAAAGGTTTTGCCGCTTCTTAAAGTTTTTGAATTTTTGGAGAATTTCGACTCTTTTGAAAATTGGATTTTGGGGATTTGGATTTTTTCAAAATTTGAACTTTTTTTTTTAATTTCAAAGTTTTGTAAAATTTTCAGTTTTTAAAATTTTGATTTTTTTTAAGGTTTTGCCGTTTTTTAAATGTTTCGCTTTTTTCTTCAAAATGTCAAGTTTTTGAGAGATTGATATATTTTCACGACTTATTTCAGAATTAGAACTTCTTTTTCAAAATTTCGACTTTTTTCAAAATTTAGATGTTTTTTGAAACTTTTATTTTTTAAAAGTTTTATTTTTTTAAAGGTTTTGCCTGTTCTTACAGTTTTTGAATTTTTTAAGAATTTTGACTCTTTTGAAAATTGGATTTTGGAGATTTTAAGATTTGGATTTTTATTTAATTTGAACTTTTTTTTTAAATTTCGAAGTTTTCTAAAATTTTCACTTTTTAAAATTTTAATTTTTTTCACAGGTTTTGCCGTTCCTTAAATGTTTTGCTTTTTTCTTCATAATGTCAAGTTTTTGAGAGATTGATATATTTTCACGATTTTATTTTAGAATTAAGACTTGTTTTTCAAAATTGGACTTTTTACAAAATATCGACATTTATTGAAACTTTTATTTTGTAAAAGAAGAATTTTGACTTTTTTGAAAATTTGTTTTTTTTTTCAAAATTTGGACTTTTTCAAAATTTTGACTTTTTTTTAAATTTTGATGTTTTCTGAAACTTTCACTTTTTAAAATTTCAGTTTTTTTACGGGTTTTGCCGTTTTTTAAAGTGTTTGAATTTATGGAGAATGTTAAATTTTTTTCCAAATATTTCTTTAAAAATTTTGAATTTCTTAAATTTTAATTTTTATGGAAATGTTGACACTTCAAAATTTCGACTTTTTTCAAAGTTTTCGAAATTTATTTAAAATTTGAACGTTTTTTTTTGAACATTTAGGCTTTTTAGAATTTCGCTTTTTCAAAAAATTTGGAATTTTTTAAACATGTCCCCTCATTTTTCAAATTTTAGAATAAAAGTTTTAGATATTTTTCACTTTCAATATTTTTCAAAATTTCAACTATTTAAGGTTATCACTTTTTTTTCGAAAAATTTGACCTTTTTAATGGTCAGTTTTAATTTAAATATATTTTTTTTAATGTTGAAGGGGCACCAACATAAGTATTTTTAAGCTTCAGGGAGCGCAGAGTAAAAAAGTTTGCAAACTCCTGTTTTATAGTATAGAGATTGAACAAATAAAGAGAAACAGTTTAAACTCTAAAATATGATTATTCCTTTATGATAGTACATGAACTAGTTACTTCTTCTTTTCTTCTTTTTCTTCTTCTTATTATTCTTCTTATTCTTTCTTCTTCGTCTTATCTTTCCTTCTTTTCTTCTCCTTCTTTTTCCTTTCTTCTTTTCTTCTATTTTCTCTTTTTGTATCTTCTCTTCTTCTTTTCTTTTGTTATTTTCTTCTCTTCTTCTATTCCCCTTTTCTTCTTTTTCTTTTTCTTCTTTTTGCTGTACTTCTCTTTTTATTCTTTTTCTTCTTTTTGCTGTTCTTCTCTTTTTATTCTTTTTCTTCTTCTTCTTCTTCAAACTTTGATACTTTGTCTCAAATCTTTAATTTTAGTTTCGGAACTTCGATTTACTCAAAATTTCGAAAAAAATATCTTTAATGCGAATTGAAACTTGACATTTCTATCTGTCTTGCGAAATTTTGAAAATCCTACTTTGCTTTGTCATTTACACTTTTTTCTCTAATTATCGATTAAAATTTCGAAATATCTACTTTAATGTCGAATCGTTAGCTTTAAGTGTGAAGAAAAAAGTTGAAAGTTTGCCTTCATTATTTTGATTTCTTTTTAGGTATTTCAAGTATTTCTTTTTCTTCTTCTTCTTCTTCTTCTTCTTCTTCTTCTTCTTCTTCTTCTTCTTCTTCTTCTTCTTCTGCTGCTGCTTCTTCTTCTTCGTCTTTCTCTTTTTTCTTTTGCTTCTTCTTCTGCTTTTTCTTTTCTCCTTTTTCTTTTATTTCCCCTTTTTATTTCTTTTCTTCTTCTCTTTTTCTCTTCTTTTTTTCTTCTTCTCTTCTTCTGTTCTTCTCTTCCTCTTTTCTTCTTTATCTTTTTCTCATGTTTACTCTTTTTCTTTTCTTTTATTCTTCTCTTCTTCTATTTCTTCTTCTTATTCTACTAATTTTTCTTTTCTTTCTTTTCTTTTATTTCCTCTTTTTGTTCCTTCTCTTCTTCTCTTCTCTTTTTCTCTTTTCCTCTTCTTCTCTTTTTTATTCTTCTCTTCTTCTGTTCTTCTCTTCTTCTCTTCCTCTTTTCTTCTTTATCTTTTTCTTTTTTTACTCTTTTTCTTTTCTTTTATTCTTCTCTTCTTCTATTTCTTCTTTTTATTTTTACTCTTCCACCTCTTTTTCTCTTCTTTTTCTTCTTCTCTTCTTTTTCTTCTTCAAACTTTGACCATTTTTTTCAAATTTTTGACTTTAGTTTCTGAACTTGGAATTAAATCTTGACATTTCTTTCTCTCGAAATTTTGAAAATTCTACTTTTCTTTGTCATTTAGACTTTTTTCGCGAATTATCGATTAAAATTTCGAAATGTCTTTCTTTACTCTCGAATCTTCAACTTTATAAGTAAAGAGAAAAGTCGAAAGTTCGCCTTCAAAATTTTGATTCCTTTTCGGGTATTTCAAGTATTTTGACTTCTTATTCGTTTTCTTCTTCTTCTTCTTCCTCTTCTTCTTCTTCTTCTTCTTCTTCTTCTTCTTCTTCTTCTTCTTAAAATTTCGATCTTTTTTTTCAAATTTTCGTGTTTAGTTTCGGAACTTCGATTTACTCAAAATTTCAAGGAAAAAGTCTTAAAATTCAAAATTAAACTCGAAATTTCTGGTTTCCTTTGTCATTTAAATTTTTTTCTAGAATTATCGATTAAAATTTCGAAATGTCAACTTGACTATCGAATCTTTAACTTAAAGTGTGAAGAGGAAAGTCGAAAGTTCGCCTTCAAAATTTTGAATTCTTTTTGTAAGTATTGCGACTTCTTCTTCTTCTTCTTCCTCTTCTTCTTCTTTATCTTCTTCTTCTCCTCTTTCTCATCCTCCTTCTTCTTTTTAAAATTTGGACCTTTTTTTTTCTTCAAATTTTTGACTTTAGTTTCGAAACTTCGATTTACTCAAGAAAATTCGAATTTAACCTCGTAATTTCTACATCCAAAAAAATTGCAATTCTTACAAACATTTTGACTTTCAAAATATTTTTTTTTCCAATTAAGACGTCGCCGTTTTACGCAGTTGGGGCGTAATTTTCATATTTATCGAATTTAAATTTAGCACACGAAAGCGAAATAAATGGGGATCTTCTTAATTGCTCCATATCCCGGATTGTTTATCAGACAAATTACGTATCCTTTCAAAGCCGAGCAAAATATGCGCACACAAATCTAATTATTGAAATTGATCGGTTCCTGTTTTCGTTATAACGAAGGAAGGTGTCCCGTTGATAAATTTGTCAATATGATGGGTTGATAAGGGATCGGCGGGGCGAAAGGGAATCTTAGGGGGCGTGGAGAAATTGACTCACTTAGTTAATTAGAAGATGTAATTACTAATAAAGCTATCGGTTTCTTTAAGCGGATTGCCTTCAAAAACTTTTTACTAATTAAACAGTGAGATGGATACACTTTGCTTTTAAAAATCGACGTAAAGTTCCGACGTATTTATTTCCTCTTCACTTTTTCCCATTAAAAAGGATTTAATACAAACCGCGTTAGCCCCGAGCCCTAAGCCTAAAGGCACAGCCTAATTCTCATAAAAACCCAATAAATATATCGAGGAGTTTTTTAATCTGATTTAAATTTTGCCAAAACCTAAAACTAGTCAGCTTGTTTTAATGACGAGTTTTTAAGACGAAAATGTTCCAAAGGTCTTTTGTCGTTATTTATATTTTGAACTATTTGGCTCATTAGATATCAGGGGCGAATTGTAAAGAATTTTTAAATTTCATAGTCGTTTGGCAAATAAATTGTTTTAAAAAAATTGTGCAGTCTTGGAGAAGACTGCCGACAGAAGTAAATTAAAATTATCATCAGCATCTTGTTTTACAAACCACTATGTTGTAATGCACACTGATTCTACAATTAAAATAATAATCAACATTGATGCCTTTTGTTTACCTTGCTTAGATTGAGATTGATTGGCACTGGTGATTAGGTTTGTTTATATTTGCTTCAGTAATGCATGTTTCTTTTCCATATACATATCTTTTCCCATTTTTATCACAACTTCATGATACTTAATAGTTATTCATCTTTGTTGATATTAATTACTGATAGCTTCCGCAAATGTCACTACACAGAAGTGACAACGTCAATTAGTTGATCAACATTTCGAATATAAATATAAAAATTCTCAAAATAACCATCTCAGCCAAAAAATTTTTGTCTAAGCCTAAATTTCTTTTGAAAATATTTTGTGTAAAAAACTACTAGAATAATATTCAGAAGTCTCAGTTCAATATCTGGTATAAAATAATTACAACTTGACATCTCTCTAAATGTACGATTTCATCCATAAATATCAGTTAAGCCCCAAAGTAATGGAAACGACACTTTAGGCACTACAAAAAACCGAAGAGCGTTCGCGGGCGAAGGGTGGACTCTTTATCAAAATCTCGAGTAATTTTCGAAGCGTGTCAAATAATCAGTCGGAATTTATATTGAAATATTCCGGTATTACTTCATTAATTGCAACTTGAGATAGTTTATTATTAGATTTTCAACTCTGCCGTTTTCTCGACGTAATCAAATTAAAGATAATTTGAAATCAGACGTCACTTCTTCCAATACCTTAGATTTGCATTAATTTGTTCTACATCATTAACAATTCCTTCCCATTCGAGTTTCTCTCTCTTCTCATGCTCTCTCGACCGGAAACGAATTAGAAAAAAAATCACTTTTTACGTATTGTTTTGTTTCAGACCGTTGCGAAATTTATGCAAATATACGAGAGGAAGTTGTTAAATTTATTGACGAATTCAGAACATTAGACCATCCGTTTAAAAGCCCATTCGTGTCTTATTTTATGTTAATGCGAACAAGGAGAATAACATAAGTAGGTTCAATGATTCTTTTAGTTTTATCTTCTATCATCGATCGTAATTCCTAACTGACTTTGTCAATAACAAGACTTTAGAAATGGTTTCAATAAGCAGGTCTTCGTTGGTGGCATCTCATCTGAAACTGGGGTACCTCAGGGATCTATTCTGTCTCCTGCTTTGTTTTGATTACACATAAACCATATTGAGATATGGACTCTGGTATAAGCTAAGGCTTCAGTTTCCAGTCCGATATATAGCTACATAGACGATAGTATAATGTCATCTTGTTTCTTCAACAAACCTTTGTTGCTTCAGATAGGGGTTGGCCAACTAGCAGATACAGACGACTAATTATGATCTCGAGATCATTCTGGAATAGGGAAAGCAAAAATCTGTTTAATCTCAATGCCTTCAAAAATTCAAGACATTGTTTTATCTGAGAAATGATGCATTTAACATTCTTATGGATGGTGGAATCCTTTCTATGACATCTAACTTGTCTACTGCTTGGAGTAAATGCAAGCACCAACTCAGTGGCAAATTAAATGTTGACAGCGTCCTAGTACAACGCGCCTTACCAAAATGTTGACAGTCTGAATTTTGACTGAATACACAAAACGTTTTTCTTCAAAAGAAGAATTCTTTTTAAGTCTTCGATCCTCTGGTATAGTCCAAGAGATGATGTACAATTTAGCAAATTGTGTATAACTATGAAGATAGAGTTATAAAGGAAAAAGAAAATGCTACTGATGAAATTGCGATTTTCATTAAAATTTTGATTACCAAATTTTTTAAGATGGATCGATTTTGCCTGAATACATAAGAATATGACGGCGACATGCTGTTTGATTTCAAATGAAACTTACTAATGATTGGTTTCTAAAGTAATCTAACATGACCAATAGATAAGGTACAGTTTTGAAGAATGTATCGCATGAAGGTAAAATGATGGTGGAAAAAGAAAATGTTACTGATGTCCTGTTTTTCATTGAAATTTTGACCACCAAATGATAATTAAGATGGAATTTATTGCACAAATACGTTATTTTATGAAGGCCATAAACTACTCAATTCCAGATGAGACTTCTGACTAGTTTCAAATTCATTTGATAAGGTACAACTTGGAAAAGCGTCTCATATGAAGGCAAAATTATAGTGAAAAAACAAAATATTACTGATGAACTTTCGTTTTTCATTGAAATTTTGACCACCAAATGGTTATTGAGATGGATGGATTGTGTCCAAAAGTACATATTAGAAAAATGTATCACATGAAGACAAAATTGTATTGGAAGAAGAAGCCATTCCTGATGAAATTTCGTTTTTTGTTGAAATTTTGACCACCAAATGATTAATAAGGTCAATGGATTGTCTCCTAAGGTACTGCTTAGAAAAATGTATCACATGAAAACAAAATTGTATTGGAAAAAGAAGCCATCCCTGATGAAATTTCGATTTCTGTTGAAATTTTGACCACCAAATGATTAATAAGGTCAATGGATTGTGTCCTAAGGTATTGCTTAGAAAAATGTATCACATGAAGGCAAAATTGTATTGGAAAAAGAAGCCATTACTGATGAACTTTTGTTTTTCATTGAAATTTTGACCACCAAATGATAATTAAGATGGATTTATTGCACAAATACTGAAGATTATGAATGCCATGAACTACTCAATTCCAGATGAGACTTCTGACTAATTTCAAGAGTTTCTAGTATAATCATTTGATAAGGTACAGCTTGAAAAAGCGCTCCATATGAAGGCAAAATTATAGTGGAAAAACAAAATATTACTGATGAACTTTCGTTTTTCATTGAAAATTTTGACCACCAAATGGTTATTAGGATGGATGGATTGTGTCCAAAAGTACATATTAGAAAAATGTTTCACATGAAGACAAAATTGTATTGGAAAAAGAAGCCATTCCTGATGGACTTTTGTTTTTCATTGAAATTTTGACCACCAAATGATAATTAAGATGGATTTATTGCACAAATACGTAATTTTATGAAGGCCATAAACTACTCAATCCCAGATGAGACTTCCGACTAGCTTCTAATTCATTTGGTAAGGTAATACTTGGAAAAGCGTTCCATATGAAGGCAAAATTATAGTGGAAAAACAAAATATTACTGATGAACTTTCGTTTTTCATTGAAATTTTGACCACCAAATGGTTATTGAGATGGATGGATTGTGCCCAAAAGTACATATTAGAAAAATGTATCACATGAAGACAAAATTGTATTGGAAGAAGAAGCCATTCCTGATGAAATTTCGTTTTTTGTTGAAATGTTGACCACCAAATGATTAATAAGGTCAATGGATTGGGTCCTAAGGTACTGCTTAGAAAAATGTATCACATGAAGACAAAATTGTATTGGAAAAAGAAGCCATCCCTGATGAAATTTCGTTTTTTGTTGAAATTTTGACCACCAAATGATTAATAAGGTCAATGGATTGTGTCCTAAGGTACTGCTTAGAAAAATGTATCATATGAAGACAAAATTGTATTGGAAAAAGAAGCCATTCCTGATGAACTTTTGTTTTTCATTGAAATTTTGACCACCAAATGATAATTAAGATGGATTTATTGCACAAATACGTAAGATTATGAAGGCCATGAACTACTCAATTCCAGATGAGGCTTCTGACTAGTCTCAAGTGTTTCTAGTTTAACCATTTGATAAGGTACAGCTTGGAAAAGCGTTCCCGATGAAGGCAAAATTATAGTCGAAAAACAAAATATTCCTGATGAACTTTCGTTTTTCATTGAAATTTTGATCACTAAAAGGTTAGTAAGATGGATGGATTGTATCCAAAGGTACATATTAGAAAATGCATCACATGAAGACAAAATTGTATTGGAAAAAGAAGCCATTCCTGATGAACTTTCATTTTTCATTGAAATTTTGACCACCAAATGATTAATAAGGTAAATGAATTGTTTCCGAAAGTACTGCTTAGAAAAATGTATCACATGAAGACAAAATTGTATTGGAAAAAGAAGCCATTCCTGATGAACTTTCGTTTTTCATTGAAATTTTGACCACCAAATGATTAATAAGGTAAATGAATTGTGTCCGAAAGTACTGCTTAGAAAAATGTATCACATGAAGACAAAATTGTATTGGAAAAAGAAGCCATTCCTGATGGACTTTTGTTTTTCATTGAAATTTTTACCACCAAACGATTATTAAGACCAATGGATTGTGTCCTAAAGTAGTGCTCAGAAAAATGTTTCACACAAAGACAAAATTATGATGGAAAAAGAAAATATTACTGATAAAGTTTCGTTTTTCATTGAAATTTTGACCACCAAATGATTATTAAGGTGAATTTATTGTGCCCAAATACCTAAGATGATGAAGGCGAGTGCCATTCAGTTTCAGATTAAGCTTCTGGTTAGTTTTAAAAGTCTTTAACACAACCATTCGATGTGGTACAGCTTAGAAAAATGTTTCATATGAAGGTAAAGTTGTAGGGGAAAAAGAAAATCATACTGATGAACTTTCCTTTTTCACTGAAATTTTGACCACCAAATGATTATTAAGATGAGTTTATTGTGCAAGACGATGAAGGCGATGTGCTTCAGTTTCAGATAAAGCTTCTGGCTAGTTTCAAGAGTCTCTAGCATAACCATTCGATAAGGTACAGCTTAGAAAAATCTTCCATATGAAGGCAAAGTTGTAGTGGAAAAAGAAAATCATACTGATGAACTTTCCTTTTTCATTGAAATTTTTACCACCAAATGATTATTGAGATGGATTTATTGTGCCTAAATACGTAAGATGATGAAGGCGATGTGCTTCAGTTTCAGATAAAGCTTCTGGTTAGCTTCAAGAGTCTCTAACATAACAACTCGATAAGGTATAACTTAGAAAAATTTCCATATGAAGGCAAAATTATAGTGGAAAAAGAAAACATAACTGGTGAACTTTCCTTTTTAATTGAAATTTTGACCACCAAAAGCATCGTGAGTATTAAGAGTGATCGGTTTTGATTGAATGGAAAAGTTGACGGGAAGGTATCCCATTTAGCTTCAGACGAACTTTTTGCTCAGTTCCTAGAATCTGTAGCATCATCAATAGACTAAGTACAACTGTCCAAGTGTGAAGACAAAATTATAGTGGAAAAATAAAATGTTACTGATTAGTTGTAGTTTCTCACTAAAATTTTACTCTCCAAAAGCACTTGTAGTATTTAAAGTGGGCAGACTAAATTCGTAAAACCTTGACAATATTGGTTTATTCAGTGACGGATTATATCTTGACAACTGGAATACTGTACTTATATCTGGAATTCTTCAGAAAAACACTTATTGGACTATTTTGGATTCAATTTAAAGAAAAGCAACTTATCTGTTGGATGATGGAAGCTGGTGTCTCTTCAGGAGCATAGGCAGATGATTGGTAACCTATCTCTTCTCTACAAGAGAGATATTCGCAAGAGCTGATGCATCTGATTTCATCAAGAGCAACATTCTTGAGCCATACAAGACAACTGGATCCAGTACATTGGGAAGTTCTATTTATGAAGACTTTTTTGTGTAGAATTGCTAACTCTGGAATCCGATTGGATCGAAAACAGATTTTCCCTAATTACAAGCTTATCCTCATCGTCACTTCATCCTTCTTTACCATCTACTGATGGTGCTTCAAGGGCCTAATAGAGCCACCCTTTGCGACTGGATTGGAAACGTCTCAGAGTGTTAGAATGAAGACAATTACATCAACGACTATAAAAAGATTGAAGTCGTGATGGAGCAAGAAGAAATCCCCCCTTCCCTCACTTAAATACTTAAGTAAATCATGTTCTTCCTTTGGTGTCATCAAGTGTCCAAAATGAGTATCGACCCCCTTCCCTCCTCCTCCGTCCCTTTCACTGAAACATATTTTAGTTGGTACCTTCTAGGGCTCATCGGTTGTGTCCGGCAACCAACAACACCAACGAAAAAATACTAATACTAATCTCCAGTTTATGATCGATGTAAATGAGTTGGAGTAAAATTGAAGGTTTCCCCACCCTTAGAGCCCAAGAGCCAGAAGGAGACGGCGTTCGTAAATCAAAAACAAGAGGCGAACACACAGAGGCAGCTCTCTGGGATTAATAAAATTAACAGATAGAATTACTCCAGTCAGATGCCGTATACGAGCAGAGCGCGTTACTTTTGCGACGCTACTTTGTTTCTGTCATACGCCGGCTAGATACGGGCGATAGTAAGAGATGACGTCATAATTTCATTTGGCATTAAAAGGAAAGTCGACGTAATGGAATAAACGCAGATCAGCGTGCAAGAGTTCCGATAGTTTTATGACTTGGACTATCCAATTTTCAATCGGGTTTTAACTATTAACTGTATTAACTCCTCGTCCTTTATCTGAAATGGCAAATTCAATTGTTTAATGGACATTTCCCGCAGAATTGGAACTTTTAGATAATTGGAATTAGTTTTTAGGATTTAATAACTGCTCATTGCACGAGATGAATTATAAATGGGGATTTAATCTCACTTCGTGTCGCTAGAGGGACCTTATTTATTATTTGAGACTTAAGTTCTCAATGCAGACAAAATATTCAATACTGCATAGTTTTAACCTGATTTATTTAACGTGTAACGAAATAAAGTATTAGACATCCGTAAGGACCGGCCAAAAATTTCAAATTTCAAAATATGTTAGTTTCGAGTTGGTTGGAAGTAATTAAAAGATTTAAGTCTTATTTTCAATTTTAAGTTATTTAATTTTGTACTATTTCCTATTTAATTGTATCGGACAAATTATGAAATAAAATTAAAATCTGTTTAGTTTGTGCACTAATTTCGGATCTCGTTGGCGACTCATTTAACTGATTACGATCAACTCTGGCATCGAGAACGAAAGTGAAGTTGAGCAAGTACGACGAAGTTATTAATATTATAAACACATGTAGCTCTGACTGTGAGTTGAGTGTCTCCGATGGTTTTTATTTATTGAGACCGTTCGATACGTTTTTTTGGTGCTAACATCTGGAAATACTGTCTATAACAGATATTCGGCTCGCCGGAAACGTTCACTAAATCATTGGTACTACACGGTTACAGTCTGTGAAAAGATAGAATCGGTATTTTTTGTTTGTCGCTGCTATTCCCCGACCGAAATAATGAAATCGACGTTATTTAGGCGTTATTTTTAGACGACACCACTTAGCTAACCGAATCGCGTAGTAAAAAGCTTTATTGTATTTGACGTTTTGATTACTCAAGGTCATCGGCCATTGTATAGCCACGCGCCTTTTGTTTTAACGGATGAATTAAACCACCGCCACCCCCGACGTGGCCAACCCGCTTTGACACCAACCGTTTTCAGCTTTCAGCTGAAACTGATATTTTATTAGATAATACTACATACAAAGAATCCTTTGTTCTTTGCATTGCAATCTACAGTTTTTTTAATGTTGTTTAAAACCATCGCAAGCCGAAGTTATAATCTCACGGATTTTTCATGCTTCTTTCCGCATGTTGGGGAATTATCTTGAAGTAATAGCAACATAGTAGCTACTATTCCTTCTAGATGAGTTCCGCTTCAGCTCCTGTCGTGTAAATGTTTCGAATAAGCAGTACAGTGTTGTCAGCTCAGAAAATCTGATGCAAAGCGGTTGCAGATTATTGTATCCACGCGTAGAGTCTGTGCTAAAAATCGAGTAGTGATGGCATCTAGTGCGTATGTAGGGAATTCGATCCCGATCCTTATTTATAATCCCGGGATTTCAAGATTATATTTAGGCAATCACGGGATCCCGGGATTATTTCGGTATTGCAGGTTACAAATAATAATATCAGCTTTTCAACCAACGAATGAAATAATCAACGTAATCAAAATCAGACTTAAAAAGTAGACTAACCAGACTTAAAATCACTCAATCGTTATTCTTTTTCAAGAATTAATAAGAACTCTTTAAACTTTTTTTGAATATGTTTCTTGAAATTTCGACTTTTATCTGAACATTTCGATTTTATCATCGATATTTCGTTTTAAAGTCGACATTTTAGAAAAATTGAAATTCCTGTTTTAGGTTGAAATTAGGGTGTCAATTTTTTTTGAAATTTTTCCATTTTCTTCTCAGGTCTTTCTTTCCAATCTCTAAAATGGAAACCCAAAAATTTCCTTATTTCCAGATTTTGGAATAAAACCCAAATTTGTAAAATAGTGCAAGAATCAGAATCGGCATTATTTTTAGAGATATCGAAACACTTTTCCAATTTTCAGTTTTGGAAGAAAATCTGAATTAAAAAAAATCGTAAACTTGGAATTCCCAAATTTTCAAAAAGGCCGAATTTTTTGAAGGACTATATATTGAAGAAAAAGCCAAAATTATAAGAAAAGTTAGAAGCATTTAAAAACACTGAACATTTTGAAAAGTTAAAAGATAAATTTAAATTTTCGGAAAAAAAAACGAAAATTTGAAAAGAGCGAAATTTTAAGGTCAACATTATCAAAAAAAAAACAGGCAATCTGAAAAGTACTAGAAATTTTGAAAAAACCGAGATTTACAAAAAAAAAGGTTTATAAATTGAAGCGTCAAAATTTGAAAAAATGTTAAAATTTTCGTAGGAAGTTAAAATTTCCATAAAAAGCTGAGATTTTGAAAAAGATGGGTATTTTGAAAAACATTGAACAAATCGACAATTTCAAACATTCTAAAGTTAGGAAAAGTGGTGAAATTTTGGAAAAAATTTGTAACTTTGGAAAAAGTTGAAATTTAAGCTTTCAGTTTTCATATAACCGTCGACTTAAAATAAATAATAATAAAACTTTTGATCTTGAACTGGAAAGTTTCAAAAAAAGATAGAAATTTCGATAAACTTGAACTTTATTGAAAAAATTCTCGAATTTTGTGGTTTCAAAAATTGAAGTTGAAAAAGAGTTTTTTTAAGTAATAATTTTCACGAAAATAGAAAATTTGTTAAGGATAATTTCAGTTTTAATATAATATTTCCAAAAAACGGTCTACACTTCGAATTTAATTTTGAAACGAAAGATGTGATTTTGGACAAAACGAAATTTTTAAAAAAGTCTAAAATTTAGAAAATAAGACAAAATTTTCAATAAAAGTTGAAATTTAAAAAAATCAAGTCAAAATTAAGTTTTCAAGAAAAAGGTTAAAATTTTGAAAACAATGAGAATTTTCAAAAAAGTTAAAATTTTGAAAAATATCCTAATTTTGAATAATATAAAAATTTTTATGGAAAATTAAAATTTCCAAGATATTTAAAAAATAATCGAAATTCTAAAAAAAAATTAACTTTGAAGAAATTGATATTTTAAAAATTTGACCATTTGGGGAAAATTTAAAAAAAAATTGTAATTTTCAAAAAGGTTAAAATCTTGGAAATAAGTAAAATCAAATTTCAAAAATGGTCAAGATTTGAAAAAATATTCGAGATTTTAAAAAATTGAAAAATGTTTGGTCAAATTTTCAAAGTAAAACGAATTTTTCTGAAAGTATTCATATTGAAGAAGTCCCAAAATTATTAGAAAAGTTCAGAAAAATGGTTCAATTTTTGAAGTTAAAATTTTCGAAAAAATCAAAATTTTGGATAGCTACAATTTTGAAAAAAGTAGAACATTTTTTAGAAAATCGAAAATTTTAACTGGACATTTAAAGAAAAATGGAAATTTTGGAATATTTTTAAAATTTCCAAATAAGGTCAACATTTTAAAATTAAATTGTTGACATTTTCAATACTAAAAAATTTCCTGATTCGAAATATAACACAATTGAAATTCTTCAAAAAAAAAATGAAATTTTGAAGTGTGTGTAGTGTGAAAAAACTCAAAATTTTGAAGAAAGTAGAACATTTTTTAGAAAATCGAAAATTTTAACTGGACATTTAAAGAAATATGGAAATTTTGAAACATTTTTAAAATTTCCAAATAAAGTCAACATTTTAAAATCAAATTGTCGACATTTTCGATATTAAAAAAGCTCCCGATTCAAAATAAAAAACAATTAAAATTCTTCAAAAAAAAAATATGAAATTTTAAAGTGTGTGTAGTGAGAAAAAACTCAAAATTTTGAAAAAAGTAGAACATTTTTTAGAAAATCGAAAATTTTAACTGGACATTTAAAGAAAAATGGAAATTTTTGAACATTTTTGAAATTTCCAAATAAACTCAACATTTTAAAAATCAAATTGTTGGCATTTTTGATTTTAAAAAATTTCCGGATTCAAAATAAAAAACAATTGAAATTCTTCAAAAAAAAATGAATTTTTGAAGTGTGTTTGTAGGGTGAAAAAACTCAACATTTTGAAAAAAAGTAGAACATTTTTTAGAAAATCGAAAATTTTAACTGGGCATTTAAAGAAAAATGGAAATTTTGGAACATTTTTGAATTTTCCAAATAAACTCAACATTTTAAAAATCAAATTGTTGGCATTTTCGATTTTAAAAAATTTCCGGATTCAAAATAAAAAACAATGGAAATTCTTCAAAAAAAAATAAATTTTTGAAGTGTGTTTGTAGGGTAAAGAAACTCAAAATTTTGAAAAAAGTAGAACATTTTTTAGAAAATCGAAAATTTTAACTGGGCATTTAAAGAAAAATGGAAATTTTGGAACATTTTTGAATTTTCCAAATAAACTCAACATTTTAAAAACCAAATTGTTGGCATTTTCGATTTTAAAAAATTTCCGGATTCAAAATAAAAAACAATGGAAATTATTTAAAAAAAATGAAATTCTGAAATGTGTTTGTAGAGTGAAAAACTCAAAATTTTGAAAAAGGAGAACATTTTTTAGAAAATCGAAAATTTTAACTGGACATTTAAAGAAAAATGGAAATTTTGGAACATTTTTGAAATTTCCAAATAAACTCAACATTTAAAAAATCAAATTGTTGGCATTTTCCATTTTAAAAAATTTCCGGATTCAAAATAAAAAACAATGGAAATTATTTTTAAATAAATGAAATTTTGAAGTGTGTTTGTAGGGTGAAAGAACTCAAAATTTTGAAAAAGTAGAACATTTTTTAGAAAATCGAAAATTTTAACTGGACATTTAAACAACTCAACATTTTAGAAATCAAATTGTTGGCATTGTCGATTTTAAAAAAATTCCCTATTCAAAATAAAAAACAATTGAAATTCTCCAAAAACAAAAAGGAAATTTTGAAGGAACTCCAAATTTGCAAGAAAATGTAGTGTGAAAAAACTCAAAATTTTGAAAAATGATAGTTGACAACAGTTAACATAATTTAAAAAAATATAGGAATTTTTAAAATAATTTTAAATTAAAAAAAAATGAAATTATGAGAAGAGTTCAAAAACGTTAAAAAGTACAAATTTTGAAAAAAGTCCAGCTTACAAAAAACTTGATATTTTCGAATAAAATGAGAATTTGCGAACAATGAAATTTTTGAGAATATAACAAAATCTTAAGAATAGTCAACATTTTAAAAAGGGCCTAAATTTTTCGACAAGAATCAAAACTTTGATAAGTCAAACTTTTCAAAAAAAAAGGACAATTTTAAAAATATTTATTGTTAGTCGAAAATGTTTTCAAGTAAGTCAAAATTTTTAAAAAAGTACAGACCTCTCTCTCGATTGTTAAACTTTTTGTGAATATCGGTTCTCTGAAATATTTGCTATTTTCAAAATTTTTAGAAAATTATCGGAATTTAGTTTTTAAAAATAGTTAATATTCACAAAATGTTTAAATTTCGAGAGAAAGGTTAAAGTATTCTGGTGAAACGGACTGGTCCTTGGGTATCTCCAAAAATTGAAATACAAATCTTGTCCCCTGAAACCAAGAAAGATTAAAAAACACAACAAAGGTTGCTCTAATGCGTTTCGATAGCCAAGCTATCATCTTCAGAGAGATACTCTGAAGATGACAGCTTGGCTATCGAAAAACGTTAGAGCAACCTTTGTTGTGTTTTTTAATCTTTCTTGGTTTCAGGGGATACGATTTGTATTTCAACAAAATTCAAAAGAGTCGACATTTTAATAAAATAAGACGATTTAAAAATTTTAAATTTTAAAAAATGAAAATTTGGGAAAATTTGACATTTTCAAAAAATTCTAGGATTTTGAAAATTTCGATTTCGAAAAAATTTGAGACTCTAAATAGTTGACAGTTTGAAAAATCTTCTAAAATTTCAAAAATATTGCAAATATTTTGAAAAAATTGAAGTATTTCCCAATTAAAGTAGGAAAAAGAATTTTCAAAAAAAATTCCGAAAAATGTCGAAATTATTAGAAGTTGTCAAATTTTTTAAAAATTGCATTTTTTTAAAAAATATTGAAATTGAAATCTAAATTTTCAAGAAAAACGAAATTTTTGAAAATTTTCGAAACTTTTAAAAAGGTGAAATTCTTTTAAAAAAAATAGTGGGAACTTTGTGACGTCACGAAACTTATGACTCGTCTCTCGCCCTTGTCACACGATATTACACTCTATTGACCCTCTTACTCCCCCTTAATCTGAGAAATAACAACGCGTCCGGTGTCTCATCATCAAATCTTTTAGTTCAAGATACAAGATTTTTATTTGAAACAAGCATACCAATCCCAAAGCAGATATGATTGTTTGGGATAAAACTTCTATTTTATATTAAACTGTTAGACAAGTATTGTTGAAAACAATGACACTGAGCGTTTCGATAGGTGCAGTCTATTTTACACTTTTTTAAAAATGATGTCAATCTCGAAAATCCCGGGATCAAAAAAATTTAATCCCGAACATTCCGGGATTAATAAAGGACTCTTGCATGGCCACTTTCCACTAATTAATAAATAATTTGTAAATCACTTACATAACAATTAATATCAATTTCAGCAGGCTGAAAACTTCCACATCTCTTAAGATATGCAACTACTCTGCTTCTATGTCCTCAAAGCAAATGCAACCACCTTATATACGATGTAGCTAGTCACAAAGGTCACCAGCAGTTTCATACAAAACGTTTAATTGACTCCAAGCTGAAAATTCAAACAAATACAACCACATTATGTACGATGTAACTACAGTCACAAAGGTGACCAGCAGTTTCATACAAAACTTTTAATTGACCCCAAGCTGAAAATTCAAACAAATACAACCACGTAATGTACGATGTAACTGGTCATAAAGGTCGCCAGCAGTTTCATACAAAACATTTAATTGACTCCAAGGTGAAAATTCAAACAAATACAACCACATTATGTACGATGTAACTACAGTCACAAAGGTCACCAGCAGTTTCATACAAAACTTTTAATTGACCCCAAGCTGAAAATTCAAACAAATACAACCACGTAATATACGATGTAACTGGTCATAAAGGTCGCCAGCAGTTTCATACAAAACATTTAATTAACCCCAAGCTGAAAATTCAAACAAATACAACCACGTAATATACGATGTAACTGGTCATAAAGGTCGCCAGCAGTTTCATACAAAACATTTAATTGACTCCAAGGTGAAAATTCAAACAAATACAACCACGTTATGTACGATGTAACTATAGTCACAAAGGTCACCAGCAGTTTCATTCAAAACATCTAGTTGACTCCAAGCTGAAAATTCAAACAAATACAACCACATAATGTACGATGTAACTGGTCACAAAGGTCGCCAGCAGTTTCATACAAAACGTTTAGTTGAGTCAAAGCTGAAAATTCAAACAAATACAATCACGTTATGTACGATGTAACTGGTCACAAAGGTCACCAGCAAATTCATACAAAACGTTTAAGCTGAAAATTCAAACAAATACAACCACGTTATGTACGATGTAACTGGTCACAAAGGTCACCAGCAGTTTCATACAAAACGTTTAATTGACTCCAAGCTGAAAATTTCACATAGAAAGATTTTTTTTCGACATTTCTAGAGATCGTAAACCTAACTTCGCCCCCAATTAATATTTCGAGGGTGTAATCCACTAAGGTATATTTTATTAAATCGTTCGCTATATATTCCGGCTAACTGTTCCAGCGGAGTTGCTTTAAATCGGTTTCCAATTTATTTGAGAGATTGTTTTGAGAAACGCGATTACAGTTTTCGTCAATCGAGTTGCGATATTCGAGAAACAAAAGCAAAAAGACGAGATTGCGAAAGCCTTGATAATCTGGAGTTATTGACATTTCATAATTAATAAATCGATAATGAATGGCAAAGAGAGAGACGTTCGTTTAAATTTCAGCTTTGGCTCCGGCTGCATATTAATAGTATTTGACAGTATTAAGACAAAGAGAATTCAATATACATTTGTAACGTCTGGATAAATCTCGCTTCTCAATAGTAACGATTTTGCGGAATTTCGGTATTCACATTAATTTTATATATGAGATCAATAAGAAATATTCAAAGGATTCAAGTTCTCTCTCTTGGCGCGCTGATTATCTCAAATGTAAAGTTTGAAGTGTGCTTTTCAAAAGGACCGAATATTTCGAACATATTTCAATAACTCTTACCAGTCGAAGTTTACCATTACGTCTCTTCTGTAGTTATGAGGACTAATACGGTACGATAATTTGATAGCTAAAAGCTCTAATTTGAAGCTTTACCTTCCAAAACCGTCAATGGCAGTTGATACAGGTTATAAACTATTCAAACAAAATTTTTTCTTTGGTCTCTATTCATTACAGAAACTAATGAGCCCTAAAAAATATTCCTTTTGTCCAAAAATGTTAAGCATAATTTCGAGCCCAAAAGTCGAAGTTTTGCAAAAACAAATAAGTTGAATACTGGTGAAAAGTTGGAATTTTGTTACTGAAGTTGAATTTTTGACTGAAGTTGAATTTTTCAGAGTAAGTAATCTAGCAATGTTTTTTAAAAATATTTCGAAGATTATTTTCGAAATGGTTTGTTCCCCAAAATTTTTATTTTAAATTGGCAATTTGGCTCGTTTCGACTATTTCCAAAAATTTTTTTCGCGACTTTATTTTGGAAATATTATTGCTCCAAATTTCGACTCTTTCTATGACTGACAATATCTTTTAAAAATATTTCAAATATTATTTTCGAAATTGTTTGTTCAAGATTTCTAGTTTAAATAGGCAATTTTGTTCGTTTCGAATTTTTTGAAAAATTTTTTCGCGACTTTATTTTGGAGATATTATTTCTCCAAATTTCGACTTTTTCTGGGAATTTCGATTATTTCTCGAAATTTACAGCTAGCGTCTAAATTACTACTGATTTTTCTAAAATTTCGACCTCTTTCTAAATTTGGACCTTTTTTTCCGAAATTCGAGTCAAAGTTGGAAGCAAAATGTCGCTTTCGAAAGCCAAAATTTTGAAAGAAAAATTTCGAATGTTTCAGTATTAAAAGTCAATATTTCCAGATTGAGGTTGAAATTTTGTGAATAAATTCAAAATCTTGACAATTTCTTATCAATTATTTTTCGAAATTTTGACTATTTTTCAAAATTTTGAATATCTATCGAAATTCAAATTTTCACTATTTCTAGGACTCTAGCAACGTTTTTTAAAATATTTCGAAGAATATTTCCGAAATAAAAAACAAAATTCTAGTTTAGATTGGCAATTTTACTCGTTTCGAATTTTTCCAAAAAATTTTTCGTGACTTTATTTTGGAAATATTTTTTCTCCAAATTTCGACTATTTCTAGGACTCTGGCAATATTTTTTAAAAATATTTCGGAATTTCTAGTTTAAATTGGCAATTTTGTTCGTTTCGAATTTTTCGAAAAATTGTTTTCGCGACTTTATTTTGGAAATATTATTTCTCTCGACTTTTTCTGTGAATTTTGATTTTTCTCGAAATTTACAGCCAACGTCTAAATTATTGCCGATTTTTCTAAAATTTCGACCTCTTTCTAAATTTGGACCTTTTTTTCCGAAATTCGAGTCAAAATTTCAAAGTTGACAGCAAGCTATCGAAAGACAAAATTTTAAAAGAAAAATTTCGAATGTCTCAGTATTAAAAGTCGATAGTTCCAGATTAAGGTTGAAAATTTGACAGTATATTCGAAATTTTGATAGTATATTCGAAATTTTGACAGTATATTCGAAATTTTGACAATTTCTTATCAATTATTTTTCGAAACTTTGACTATTTTTCAAAATTTTGAATATCTATCGAAATTCGAATTTTGACTCTTTCTAGGACTAGCAATGTTTTTGAAAAACATTTCGAAGATTATTTTCGAAACGGTTATTCCTCAAAATTCTAGTTTAAATTGGCAATTTGGCTCGTTTCGACTTTTTCCAAAAATTTTTTCCCGACTTTATTTTGGAAATATTATTTCTCCAAATATCGACTATTTCTAGGAATTTCGATTATTTCTCGAAATTTAAAGCTAACGTTGAAACTGGTTCTTCTAAAATTTCGACTTCTTTCCAAATTTGGACCTTTTTCTACAAACTACTCAAAATTTGAACGGTGGAAGCAACTCTGGCTTTCGACATTTTTGAAAAAAAAAATTGGAATACCTATTAAAGTCGATTAAAGATTAAAGTTGAAATTTTGACAGTATATTCAAAATTTTGCATATTTCTTTTCACTTTTTCGAAATTTTAACTATTTTTCAAAATTTTTAATATTTATCAATATTCAAATTTCGACTCTTTCTAGGACTCTAGCAATGTTTTTTAAAAATATTTCGAAGATTATTTTCGAAACGGTTATTCCTCGAAATTCTAGTTTAAATTGACAATTTTGCTCGTTTCGACTTTTTCAAAAAAAAAAAAAAAATTCGCGACTTTATTTTGGAAATATTATTTCTCCAAATATCGACTATTTCAAGGAATTTCGATTATTTCTCGAAATTTAAAGCTAACGTTGAAATTGGTTCTTCTAAAATTTCGACTTCTTTCCAAATTTGGACCTTTAATTTCGACTTCTTTCCAAATTTGGACCTTTTTCTATAAACTACGACTCGAAATTTGAACGTTGAAAGCAACTTTCGCTTTCTAAAATTTTGAAAGAAAAAATTCGAATACCTATCAGTATTAAAGTCGATTAAAGTTTAAAGTTGAAATTTTGACAGTATATTCAATATTTTGAAAATTTCTTTTCAATTTTTCGACATTTTGACTATTTTTCAAAACTTTTAATATCTATCAAAATTCGAATTTCGACTTTTTCTGGGTCTCTAGCAACGTTTTTTAAAAACATTTCGAAAATTATTTTCGAAACAGTTATTCCAAAAAAATTTTCGCGACTGTATTTTGGAAATATTATTTTTCCAAATATCTACTATTTCTAGAAATTTCGATCATTGCTTAAATTTAAAGCAGACGTTAAAATTATTACTGGTTCTTCTGAAATTTAAAGCTGACGTTGAAATTATTACTGGATCTTCTAAAATTTCGACTTATTTCCAAATTTGGCCCTTTTTCTACAAACTACTCGAAATTTGAACGTTGGGAGCAACTCTCGCTTTCGAAAATTTTAAAAAAAAAAATCGAGTACCTATTAAAGTCGATTAAAGATTAAAGTTGAAATGTTGACAAGTATATTCGAAATTTTGAAAATTTCTTTTGAATTATTTTTCGAATAGTTGACTATTTTTCAAAATTTTGAATATTTATCGAAGTTCAAAAGTTTCAAATGAAGTCATGCAATATTGTTCCCCAAAGTTTCGATTTTTTTTGCGAATGTTTCACATAATTCTTGAAATATTGACTATTTCTCGAATTTTTGACTACTTCTTAAATTTTGAGGTTAAATTCAAAATGCCATATTAAAAATACGAAATTTTGAGAAAAAGGGCCAAATATTAAAATCAAAAGTCGATATTTCTATATTTAAATTGAAGTTTCGTAGTAAACTCGATATTTTGAAAATTCCTTTTCGGTTATTTTTCAAAATTTTAACTATTTAAGTTGAATACATAAATTTTCGGTTTGCCGCATGAAATAGAGGGGGGCAAGCGCCCCACCCTGTTCTATTCTAGCGACGCCTACGGTTAGCCAGGATAGGTAACACAAATAAAATTTTATGTAATCAACTATCCAAAGTTACAAACAGTTTATGCAATTTCATGGTTTGTTAAATTGAAGAGTTCGATTTGTTTTACATATAAACTCGATAGCAGCACAAACATTATTTTATTTCCGCTAGCTGCTCAACCAAAACAAAAATTAAAAAAAAAATAGAGGGTCCACATTTTCGAATATTTGTCGAAATTTTTTTTTAAGTTTAATCCACTTGCAAAGGATAACCCCGTTATGCTTTCAAAGCACTGCGAGTAGGATGCGGAAACAAGGATAGAAGCTTCAAATAAAATGCTGGAAATATTTACTTTTTTCCTAAAACGATTTTGTCCAAAATCTACACCTTTTTCGTAAAAACTCCTCATTTCATTTAGCTCAATTCAATTTTTCGTTTCCTTCTTAAAGTTTCAACTCAAAATTTCGACCATTTCCTAAAATGCTGACTGCTTTTTGAGGTGTAGAGCAAACTATCGCGTTCAAAGGACAACATTTTTGAAAAAACCGAAACGAGCAAATTGCCAATTTAAACTAGAATTTTGAGGAATAACAGTTTCGAAAATAATCTTCGAAATATTTTTAAAAACATTGCTAGAGTCGTAGAAAGAGTCGAAATTCGAATTCTGATAAATATTAAAAATTTTGAAAAATATTCAAAACTTCAAAAAATTGAAAAGAAATATGCAAAATTTTGAATATACTGTCAAAATGTCAACTTAAATCTTTAATCGACTTTAATACTGATAGGTATTCGAATTTTTTCTCGATTTTTGAGAACCTTCTTTCAGTTATTTTTCGTTCGAAATGTTGACTCTTTGAAATTATCCGAAATTTCAAAAATAGTCAACTACAATTTTTCGAAATTTAAAATTTCAAAAGAATGCTGGAAATATTTTTTTTAAAAGTTTTGATGTTTTATAAAATTTGCACATTTGTTGCGAAGATTCGACTTTATTTTCGAAATTTTGACTATTTTTTGAAATATTGAAGCAAAATGTCACATTTAAAAGGCGAATTTTTGAATGACAAGACAAGAGAACAAAGGTCGTATTTTTATATTCAAGTTGAATTTTTGCAGTAAACTCCATAAGTTGAGAATTTCGTTTGAGTTATTTTTCGAAATTTTGGTAATTTTTCGAAAATTTCGAATATTTTTCGAAATTTTGATGTTTGAAATTAAATGCTGGGAATATTTACTTTTTCAAAGTTTCGATTTTTTCTAAAATTTGTTCATTTTTTCACAAAGGTTTGACTTAATTCTTAAAATGTCCACTATTTCTCGAAATTTCGACTGTTTCTCGAAATTTCGACTACTCAAAATTTCGACTACTCGAAATTTCGACTACTACTTGAAATTTTAACTATTTATTGAAATGTTGAAGTTTAAATCAAAACATTACGTTTAAAAGGCGAAATTTTGTAGGAACAAGTCACACTTAGAATCAGGAGGTAATATTTGACAGTAAACTCGATATTTTGGAAATTTCCTTTCAGTTGTTTTATCGAAATTTCGAAAATATTTCGAATTTTAACTATTTCTCGAATTTTGAAAGTTTGAAAGAGAATGCTGAATATCTCTACTTTCTTTCTAAAGTTTCGATTCTTTTCTAAGATTTTTTTCCCGAAAGTTCGCCTTTATTCAGAAAATTTCGATTTCCTCGAAATTTTGAAATTTAAAGCTAAATTTGTGTTTAAAAATCTAAACTTTAAAATAAAAAATATTTAAAATCGATATTCTCAGATTTTAGAATTTTCGACAACAAATTCAAAATTTATAGAGTTCTTTTTGTTATTTTTTGGAATTTTGACCATTTTTCGAAATTGTCGCTATTTCTCAAAATTTCCACTATTTGTCTAATTTAGAAGTTTGAGGAAAAATGCTGAACATGTTTACTTTTTTCCAATAGTTTCGAAATTTGGACTTTTTTGCGAAACTTTCACTTTTTTGCGAAAATTTCACTTTTTTCTATCAAATGAGTTTTTTACTTTTTACACCCTCAACTGGATACATCTTCGAGTTCACTTCCTTAAGAATTTAAAAGTCCAGCTAGGTCTTCTGATGAAATAAGTTTTTTGAGAGTTTGAAGGTTTAGAAATCTAGCTAAATTTTCTTATGGAATGAGTTCTTTTGAAATGTTTCTAAATGACTCTCTTGATGACTTTTGGGTTTTCCGCATTATTTTTCTTGGCAATTTAGAAATCTAGCCGTTTCCTCTCTATGAAATGAGTTCTATTGAGCTTGATGGCTTTCGAGTTTCCTAAATTATTTTTCGTGGAAGCTTAGAAATCTAGCCGAGTTCTTTCACTGTGAAATGAGTTCTATTGCTCTTTAAAACTCTAGATGAGTCTTCTGGGAACTCTTCAATCCAAGATTAATTCCTTTAAAAGTTGAGAAATCTAGCTGGATTTCCTCGTGAAATTAGCTTTAAAGTTCTAGCCGAGTCTTCTTTAAATATTTCAATCCAAAATCAATGTCCTTAAGAGTTAAAAAATCTATTTGGATATTCTCATGAAATAAGTTTTCTGGGACTTAAGTCTGCATAGATGAGCCCTCTCATGGTTCCAAATAAATTTTCTTTTAAGGCTTGAAAGTGTGGAATTTTTTTGAGAAATGAGTTTTTTAAAATGTTTCTAGATGACTCTCCTGGTGGCTTTTCAGTCTCCTAATTACTTTTCTTGGAAGCTTAGAAATGTAGCCGAGTTTTCTCACTGTGAAATGAGTTCTATTGCTCTTTGAAATTCTAGACGAGTCTTCTGAAAATATTCCAACTCAAAATCAATGTCCTTAGGAGTTAAGAAATCTATTTGGATATTCTCGTAAAACAAGTTTTCTGGGACTTTAGAGTCTTCATATGGCTCTAAATTAGTTTTCCTAAAGGTTCAAAAGTCTTGAATTTTCTTGGAAAATGAATTTTTTTTAATGTTTCTAGATGACTCTCCTGGTGGCTTTCGACTCCCCTAAATTATTTTTCTTCGAAGCTTAGAAATCTAGCCGAGTGCTCTCACTGTGAAATGAGTTCTATTGCTCTTTGAAATTCTAGACGAGTCTTCTGGAAATATTCCAACTCAAAATCAATGTCCTTAGGAGTTAAGAAATCTATTTGGATATTCTCGTAAAACAAGTTTTCTGGGACTTTAGAGTCTTCATATGGCTCTAAATTAGTTTTCCTAAAGGTTCAAAAGTCTTGAATTTTCTTGGAAAATGAGTTTTTTTAATGTTTCTAGATGACTCTCCTGGTGGCTTTCGACTCCCCTAAATTATTTTTCTTCGAAGCTTAGAAATCTAGCCGAGTGCTCTCACTGTGAAATGAGTTCTATTGCTCTTTGAAATTCTAGACGAGTCTTCTGGAAATATTCCAACTCAAAATCAATGTCCTTAGGAGTTAAGAAATCTATTTGGATATTCTCGTAAAACAAGTTTTCTGGGACTTTAGAGTCTTCATATGGCTCTAAATTAGTTTTCCTAAAGGTTCAAAAGTCTTGAATTTTCTTGGAAAATGAGTTTTTTTAATGTTTCTAGATGACTCTCCTGGTGGCTTTCGACTCCCCTAAATTATTTTTCTTCGAAGCTTAGAAATCTAGCCGAGTGCTCTCACTGTGAAATGAGTTCTATTGCTCTTTGAAATTCTAGACGAGTCTTCTGGAAATTTTCCAATTCAGAATCAATGTCCTTGAGAGTTAAGAAATCTATTTGGATATTCTCGTGAAGCAAGTTTTCTGGGACTCAAAAGTCTCCATAGATGGTTCTAAATTAGTTTTCCTAAAGGTTCAAAAGTCTTGAATTTTCTTGGAAAATGAGTTTTTTTTAATGTTTCTAGATGACTCTCCTGGTGGCTTTCGACTCCCCTAAATTATTTTTCTTCGAAGCTTAGAAATCTAGCCGAGTGCTCTCACTGAATGAGTTCTATTGCTCTTTGAAATTCTAGACGAGTCTTCTGGAAATTTTCCAATTCAAAATCAATGTCCTTGAGAGTTAAAAAATCGATTTGGATATTCTCGTAAAATAATTTTTCTGGGACTTTAAGAGTCTTCATAGATGAGCCTTCTCATGGATCTAAACAACTTTTCCTAAAGGTTTGAAAGTCTAGAATTTTCTTGGGAAATGAGTTTTTTTAATGCTTCTAGATGACTCTCCCGGTGGCTTTTGAGTCTCTTAAATTACTTTTCTTGGAAGCTTAGAAATGTAGCCGAGTTTTCGCACAGTGAAATGAGTTCTATTGCTCTTTGAAATTCTAGACGAGTCTTGTGGAAATTTTCCAATTCAAAATCAATGTCCTTGAGAGTTAAGAAATCTATTTGGATATTCTCGTGAAGCAAGTTTTCTGGGACTCAAAAGTCTCCATAGATGGTTCTAAATTAGTTTTCCTAAAGGTTCAAAAGTCTAGAATTTTCTTGGAAAATGAGTTTTTTTAATGTTTCTAGATAACTCTCCTGGTGGCTTTCGAGTCTCCTAAATTACTTTTCTTGGAAGCTTAGAAATGTAGCCGAGTTTTCTCTCTGTGAAATGAGTTCTATTGCTCTTTGAAATTCTAGACGAGTCTTCTGGAAATTTTCCAATTCAAAATCAATGTCCTTGAGAGTTAAGAAATCTATTTGGATATTCTCGTGAAATAAGTTTTCTGGGACTTTAGAGTCTTCATATATGAGCCCTCTTATGGCTCTAAATTAGTTTTCCTAAAGATTTGAAAGTCTAGAATTTTCTTGGGAAATGAGTTTTTTTAGTGTTTCTAGATGACTCTCCTGGTGGTTTTCGAGTCTCCTAAATTATTTTTTGGAGAAGCTTAGAAATCTAGCCGAATTCTCTCACTGTGAAATGAGTTCTATTGCTCTTTAAAACTCTAGATGAGTCTTCTGGGAATTGTTCAATCCAAAATTAATTCCATTACAAGTTGAGAAATCTAGCTCAATTTCCTCGTGAAATTCTTGAGTCCTTAATATACGAGTTGTGGTAGAAAAGTAATGAGACTGATTTTTTATTTACCAAAGTTTTTATTGTTCGCAAGCATCAATGTTATCCCCTTCCTTTGGCCAGCTATACACCAATGGAGAAGTTGCTAGTCCCCAGCGCTGGAAATCTTCAACCTATATGGTTACACTCTTTTGGATGTTGTCGACAGTCCCAAAATGACGTCCTTTGGGGACATGTTTCAGTTTATGAAAAAGTCCCAGGGACTGAAGTCAGATGAATAAGGAGGCTGGGGAACCACAGGAATGCCTTTAGGGGTCAAAAATTCTGTGTGAGCATACATTTTTCTGGATGACTCTTCCGGGAAGTTTCGAGTTTCTAAATTAGTTTCCTTCCTGATTTAGAATTGTATTGGAAGCGTGTACTTTAACGCTAAATATCGCGTATCTGATAACAATGACACCTTATAATCGCTCTAAAATTTGTATTAGGAGTAAAAAGTGTTCTGTTGACGACAGAAATAATATGGCATTATTTATTGTATTTGAATCATAAAAAATAAGTTCATTTATTGTTTGTCAAGCAGTACCTCCTCCAATTATATATTTTTTCTTTGTTTCAGAGGGCTACGCTTGCGGAGAAAGAAGTAACAACGTTAAAAGAACAAATATCGAATAGTACAACGAACAATTGTGAGAACATTGAAGGAAACAATATGGAACGCCAAAATTTCGAAAGTGAACTAGTTGCCAAAGAAAAAGAAGTAAGTACATATTTAAATTTAGATTAGATCGAGCTGCTTCCGAGAAAATAATCGCGTGGCGAATTTACCGAAAAATAGCTCATCTGAATGAATAACGTTCGTTTACTTAATGAGACGATATTAAAAAAAAAACGTTTACGATGAAATCACGAACAAACCGTTAGGCGTGCACCACTACATCATGACTGGAAGAGTTAAAATAGAATGAACTCAACTACGATCAGATGCAACTAAAGCCACAAATGTCACTAGTATTGAGGTAACTCGTAACGTTGTAAGAAAGTAAAAATTTTTCAATGCTCTTGGACTATTATCAAAATCAGTTTTAAATAAAATGATGTTTTAACAAATGAAAACTATTTACCTAGCGCGGAAGTTATTACTAATCTACTAGGAACGATATCACCAATACGAGTATATTCGACTTCTAGACATTCTAGTGATCTTAAGAGAGATTCTAGAGAGAAACTCCAGAAATGCACAACTGCCTATGAATCATTTTGTCGGGCCAGTCTCATCTAACAACAGTTTAGCAAATTAGAGATCATTTCTAAAAAATTACGGTATTTAAAGCAGTCCATACACGATACGATTACTAATAACTTATAACATTAAATATGGTCTCTGACGATGTATTTCTCTTAATTGAAAATTACTCAGTTAAGGGGTTAAAATGAATGCTTGAAATCACCTACACTTCTAAACAAAATTTATTAATAGTGCTCCGATTAAAGAAGAGTTTCTATAGATAATTACGTCTGCTAGCTGTCGGGTAGGGCTCCTCGATTTGTTGATCTTTTTACGAAATTAAAAGGCGTTGTTTGTGTAAGTTTATTGTCGTGTGAATAATAAAAAGTAAAACGAGAGAATCGAGCTTTATAAATACTGTAATTCATAATTAATAGATGAGAAATTAACAGCTGCAGCATGAAGATACAGAAATAAATATTGATAGCCTCATCTCCTCTCTCGATACTTTTCAAATTAATTCCACAACCAAAACTTGCTACCCGAACTCGGAACTCATCGTTTATAGATTCGAGCTGTTGGTGTTTTTTCTCTTCTTAAACATCTTAAGTAGGATTAGACGCGGCGTTCTCGATGTATTTTGTCCAACGTCGGCGCAGCTCCTGCGACTCCGACCACCGAAGGTTGCGAGCAGCAGAGCGAGACCAAAGACGATCCCGTGGACGGAGCCGATTTTGGAAAATCTTGTTATAGATACACTTGTTCCCCGATGTAAACCGATTATACGGAAAAGCGGAAAATAAATCACTTTACCGGGATTTTTGCTGATTTTATAGCATTATCTTCGATCTTTACCGGCTCCCGTGACACTTCGCATTGGTTCACCAACCTTCTTACCTCCCCAACAAGATGCTAATAATTACTGCATTTATGATGTAAACAGTCATAGAATTTGAGGATTCAATATTCAATGCTTTGGCGCGATGGTAACATGATCGCAGGAGAAGTACGATCGTAGCAGGCGCGCTCGAAATTCGTAACTTAAGAATCAATTAATGATTGAAATAATCCAGTCTGTGCCATTGAACTTAGATAATTACAATTATCATCTATTCGTCGAAGAATTACACAGGAAGCGGATATACTGCCTTATCGAAAACCTTATCGGCTGTCATTGTATTTTTTTGACAAATGGTGATGCACACATGCGTGAAACAAATGAAATTCTGCATTAACAAATGACTGCGAACGGATGTGTTTAATGGACTATTCTAGTGAAGTACTTTGTAGGTATCGATGGAATATTTACATTTTTATAGTGTTTGGGTACTAAAAAAAAATACCTCATGAATATTCTATGGCGCATTACGGTGGCAGAAAATCCATGGGGGCCACAACATTTACATAGTATATGGATCAGTTCGCAATTTACTTTTGCGTTATTGCATTGCAATATTTAATTTAATCTTAAAATGCGTTAGAACTTACCTTTACTTGTTATAATACAACAAAATTAAAGAAGTACAAAATGTTTTGCTTCTGTATGCGGTTAAAACCATTTAGAAAATAAATTGTTGAAATGACTGTAAACTCTATTGAGGTATTTGTAAAATCGTGGTCAATTATATATCAATTCATTAACTGTTTAGATATTAAATAAAATTGTTGAATTTTCTTTAGCCTTTGCAAACTATTATACTCCAAAAAATTCAGGTAACAGAATTTTTCTTAAATATTTTTTTGAAATGTTTTTATTTTTTAATCTCGATATGATCATTTACAGCTCTTTAAAAAATACCCAAAACATTCGTTCCCTTAATATTCTGGAATAGTGTATTACAGTTAATTTCGACGACACTTTTTAACATAAATTTTAAAAAGTTTTATCAATTTTTAAATAATCACAAAATTCAACAGAAGGTTCTGCTCAATATGAAGATTCAGTAAAATAAGTCATTATAAATATTAATGATATAAAAAATTTTTTGGAAACTACATCAAGAGAATGATAGCGAGTACAATTTTTTATTCACGGACGAAGAGAAATTATTATAGAAATCTTTTTTATGAGACAACCGTCATGGAATACTATCACCCCATTTTTCAGTTACTCCTATTATTTATGAGCTACTTCACAAGAAACAGCGTTTGATCAAGAATTTACGTCCATCAGACCTATAAATATGTTTCGGGAAAAAGTCAAGACCTGCTTTTGCAATAAATAATCGGTCTAAATTTAAAAATAAAAAAAAGCAATAAAACCCGAATCGAATTTAGTTCGTTAATAAACAAATACTTTAATAAATACCTATAGTGTCTGTGACACTTCTGTATTCGAACGACGTATTTTTATCTTCACGGCCGCGCTTCTGTCATTGTCCTATTCGATAACAGGGAAGCCGAGATCGCGGACGTGGAATCAGAAACGTAGGAAAAGCTGGATTTGTTTAAGTGCCAAAATATTCCTGATTCGAAAACAAAATATCATAATTTAATACGTTCAAATCCCCAAGATTTATAAATAAAACTGAATTAGTCACGGGAAAATAGAATATTAACAATGAGGCTAAAAGTTTTGGCCGCCAGCATTCGGCTTTTTTACTTCCGTCAATTACAAAAGCACTTTTTTCCAATGAAGCTCCTTTGAAAACTATTACATCATTTAAAAGAGCCCAAAATACGTTACGATTACTGAACTATATTACTATTGAAGCGCCTAAATGTCCTATCTGCCTGTCTACTGGTCTATTGTCCGGATTAATCTCGAACACTATTCCAATCGATTTTAATAAACTTTTACCAAAATGTAGAATATTTTTAACTGTACGTTTTGGGTAAGGTTTTTTTTCTGAGTAAAACTCAATCTTCAGCTAAACTGTGGTAACAATTCTATTTGAGGTTGGAAAATTGTTCTCTTTCTTTTTCTTCTCCTTCTTCTTCTTCATCCTCTCCTTTTTCTTCTTCTTCCTCTTCATCCTCTCCTTTTTCTTCCTCTTCCTCTCCTTCTTCTTCCTCTTCTCCTCTACTTCTTTTTCCTCTCCTTCTTCTTACTTATCTTCCCCTTCTTCTTCCTCTTAATCCTCTTCTGCTTCTTTTTCTTCCTCTTCTTACTTCTCTTCTTCTTCTTCTTATTCTTCCTCTTCTTCCCCTTCTATCTCTTCTTCCCCGTGTTCATCTTCCTTTTCTTCTTCTTCCCCCTATCTCTTCTTCTTTCTCTTCATGTTCTTCTTCATCTTTTTTTGTTCTTCTCCTTCCTCCTTTTCTTCTTCTTTTACTTTTTCCTCTTCTTTCTCTTCTTTTTCTTTTTATACTTATCTTTCGCTCCATCCAATTCTTCTTTTTCTTCTTCCTTTCCTTCACCTTCTTCTTCTTCTTCGTCTTCTTCTCCTTTTTCCTCTACTTTCCCTTCTCTCTTCTTCCTCTTCTTTTCCTCTTCTTCTTTTTCTTCTTATTCTTTCTCTTCTTCCTCATCTTCTTCCTTTTCTTCTTCTTCCCCTTCTAAATTTTCTTCTTCTTTCTTCTCTTCCCCTTCTTCTCCTTTTTCCTCTGCTGCTCCTTCTTTCCCTTCTTCTCTTTTTTCTTCTTCCTCTTCTTTGTCGTTTTCCTCTTCTCCCTTATCTTCCTCTTTTTCTTCTTCTTCCCCTTCTACATCTTCTTCTTTTCCTTCTTCCTCTTTTGACCCTTTTTCTCCTTTTTAGTCTTCTTCTCCTTCTTTCCCTTCTTTTTTCTCTTCTTCTTTTCTTTTTCCTCTTCTTTCTCTTCTTATTCTTCCTCTTCTTCCTCATCTTCCTCTTTTTCTTCCCCTTCTTCCTCTTCTTCACTTTCTTCCTCTTCTTCTCATTTTCCTCTTCTGTTTTTCTTCTTATTTTTCCTGTTGTTCCTTATCTTCCTGCTCTTCCCCTTCTTTCTCTTTCTTTCCTTCTTCCTCTTTTTTCTCTTACCTATCCTCTTCTTCCTCTTCTTTTTCTTTCTCTTCATCTTACTCAACTTCTTCTTCCTCCTCTTCTTTCATTTTCGCTTACTCATCTTCTTTTTCTTTTTCCCCTTCTTTCCTTCTTTCCTTCTTTCCCTTCTCTTTTTTTCTCTTCTTCCTTCTTTTCCTCTTTTTCTTCTTCTTCTTCTTCCCCTTCTTCTCCTTTTTGCTCTTCTTCTCCTTCTTTCCCTTCTTTTTTCTCTTCTTCTTTGTCGTCTTCCTCTTTTCTTTCTTCCCCTTCTTCCTCTTCTTTCATTTCTTCCCCTTCTTTCCCCTCTTCTTCTTTTCTTATTTTTCTTCTTCTTCTTCTTTGTCGTCTTCCTCTTCTTCCATTTCTTCCCCTTCTTCCCTCTCTTCTCCTTTTCTTATTTTTCTTCTTCCTCTTCTTTGTCGTCTTCCTCTTCTTCCCGCTCTTCTTCTTTTCTTATTTTTCTTCTTCCTCTTTGTCGTCTTCGTCTTCCCCATCTTCCTCTTCTGCTTTTCTTCTAATTCTTCCTGTTCTTCCTCACATTCCTCTTTCTTTTTCTTCCCCTTCTTTCTCGTCTTTCCCTTCTTCTCCTTTTCCTTCTTCTTCTCCTTCTTTTCCTTCTTCTCCCTTTTTTCTCTTCTTCCTCTTCTTTGTCGTCTTTCTCTTCCTCATCTTCTTCTTCCTATTCTTTTTCTTCTTATTCTTCCTCTTCTTCCCCACCTTTCTCCTCTTCCCCTTCCTTCTCTTCTTCCCCTTCTTTCTCTTTTTCTTCTTACCCATCCTCTTCTTCTTTTTCTTCTTCCTATTTTTCTCCTTCTTCCCCTCTCTCCTTTTTTTTCTTCTTCTTTTTTCCCTTCTTTTTTCTCTTCTTTTCTTCTTCCTCTTCTTTGTCGCCTTCCTCTTTCCCATCTTCTTCCTCTTCTTTCTCTTCTTATTCTTCCTCTTCTTCCTTATCTTCCTCTTTTTCTTTCCCTTTTCATCTTCTTCCCTTTCTTCTTCTTCTTCCCCCTCTTCTTTTTTTCTTATTTTTCTTCTTCCTTTTCTTCGTCGTCTTCCTCTTCCCCATCTTACTCTTCTGTTCTTCTTCTTATTCTTTCTGTTCTTCCTCACATTCCTCTTTTTCTTTTTCCCCTTCTTCTCTTTTTCCTTCTTCTTCTTTGACGTCTTCCTCTTCTTTTTCTTTTAATTCTTCCTCTTCTTCCTCATCATCCTCCTCTTCCCCTTCTTTCTCTTCATCTTACTCATCTTCTTCTTCCTCTTCTTCTTTCTCTTCCTCTTACTCATCTCCTTTCCCTTCTTTCTGTTTTTTCTCATCTTTTTTTCTTCTTCTTTTTCCTCATCTTCGTTTTCTCTCCTTTTTTCTTTTCTTTTCTTCTTTCCCTTCTTCTCTTTTTTCCTCTTCTTCTTTTTCTTCGTCCTATTCTTTGTCGCCTTCCTCTTCTTCTTTTTCGTCCTATTCTTCCGCTTCTTCCTTCTTTTCCTCTTTTTCTTCTTCTTCCCCTTTTACATCTTCTTCTTCCCCTTCTTCCCCTTCTTCGTCTTCTTCCCCGTCTTCCTCTTCTTCCCCTTCTTCTCCTTTTTGCTCTTCTTCTCCTTCTTTCCCTTCTTCTTTTTCTCTTTTTCTTTTTTCTCTTCTTTGTTTTCTTCTTCCTCTTCTTTGTCGTCTTCCTATTCCCCATCTTCTTCTTCATTTTCTTATTTTTCTTCTTTATCTTCCTCTTCTTTCTTATCTTCCTCTTTTTCTTCTTCTTTTTCTTCTTCTGCTTCTTCCTCCTTCCACCTCTACTTCCTCCACTTCTTTTTCGTCTTCTTTCTCTTTATCTTCCTCCCTTTCTACTTCCTCTTCCTCCAATTCTTCTTCCTCCAGTTCTTCTTCGTCCTCTTCCTCTTTTTCTTCTTCGTTCTCTTCTTTTGCCTCTTTTTCCTCATTTTCTTCTGATAACTTTGAAGCTTACCGAAAACCTTGCCGGTGTTGACTTTTATTTAAACGCGTTAGTCAGTCATGTTTTCGGGTTCAAGCTCGAGAATCTCACGATTGCTTGTAACTAATATGATATGACGCCAATGGTCTACTTCGTGGAAAGCAATGGGGCGACCTTTCCCAAGTGGCATATTACCTGAACGGCATTTTTTTAATGTTTTTTTATCTAAATTCCATAATTATGAACAACACTTATTTATCAACAATTAATAATATAGATTTGATGAAAACTACGAATAAGGGAAAAAATACATGGTCGCGTTAATTGTGATTCACTTGAAACTAGGTATCGCCCCAAGTGACAAAAGCTCGCGGTATTCCACTGCCTTATATAGTATGTTGCAATATGGATAATACGGACTAATTCAAATTCATAAAAGTAAAATATCTCTCGAGTACTGCCTTGTATCATATTGTTTAAATTGATCCATTAAAAATTCTGAGTTTTAGATAAATTAATCATTAATAAATTTTAGAGCTGTTTAGAGACTCCTGTCACTGTAGGCAACCTTTAGTTACCTTATTGGCATTCTGTGGACATTCCAAGTAGGGAAGGATCGGGTAAAGTACGAAAACTCTCGCAAAATAATCATGGCCATCTAGACGTAAAGCCGGAAACACAATGAAGTAGTATTTTAGTCCCCGTCAGTGAATTTATTTATTTTAAGCTTATGGTGTACATGCAATAACAGAATAAGTAAGTGCATTCAAATGGGTCTTATATCATAGAATTTACCGTAGCTATTTAGTGCTAGTGCGATTATTACAAGATAACAGGAATATTTATAAGGAATAAGTTGAATACTTGCGATTGTTATAAATTACACTGCAAAAGGGCAAACATTTAGCGAACGCATTTCGTATGTCGCTTTTCAACTGTTTTAATGCAGATAAGGCTTATTTACGCTTTTGCGAATTAAACGGAAGTCTGAGAGGTTTACAGCGTATAACGAGCTACAATTGACAGTAATTCTTTAAATGTAATTATTTCATACGCCAGCCATTACTTTAGAAATATTTTTTTCCGGAAACATCTTCGGCAATCTAGATTGCTTTAAAACAAATTAAACGGGAGGTGGAAGTTTTCAGCGTAATGATAACCCGAACCGAGCGAGTTCAGAATTGAAAAAGGTTATATTATCTTACATACGAAAACAAAGGGTATTGAAATTTTCGCTTGAAGCGATCCTATGCTTTTATTTCACCTTTACTAATAAAGAATCTTTTCAATCATTCACATTTGCACATATCAGCCTTTACGTAAATGAGGGAAGTTTTTACAAAAGCAAACGAGCTCTTTTGCCGCACTCCCAAATTGCTTATTTCCACAAGCCAACTTTTTAATAACGGAGTATTTCGATATCTCAACACCATTAGTGCAGATAAGTTTAGTCTGTAAGAATTCCAAGTTTTAACTCCAAATCAACAAAGTTACAGGGAGATTTAATTACTTGGTTTATAAATCTAACTTACGTATATTCAATTCTCATATGGACTTTTTGATATTGATATTGCGGCCTGTCATAGCATTTAGTGTATTGTTTGCTAAAATAAGCTAAATGTTTAACTTGATCAAGCATTCTCTAAAAAATGGTCGAACATTTTTAAAAAATTCAAAACTTTAAAAAAATAAGTCGAAATTTTGATCGCAAGATTGAATGGTCAGTTTTTCGAAAACTTCAGATTGCAAATTTTTGAAAAATTTAAATTTTAAAAATAGATAAACCTGGAATTAATGTCGAAAATATAAAAATGAGTTCGAAGCTTCCAAAAAAGTTAAAATTTTGGAAAAAACGAAAATTTGGAAACATCGAAAATTCTAATTAAAGTCGACATTTCAAAAATCCAAAAGTCGAAATCCTAAAAAACAGTGGATAATTTGAAAAATTTACTGTTGTGATCCGAGATGTTGTTGTTGTTGTGATTCGAGATATACTTGTTGTGATCCGAGATATTGCTGTTGTGATATTAGATATTGCTGTTGTGATATGAGATATTCCTGTTGTGATCAGAGATATTGGTGTTGTAATCCAAGATATTCTTGTTGTGATCCAAGATATTGCTGTTGTGATACGAGATATTGCTCTTGTGATCCGAAATATTCTTGTTGTGATCCGAGATATTCTTGTTGTGATCCGAAATATTGCTCTTGTGATCCGAGATGTTGCTGTTGCGATTCGAGCTGTTGCTGTTGTGATCCGAGATATTCTTGTTGTGAGATGTTAAAGTTCCAAATTTTCAAAAAAAGTCGCAATTTAAAAAAAATATTAAAATTTTGAAATTTTAAACAAGCGAAATTTTCAAAAAAGCTTAAAATTTTAAAAAAGTGATAAATTTTGAAAAAATTCAAAATGTTGAAGTCAAAATTTTTATAAAGAAGAAATTTTTCAAAAAGAAACTAAGAGTTAAGAAAATGGTTAATGTTTAAAAATAAATCTTATTAAAAAAAAGACCTAATAAATGAAAAACAGTCGATCTCAAAAAAACGAAATTTCGAAATGTCCAAATTTAAAATAATTGAAATGTTTACCAAAAGTCGACATTTTTGGAATCTTACTCATTTAAGAAAAACGAAATTTTGAAAAGTCAAAATTTCAAAACAATTGCTCAATTTTCAAAGTATTCAAAATTTCTTTGAATAATTAAAAATACCTAATCCGAAAATTTCGAAAAAATGCAAAATTTTCCAACACGCCAAACTTTCCAAAAGTTGAAATATTTGAAAAATACGGATTTCGAAAAAAAAATCCCAACTTTTTAAAAACCTCGACATTTTCAAAAAAATTTAGAGTTTTGGAAAAAGGAGAAATTTTGAAAAGACAGTTGACTTTTGAAGGTAAAAATCTTGAAAAATGTCAATATTTCCATAGAATTTTTTTTAATTATAGATTTTCGAAGAATTAAGAATTTTGAAACAGTTGGTAATTTTTGACAAAAAGTCGAAATTTACCAACATTGAAATTTTAAAAAGAAAATCAGGGTTGTCAAAGAATGTCGAAATTTGGGAGAAAAAATCGGAATCTTGAAATAAAGACGAATTCTTCAAAAAAGTCCAAAATTTTGAAAAATCAAAATTTCAAAAGAATTGCGAAAATTTGAAAAAAAGCCGAAATTTACCAAAATTGAAATTTTGAAAAGAAAGTCAGGATTGTCAAAGAATGTGGAAATTTTGAAAAAAAATCAAAATTTTGGATTAAAAGTCCAATTCTTCAAAAAATTCGAAATTTTGAAAAATCAAAATTTCAAAACAATTGCGCAATTTTATATACGAAATTTCTTTTAAAATTGTGAAATACCTAATCCAAAAATTTGGGAAAAATGCAAAATTTTCCAAAGGGCCAAACTTCAAAAAGTCAAAAAAGTTGAAAAAGACGGATTTCGAAAAAAAATTCGAACTTTTTAAAAAACTAAAATTTTCAGAAAAATTAAAAGTCTTGGAAGAAGGGGAAATTTTGAAAACGCAGTCGACATTTGAAGGTAAAAATTTTAAAAAATGTCAATATTTTTATAGAACTTTTGTTTAAAAATTGAAGAATTAAGAATGTTGAAACAATTGGTAATTTTTGAAAAAAAGTCGAAAATTTACCAAATTGAAATTTTGAAAAGAAAGTCAAGATTGTCAAAGAATGTTAAAATGTTGGAAGAAAAAATTGAAAAGTCGAATTCTTCAAAAAATTCAAAATTTTGAAAAGTCAAAATTTCAAAACATGCGTAACTTTCGAAATATACGAAATTTTTAAAAAAATTAAATTTCGGAAAAATGCAAAATTTTCCAAAACGCCAAACTTTCCAAAAAAGATTAAATCTTTCTTGGTTTCAGGGGATAAGATTTGTATTTCAATATCTGATTTTTTTTGATAAATTTTTCGCTTAAAGTATGAAGAAAATGGTCAAATAAAAAATGTATGCCTCAATTAGGTATTTTTTGTTGCTTTTGCGAAATCTTTTATGTGTATAGATAGCATTAGACGCGGCTGTTTAGCGGGGCCCCAACACAAAAAAGAATAATTGAAAACGAGGTGTAATTAATAACGGAGGTTTCTTTGCGAGGGTTTCTCTTTTGCATAGCCACCCTTGACGTAAATTCGATACAACGATGGCGTTATCTTTGCCGATAAACCAGAACCGAAGACTTTGCGTGATTTCGGGTCTCTCGGTTTGTTTTTTAGCCCCCCGGTCGATGATACGAGAGCGATGTCGATGTTTCTTTTAGTTCGTGTTTTCCAAACTGGTGCCGATATAAAAATATATCACTTTTCCTGTGTCTAACTCGCCCGACAAAATAGAGATATCAATGTTCGACCTATTCTCGTACACTTGGGAGACATTTTAAAAATAGACGTCCCATTCAAATATTTTTTATTCACGTCTTGTTATTATTAAAAACAGTTCGACTGTTTTAGATAGTTGGCGACTTCATAATCTGAGGGAAAAATTAAATGAGTAATGAGTGATGTTTTTTTTTATAGACTAGATAAGATCTGTGTTAATAAGCATGTAAATGAGTGTATTAAACAAATCGCATAAATGTTATTTGTTATGCAAACTATATATCAATTTTTTGTCGATTTCACATGAGGTGACCTCTTTTGCAGAAATTATATCAATAAATAGTCTTAAAGCAGTCATTAACCCCGATTTTAACATATTTCGATACGACCAAAGCCAGTCTAAGGTCATGCAGCGTTTTATCAATTTTTATAACTAACAATATATCGAAAGTGTATTAAATCATTTATCGCAAAATGTCATTATCTAATGGACATTAGCCCGGAGATTCTCGTACACTCCTCGACATTGAAACTCGAACTATTTTGCAACGTGTTTGCGCACTGGTACTGATTCCAATTCAGATGTTTTTCCACCCCTGGGTACCATTATTTTTTATTTATAAAATTTGAGAAAATACAGCCAAAGAGTAGTTACGTTCGAGGAGCAGCGATTTTGGAAAAATTATACTGGACCCAAATCACTGAAAGAAGGTGATGGTTCCTCTTCTTCAGTTCTTCAGGAAAAGCCACAGTCATTAAAAAAGGGCAGTTTTGTTCTATGTGGCGCGAGAAAATTGGAGGTTGGACTGTCGCAAGCAAAGTTCCAAAAAAATTCTGGTCAGTTGATGCTATAGAACTTGTAGTAACGACAAAAGTCAATTTAACTCCATAACATCAATGTAAAATATGACATGTAATATGTAAGTAATAATGCGAGGAAGAAATAGTGAGACAACTAATAATGATAGATGCCAAAGAAAGTGTGGCATTTTTAACGTTATAGAGTGTAAAAAAAATTCGAAATGCGTTGGCTGCCATAGTTTTCCTAGGAAACCACGCACCACTATCCACCTTATTAAAATATCAATTTTCGAGGTGTAACAAACTAAAAATAATCACTGAACGATCCAAAACAATTGGTAATATTTTCGACGTTCCAAATATTATCAAACAGTTGGCCCATCTATTTGCAGGCAGAATTGCGTGAAAGTTTTTTTAGATTGTTTTGGTTACGATTCTTTATCTAAAGTACCAATTAGAAAAATTGTTATTTAGCTTTATACCAAGTAAAAAATCAAAGGTTATCGATGTTCAATTCGTCTATTTCGATTCAGCAGCATTTTGATATCGTTTAATCGATTTATTAGGTTTTTTGCATTCTAAGATAACACATCGTGCTAAGTGACACGTCCGTCGTTGTTTGAGGTAAGTCTTTGATGTATTTGTTTCCTGGAGGTTATTCTGTATCATTTTAACTATGGTCTATGATTTTGACCCTCAGAAAATGCAACTAGATTACGCACGTATAACTGAGAGGGTAATCTTCTTTATTTTGGTATTTTTAATCCAAAAAAATCAATCATCGACTCGGGGTAGTTGTCTTTTAATGTATTAGACTTTGTTTATTCGTAAAAGTCGTATTTAACGCTGACATGTACGAATCAGATTAGTCATTCGATAAAGAACCCTCTGTAATTGAATAGCGATTATTTTCCAAATTAGACATTGTATTTTTCTTCCCGGAGCTCAGTCAGATTCGCTTAAAAATGATGGTACGTAAGGGACCTATTCCAATTAGTGAAATTGCTATTGGTTTCATTGCAATGGGCCTTAATGTCATAGCCAATCATAGTGCTGAGCATGCAAATGCTAAATTTGTTTCGTTCTTATTATAACGTTCGAATACTGATCAAACAATTTTTTTTTGTAATAGGCTTTAAGTTATAAAATCTGGTGGCTCATCAACCATTTATTTTATTGCCACACATGTAATAAAAGATTAAATTAGTTACACATTGTTGTAAGTGGAGAGTAAATTCGAATTATAATAAAATCAGACTTGAAATTTAAAAGAAATCGAGATTTTTATGTCTCTTCTTTTTCTCTGTAAACAATTTATTTTAGTTTATGTAAAAATTTAATTTAGAAAATTATCGAAATATTGTTTTTTTTATGGAATAGACTTGTCCTTGGTTATCTTCAAAAATTTCAAACTTTTTCGACATTTTTACATCAATTTTGGTGGAACGGACTGATCCTTGGTTATGTTCATGAATTGAAATACGAATCTTGTCCCATGAAACCAAGAAAGATTAAAAAACACAACAAATGTTGCTCTAACGCGTTTAGCGAAGCTATCGCCTTCAGAGAGATCAATATCTCTCTGAAGATGATAGCATAACCATCGAAATGCGTCACAGCAACCTTTGTTATGTTTTTTGATCTTTTTTGATTTCAGGGGAGAAGATTTGTATTTCAAATTTTCAAGATAACCAAGGACCAGTCCATTCCACCAAAATTGTTCGACAAAAATGTCGAAAAAGTTCGAAATTTTCAAAAAATCTAAATTTTTAGTAAATCCAAAGTTAGAAAAAAAAATTTTAATTTCCATTCAAAAAAGTCCAAATTAACAGGAAAGTCCCGAACAGAAATTCCCGAAAATATAAAAAATTTAAAAAGAAAACAAGGTCGAAATGTTGAACAATTGGTAATTAAAATGAAGGCAAAATATTCAAAGAAATTAAAATTTCGAAAAGAAATTAAAATTTCGAAAGAAACTTAAAAAAGTTTTGAACAATGCCCAAAATTTTCAAAAAAAGTGAAAATTTTAAAAAGGGCGGAGTTTTCAAAAGAAAAATCAAAATAATCGCATTCACAAAGTTCAAATTTTGAAAAAAGGGCTCCATTTGGTGTAAAATATTTTAAAAAATTCGAATTTTTAAAAAATCTAGATTTTCAGTATATCCAAAATAAAAAAAAATTAAAATTTTTATTCAAAAAAGTCCAAATTAACACTAGTCACAAATTCGAATATTCAAAAAATCTAGATTTTCAGTAAATCCAAAATAAAAAAAATTGAAATTTTTATTCAAAAAAGTCCAAATTAACACTAGTCAAAAGTTCCCGAAAATGTCAACATTTTGACAACAAAAGTCGAAATTTTAAAAAATTCGTAATTAAAATAAAGGCGAAATATTCAAAAAAAAAGGTCACGTTTACACAGTCGAAATTTTAAGATAAGTTCGAAAATTTTGAAAATAATTGATATTTTCAAATAAAATTAAAATTTCGAAATAAAAATCAATAAAGTTTTGAACAAAGGCCTATATTTTCAAAACAAGTCAACATGAAAAATAAGGCCGAAGTTTGCAAAAAAATAATAATCGTATTTACAAAGAAAGTTCAAATTTTGAAAAACTGGTCGAAATTTGGTGTAAAAATTTTCAAAAATTTTGAAATTTTAAAAAAATCTAAATTTTTAGTAAATGCAAAATCAAAAAGAAAATTAAAATTTCCTTTGAAAAAAGTTCAAATTAACACGAAAGTTAAAATTTCCAGAAATATTGGGAAAAAAATCTAGAATTTTTAATATTACAAAAAGAAAAGTCTAACTTTTGAAAAAACCCGAAAATTATATAAAAAGTTGTTTAAAGAAACCTAAAAACTTAGGCAAAGATATCAAAATTTTTAGAAAAAATTTGAAATTTCTACGATGAACCATTTTAAGGAAAATTAAAAATTTTGGAGACAAGTTAAGATTATGAAGACAAGCCAAGAAAAAACTCTGGTTTCGTCCGACAATTATAACCTATCCATATTTAAATGGGAGGTTCGTCACCACCTATCCATCTTTATTTCCTCATCCTACTCTCAGCAGCGGCGGCCTTAGCCATTGCGAGGCTCCGGGCGGGTAGATCTTTGCGAGGCCCTTGTCTTTGTGGAATTAGTTTTAACTAGACGTAACTAGAATAGGGCAGGATAGGGCGCTTGCCCCCTCCTGGCTAAACGAAAATTTATATTTACCTGAGGAGACTTTCTCTACAAAATTTCCATTTGGAAAAATTCATTCTTCTTCAAGCTATTGACATTTTCTCGAAATTTCGACTTATTTCCCAAAATTCGTTTCTTTTTTCATAAATTTCTTTCGAAATTTTACATTTATTCTTAAAATTCGATTTCTTTCATCAGAATCCGACCTAAGTCAAAATTTCGAGTTTTTATCTCAAAATTTTTCGTCTGTCTTTTTGAAATTCTACCATTTCTCAAAATTCATTTTTTCGGAAACTTCCGTTTTTTTTGGAATTTGGATTTTATGAAAATTTTCACTTGTTTATCAAGATTTACCTTTTTCCTCAAAATTTGATGGATTTTTCGATGAAAATATTTATCTGGAAATTTTTAAAATGACTTTTTTAGAAATTTTGGAAAAAGACAAAAATTCCGAGAAAATTTTCCCTGGAATGGTTTAAAGCTGAAATACAACTTGTTTCTCAAAATTTCGACGTTTATCTCAATATTGGACATTTTTTGACTTGGGATGGGGCAGAACAGGGCGCATGTTTGTCTCTGATTCAAGCGGTCAAGAGAAAATTCTAAAAATTACATTTTTCTTAAAATTTCCCCTTTTTCCAAAATTTCGTCAAAATTTGACTCTCTCTGAAGAATTTCGAGTGTTTACTAAATTTTGACTTTTTTCTCAAACCTTCGATCTTTTTTTTGTTTCTCCAGGAAAAAAAATGAAGTTTCCAGAAAAAAACGAATTTAAAAAAATCGAAACTTGGATATTTTTCCAAAATCCTTTTTTCGCAAATTTGAAATTTATCCTAAAATCCCATCCTGTATGTTCACGGAAATATGAATATTTTTCCTTGAAATTGATACCTTTCTTAAAATTTTGACTTTTTTTTAGATTGGTTTTTTCAGAAACGTCTATTCTCAAAATTGTACTTTTTCTTAAAGTTTGAATTTTTTCTGGAAAATTTCGATCTTTGATGGTAGATTTTCTAGAAATGTCGATTGTTTTTCTGAGATATCGTTTTTTTAATTGCTTTATTTTTATCAACTTCAGGTTTTTCCTATTCAAAATTTAAAAAAAATCCTAAAAATACTTTTTGAAAAAAGGGAAAACACTGAAAATGTTTGTTTAAAATGATTTTGGAGAAAAAAAACAAAGTTTTCGCCAAATTTCATATCAAACTTAAAAATTTTATTAATAGTTTTTGGAGAACAATCCAAAGTTCAGGCAAGATTTCTAAATTTAGAGAAAAAAATTGAATTTTTGGTATACAGTTGTTTAATGAAAATTTCAAATTTTTGACCCAATAAACTTAAAAAAACAAGTCGATATATATCTCCTTGAGGATGATAGCTTGGCTGTCGAAACGCGTTAGAACAACCTTTATTGTGTTTTTTAATCTTTCTTGGTTTCAAGGGACAAAATTTGTATTTCAATTTTTGAAGATAACCAAGGACCAGTCCGTCCCACCAAAGTCGATATTTCGAGAAAGACGTCGACTTTTTGAGAGAAAACGTAAACCTTTCTTATATGACTAAATTTTTTATAGTGAAGAGTTGAAGAGAAAATTCGAATTTTCGAGAGAAGTATCGTTTTTGAGAGAAAATCGGAAATTTTCTTATGTATAAGGTTTTAGAATAAAGATCACTTTCACGCAATGAAAGTTTAAAGAAAATCACAAGAAACAAGTTGAAATTTTAAGAATAAGCTTAAAATTTCCTTATTTTTTTAGAAGAAAGTTTAAATTTTGGGAAAAACTCGAAATGTTTACAAAATCATTTTGAAGAAAAACAAAAATTTGGCCTAACTTCTTGAAAATCCTGAAAATTTTCTAAACAAGTTTTAGAGAAAAATCAAAAGTTTGCGAAGATGTCGAGAGTTAGAGAAAAATATTTGAATTTTTATCAAACTCTTTTGTTTTGGTGGAAGGGATTGGTCCTTGATTATCTTCAAAAATTTAAATACAAATCTTGCCCCTGAAACCAAGAAAGATTAAAAAACACAACAAAGTTTGCTCTAAGGCGTTTCCATAGACAAGCTGTCATCTTCAGAAACATACTGGTACTAGATACTGGAATATCTCTCTGAAGATGATAGCTTGGTTATCGAAACGCACTAAAGCAACCTTTGCTGTGTTTTTTGATCTTTCTTGGTTTCAGGGAACAAGATTTGTATTTCAATTTTTTGAAGATAACCAAGGACCAGTCCGTTCCACCAAAATTGATATTTCGAGAAAGACGTCGACTTTTTGAGAGAAAACTCAATTCTTTCTGATGTACCTAAATTTTTTATAGTGAAAAGTTGAAAAGAGAATTCGAATTTTCGAGGGAAGTATCGGTTTTGAGAGAAAATCGGAAATTTTCTTATGTATAAGGTTTTAGAATAAAGATCACTTTCACGCAATGAAAGTTTAAAGAAAATCACAAGAAACAAGTTGAAATTTTAAAAATAAGCTTGAAATTTCCATATTTTTTTAGAACAAGGTTTACATTTTAGGAAAAACTCGAAATATTTACAAAATCATTTTGAAGAAAAACAAAAATTTTGCCTAATTTTTCGAAAAACTTGACAATTCTCTAAACAAGTTTTAGAGAAAAATAAAAAAATTGCGAAGATATCGAGAGTTAGAGAAAAAAATTTGAATTTTTATTAAACGATTTTGTTTTGGTGCAGCGGACTGGTCCTTGGTTATCTTTAAAAATTTATCATCATGATCTTCTCTAACAAAAATACAGCACACTTGGTAACTTTTTCGTCTGATTTTTTTTTTAGTAGAACGGACTGGTCCTCTTCAAAAATTGAAATACAAATCTTGTCCCCTGAAGCCAAGAAAGATTAAATCTTTTTTGGTTTCGATCGACATACAAATCTTGTCCCCTGAAACCAAGAAAGATTAAAAAACACATCAAAGGTTGCTCTAAGGCGTTTCGATAGACAAGCTGACATCTTTAGAGAGATACTGGTACTGGATACTGGAATATCTTTCTGAAGATGATAGCTTGGTTATGGAAACGCGTTAAAGCAACCTTTGTTGTGTTTTTTAATCTTTCTTGGTTGCAGGGGACAAGATTTGTATTTCAGTTATTGAAATCTATTAAAAAGAAAAAATGCTTTCAGGAAAATGATAAAATATATGGAAAAGTTCGAATTTCTATAACAATATTTAGTAAAATAAAAACGAAACTTTCGTTAAAGAAGTCGATAATATTAGAGAAAAAACTTAAAATTTTAAGAAAAGTTAAATCTTCTATTAAAAATGGAAGATCGAAATGTTGAAAAAAGTTAGGTTATAGATTTTTTTAAATACGTCGAAATTTTGAGAAAGGCTAAAATTACCAGAGATTAGTGAATTTTCAGGAGATCAAATTTTTCAGATCGATCTGAAAAAAGCGATCTTCTTGACCCAAAGAAATCAGTACTTGAAAATAAAAATATAAATTTTTACCAAAACATTTGAGAGAAAAGTCGAAATATCTATAAAAAAAGATGGAACACCGAAATATGAAAATGGTCGTAAATTTCAGAAATGTCGAATTGTTTCTACAAAATGTTTTTAAATCCTATCAAACTATCAACTATCAAGAAATTTCGAAAAGATTGACATTTCTAAGAATCGGTTTTCGGTCGATTAAGGTTTCTGGAATCAGTTCATCGATTTCATTCAATTTTTTAAATTGGTCTTACAGAAAAATGAGTCTAAAAGAAAAATGAGTCTAAAAGAAAAATGAGTCTAAAGAAAAATCGGTCTTCTCTCCGGCAAAGATTTTTGGATTAGTGTATTTGCAGATCGATGCCCTGCTACAGATGCTTCCATCTTATTTCCATCTGTTATTTATGTGTTTGGATCAGATATTCTCCGTATCTTTGTGAAATTCTTTGGTATTAATTCCATTAATCTTGATTGGCATTTTCTTCGACAGTTGCTTCTTTCGCAAGCCCAGATTTTTACTTATCTTTTTGGTTAAATTTTGCCATCCCTCCTATTAAGATACAATGCAATCCCTATTTGGGACAATGTTGAAGAGATCTAAATCCTTAACCAAAAAAATGAAATTAAAAATCTGGACTTTTGGAGGAAGCAACTGTTGAAGAAAATGCCAATCAAGATTAATGGAATTAATACCAAACAATTTCGCAAAGATACAAAGAATCTTCTTCTTCTTCTTCTTCTTCTTGTTCATCTTCTTCTTCTTCTTCTTCTTCTTCTTCTTCTTCTTCTTCTTCTTCTTCTTCTTCTTCTTCTTCTTCTTCTTCTTCTTCTTTTTCGGGTTCCATCTCCTATCGAAGGTTGGAAACCATCATGGCTATACGAACTTTGTTGGCCGCCGCTCTGAATAGTTCCTCCGCTGCTGCATCCAAACCATTCTCTTAAATTCCTGAGCTAGGATATTCTGCGCCTGCCTGACAGTTACGTTTTCCTCGGAGAATATCTAACCCAAATACATAATCAATAATAGATGGAAATAAAATTAAAGCATCTATCGCAAGGGAATCGATCTACTGATCTAAAAATGTTTGGAGCAAGAGGCACCACTATCTGGCAAAACATCTTCCAAGGATGCATTCGTCATGGTGAACTTTTACAGATAACTTTTGCAATGGTCGAAGCGTTTGTTAAAAAGGTACAAAACCGTTAATTACACTCGTCTGAAATTGGTGGTCTAAAGACCGAGGAAATAGTTCATTAATTCTCTTTTATATCACACATCACTTGGCATTATTCTAAATCCCAAGGCTGTGTGATTTCTGTGTGAATCCGGTTTTATTATTAATTTAATGGACCAATGTAAAAATTTCTATTACTTGGTTCCGAAAGAATAAATCCACATGTATCGTTTTATCTTTATCCGTTTTACGGCATTCCGATGGTATTCTCTCCTTATGTTTATTTATTAATTTGCCTCATTAACCGTTTTATCCATGCTTTACTTGTTTTCTGTTCGATGTGTGCCGTACGGTAACCATTTCAAGCGATTTTCCTGCATTAGACTTGATTTTTTGGTCTTTAAACTAATTAATGGTTTATGAAGATTGGGCCGGCTAATGATTGGTCCTAAACATGATTACGTTATATAGAAATGCCAACATTACATCGAAATGCCAACAAATAAAGAAAGAATAAGGCAGTGTCCTATTTATGTCTTCTAAAGTTTGATTAAGAAGTTCAGCTTCTACTCAGGATTTTTTAATTGAAAAATAAATCTTATCCTTCTGAAACCAATAAAAATCAAAAAACACAACAAAATATTGCTCTAACAGCCAAGTTATGCATCTTCAGAGAGATATTCAATTTTTGAAGATAACCAAGGACCAGTCCGTTCCACCAAAATCGAGATTTATTGTTGAATTTTTCATTTTCACTTCTTTGGTTCGGGTTAAAATCCATGAAAAAGCTCTAACTTATATTAGAGGAAGTTTTTCAAAAATATATACACTCTTCTTTCACGTCGAATCATCCATCTACTTGAGTTTGATTGGGAAGTTCAATTCCTAATAAAGACTCATTGCTAAGTTTCCCATTTTCATTTTTTTAAATTCCTTGGTTTAGGGTAATATCTTTGAAGAAGTTCTGACGTGTATTAGAGGAAGTCTTAGAATAAATATCCGCTCTTCTTCTACTCGAATCATGCAATCCAGATCTAGTGATTGAAAGAGATAGAAGAACAAAAGAGAATCGTCTCTGATCTGAACTCAGTATCAGTAGCTACTGCGCATCTTCCTACCTTAATTATCTCGTCGTTTGTATGAAGTTCACCTTCGAAAGAGTTTCGCCTCTGGTTTGAATGACATGCGAGTTATCGTAGTCTTCTATCTTAACATCTTTTATACCATTTTCAACTCCCACTAGGAGTTTCTCGTTTTCAATTTTTCCAATTCTTTGGTTTGGGTTGGTATCTCTGAAGGAATAGTTAGAGGAAGTTTTATAAAAAAATATCCTCTCCTTCTTCTACTGGAAGTCATCTATTACAGATCTAGTGATTGAACGAGCTTAGAAGAGCAGAAGAATTTTAGCCATTGAGCTTTGAATGACATACTTGAGTTATCGTAGTCCTTCCTATCTTAACATGCTTGTGCCATTTTCAACTCCCACAACTGATTGCTGAGTTCCTCGTATTCAATTTCTAAAATTCTTTGGTTTGGGTTGGTATCTCTGAAGAAGTTGTAACCTATGTTAGACGAATTTTTAGAAAAAATATGCTCTCTTCTTCTACTGGAGTCATCTATTACAGATCTGGCAACTGAAAGAGCTAGAAGAGCAGAAGTAGCCTTTGGTTTGAATGAAGTACCCTTCTATCTTAACATTGTTGCGCCATTTCCAACTCCCACCACTGATTACTGAGTTCCTCGTATTCAATTTTTAAGATTCTTTGGTTTGGGTCGATATCTCTGAGATTTTAACGTATATTAGAGGAAATTTTAGAAAAAATATCCTCTCTTCTTCTACTCGAGTCATTCAATCCAGGTCTAGTGACTGAGAGAGCTAGAAGAGCACAAGAGTTTCGCCTCTGATATGGTTGACATACTGAATTCAAGTGTCGGTAGCTACCGTTTTACTTCTACTTTGATTATCCTGCCTTTTATCAAGCTCATTTTGAAAGAATTTCGCCTCTGGTTTGGATGACATACTGAGTTATAGTACTCCTCTCTCTTAACAGATGTTGTACCACTTTCAACTCCTACTAGCTACTAGAGATTCATCGCTGAGTTCTTCGTTTTCAATTTCTAATATTCCTTGTTCGGATAGACATCTCTGAAGAGGCTTTTTAACTGCATATGAGAAAGTTAAAAAAATATTCTCTCTACTTCTATTTGAATCATCCAATCTAGATCTAGTGACTGAGAGAGCTAGAAGAACAGAAGAGAGTCGCCTCTAATATGGTTAACATAGTGAACTCAGTAGCTACTGCGCTCTTCCTGCCTTGATTATCTCGTCGTTTGTAATATGTTCACTTCGAAAGAGTTTCGCCTCTGTTTCAAATAACATTCTGAGTTATCGTACTCTTCCATCTTAACATCTTTTGTGCCATTTTCAACCCCCACTAGAGATTCACTTCTGAGTTCCTCGTATTCAATTTTAAAAATTCTTCGGTTTAGGTCAATATCTCTGAGGAAGTCTTAACGTATATTAGAAGGAAGTTTTAGAAAAAATATCCTATTTTTTTCTACTCGAGTCATCCAATCCAGATCCAGTGATTGAGAGAGCTAGAAGAGCACAAGAGTTTCGCCTCTGATATAGGTTGACATACTGAACTCAGTGTCGGTAGCTACCTTTCTAGCTTCTATCTTGATTATCTTTACCTTTTGTGTCACGTTCATTTTGGAAGAATATCGCTTCTGGTTTGGATGACATATTGAGTTACGTTACTCCTTTGTCTTAACAGAGATTGTGCCATTTTCAACTCCTACTAGCTCCTAGAGATTCATCGCTGAGTTCCTCGTTTTCAATTTCTAAAATTCCTTGATTTGGGTTGACATATCTGAAAAGGTTTTAACCTTTATTAGTGAAAGTTAAAAACACATTCTCTCTACTTTTAGTTGAATCATCCAATCCAGATATAGTGGTTGAGAAAGCTAGAAAAACAGAAGAGATTCTCCTCTGATATGGTTAACAAACTAAACTCAGTATCAGTATCTACTGCACTCTTCCTACCTTGATTATCTCATCATTTGTATTATGTTCACTTCGAGAGGTTCGCCTCTGGTTCGGGCGACATACTGAGTTATCGTACTTCCTTGTCTTAACAGATGTTGTGCCATTTTCAACACCTACTAGCTACTAGAGATTCATTGCTGAATTTCTAGTGTCTAATTTCTACAATTCCTTGATTTGGGTTGACATCTCTGAAGAGGTTTTAACCTTTATTAAAGAAAGTTAAAAAAATATCATTTCTACTTCTAATCGAATCATCCAATCCAGATCTAGTGATTAAAAGAGTGAGAAGAACAGAAGAGAGTCGCCTCTGATATGGTTAACACATTAAACTCAGTGTCAGTAGCTACTGCACTCTTCCTACCTTGATTACATCGTCGTTTGTACCATGCTCACTTCAAGAGAGTTTCTTCTCTGGTTTGAATGACATATTGAGTTATCGTACTCTTCCATCTTAACATCTTTTGTGCCATTTTCAACTCCCACTAGAGATTCACTGCTGAGTTCCTCGTTTTTAGTTTATAAAATTATTTGCTCTCTCTCTCTAGTGTCATGTTTACTTCGGAAGAATTTCGCCTTTGGTTCCAATGACATACTGAATTATTGTACTTCTCTAATCTTAACAGATGTTGGGCCATTTTTAACTCCTACTAGCTGCTAGAGATTCATCGCTGAGTTCCTCGTTTTCAATGTCTAAAATTCCTTAATTTGGGTTGACATCTCTGAAGAAGTTTTAAACCTATACTAGACTAGAGACTACTACTACTACTATACTAGAGACAGTTAAAAAATATCCTCTCCACTTCTATTCGAATCTTCCAAACCAGATCTAGTGATTAAGAGAGATAGAAGAGCACAAGAGCTTCGCCTCTGGTATGGTTAACATAGTGAACCCAGTATCAGTAGCTACAATGCTCTTCCTACCTTGATTATCTCATCGTTTGTATCATGTTCACTTCAAGAGAGTTTCGCCTCTAATTTGAATGACATACTGAGTTATCGTACTCTTCCATCTTAACATCTTTTGTGCCATTTTCAACTCCCACTAGAGATTCATCGCTAAGTTCTTTGGCTTGAGTTGATAACTCCTGACCAGGTTCTAACGTATATTAGAGAAAATATCCGCTCTTCTTCTACTGGGGTCATTCAATTCCAAATCTAGTGATTGACAGAGTTAGAAGAATCACAAGAGATTTACCTCTGATATAGTTGATATATCAGACTAGGGTTGGTTAGCTACCGTGCTCTTTATACCTTGATTATCTTGTCTCTAGTGTTACGTTCACTTCGGAAGAATTTCGCCTCTGATTCGGATGACGTACTGAGTTATCGTACTCCTCTGTCTTAAGAAATGTTGTGCCATTTCCAACTCCTACTAGCTACTGGAGCTTCAGTGCTAAGTTCCTCGTTTTCAATTACTAATATTTCTTGTTTGGGTTGTATCTCTGAAGAGGTTTTTAACTGCATTAGAGAAAGATAAAAAAATATCTTCTCTACTTCTATTCGAATCATCCAATCTAGATCTAGTGACTGAGAGAGCTAGAAGAACAGAAGAGATTCGCCTCTCAGTATGGTTAACATACTGAACTCAGTGTCAGTAGCTACTGTGCTCTTCCTACTTTGATGATCTCGTCGTTTGTATTATGTTCACTTCGAGGGAGTTTCGCCTCTGGTTCGAATAACATACTGAGTTATCGTACTCTTCCATCTTAACATCTTTTGTGCCATTTTCAACCCCCACTTAGAGATTCACTGCTGAGTTCCTCGTTTTCAATTTATAAAATTCTTTGGTTTGGGTTGATACCTCTGACCAGGTTCTAACGTATGTTACAGAAAATATCCGCTCTTCTTCTACTAGGGTCATCCAATCCAAATCTAGTGATTGAAAGAGTGAGAAGAACAGAAGAGGTTCGCCTCTGATATAGTGGACATACCAAACTGCATTGGCAGCTACCGTGCTCTTTATACCTTGATTATCTCGTATCTAGTGTCGCGTTCACTTCGGAAGAATTTCGCCTCTGGTTCGGATGATATAGTGAGTTATCATCTGCATTAGAGAAAGTTAAAAAAATATCCTCTCTACTTCTATTCGAATCATCCAATCTAGATCTAGTGACTGAGAGAGCTAGAAGAACAGAAGATATTCACCTCTGATATGATTAACATACTCAGTAGCAGTAACTACTGCGCTCTTCCTGCCTTGATGATCTCGTCATTTGTATCATGTTCACTTCGAGGGAGTTCGCCTCTCATACTGAGTTATCGTACTCTTCCATCGTAACATCTTTTGTGCCATTTTCAACCCCCACTAGAGATTCACTGCTGAGTTCCTCATTTTCAATTTTTAACATTCTTTGGATTGGGCTGATATCCCTAAAGAGGTTCTAACGTATATTACAGGAAATATCCGTTCTTCTTCTACTCGGATCATCCAATCCAGATCTAGTGATTAAGAGAGCTAGAAGGAGCACAAGATGATATGGTTGACATACTGAACCCAGTGTCGTAGCAACCGTGCTCTTTCTATTTTGACTATCTCGTCTTTTGTACCATTTCGATTTCGGAAGAGTTTGGTCTTTGGTTTGGGTGACATACTGAGTTGTCATACTCTTTTGTCTTAACATTCTTGTGCCATTTTCATCTTTGGAAGTGTTTCACCTTTGGTACAGTTGAAACCTTGTAGAAGCCTATTGCTGTGGTGGGAGAAACATCGACCACTTTTAGCAGCTCCTTGATATCTTCCATCCTTAAAGACTCTGACCTTGACGTAACTACATAGAGAGCTAGATCTTCGAAAATGACGAGAATTAGTTGCATGTGGTCGACTGTTCACAATTAAATTGTTTCGTTGGCCTTTCAAATGAGGTAAAGTGTGATTGCTTCGCGTTTAACCCTATCGTTACAATTTGATGAAACATAAATATGTCTTAAGTTCAATTTCCAATAGCATATCGTTGAACGATAACGATCACCATCGTAAAATTATACGTCCAGTTGATTTTTTAAGCTGTAACTATAAACTGAACAATAAAGAAACGCTGCTAAGTACTTTGTGTCATAAATGTGGAGTTGATATGTAAATCGAAGAGTTTACAAGCGAACGGTCTTGATAAAACAGTTGTTAAACTTGTGTCTTTGACATGCTGATAATTAGGGACGTTTTATTTTTCAACAAAACTAATATCAAGTGTACTTTTGCCATGAATATAAAATTTACGAGAGAAAATAAATTTTTACGCCTACCTATAATATAATAACTAATCTGATTACAAAGGTAATTTACATCTCGCGAATTTGTTATCATCAGCATCTTTGTTTCAAAAATATTATCAGCCATAAGCTTTATCGACGATTTATTTAAAAAAAATAACGCACTCGACGAAGTATCACATTCCCTGAATTTGATTAAACGAGTGAAAAAAATCCCATAGAGGGCGAAACTTTGATAATGACAGTCGGTTAAATAATGTAAGTGCAGATCGCGCCGTGAGGGAGGGCGACGTCGGAATGTTAGAAACAAAAGGCGTCGGAATATACATTCTTCGTCGACATTAAAACAAATTAAGATCTGATGTAATCCATAGGCAAATCCCTCGAGTGTCATCCCAATAGATTGAATCAAAATGGCTGCCATTGCACGCATAATTGCTCCATCTCTGGTGCTCAGTTCGAACTTGCGTCTTAAATCTAGTATTAGGCATTACCACGGGGGATTTCCACCACCTGAAATACGTGATTCGCCTGCCGCCAATGTTTATAACTTAATCTATATTTAGTGGGGCCCATCTGCCATCGTCAATTAATTGGAATGTCACCGGGTATCCAAATTTTTGCTACTGGTAGTAGTTGCAATACAAAACTTGTCCCCTGAAACCAAGTAAGATTAAAAACAACAACGCGTTTCGGCAGCCAGGCTGTCATCTTCAGAGAGATACTCAACTCAAGATGATAGCTTAGCTGTTCGAAACGCGTTAGAGCAACCTTTGTTGTGTTTTTTAATCTTTCTTGGTTTCAGGGGACAAGTTTTGTATTTCAAGTTTTTGAAGATAACCAACCAGGGACCAGTCCATTCCACCAAAAAAATACTGGGAGTAGTTTTGTAGAAGCTATAAAAAATTGGCCGAAAATAAAATCTTGAACCTGGTTTAAAGAAATACTGAAAATTTTACAGTTAATATATGATTCTGGAATGCCCAACCATTTTGTTATCAGCTTTCTTCTTAGTATTTAGACCTTTTGAAACTTTTCTGAAAACTGTGGCTTTTTCAGAATTTTGTCTTGTTTTAAAATTCTTTTCAAAAGTCTATACTTTTTCAAAAATCTATTTAATAAAATTTTGTCTCGTTTTAAATATTTCGACTTTTTAACTAAATATTTTTTTCCATTAAACTTTTTATAAGTTCAAACTTATATTAAAAACGTCGACTTTTTCAAAATGTTGAATTTTTGAAAATTCTTGCCATTTGATTAGCGATTTTTTTAAATTTTGGTTTGCTTCAATATTTCGACTTTTTTTGAAAAATTTCGACTTTTCTTGAAAATATCGACATTTTAAAATTTTCACGTTTTTTTAAATGTAAAAGTTTTCAAAATGTTGACTTTTTCTCAAAATTCTTGAATTACTTCAGCTTCGACTCGATAAAGAAAGTATGACTCTTTTCGTGATTTTAACTGTAAAATTAGAGTTTTCAAAATTTCGAATCTTTTTTTCATAATTTCGATTCACTTTATTTCGAAATTTTGAGAAAATTATAAACTCTAGAAGCAGCGTAACTTCCAAAAATCAGTAAAATATTTAGAAAAAATAGGAACTCTCAAAACAAAGGCTAAATTCAGAGAAAAAAAAATCGTAGTTTTGTAAGACCAAATTTTCAAAACTCAGAATTCTTAAAAGAAATTCACATTTTAGGAAAGAGTCAAAGTTATCAAAAACAATTTCGATTTTTTTGTAAAATTCAATCCTTTTGAAACTCTACTTTATTTGAAATTTAAAAATATTAGCTTTTGAAAATGTTGGCCCTTTTGGAATAATTTTGACTTTTTTCAGAGTTTCTTTTTTTTTTAAAAATATTACTTTTGAAATATTTCGACTTTTTATCTGAATATTTTTTCTCCGTTCAACTTTTTATAAATTTCTACTTTTATTGAAAATTTCGACCAATGTTGAATTTTTCAAAATTCTTGCCATTTGAAATACCCCGATTTTTTTTTAATTTTACTTTGCTTGAATATTTCAACTTTTTTTGAAAATGTCGACATTTTAAAATTTCCACGTTTTTTTTTAAACGTCAACTTTTTCAAAATGTTGACTTTTTACCGAAATTCTTCAACTACTTCAGCTTTGACTTGGTTGAAAAGGTTATCTTTTCGTAATTTCGACGAAAATTAATTTCCAAATTTGCTGAAAGGATTTTTTTTGAAAAAACCGAAACGTTTAGTAAAGTCGAAATTCGTATTTGTAAAAGATCGAATTTTTAAATTAAAAATCGAAATTTTGAAAAAAAGTCGAACTTTTCAGGAAGTTACAATTTTTTAAAAAGTTTTACAAAAATCAATATTTTCAATGAACATGTCGAAAAAATGCCGAAATTCTAAAAAACTTCGCAATTAATAAAACAAGTTTGAATTATAGATATCAAAAAAGTCGAAATTTGTAAAAAAATTTTAAAATGTCAAAATCTCAAAAAACCAAATTTTAAAATTTTCGAAATTTTTAAGAAAGTTGTTATTTTCAAATAAACTGAATTCACAAGTCAAAACTTTTCAGTCAACTTTTTCAGAAATTGGAAATTTTAAAATAATAAAATTTTCAAAAAATTTAAAATTTTCGAAAGAAGAATTCGCAATTAATAACAGAATTTTGAATTCTAGATATCAAAAAAGTCGAAATTGGTAAAAATAAACGACATTTTTTAAAATGTCAAAATCTCAAAAATTATTATTTTAAAATTTTCGAAATTTTTAAGAAAGTTATGATTTTTAAATAAACTGAATTCAGTCAACTTTTTCAGAAACTGGAAATTTTGAAATAATAAAATTTTCAAAAAATTTGAAATTTTCGTTATTTTAAAATTTCTAGTTTCTAAAAAAGTTGACTGAAAATTTTCCAAAGAAATTGAAAATCTGATATTTAAATAGTCAAAATTTCGATAAAAACCAAGTTTTGAAGAGAATCGAAATTAATAAAAAAAGTCGAAATTGTAAAAATTCTTCGAAAATGTCGAAATTGTCAAAAAGCTCGAAATTCTAAAAAAGTTACAATTTTCTACAAGTTAAAATTTCCAGTCCAAATTTTTAAAAGCAATCAACATTTTCGGAAAAAGTAAAAATTATCAAAAAAAAGTTTCGATTTTTTTGTAAAATTCAATCCTTTTGAAACTCTGTTTTATTCGAAATTTAAAAATATAATCTTTTGAAAATTTTGACTTCTTTGGAATAATTTTGAATTTCTTCAAAGTTTTTGTTTTTTCTTGAAAATATTACATTTTGAGTATTTCGTCTTTTTATCTGAATATTTTTTTTATTCAAGTTTTTAAAAATTTCTACTTTTATTAAAAATTTCGACGAATGTTGAATTTTTGAAAATTTTTGTCATTTGAAATACCTCAATTTTTTTTAATTTTAGTTTGCTTGAATCTTTCAATTTTATTTCGACATTTTAACATTTCCACGTTTTTTTAAATGTCAACTTTTTCAAACTACTTCAGCTTCGACTTTGTTAAAAAGGTTATCTTTTCGTAATTTTGAATGAAAATTAGACTTTTTAAAATTTCAAATTTCTCCATAATTTCGACATTTTTGTAAAATTTAATCTTTTTAAAACTCTATTTGTTTGAAAATTCAAAAATTGGCTTTTGAAAATTTTGGCATTTTTGTAATAATTTTGACCAGCTTCAATGTTTCGATTTTTTTTTGAAAAATACTACTTTTCCAAAAATTTTGATCTTTTTGAAAAGTTGGACTTATTTTGTAAACTTCGACGTTTTTGAAAATATGAAATTTCCAAAAATTTTGTTTTTTTCGTAAAATATTATCTATCTGAAGACATGTACTTTTTAAAAGATTTTAAAGCATTTAAATTATTTGAAAATTTCTATTTTTTTTTTCAAAACCTTAAAATTTTAAGATTGATACTTTTTTTCACAATTTTCACTCTTTCAAATTGGTCCTTTTTGGCAAAATATCAAATTTTGATTTAAAAATTCCGACTCTTAAAATTTCGACTTCTTTCAAAATTTATAAATACTTCTTTGACAGTAGCAATGTTAATTTTGTTACAAAGTCTGTTACATAAGTAGCTCCAGTTGCCCGAAATTTTCTAAAAAGACCAAATTCTCAAAAGGTCAGAATTTTCAACAGAAATCAACATTTTGGGAAAACTGTCAAAATTATCAAAAAAAAAATGAAATATTTAAAAACAAAATTTAAAAAAAGAACCCAAAAAAGTTAATAAATCTTGAAAAAAATCGAACTTTTGAGAAAAGTTGAATTTTTTAAAGGAGCCTGTATTTTCAAAAAAGTCGAACTTGTGACGAAAAATTGATCTTTTCAAAAAAGAAGAAATTTTTAAAAAAAGAGGTCGAACTTCCCAATGAAAGAAAAACCAATATTCTGCAATAATTCAAATTTTCAACAGGTTTTAAACTTCAAAATGGTCCTAATTTTCAAAAAGTTAAAGCGAATATTTCCAGAAAACGACGAAATTTTGAGAATCATCGACATGTTCTAAAAACGCAATTTTAGATTTTCAAAAATGTCTAAATTTTCAATAAGAGGTCGAGTCGATATTTTTAAATCACAATCTTGGAGGATGTAAATTTTCCAAAAAGTTTAAATTTAAGAAAGTCAAAATTTTCAAATCTGTCGAAATTTGCAAAACTGTCGACATTTTTTTAACAAATCGACATTTTTAAAAAGTCAAAACTTTAAAAAAATATCGAAATGTTGAGCAGCCTAAATATTGAACTTTACGAAAAAATTACAAAAAATTCAATGAAGAAAATGAAAATTTTCAAATCTGTCCAAATTTTCAAAACTGTCGAAAGTTTTTTAAAAGATCGACATTTTCAAAAAGTCCTAACTTCAAAATAATTTTGAAATGTTGAGGAGCTTAAATATCGAAATGCTTCAAAAAAATACAAAAAAATCTATGAGAAAAGTCAAAATGTTCAAATCTATCGAAATTTTCAAAACTGTCGAAATTGTTTTAAAAGATCGACATTTTCAAAAAGTCCCTACTTCAAAAAAATATCGAAATGTTGAGGAGCTTAAATATCGAAATGTTCAAAAAGGTTACAAAAAATTCCATGAGAAAAGTCAAAATTTTCAAATCTGTCCAAATTTTCAAAACTGTCGAATTTTTTTTAAAAGATCAACAGTTTTAAAAGGTCCTGACTTTAAAATAAATTTTGAAATGTTGAGGAGCTTAATTATCGAAAAGCTCAAAAAAATACAAAAAAATCGATGAGAAAAGTCAAAATTTTCAAATCTATCGAAATTTTCAAAACTGTCGAAATTGTTTTAAAAGATCGACATTTTCCAAAAGTCCTAACTTCAAAAAAATATCGAAATGTTGAGGAGCTTAAATATCGAAATGTTCAAAAAAGTTGCAAAAAAATCGATGAAGAAAGTCAAAATTCTCAAATCTATCGAAATGTTCAAAACTGTCGAAATTTGTTTAAAAAATCGCCATTTTCAAAAAGTCAAAACTTCAAATGAATATCGAAATTTTGAGAAGCTTAAATATCTAAATTTTCAAGAAAATTACAAAAGATCGATGACAAAAGTCAAAATTTTGGAAAAAAACGAATTTGAAAAAAATCCAAATTTGTAAAACGAATTTTTTTGAAAAAATCGGAAACTGTTATAAAAGTCTAAATTTGTATTTGTAAAAGATCGAATTCTCAAATAAAAAATCGAAATTGTTAAATAAATGTCGAACTTTTTAGGAAGTTGCAATTTTTCAAAAAGTTTTATAAAAATCAAAATTTTCAATGAACATGTCAAGAAAATGCCAAAATTTTAAAAAACTTCGAAATTAGTTTCGGCTTCTTTCAACATTTATAAATACTTCTTTGACAGTAGCAATGTTTACTCTGTTACAAAATGTGTTACAGAAGTAGTCCCAGTTGCATTATTCGTATGTTTTCGCTAACGTTTACAGGGGACATATTACAAAAAATAATCAAAAGTGATCTTCCTAAATGATTTATTACTCAGGGGAAACAAAAAACAAGGGAAATCTTTAATTGAAGATGTTTTATGGGCCCCAATATCCACAACAGCTCGGCAGGTTTCAGTTGGATTTCATCTACAGATTTATCCTCGAAACGGTACCCCCCAACTCGCCTACACGTCACGTGTATCAAATTTCCTTACCAAAGAGATTTTCGAAGTTCCAGAGACAAATAAAAACGAAGGCAATTAATTCTAATTGTTCAATCAACAAAGAGATCGGTCTGATACCCTTAAAAATACTTCTCTAATCCGCTTAAAAGTTAAGAATTAATAATCCCATTCGGGAATCTGTACCCGGGTAATAATCAAATCAATTTCTCGAGATATTCGGAATTCAGCTTCAATTTTAATTGGAACAATTAGAAATAATTTTAATCCTTCATTTGATTTTCTTATTCGACTTCGAATTGACAGTAAGATATCCCCCAATTGAGAATTGGCGTTATTTAGGAGGTTTAAAGGATAAAATCGATAGAATCAAGAAACCACTTAAAAGACAAAACGATTTCCTACTATTTTACAAGTTGACGGAGCGAAACGCGTCGCATTGGGAACAGTGTTATTAAAAAATAATTTTTCGTGCAAACGATTTCGATAATTATTCGACATTTTAAATTCCTTGCTTTAGATTTCATGATACGAGGATATTAAATTGATGAACAACCAAGTAAAGCAGTATTAATCACCATTGATTCGAAATGTTTCGAACGGCCTTTCACTGAAGCAACGAGTTATCGTGAAAGGTACAGAAATCTGAAATATTTATCTTTTGTAATATATCTTTAAAATGTGAAGGGTTAGAATTCATGTTGCAGGTTGTTTAGCAGGTTTATGTCAAGCTCGGTTGGTTTGATTTTATTTGATATTAAACATAGAAATTAAGAGGAGCTAAAAGCTTACTTATCCATATAAATTGATTGCCGTTGGATACCCCCAGCATAGTTTTTGCTTCTAAAACGAAACAAGAAATAACGCACATAAAATATTTTCTGAATCTACTATAATTACAATTACGCACACAGATTTCTATCTTTAGGAACATAACATTTAATCGCTACTTTTATGAGTCCACTTTGCGTGGAAACTTTAACGGAAATAAATTCAAGTACAGCTAAAAATTTTTCTGACAAAATTTCTAAAACACTTAGATTTTTGTTTCAGATTTCCAAAGAATTTGAAATTTTTAAAGAAATTTGGAATTTTAAAAGCAATTCGACACGTTCTGAAAATAGTCAACATTTCGAGAATGCCGTCACGTGCGTCACTGGAGTTATATATGAACGCTCAGATACGATGAAATAAATAAATTTATAGAAAAAGACAAATAGTGAAAAAAATCACATTTTTAAAAAGTTAAAATTTTCATTGTAGGTCGAAATTTTGAGAAAAAGTCAAAATTTTAGAAAAAGTCGAAATTTTGGAAAAACTCGACATTTGTAAAAATTCAACATTTTGAAAAATGCAACATTTTGAAGGAAGTCGTAATTTTTAATAAAATCGAAATTCCAAGTCAGAATATCCAGTAAAAGTCGAAATTCGAAATTTTCCAAAGGTTCGAAAGTTTTTAAAAGGTCAAACGTTTCAGTAGAAGTAATTTCGAAAAAAATCGAAATTTTGAAAGAACTCGCAGGTGTAAACACTTTGAATTTTCAAGATAAGCGAAATTTTTGGAAATGTTAAAATTTTTAACTAATTATAACTTTCACTTAAAAAAATTCTACAAACGTCGAAATTGTCAGAAAAACAAAATTTTGAAAGAGGCCAGTGTTTCAAAAAACCATAAATTTTTCGAAAATAGTCACAGTTTCAAGACAATTTTGAAATCTAAATTTTCATAAAATTCAATATTTTTAAAAAAATTTAAATTGGGAAATAAAATATCGAAATTTTGAAAAAAAAATCGAATTTTTAGGATGTTGCAATTTTTTAAAAAGTGTTACAAAAGTCAAAATTTTCAATGAACATGTCGAGAAAATGCCGGAATTTTAAAAAATTTGGCAAATAATAAAACAATTTTGATTTCTAAATTTGAAAAAAGTCTAAATTTGTAAAAAAAGGATATTTTTTAAAATATCAAAATCTCAAAAAATTAAATTTTGAAAATTTCGAAATTTTTAAGAAAGTTGTTATTTTCAAATAAACTGAATTCATAAACAAGAAGAATGCAACCTAGACTACAAATTCATGCAGCCCTCCAGGCGTGTATAGTGAATCATAGGTAGCTGAACTACCAACAGTTGAAACACTGCCACCTAGCGAAGCGGTTGCTCTCTAGGAGAGTTCCCAGAAGACAATGATTCTATAATATGCACAGACCAATAGGTTTGGACATTTATTAGATTCGAAGTTTGGAAACCGGTATTTGGTTTCCAAACTTCGAATCTAATAAATGTCCAAACCTATTGGTCTGTGAATTCATAAAGTCAAAAATTTTCATTCAACTTTACGAGAAACTAGAAATTTTGAAATATTAAATTTTCAAAAAATGTTTTCCAAACTTCGAATCTAATGAATGTCCAAACCTATTGGTCTGTGAGTGAATTCATAAAGTCAAAAATCATCATTCATTCAACTTTACGAGAAACTAGAAATTTTGAAATATTAAATTTTCAAAAAATGTTCAATTTTTGAAAAAAGATGATAGGTATTCGTAAAAGCTAAAATTTTCAAAGGTAGTTGAAATTTCGAAGAAAATTCAATAATTATATGGTCAAAATTTTGGTAAAAACCAAGTTTTGAAAAAAGTCGAAATTAATAAAAAGAGTCGAAATTATTAAAATTTTTAGAAAATTGTCAAAAAGCTTTAAATTCTAAAAAAGTCATATTTTTTTTTAAAAAGTGGAAATTTTCATTCAAAATTGTCAGTCGAAATTGTCAAAATAAGTGAATATTTGAAAAAAATTGACGATGTTTTGAAAGAAAATTAAAATTTTCGAGACACAGTTTTGGAAAGTCTAAAACCTCAAAAAAATCGTTTTCAAAAAAAGTCGAAATTTTCCAACAAACTTTCAACAGTCTAAACTTTGAAAACTTGTAAAAATTAAAATAAACGAAATTTTGAAAAAGTTCCAGGTCACAATTTTGAAAAATCCAAAACCTCAAAAAAAAATCTACATTTTCAAAACAACAGTCCGGAATTTTCTAAAAAGTTGAAATTTTCAAAATTCCGACTTTTGAAAAAATGGGAAATTTCAAAGGAAGTGAATTTTGTTTCAAGTTCAATTCACTCGTTCCAAATTCTGAAAAAACTTCGAGATTTTCAAGTCACAATTTGAAAATTTGAATTTAAAAATCTGAATTTAGAAAAAAAATAGTCAACAATTTTAAAAAAGTCGCAATAAGTTGAATTTTTTCAAACCACAAAAAAAATCGAAATTTTCAAAAATAGGTATGTTATAAAAACTGAAATTTTGAAGTCACAATTGTCAAACCTAAATTTCCAAAAAAAGACCAAAATTCTGACAAAAAAAGTCAATATTTTCAAAATAGTTAAAATTTTAAAAGTGCAAAATCTGCGAAAGTCAAAATTTTGGAAAAAAAAGTTATGATTTTAAAATGTCTAAATGTCTAAAAGTCGAATTTTTCAAAAAGTCGGAATTCCGAAGAGTTCAAATTTTGTAAAAGGATGAAATTTTCCAGAAATTAACAGAATTGGAAATTTTGAATAACGTTGACTTTTTGTAATACAAAAAAACGAAAAATAAAAAAAAACAATGAAATTTTGACGAGTTGAAATTTCGAAGTGGCGAATTTCTCAAAAGAAAGTTGGAATTTTTTAAAAAGGATCTGTTTTCGAAAGAAAGTCAGAATTGCAAAAAAAAGTGGGAATTTCGAAAAAAAGTTGAAATTTTTAAAAAGAAACCAAAATTTCAACAGAAAACTAAAAATTCTGAAAACAATCGAACTTTTTCAAAATGTGCAGAATCTCCGAAAGAAAGTCGAAAAGTTGAAATTTAAAACGGCAAATTTCTCAAAAGAAAACTAGAATTTTTCAAAAAGGATCTGTTTTTCGAAAGAAAGTCAGAGTTTCAAAAAAACGTCAGAATTTCAAGAAGAGTCAAAATTTTCAAAAAAGAAACCAAAATCTTGACAAAAATCAAAATTTTTAAAACAGTCGAAATTTTTCAAAAAGTGTAAAATCGTGCAAACTCAAAATTTTGGGAAAATAATAATAATTTTAAAATGTCCAAATTTCCGAAAGAAAGTCTAATTTTTCAAGAAGTCGAGATTCCGGAGAGTCCAAATTTTGTTAAAGGGTGAAATTTTCCAGAAATTCACAGAAAATGGAAATTTTAAATAATGTTGATCTTTTGGAATATAAAAAAAGAAAAATTAAAAAACAAAATAAAATTTTAGGAAGTTGAAATTTCGAAATGGCGAATTTCTCAAAAGAAAGTTGGAATTTTTTAAAAAGGATCTGTTTTCGAAAGAAAGTCAGAATTGCAAAAAAAAAGTGGGGAATTCAAAAAAAGTTGAAATTTTTAAAAAGAAACCAAAATTTCAACAAAAAACTAAAAATTCTGAAAACAATCGAACTTTTTCAAAATGTGTAGAATCTCCGAAAGAAAGTCGAAAAGTTGAAATTTAAAATGGCAAATTTCTCAAAAGAAAGTTAGAATTTTTCAAAAAGGATCTGTTTTTCGAAAAAAAGTCAGAGTTTTAAAAAAACGTCAGAATTTCAAGAAGAGTCAAAATTTTCAAAAAAGAAACCAAAATCTTAACAAAAATCAAAATTTTTAAAACAGTCGAAATTTTTCAAAAAGTGTAAAATCGTGCAAACTCAAAATTTTGGGAAAATAATAATAATTTTAAAATGTCCAAATTTCCGAAAGAAAGTCGAATTTTTCAAGAAGTCGAAATTCCGGAGAGCCCAAATTTTGTTAAAGGATGAAGTTTTCCAGAAATTCACAGAAAATGGAAATTTTGAATAGTGTTGACCTTTTGGAATATAAAAAAGGAAAAATTAAAAAAAAATAAAATTTTAGGAACTTGAAATTTGGAAATGGAAAAATTTTCAAAAGAAAGTTCGAATTCTTCAAAAAGGATCTGTTTTTCGAAAGAAAGTTAGAATCCCACAAAAAAGTCGAAATTTTCAAACCAAAATTTCAACAAAAACGTCAAAATTATCAAAACAGTCGAAATTTTTCAAAAAGTGTAAAATCGCCCAAAGTCAAAATTTTGGGAAAAGAATGATAATTTTAAAATGTCTAAGTTGCCGAAAGAAAGTCGAATTTTTCAAGAAGTCGGAATTCCGAAAAGTCAAAATTTTGTAAAAGGTCAAAATTTTCAAGCAATTAACAGAAATTGGAGATTTTGAATAGAGTTGAGTTCATGGAATGTAAAAACGAAAATTTTAAAAAAATTGAAATTTTGAGGAGTTCCAATTTCGGAATGGCAAAATTATCAAAAAAGGTTCGAATTTTTCTAACAGGATCTTTATTTCGAAAGAAAGTCAGAATTCTAAACAAAAAAGTCGAAATGTTCAAAAAGAAATATAAATGTTTAAAATTGAAATTTAGAAATGTGGAAATTTTCAAAGTCGAATTTTCCAAAAAGGAAAACAGCCTAAATTATCAAAAATTGTTGACATTTTGTAACAGTCTCAAATTTCAAATAAGTTTAAATCTTCGTCAAAGTTTAAATTTTTAAAAGCAAGTTGAAAAAAATTCGAATGTTTCCATTAAAGCCAGAATTTTAAATTGGAGTCCAAATTTTCAAAAATAGGACAAACTTTTCGATGAAAAATCACAATTTTTAAGAAGAAACTCGAAATTTTCATTCTCACTGTTTTTTTTTGCAGCATCAACCTAAAAATTAACCTTTTTTATAAAAATGAACCCCAATTTTAACGACATACTTACCAAAAAAATTTAAATTTTGAGACATCACTGTTGTAATTTTTAAAAAATCCTTTTAGCGTCACTTCATGACTTATCAAAGAAGTATACGTTGGATGTTACATAAAACACAAAATTATTTTTTAACTTATAATTAAACTGAAACAAATCTGTTTTGATTAAGAAAAAAGAGAAAAAAAGAAATTTAATAAAAGTGTTGCTTTAAATATTGGAGAGGAAGTTTTTTTTAGATAACCATAAGCATAAAAACTATTTGTCTTTTATTTCAAAATTACTTTTTGATTAATTTTGTTGTATTATATATAGTTTCGTTCGTCACTTGTTATAAATAAAAGAAACAAGGAAAAAAAGGACCAAAAAAAGCGAAAATTTTGGCCCAATTATTTTGCTGTGTAATTCAATTGTTATAGAATTTATTCTCGCGTTCAGTAGTAACACTTAACTAAAATGCATTTTCTCAGCTCTATTTTCATTACCCAGTATTAAACATCGGAATCAAAGTTATAATATCGAAAGCAATGAACAAGGTATAGATGGGGCAATAAAAAGCAGACTGCCAGCTCGATATACATTATCTTGAAGGGTACATATTTGGAGAGGTGGTATCGGGGATCCGATAAGAGAGAGGGGGGGCGGTGGTTAAAACGTAAATGTGCAAATGAATAATCTCCCCGTATGTGAAACAAAGACGAGAAAATGTCAATCAGGCGATGGAAAGAGACGCCAAATAATCAATCGATATTGCTCAGACTTAGTTGGTATCACTCTAATTGTCGGGCAAGGGAAGTCGAAGAGAGGGGCCGAACTCAAACCAAAATCGAAATATGAATGCGGCGAGGGGCCTACTGCAGATTATAACAGTCGAAGGCTTCCGCGAGATGCGGGAGCGCGCTGATAGAGTCGAACTATTTTGGAGAGACTCGAAGTTACACTTGGACAGGATCTTGGAACTGTTATCTCGATTTGGTGGATGGTTCAGTTGCTGCGATTGCTAGTACAACTCCAAATTGTAACATTTAATCTGTTTGGGAAAAAGATGTGTACAGAAAGTGTTTCTATCTAGTTCTTGATGTAGTTTTTTGACATGTTCATTTTTTTTGGAGCTGGTCCTTGGTTCTTTTCAAAAATTAATGTGGATTGCTCCTAAGACCAACTGTTGTTGTGTTTTTAATCTTTCTTGGTTTCAGGGAACAAAAATTGAAATACAAATTCGGTTTAAAGGAGCAAGATTTGTATTTCAATTTTTGAAGTAAACCAAGGGCCAGGCCGTTCCACCAAAATTCAGGGAACAAGATTTGTACATCAATTTCTTAGTTGATCATTCCACTAAGTTGCAACTTGAGTACAAGAACTACAAAAAAAAGAAGTCTTTTCATCTAGCGTGTTATGTAGTAATTTTTGGCATGTTCATATTTCTAACTTAACCTAAGTGGGCAAGGTAACAAACGTAACCTTTGATGTTATGTCAAAGTTAAATGTCAATTTGACCTGTACTGGTCTAGTGAACAGTCAAAAAATTGCAGCTACATAGATGGAGAAATTTTTCCACACTCGTTATTTGACGACTCGTCTAATTTGAACTAATTCATCTTCAATCGTGAGTGAGCTTTGGAGCTTTGTTTCTCTTTATCTAGGTGTATCCAAAGCAACTGTTCAGTGTCTTGCTGGATCCATACATTTTACCATTTCGATGAGGTTTTGGAACATATTTCCTGTATTTTGTATTACAAGGTTCCAGATCCCGCTTTGGTATTATTTCTACTTGGATTTGAATTGATAGTTCTGGAACCTTTTTTATTACCTCCTTAACTTCCTTAGCTCCTTAGCTTCTTAGCTTCTTATTGGGCTATCAATTTTATCTCTTTTTGCATCTCTGCATTCTGTCATTTTGGGTTTTCAAACATGAAGTCGTTAAATTGTCCCATCTAGACTTAAGCTACTGAATCTAGATTTCTGGAAGAAGCAACTGACGTAGAAAAAGCCAGCCCTTAAATTGTCCCATCTAGATTCTAGGTGTATCCAAAGCATTTAAATTAATCCACAATTAGTTCAGTGTCTTGATGAATCTATACATTTTACCATTTCGGTTAGGTTTTGGAATATATTGTCTTTATTTTGTATGATAAGGTTCCAGATCCTGCTTAAGTACTAGTTTTACCTGGATTTGAATCGATAGTTTTGGAACCATTTTTATTAGCTTCTTACCTCCTTAGCTTCTTAGCTCCTTATTATGATATCAATTTAATCTCCTTTTGCCTCTCTGCATTCTGTTATTTTGGGTTTTCAAGCATGAAGTCTTTAAATTGTCCCATCTAGACTTAAGCTACTGAATCTAGATTTTTGGAAGAAGCAACTGGCGTAGAAAAAGCCAGTCCTTAAATTGTCCCATCTAGATTCTAGGTGTATCCAAAACATTTGAATTAATCCACAATTAGTTCAGTGTCTTGATGATTCTATACATTTTACCATTTCGGTTAGGTTTTGAAATATATTGTCTTTATTTTGTATAATAAGGTTCCAGATCCTGCTTAAGTACTAGTTTTACCTGGATTTGAATCGATAGTTTTGGAACCTTTATTATTAGCTTTTTACCTCCTTAGCTCCTTAGCTTCTTAGCTCCTTATTATGATATCAATTTAATCTCTTTTTGCATCTCTGCATTGTGTTATTTTGGGTTTTCAAGCATGAAGTCTTTAAATTGTCCCATCTAGACTGAAGCTACTGAATCTAGATTTCTGGAAGAAGCAACTAGCGTAGATAAAGCCAGTCCTTAAATTGTCCCATCTAGATTCTAGCTTCTGAATCTAGATTTGTGGAAGTCGCAACTGGCGTAGAAAAAGCCAATAAGCAATGAAAATTCTCCCATCCAGACTTTAGCTACTGAATCTTGATTTGTGGAAGAAGCAACTGGTAAAGAAAAAACCAATAAACACCATGAATGACTTATCAGTAGCTATCTTCTATCTTCAGTGGTATGGTTCTCAGATTTGTTTTTATTTAGCTACATCCCCAGTTCCTAATCTGTGCTGAGATCTTGTCTTGCTGCATCTCTGGGTTCTGCCATTTCGTTTAGGATTGGAAATATGTGGCTAGGGTTCGAACTCCTTTTCTGTTGGAATTGTTTTAGTGTCGTTATCTCTACACCTCTAGTTCAGTGCACTATCACGTGTATACATACAAATAAAATATTGCCCAACAATAAGAAATAACTTATAAAACACTGACTTATTTGCATTTGTTCTATATTTACTGAGATCGACGCCATCTTAATCCCTTATCAGTCAAGTAAAATCACTTTTATCATTATGTAGCTTCTATAAAAAGATTAAGAACATTGAATGATTGCCTATGTTTACACAATGATGCACCAATTCCGATAATATCATGTTGTTCTGTTATTGGTTATTGATATAATCTGTATCCAATCAAGAATGGGAAGCTCAGATAATAGGAGAGTTGTCCGCCCATTGGCGACTTCATAGGTTCATTCTTTTACATCATGTCTCTTAAGATGATTTTGAGTCAGCAGACTTCCACTTCTTCACAGCTCCTGATTTATACTTCAATTGCTTCCATCTCATTCGTCAAGGTTTCGAATCATGTTTACATTCATATTGTTATGTTTATTCACTCACAAAGGGTAACTTTATTATACTCTTCGACCACTGCGAATGAAAGGAGAAAATGGAGATAGATGGCGACTACCCTTTAAAATGAGGATGGGTTGTAATTTTCCGGGGAAAATTTGAGTAACGAATTGCAGAGTTTGGTAGTTCTATAGCAAAAAAGTCTCCATAGAGAGAAGTCTTCAATCTGCCACTGGTAGCACAGGAATTTGCTGCCCCAGACTGTTTTGTAAGCCTCAATAATGTTGGCCTTTGGATGATGAGACCTATCAATTCTTGTGAACATCTTATAGTAAGAAACAAGTCACCAACTCTCCTATGCTCTAGTGTTTCGAGAGAATCGATCAAATTCTCGTCATCAATTAGACAGATGCGCCTTATTGAAGAGCGATTGCTCTTCTTTGAATTGAATCCAAAAGAAGCGAATCGCGCTTTTGGGCTGAACTCCAAACATAAGAACAGTGTTCTGGTATTGGCCTAACTTGAGCTTCGTTAGAATTTGCTGCCTACGACTGTTTTGTATGCCTCAATGTTGGCCTTCAGATGATGAAACCTATCAGTTCTTGTGAGCATCTCTCTTGTAGAAAGAGACAAGTCACCAACCTGCTTGTGCTCCAGTGTTTCGAGGGAATCGATCAAATTCTCGTCATCAACTAGGCGGATTCGCCTAATTAAAGAGCAATTGCTGTTCTTTGAATTGAATCCAAAAGAGGCAAATTATTCTTTGGGGCTGAACTCCAAACATAAGACCAGTGTTCTGGTATTGGCCTAACTTGAGCTTTGTTAGAATTTGCTGCCTACGACTGTTTTGTACGTCTCAAGAATGTTGGCCTTCAGATGATGAAACTTATCAGTTCTTGTGAGCATCTCTCTTGTAGAAAGAGACAAGTCACCAACCTGCTTGTGCTCTAGTGTATCGATGGAATCGAATCAAATTCTCGTCATCAACTAGGCGGATTCGCCTAATTGAAGAGCAATTGCTCTTCTTTGAATTGAATCCAAAAAAGGTAAATTGTGCTTTGTGGTGAACTCCAAACATAAGAACAGTATTCTGGTATTAGGCCTGACTTGAACTTTGTAGAGAGTGAATTTGCTGCCTCCGACTGTTTTGTAAGCCTCAAGAATGTTAGCCTTTAGATGATGAAACTTATCAGTTCTTGTGAGCGTCTCTCTTGCAGAAAGAAACAAGTCACCAACCTACTTGTGCTCCACTGTTTCGAGAGAATCGATCAAATTCTTGTCATCAACTAGGCGAATTGGCCTAATTAAAGAGCTATTGCTCTTCTTTGAATTAAATCCAAAAAAGATAAATTGTGCTTTGTGGTAAACTCCAAACATAAAAACAGTGTTCTGGTGTTGGCCTAACTTGAGCTTTGTAGAGAAGTGAATTTGTTGTTGCCTACGACTATTTTATAAGCCTCAAGAATGTTGGCCTTCAGGTGAAGGCTGAAACCTATCAGTTCTTGTGAGCATTTCTTTTGTAGAAAGAGATAAGTCGCCAACCTGCTTCAGCTCCAGTGTTTCAAGAGAATCGACCAAATTCTCGTCAACAATTAGGCGGATTCGCCTCTCAGTTCTTGTGAGCATCTCTCTTATAGAAAGAGGCAAGTCACCAATCGGCTTGAGCCCTAGTGTTTCGAGAGAATTGATCAAATTCTCGTCACCAATTAGGCGCAATCGCTCTTCAATTGGGCGATTTCGTCTAATTGAAGAGCGATTGTTCTTCTTTGATTTAAATCCAAAAGAGTCAAATTGGCTTTTGGGCTGAACTCCAAACATAAGAACGGTATTGCAGTATTGGCCTAACTTGAGCTTTGTAGAAAGTGTAAACTGATGAGATACAAAGTGCTGTTTGTCTCGAAAAAGAAAACTTAGCTTTTGAAACATGGATCTGACAAGGTGCTCACGTGATCGTTTCAAGAGACGTTAGTGCTCGCATTCACTCCTAGATAGATAGATTAGGTTACATAAGGAAGATTTTATTGTCCATGAGTATGTTGGTCGCACTATTCCTTGATGTTTTCTTAGAGAAAGCAGCTCTTAAAGCATTGAAGTCGACCAGATTTTTCTTTGTCCATTGCGGATTGATTTTGAGATCAAGATTAATCATGTGTCTCCATTGATGGTTTAGCCTATCTGACACATGGATAATGATTGTTGGGGGGAAAAAGATGACACTAAACTACTACCATTTGAATAACACATAATGATTTTCCCGAGAAAAAGACTCCAGACTCCTACCATCTCTATATCGAGCCACATACATTCTTCAATTTCTCAACAAAGTTGGGTGGTTGAATGAATAACCAAGGACGCCTCAATCATAAGGACAGTAAAATGGGCTCGGAAAGGGATGGCCTAAGTGTGGGCCTAATTTCTAGGCAACCCACCTCAATTTCAGAATCCAGAGCTCAATATCGGATTGGAAGTTGAAGCTTAGAGATCGTTTATATGTAACAGTAAGAGAGCCATGGGGTACCCCTGCATTAAACCTAAATACCTGAGATGCCACCATTTGAAGAGTCGAATTGGCTTTTATGGCTGAACTTTAAACGTGGGAACAGTATTCTAGTATTGACCTAACTTGAGCTTTGTAGAGAGTGAATAGCTGATGAGATACTGAAGTACTTTGTATCTCGAAAAAGAAATCTTTTGAAAGGTGGACCTGGCAATGATACGCATTTGGTCGTTCCAAAAGAGGTCAGTGCTGGCATTCACTTATAGATAAATTGGTTAGGTTGCAGAGAGGAGATTTGATTGCCCATGAGGATGTTCGTCGCACTATCCCTTGATGTTTTCTTAGAGAAAGCACTTTTTGAAGCACTGAAGTCGACCAGATTTTTCTCTGTCCATTGCAGAACGATCTTAGGATCAAGATTAATCATGTGTCTCCACTGATCGCTTAGACTATCTGACGCAGTGACGGATAATGTTTTTGGGAAACTAGAGCTAGTACCATCTGAATAACAGATAATGGTTTGTCTAAGAAAATGGATGACACCAGGTTCCTATCCTCTATGTAGCTATATATCGAATTGGAAGTTGAAGTTAAGCTAACGAAATACAAATCTTGTCCCCTGAAACCAAGAAAGATAAAAAGACACAAACAGAGGCTGCTCTAACGCGCTGGAGAGAGCTACAGTATCTCTCTGAAAATGATACCTTGGCTATCAAAACGCTTTATTGTGTTTTTTAATCTTTCTTGGTTTCAGGGGATGAGATTTGTATTTCGTTTTTCGAATGTACTCAAGAACCAGTCCGTTCCACCAAAAAACAGATCGTTTATATGTAAGAAAAAAAAGAGTACGAGACATAACAGAGCCTTGGGGCACCCCTACATTAATTCTAAATGTCTCAGATGGGATCCACCATTTGATGACTTGTAGACACTCTATCCAGAAGTGGATTTAGGTTGCTTGGGATCCTGGTGAAGGTCTCTAAATACGTTTCTGCTACTTTTATACTATCGTGTCTAACGATAACGACTAAAACAAGGGAAGTGATTCACTTTGATGAGGGCCTCTATGCTACAGCGCTTTTTACACACCCTTAAATCTAACCCTGTCACTACTAACCCATCATAATAGCCAAAATTAAAACGAAGGTACAAAATTGCGATGAATCAATTCATTGCCACCATTCGTTCTTGGGAGGACCAAAAGGCTCTTTCGGCGAAACTTTTCCAAATCTCCCTACGAATTTTCCGTTTCTTTGAAGTGTGCAGCTTTCGAAGAGAATGTATGTTGGATGAATTGTGCATCGGTAAAGGGGCCTGAGGGTTTTCCTCGAAGGGAAACACGAGTCGCACGTATCTAATTTAAATATTATATCTCGTATTTTATCCCAATCAGTCAGATCCCTAGCGAAAGGGGTGAGTTCCATATAGCTTAATCACTCGATCCCTGTCCCCCCCGACCGTTCTAAGCTTCTCGATAATCAATAATTATACTCAAATATAAAGAGAAAAGAGCTTGGCGAATGCCGATTTGGCCGCGATCTAATCTAGTCGGTCGTGTGTACGACAGAGACGTCTGGTATAGCAGACGAAGAGGGTGACTTGTTTCTCCTTATTCTTCTTGCACAAGCGGGAGTACGTGTATTAGTCTATAGTGTGGCCATCAGTTATGTATTTTGATCTACATCGTGCTCTGACTGCCATCAAATCATGCAATAAACGTATTATTCATCAAAGGACTTGTTCGATGTGAACTCTTTCGGGGGTTCTGATTACCGAATCTGATAATGTTAAATTTCAATTCCTTACCTCGATTTCTGTTACTAGTGTTCCACAGAAAAGCTCTAAAGCCATTAGATGTGACTTTGATAACAAGGAAATCCATATTTTTGCGATTTTGGCTGGTCTTTTTCAATCAAATTTCTCATACTAAAAAATATTATTGGACAAAAACCAGTAACTAAGATTTGTAGAGAATGCTTTGCAGTTTTTAAAACTCTACTTATCTTTTTTGTGCGATTATTATGTCCCGAGTTATTGATTGCCAAAAACAAAGATGACTTTTCGTTCTGAACGACTGTAACTGAACGACAATTCATCATACAGAGCTGGGAGACCAATCAAATTGATGGGAATTAAATTATCCAAATGAATTTTATATCTGCAACAGCGGAAAAAATTTATTGGGATCTGTGGACCTTTTAAAAGACAAACAAAAATTTTGAAAAATTTTCTTTCCATGGTTTTCTTGTGAGTAATAAAAAGCTGCTGAAGCTCGAATAAAATAAACTAAAGATCATGTTTGAATTGAAATATTGCATTCTTATCCAGTTCTAAGCTATGCCTAAAGTTTCTAGTATCTAACTCATCGGAAAATTAGTTTAAAATCGATTGCAAAATTTGTTGAACTCTCAATACCTTGGGTCGACTAAACGTATTTTTAACCGCAGGCAAGAAAGCAAGTTAATAAAAACGTGTTAAAAACTAGTAATTTGAAGCTTTAGTTTGCTTTTTAAAATTTTTCTCCATGACCATTTGTCTTTGAGCTGCAGCCTCGTAATAAAATGCTCAAAAATGAGCCCTTAATTTGTGTTCCTGGATTACTTCACTATATTTCGAACATTATTGTAACAGATTAGTCATAGAATCACTGGCTTGAAACTGTTCTCATTAAAAAGTATAAAATCATCTCATTACAAGACGATCTCGTTTTTGAACGCTTCCAACAGATAAACATTAAAATGAATTATCGCCAACTAAAGGTGTTCTATCAAAAATAACAAGTCGTCTACAAAAATCAAGTTAATTGCCGTAAAAACTACTTACCATGTTAACCGTGGACCCTTAACAGCTAAATGAAAATTTGGTGTTAATTTCTGTTACATAAAAACGCTTAGGCGATCAGAGATTGTTTTCGAACGTGTAAATAACAGTAAACATTAGAAAAATTACCGGTGCCATTCATCGTAATTATACGTTTAGAATAATTGGACCAATTTTGAATTTTTTTTAGATGCTGGTCAAGGAATCGCTGTCACGCAAAATGAGATTTACATTTTTTTTTTGGCAATTAGCGAAAACAACCATAATCAAGTTTCAGTTTCGACGCGATAATGTGCAAGAAAAAATTATCCTCGAAAAGACAATTTTTAGACGAAGAATTTATATTTCCTTTTCGCCAAAAACATAGCTGAGATTTCTCCGAAGAAGTGAAAGGTGCCCCAGAATATTTAATACGATGATGCAGGTTTTCATTGGGAAATTGTCCATATTTTCAGCTTAATTTTCCTGAATTTGAAATTTTTCGAATGCAATTTTTCCCCTAGTTTCGATCTGCATATATTTCTCCTAGTTTTGATCTGCATATATTTCAATTTAATTTATGTTAGAAACTTCACATTTTTTTTTAATTTATTAGGCCCAGAAATTAAGTGATTTAGAAATACCCAAATTTTCATATGATTTTCGAAAAGCAATTGAAGGATACAATGGTCATGAGGGAAAATAAAATCAAGCAAATTAGTTACACGTTTCTAGTTTTTAGATTTTGAGTTTAGGATTTTTTTACCATCAGGAGTTTTCGTCCAATCGTAAGAAACCATGGACCAAAATTTTTCCAAATTTTCGTCTATCTTTAAAAGGGTCCACGTGCCTCAACGTGGTGATTCTATTAAGAAGCTCTTCTAAACAATTTAATTTTCTTAATTTGGGTGGTCCCCGAGTCATATACGTTGATTTTTCGGCGAATTTTCGTCGCTCACAACAAAAAATCATTTCTAGCTTTGGTAATCAATAACCCAGGAAATAGTGATGGCATGGAAAATGCAAGTAGGATCTTGAGTAGTCGAGAGCATTCCCTCCAAGTCCTAGGTATTAGTTTATGATAACAAAATTGTTACGAGAGAAAGCTATCTGAAGATAAGCTAATATCCCTAATTACCCAATTTTTTACCTCTTCCGTTGAAATTTCTCGTACTAAAAATTGTTTTTATCAAAGACCAATAACTAGAACTTTGTAGTTGTGAAAACCATACTCGCATTTTCTGTCATGATCATTATTTCCGAATTATCGGATTGCCAAATTCAAAAATCACTTTTTTGGTTTGAACGACAATAACTCAGCCAAAAATCATCGTCCAGGGCTCGAAGACCAGTCAAATTAAAGACCATTAACTTATCGAGAAGAATTTTATGATCTAAAAACTGGAAACTTGCAGCTTTATTATCCTTTATTTGCCCTATAACTATTTTTCTTCGAGTTGCGGCCTTCTTAAAATTTAGGAATTTTTATATCCCTTAAGTTTGGTACCACTGTACTTCAGCCTCACTCTATCTATTATCTACTTGGAAAATGTGTCGCCATTCTCAAATGACCTCCATATTCTTACAATGAATCTATTTCGACAATCAAGTGTAGCAACATCTCCCATGAATGAACCCAGACAACATGATTAGCTTTCGTTCGCTATTGACACACGAAATTCACAAGATAATTCATTCTTTGTGGCATGACTGGCAAGTGGATTTAGTTTTAAATTGGGAATAATGCCAGTCTTTCATTTGCAATGAGTGATTGTGTATGTCGGCCATGCTTGGTTGCACTCCACCGCTTTTATGAACTTCTTATGCTATACTAGATCTATCCATTGTTCAAGAATACCCATAAAAAGCACCATTCATTAAACCGTCTCCAAGGAGAAGAAATTTAACTGTCAGAATTTAATTATTTAATCAGTTTAATAGACGTATCATGGAATATCACTATTTATTTTGCGCTTAGCAACGCGGTTGCTTACTTTACAAATGGTGCTTTTTGACCATTTGCCATCATAGGAATTTTACCACTTTCCTTCACTCACTGATTTAGAATTTTTCCGAACTGTGAGATATTATATTTCTTAATGGGGATCTAATTCGCCAGATAATAACTGAAAACATTGAACCAGTTCTTAAATCATCAATATTTTGTTGGAATTTTTTATCGTTTAGACGCTTAGGTCTTTCCTCCAAACTTCAACTTTGGAAGTCGAAATTTCGAATTTAAAGTCACAATTTTGAAGAAAGGCAAATTAAGGAAGAAAGAAATTTCAAGAAACAATTAAAATTATGAGAAAACGTGAATTTATCAAAAAATTTCGACAAAAAGTTATAAATTTGAAAAAAGTCGAATCTATCAAAGAAAGTTTAAATTTGTGGGAAAAAAAGCAAAATATCAAGTTTAAAATCGAAATTTCGAGAGAAAATTCGAACTGTGTTAGAAAAATTCAGTTTTAAAGTCGAAATTTTAAATTTAAAGTCAAAATTTTGAAAGATGTGGAACTTTAGAGAAAAATTCGAAATTTCCAAAAATTTAGTAAAATATCTGAGAAAAATTGAATTATCATAAGTAGTTTTCCAAAAAAATTCATAATTCAGAAAGTTTAAAAGAAAAAGGGTGAAATTTTCAGCAAAAATTATAAAAAAATGGCAAATTTTATCAGTTTGATGGAACGGACTGGTCCTTGGTTATCTTCAAAAATTGAAAACACAGAACTTGTCCCCTGAAACCAAGAAAAATTAAAAAACACAACAAAGGTTGCTCAAAGGTTGTCATCTTCAGAGTTTCTCTCTGAAGATGACAGCTTGGCTGTCGAAACGCGTTAGAGCAGCCTTTGTTGTGTTTTTTAATTTTTCTTGGTTTCAGGGGACAAGTTCTGTGTTTCAAATTTTATCAGGAAAAGTCCAAATTTTGAAAAAAAGTTAAAATTTTAAGCGCCAAGTCGAATTCAATTTTGGAAGTCGATGTTTCGAATTTAAAGTCAAAATTTTGAAGGAAAACAAATTGGGGAAGAAAGAAATTTTCAGAAAAAATCAAAATTATGAGAAACTTGAATTTATCACAAAAATTTTTTGAACAAAAGCCTTTGAAAAAAGTCGAAATTATCAGAGAAAGTTTAAATTTGTGGAAAAAAAAGCAAAATGTTACTTGTAACATCAAAATTTCGAGAGAAAATTCGAACTTTGCAAGAAAAATTCAGTTTTAAAGTTGAAGTTTGAAATTTAAAGTCAAAATTTTGAAATAAGTCGAACTATTAAGGAAAATTCGAAATTTCCAAAAAATTAGTAAAATTGACAAAATATTGAATTATCACAAGAAGTTTTTCAAAAAAGTCATATTCACAAAACTTAAAAGAAAAAGGGTAAATTTTAGCAAAATCAAATTATAAAAAAAGCAATTTTTTTCGGAAAAAGTCCAATTTTGAGAAAAAGTTAAAATTTTAAGCGCCACGTCGTTTAGAGCAAAGAGCAAACATTTATTGGACGAAATTAATCTTAAAGTTAAAATTTCAAGTTTACTGTCGTTGAAGAATAATTTACTGTCAATGCTTTGAAAAAAGTCGAAATTTTAAGGAAAAGACGAATTTTCAATAAAAAATTTAACTTGCGAGAAAAAATTGAAATCATGTGTCACGTGTCATGTAAATTTTCAGAAAATTAATTTTGCAAAGGTGAAAATTTTCAGGAAAACTGAAAATTTTTAAAAAGTCGAATTTATTGGAAAAAGCCAAGGGATTGACAAAAAGTTAAAATTTGAGTTTTAACTTGCAAATTTTTAGAAAAAGTTAAAAGTTTAAGTGCAAAATCGAAATCTAGAACAAGGAGCTTAAAGGGGCTTTGACGAAATTAATCCCAGAGTCAAAATTTTGAGTTCAAAGTCAATGCTTTGAAAAAAGTCAAAATTTTGAGGAAAAGACGAATTTTCAAAAAAAAATTTAACTTGTGAGAAAAAATTGAAATCATGTGTCACGTGTCATGTAAATTTTCAGAAAATTAATTTTTTAAAGGTGAACATTTTCAGAAAACCTGAAAAATTTTTAAAAAATCGAATTTATCGGAAAAAGCCAATCTTTTAACAAAAAATTAAAATTTCAAGGCTAAATTGCAACAAAAAGGTCGCCATTTGTAAGACAAAAGTCGATTTTTAAGAAAAATTCCGAATTTCAAAAAAAATAGTAAAATATCTGAAAAAAACTGAATTATTACAAAGTTTTTCGGAAAATCACAATTTAAAAAAAACAGCGACATATTCAGAAGAAATCGAAATTATAAAAAAAATCAAATGTTGAGAAAAGGTTAAAAGTGTAAGTGCGAAATTGAAATCTAGAACAAGGAGCTTAAAGGGGCTTTGACGAAATTAATCCTAAAGTCGAAATTTCGAGTTCAAACTCAGTGCTTTGAAAAAAGTCGAAATTTTAAGGAAAATACGAATTTTAAAGAAGGTATCCAAATTGCAAGGAAAACTTGAAATTATGTATCACATAACGTGTAAATTTTCAGAAAATAAATTTTTAAAAGGTGAAAATTTGCAGGAAAAATCAAAATTTTGAAAAAATTGAATTCATCGGAAAAAGCCAATACTTTGACAGAAAATTAATATTTCAAGTCTAAATTGCGAGAAAAAAGTCGACATTTGTAAGACAAAAGTTGAAATTTGAGGAAAATTCTCCGAATTTAAAAAAAAATAGTAAAATATCTGAGAAAAAGTTGAATTATCATATACAGTTTTTTGAAAAATCACAATTTAAAGAAAAGAGCGAAATATTTAGAAGAAATCGAAATTAACAAATAAGTCAAATTTTGAGAAAAAGCTAAAAGTTTACAGTGCTAAATCAAAATCTAGAGCAAGGAGCTTAAAGGGGGTTTGACGAAATTAATCCTAAAGTCGAAATTTCGAGTTCAAAGTCAATGCTTTGAAAAAAGTCGAAATATTGAGGAAAAGACGAATTTTAAAAAAAGAATCCAAATTGCAAGAAAAATTGAAATTGTGTATCACACAACGTGTAAATTTTCAGAAGATAAATTTTAAAAAGGTGCAAATTTTCAGAAAATATCAGAAATATCAAAAGTCGAATTCATGGGAAAAAGTCAATATTTTGAGAGAAAATTAATATTTCAAGTTTAAATTGCGAGGAAAAAGTCAACATTTGTAAGACAAAAGTCGAAATTTGAGGAAAATTCCAAATTTTAAAGAAAATAGCAAAATATCTGAGAAAAAATTAAATTATCGCGAAAAGTTTTTCGAAAAAAATCACACTTTAAAAAAAGAGCGAAATATTCAAAAGAAATAAAAAAAAAAGCAAATTTATCAGAAAAAGTTCAAATTTTGAAAAAATGTTAAAATTTTAAGTGCGAAATCGAAATCTAGAGCAAGAAACTTAAGGGGCTTTGACGAAATTAATCCTAGATTCGAAATTTCGAGTTCAAAGTCAAAGTTTGAAAAAAAGTCGAAATTTTTAAGAAATGACGAATTTTCAAAAAAAAAGTCCAAATTACGAAAACTAATTCAAATTATTTATCACATACTGGTAGCAAAAAGAATTTTGAAAAGGTGAAACTTTCCAAAAAAAATCAAAATTTTTAAAAACTGAATTTATCGGAAAAAGCCAATAATTTGACAGAAAATTAAAATTTTAAATTATTTGCGAAAAAAAGGTTGACATTTGGAAGACAAATTCAGTTATAAAGTCGTAGGTACGTGTAAAAGTCAAAAACTTAGAAAAAATTGAAATTTTGGGGAAAAGACGAAACTTCCAAAAAAAATCAAAATTGTAAAAAGAAGTTGAAATTATTAAAAAAATCTGAATTTTGGGGAAGTGGGAATTTTGAAAACAGTAGAAATTTTCAGAAAAAATTGAAATTATTAAGAGAAAGCTCGAATTTTTTAAAAAATGTCTAAATTTGGACGTTTTTTCAAAATTTAGACAGTTTATGAAAAATTCCAGCTTTTTGTTAATAATTTCGATTTTTTCGAGAAAAAAGTCGATGTTTTTAAGAAAATACAGTTCTAACATCGAAATTTTGATAAAAATCAAAATTTTGAAGCAATGACAAAATTTACAACAAAAAATCAAAATTATGAGAAAATATTGAAAATTTTGGAAAATTTAAAGTTCTGAAAACGGGCAAAATTTTCAGAAAACGATCGAAGTTATAAAGAGTGTCAACTTTACTAGAAAAAGTTTAAATTTTGAAAAAAAAGCCAAAATGTTAAGTTTAAGATCGAAATTTCGAAAAAAAGTAGTAGTTTGTAAAGAAAAATTAAATTCTAAATTCAAAATTTCGAGGTTAAAGTGGAAATTTTGAACAAAACCGAAATTTTACAGGAAATACTACATTTCCAAAAAAATAGCCAAAATTATGAGAAAAAATTGAAGTTATTACATAAAATCTAAATTTTGAAAAAGATTCAAAATTTTGAACAAAAGTCGAATTCTTAAAAACAAAAGTCGAATTCTTAAAAACAAAAGTCGAATTCTTAAAAACAAGAATCGAATTCTTAAAAACAAGCTAAAATTTTGAGAAAAAGTCAAAATTCTGAGACAGAGTAAATTTTCAGAAGTCAAACTTTTGAGTAAAAGTCCAAGTTTTGGGAAGAAGTAAATTTTGAGGAGTCAAAATTTTGAAAAAATAGACATTTCTAGAATAAGTTGAAATCATGAGAGTTAAGTCGAATTTATAGAACCGTAATTATAAGAAAATATAACCTTAATTATAAGAAAAAAATCGAAGTTATCAGAAGAAGTCCAAACTTTGTAAAAATGGTGGCAGTTTTGACAGTTATCAAATGTCAAATACATATTTTTTGTTTTCGATGAAAGTTTTTGCAGCAAAGTCGAAATTGCAAGTTCATGTCAACGTTTCAAAAAAGAGTTTGAAGTTTGTAAAAAAAAATTTCTTCGTAGTACGTATTCTTAAAAATCTAATAAAAACGTAACATCATTATACCCATAGGTTGCCAAAAAACGAAAGGTTCCTGTTGCATGGGATACATATTAGAAAAGGGGGGTGGGGTTCATAAAATTCAGAGACTAAATAAAATTAGTGTTGCACACGACGTGGGGGTCAGTGGGGAGCGTGGTTGAGCGCATTTTTCATGCCTATGGAGAAATCACCGGTAATACCAATGTTATCTAGATTCCAGGTTACTTCAATATTTACAAATCTTATTTTTATTCTTTTAAATAATTTCGAGATATTATTATCTGTTGTATATGATTTTGTTTGCCAAGTTCATCATTTACTGTTTGCCTTATAATAAATTTAATTTATACCTTAATTTATTTATGACACACAATGATTAGAAATGTAACTTATCATTTTCCTATTATCATTTATCAGTTATCTTCTGATGGTTAAAGATGAAGCATCACTGTGATTTACATATTTAAAAAATGGCCGCCACAAAGCCCGACGTAAGTCAATTTTTTCTTATTTTTAATGCTGTGGATTACACCAAACATTTAAAGTGTGTTGTATCTTTAGACGAGTCAATGTCTCCAGAAAAGTTGATGACACTCTTTGTTACGCTGATGAGAAACCAAAGCGCATGCGCGTCTTCAATTTCTAATTTGTTAGAGAGAAAAATAATCTTTCGTCTTTTCTTCAGAAATTTATATACATTTTTATATACTCTAATTCAATTAAATTTTTCAGAATGATTGTTGCCCCCCCCCCTTGAAGGAAATTCTGCCTACGCTCATGTGGCGCCCTATTTCATAATCTTCTAAAAAATAATCGTTAATAATTCCCTGTCATTAAGAGCAAAAAACAAAATCGAACAGCTTGAAAAGTAAGGGGTAGCGAGGGAAACGGAACGAGAAAACCTCGGCAGATGATAAATATAAACCGATATTTCACAAAGATACTTCGAGTGGGCCCTTTTTGCATATCCCAACTTTGCTCAGTTTTCATTCAATCACCCACGAACGTCGCGCGTTCTTTCTCTTTCTACATCGATGGATTCGGACGGGTGGTGCGTCTGAGATTGGTTACCAAAGGGTCCGATAACAAACGAAAATTTATCGGCGTCGAGAGCAAAAAATCACATATTTACAGTGGACCAATTGTTTTTCGCGAATACCGGGGATGTGCTAATTTCCACTAATTGGCATAGCTTACGTACGCGGAGCTCCTATATTCTCTCAGGGAGTTTTTATCGAACTTGCTGGATGTGCTTTTTATGATTGGTTTTAATTATTTGGCACTTTGTATTGGGAAATCCCTATGCCAATTAAAATTTGTATATTGTACTTTTTTGTTCGTCTTTGATTCGCTTTTGTACGCGCTTTTTCCCCTTTTTTTTATTTCGCCCAAACGAGCAAATTCGGACGTTTCCAATATTCACCATGGTTTAACACTTCAACTTCATCTTACAATCGAATCCGGTCTATGAATCACAACATTAGTCACTTCAACTTCGTTACTTTGACTTTAAAAATAAAATTAAACTTTTTCTTTCCAAATTGTAATATTTTTGTCAAATTTCAAAATTGGTCCCTAAACTTTGACTTTATTTATTCAAAATGTGAAGGTTTTTGAAATGAAAACTTGTTTGGATTGGGGGATTCTAGATAGGGGGAAAATTATGGTTTGGGATCTGTAATTAATAGAATTAAAAATGAATAACTATTAGATATTATGAAGTTGTGATAAAAATGGGAAAAAACATGTATATGGAAAAGAAACAGTTTATAAGCAAACATCTAAACAAGGTAAACAAAGTGCTTCAATGTTGATTATTATTTTAATTAAAACTAGAAAAATTGGAATTATTTTGAGGATCTGATTTTTATTTTATCACTTTTTTCTTGTAAATTTGATAACAGAAATATTGAAACTTGAAATAAAAATATATTTAATTCCAAGATCAAATATTAAAAGTTTCAAAATAAAACGAAAATTCTTTCGTGGAGTTTCATGAAAATAATTGGAACTTTCTCTAAATTGTTTAAAAGTTCCAAAATGTTGACTTTTTGTAGAAATTTCAACAAAAGAGAAGAAAGAAAAGTTTTAACTTTTCACTTGGAATGTAAGTTTTTGTCTCAAAATTTCAACATTATTTTCGATTTTTATTTTTAAAATTCTAATTGAAATACAAATTTTATCCCCCTGAAACCAACAAAGATTAAAAAACACAACAAACGTTGCTCAAGAGCAACCTTTGTTGGTTTTTTGATCTTTCTTGGTTTCAGGAGACCAAATTTGTGTTTCAATTTTTGAAGATAACCAAGGACCAGTCCATGAATCGAAATTTTGCATAAAACTAGAACTGAAAGAAAAATTTTAAATTTATAATTTAAAATTTTCAAATGAAAAAAAAATTAAGTTTAAATTTGAAATTCTGAGTAAACTGAGATTTTGAAAATATCCAAAATTTAGGAAAAAAATGTAAAAATTTGTTTCGAAACTTCTTACAAGGATCCTGATAACTCGCTTTTAAAATTAAAACTTTGGCCTCGAGTTTTGACATTTAGGTCCTAGAATCGAATTTTTTATAAAGAAAAACTCGCATTTTGATTTAAAATTTTGAGAAATCAATATCTCAAAATTATTTTTTAACGAAAGTTCGTGCCAAAATTCGAAATATTGGAAACTTTTGGAATTAAATTTGACATTTCGATTAAATACGATGAAATTCTAGGGAAAAAATTTTCAAATTTAAATTGGACAATTTGATTTGAAATGTTGCAAAAAACTAGAATTGAAAAAAATTTAAAAATTAGAATTTAAAATTTTAAGTGGAAAACGAATTTAAGTTTAAATTTGAAATTCTAAATAAACTGAGATTTTGAAAATATCCAAAATGTAGGGAAAAATGCAAAAATATGTTTCGGAATTTTTGACGAAAATTCGAGAGAAAAAAATGCAAAAATATGTTTTGGAATTTCTGCCACAAATCCTGACAGCTCCCTTTAAAATGTTTTATTTCTTTTGGATTTTTTTACTCCTTTTGAACTTTCGCTTCGAATTTTGAAATCTATTTTTCAGAATCGAATTTTATTGAAAAAAATCGAATTTTGATTCAAAATTTTGGTAAGTCAATATTTCAAAATTGGATTTTGACGAAAATTCGTGTCAAAATTCGAAATATTGGAAACGTTTGGGATTAAATTTGACATTTCGATTGAATACGTTGAAATTTTAGGAAAAAAATAAGTTTTAAAATTTAAAGTGGACAATTTTAGTCGAAATTTTACGAAAAACTAAAATTCTCATAAACTGATATTTTAAAAAGATTCAAAATTTAGGAAAAAAAATGCCAAAATATGTTTCCAAATTTCTTCCAGGAATCCTGATAGTCCCCTTTTAAAATTTTTCACTCCTTTTGAACTTTTTCACTTCTTTTAAAATTTTGCCTCGAATTTTAGTTCTCAGAATTTTATTAAAACAAAATCGAATTTTGGGAAGACAATATTTCAAAATTCGATTTTTTTTTGACGAAAATTCGTGTCAAAATTCGAAATATTGGAAACGTTTGGGATTAAATTTGACATCTCAATTAAATACGTTGAAATTATAGGGAAAAATAAAATTTTTAAATTCAAACTGGACAATTTGAGTCGAAATTTTGCGAAAAACTAGATTTTTTTTGACGAAACTTCGTGTCATAATTCGAAATATTGGAAAAGTTTGGGATTAAACTTGACATTTCGATTACATACGTTGAAATTTTAGGGAAAAAATAGAATGTTTAAATTCAAACTGGACAATTTGAGTCGAAATTTTGCGAAAAACTTGAATTGAAAAAAAAATTGGAAATTTAGAATTTTAAAATTTCAAGTTTAATCTCAAACAACAAAAAAATATTTATTTTACGTAATTCAACTTCGAGATTTTTTTAAGAATTTTAACGTATTTTTCTCAAAAAAAATTTAATTTTTCCTCAAAATTCTAAATATATAAATAAAATAAAGAACTTTCAAGGATAATGACATTTTATATAAAAAAAAATAAAAGTTTTAATGTATAATTTCAAAAAATAGGTTGATATTCCGAATTCTAACTCAAAATTCAATTTTTGAAAAAGTCCAAATTTTGAGAACAAGTTTCAGCTAAACTTTGAAAAGAGATAATTTTTTTAGTTTTAAACTGGACAATTTGAGATTGAGTCGAAATTTCAATAAAATCTCGAGAAATTCTGGAATTTTCGAATTTAAAATATTTCAAGTTTAATCTCGAAAAATAGAAAACGCCAAATTTATTAAAAAGATTCCACCAATTTTTCTAAAAACTTCTCTTTCTTTCCTCAAAATTCAAAATATAACTACAAAATCGGAAAAAGTTCAAATTTGGACAAAAATCGAATTTTATAAAGAAAGATTCGAATTTTAATTCAAAATTTTGAGACGTCAGTATTTCAAAATTAGATTTTGACGAAAATTCGTGTCAAAATTCGAAATATTGGAAACGTTTGGGATTAAATTTGACATTTCGATTGAATACGTTATAATTTAAGGGAAAACATAAATTTTTAAATTTAAAGTGGACAATTTGAGTCGAAATTTCGTGAAAAACTAGAATTGAAAAAAAAATGAAATTAAGAATTTAAAATTTCAAGTTAAATCGCAAACAGGAAAAAAAAAATATTTTACCAAATTCGATTTCAGGATTTTTTTAGGAATTTTAGCTTATTTGCCTAAAGACAATAATTTTTCCTCAAAATTCTGAACATACAAATAAAATGTGAAACTTTCGAGGACAATAACATTTTATAAAGAAAAAGATAAAACTTCTAATGTATAATTTTAAAAAATAGGTTGATATTTCGAATTCCAACTCAAAATTCGATGCTTTTTGGAAAAATTTGTGTCAAAATTCGAATAAGTCGAAATTTTGAGAATAAGTTTCACCTAAATTTTAGGAAAAAAATAGCCTTTTTTGGGGTTTAAACTGATTTGATTCTAATGCACAGACCAATAGATTTAAACATTTATTAGATTCGAAGTTTGGAAACCACCTGTTTCGATTTTGTTAGACCTCGTCTGTTTGGTCTATGCATTAGAATCCTTATCTTCTGGGGACTGTCCTAGAGAGCAACCACTTCGCTAGGTGGCAGTGTTTCAAGTGTTAGTAATTCAGCTACCTATGATTCACTATACACATCTAGAGGGCTGCATTTGCAGTCTGGGTTGCTATTCTACTTGCATTAAACAATTTCAGTCGAAATTTCAATAAAATATCGAAAAAATTCTGGAATTTTCAAATTTAAAATTTGAAGTTTAATCTCGAAAAGTTGGAAAGGCCAAATTTATTAAAAAAAATTCTATTTATCGACTTTTTTTCAGAAATTATAACCGATTTTTGTAAAAACTTCTATTTCTTTTCTCCAAATTCAAAATATACTATAAAATAAGAAAAAGTTCAAATTTGGACAAAAATCGAATTTTATAAGGAAAAAATCGAGTTTGAATGTAAAATTTTGAGAACTAGGTCGATATTTTGAATTTAGACTCGACTTTTTTCACAAAAATTCCTGTCAAAGTTCGAAAAAGCAGTATTTTCGAAATAAACATTAAAATATGGCAATTTAAGTTAAAGATAAAGATAAAGATAAAGCAAATATACATAAAGCAAATATGCATTAAAATACATGCCCTTTACACCCATTTAGTGGTTGAATTTCCAAAAATCTCTTCTGCATTATTTGTTAAGAGCCTGCAATCCCGGAGGCATGTAAAATTTGATAAACATTTTCACCCTTTTAGGGGTTAAATTGCGAAAAATCCTTTCTTAGCGGATGTCTAGATCCTGTAAGGAATCCATGTGCCAATTGTCAGTTTTGCAAGTTTAACAGTTTCGGAAACTTCCTGATGAGTGACTACTATTTGCTTTTTATTTGTATGTTTCGAAATTAAGAACCTTGTCACACTGACAGGAGTCAGAGAGTACTTTTAATCTCTCTTTACGCCCCCTTAGAGGTTGAATTTCCAAAAATTTGTTCTCTGTTACTTTGTTAAGAGCATGCAACCTGGAGACATGTAAAACTTGATAAACATTTTCACCCGTTTAGAGGTTAGATTGCGAAAAATCCTTTCTTAGCGGATGTCTACATCCTAGAAGGAACCCGTGTGACAAATTTCAGTTTTGCAAGTTTAACAGTTTCGGGGACTTTGTGATGAACAAGTACTATTTCCTTTTTATGTTATGGATATGTTTCGAAATTAGGAACCTTCTCACATTGACAGAAGTCAGAGAGTACTTTTAATGTCCCTTTACGCCCCCTTAGAGGTTGAATTTGAAAAAATCTCTTCCGCTTTATCTGTTAAGAGCACGCAATCCGCAAACGTGTACAATTTGATAAACATTTTCACCCTTTTAGGGGTTAAATTGCAAAAAATCTTTCTTAGCGGATGCCTAGATTCCAGAAGGAATCTGTGTGACAAATTTCAGTTTTGTAAGTTTAACAGTTTCGGAGACTTCGTGATGAATAAGTACTGTTTGCTTTTTATGTTGTGGATATGTTTCGAAATTAGGAACCTTCTCACATTGACACGCGTCGGAGAGTACTTTTAATGTCTCTTTACGCCCCCTTAGAGGTTGAATTTCAAAGAAACCTTTTCCGCTTTATTTGTTAAGAGCATGCAACCCGGAGGCATCTAAACTTGATAAAGATTTTCACCCTTTTAGGGGTTAAATTGTGAAAAATTTTTCCTAGCGGATGTCTACATCCTATAAGAAATCTATGAGCCAAATTTTAATTTTGTAAGTTTGACAGTTTCGGAAATTTCGTGATGAGTGTGTGCTATTTGCTTTCCATGTTAAAGATACGTTTCGAAGTGAGGAACTCAAATTTAAGTAACAATCTAAGACAGTGGCAATCCCTAAATTTAAATTCCTTGTGGATATTTTGCTTCGCGCTAGAGTTATCGAGAAAAGTTGTCCAAAATTTTGTTTTGAATCCCAATACTAAGCTTCATTGCGAAATTGGTATTTTTAAATTTTGTAATATTTTATAGCGAAATATCAAGTTTTTAAACAATTAAGTACCGTCATTCCCACATCCAATAATCGAAATGATAATTTAGCATTTTCACGAAGTTTTTTTTATTTGCAGTATTTATCTGTAAAATTGATAAATTAAAATATTTAAAGAACAAAAGCAATAAATTTAAATATCGCAAATAGCATACAAATGTCAACACAGTGACATGCTTTCTCGAATTTGGATATCTGCATGTGTTACATTGACAGAAATCAGAGCGTACTTTTAATGCTTCTTTGCACCCCCTTAGAGGCCTCCCCTCTTAGTGTGCGCTCTCATTACTTAGAGAACCTCCTAGAAGTGCCCAAACTTAGAGGTTAGGATGTGCGTTGATATATCAGTCAATGTTCATTTTTATATATAAAGATAAAAAATTGATACCAATAAAAAATTATAGTGTAAAAAATTGCAGTTTATTAGAAAATGTCAAACATCAACGAAATAAACTATCAAGGAAAATTCTTTAATAAATACGAAATGCTAGAAAAATGGCCACTTTAATGCTAGACTTTGACGCACAAATTGCACAGTTAATCTTATTGGCGATAATCAAGGGAATATTTTTGTGAATAATTTCGGCTAATTTACCTAAAATCTTATCGCTAAAGCAAATAAAGCAACAATATTGTTTATATCGCAGGTAATCCCACAACCAACACAATTAGCTTAAATCAGTGGCGTATTAAATTTATGAAGTCAATAAATATCATTGTCTTCCCATCATATTTATCTGTAACAAAAAATATTTTATAACATCAGTAGACGATGATTCAGGTATTTCCAGAATAATTTTTTACCGCACTGGTAAATTACCTTCATTTAAAAAGTATCGCGGAAATAAATTATTAACCGCGTTTAATGAATCAATATGATTAAAAAGCGATTTAGGACGTCACGAGAATCAGAAACTCTAAATGAGTTATACAGTGTGGACCAGTCGAAGTACAGTAATCGGCAGTAATCGTGACGAAAAGTTTTTGAAGCTTTAGGCGCAAGTGCCACCACTACTCGATTTTTAGCATAGACTGTATTCATGGATACAATAAGCCGCGTTCCAGTAGATTTTCTGAGCCGACAACACTACCTATTTAAAACATTTACGTGGCGCTGTAGCCAAAACCATCTAGCTGCTACGTTTCCATTATACTTCAAGATCTTTCCTCAACATGAAATGGAAATTCCGTGAAAATGTATTCGATTACGCTAAAACGGTACCGCTGAAAATCCTCATATTTTACTATTTTATTCACAATATTACCGAATGTGTTACGTTTTTATGAAAATCTGTAGAAAAGTTTGGGCGCAACAAATGAAAATCTCTTCGACAACGTTCTTTCGCATATAGCCACATATTTGTCACTAAATATCTTGGCTTCGGCGCCTGCACGGCTCTTGGGTGTATGGCCAACACTGCTACTAACATCTGATAGAAATTTAAAGAAAATCTATAGAAAAGCAATTGACCTTAATTATTTTAGAAGCTGCTAACAACTTTTTAGTTATTTCGGGGCAAGCCCACCTTATTGCTTAAATGCATCGAAGGGTGAGTTTCAGAATTTAATCAATCGATCTCAATCACCTTATATATTCAGAAGGGGTTGGAGATTAATGTCTTCATTCAAACAAAATTGATTGATACCGAAATTACGTCATATTCGTCGGTCTCTTTCTTACAACCCGGACTCGATGCCACTTCGAGACGTGAAGTGATTTAGAAACAAAAATTCGGCCTCAGTTTAAAGTAAATTCATTGTCATATTCCAGTCACAAATCTGATTTGCTAATTTCGACTTGATTGGTCGAGGTATCCCGGTTTGGTTATTAATATTCAGGGGAGACGGCGGTAATAAGGAGCGGATGGGAAGACGTCGATTTGATTGAATCGGCATGTCAAAGATGTTTGCGTGGGGCGGCCCGTTTGAAAAATTCGGTAGTCTGCTGAGAGTCATGTCGCAACATGAAACTAGAAATTTTTATTGCCTGATCTTCAGTATTGCTTCAAAAATGCGATTCTAGGTATGAAAAAATGTCACTTCGAAAAATATCAAATAAAAAAAAAGTATTACAATTTTACAACTAACAGTGACGTGTAACCTTCCTGTCATAACTAATAAATGATCGATATGCATTTCTCCACGAAAATTCTTTTCCCTAGCTTAATTAAAATTGATTTTGGACGTCTTTCGAGTCAATTTTCCTTGCCAAAAACAAGCTGAGAAGCAACCAACTAGAGAAAAGATATGATTCTTAATATACGCCACAGAAAAATTATCCAGAGAATTCTTTTTACTAGTAGGAAGACGAAGTATCGCCTTCGTAATTTAGGTGTTTTGATTTGATCTGGACATTAATATCCGTTACCTAATAATGTTTCTTTGTTGCAGGTAAACCAATTAGTAGAAGAGGTTCAAAGACAACAATTAACTATAAGTAAATTACAAGAATCTTCCATAGCACAAATTACAAGACTTGAAGACCAATTAGAACAAAAAAGACAAATTATTGCTAGGTTAGAAGCTAAACTCGAATCTCAAAAAGACTATGATGATATTAAACGTGAATTAAGGTAAGATTATCCTTAAATTATTTTCTAGGCTAAACATCAACTCTTTTTTTTAATGAAGACGTTATCAAGAATTTGCATATAACCAGCTTGTGCTTAGTTAAGTTCAAAATGAAATTAAAAAATTATTGATTCCAAAGAATCAATTTCCAAACCAGTTCATCATAATCTACAAAAAAAATTGGCTATTGTTGCGGATTGACCTACTCCTTTACTATTTATTATTCTATATTTTATTTCTAGCGATTCCAGCAGTCGACAGCAAATTTAAAGATTTGATTTTTCCCGTGCTTCAATATCATGTGCATAGTTTAAAATTTTGGAGAAATGAATTCACCTGGAACTACAATCGATAACTGACTTCCACTTTTTCTGTAAGCCAACGTAATGTTAGATTTTAAATTAAAACAAAAATCGTAAAAAAAACCCAATCGCAATTTAGATCAGTGGAGTAGATTTGGTACCGAAAATCGTTAACGTCATTCGTCATTTGGGTCCCATCGAAGTTTCTTAGAGGACGACTTCTCTAACTGAAATTTGAGCTGGCACTGTCATCTGTCTTCTTTTCCTCCTTCAAACATCGTATTGTGTTGGCTGAGGATTTTTTTGCACTGTACTATTTTCCTAGTGCTAAAACACGCGAAAAAAAGAGGCTGGGCGGTGCAAGCAAACCATTCGAAGTGGGGAAACAGAAAAAAAGTTGTAATTTGTGAAGTTAATTGATTTCGATTAAACTAATTTTTGTTTCTGATTTAAAAACATTTACAAAACTATTATCGTTTTTTAGGGGTTTTTGTCTATAATACAAAGAAATTTAGTACGTTTTGAATAGGCTTATCAGGTAATCGGGGCAGAAGTCGATTCAATAACAATTCAAAAGTGACAAATGTCGAGGAAATAGAATTTTATAATAAAAAAATCGAGTTTTTAATATAAAATTTCGCAAAATTAAGTCGATTTTTGGAATTCAAACTCTAAATTCTAATTTTTTTCTAGAAAGTTTGTATCACAATTCGAAAAATAAAATTTTTGAGATTAAGTTTAGTATTTTGTGAACAGCAAGTCGAAATTTTGGGGATAAAATAAAAATTTCAATTGCAAATAAAACTGAACTGTCAGAAAACTCGATCTTTAGAGAAATACTCGAATTTTCTAATTCAAAATTTGAAAAAAAAAACGAAACGTATTAAACGTTTTCCAGAATGTCTTCTATGACTTTAAACTAATTTTTCTAAAATTTTCTGTTTTTTCTCAACATTCAAAATGCACAAAAAATGATAAAAGGATTCTAAACTTTTGAAAACCATCAAATTTTATAAAAAAATTAATATAGAATGTCGACTTTTTTTGTGCCAAATATGGAAAACGTTTGAGATTAAATTTGACATTTTGAGAAACTTTAATCGAACTGCAGAAAAAAATTCAAGTTCAAACTGGACAGTTTAAAAATTTTAGCGAAAAAAATAAAAATATTCTCGTTTAGACAGAACAGTTTGAAACACAATCGAAATAAAATAAAATCTCGATCTTAAGAAAGTTCGAATTTTCGAATTTAATCTCGAAAAAAAACCTTAATTTAAAAATGTTGATTTCCAAATTAGGGATTCTGACTTGTTTTTGGGAAATTTCCATTTTTCTCTCGAAGCTCAAAAATATACAAAAAAAGGAAAATTCCGGATTTCGAGAAAAATCAAATTTTATAACGAAAAAATCAAGAAGAAATGAGTCGATATTACCAATTTCAATTTGAAATGAGTCAAATTTTGAGTTAAAAAATTTTGTAAAGAAAAATTCGAGTTTTAATATAAAACTTCGATCAATGGGTCAACATTTTGAATTTAGACTCAAAATTCGATTTTTTTTTACGAAATTTTTTATCAAAATTCGAAAAATGATTAATTTTGAAATATATTTGACATTTATAAAAAATTAAATCAAAATTTTAGAGAAGGAATGAAATTTTTAAGTTTAAACTGGGAAGTTTGAGAATCAGACGAAAGAAAAAAACTCGAACTTTCGCAAAATTATCAAATTTTCGAGTTTAAGTTTAATCCTCAAATTTTGAAAATAAGAGTTTTTGAAAAAAACGTGAAATTTTGGGAATAAAATGACTTTTAATAGCGTAATTTCAAGAAAATGATCGAAGTTTTGATTATTTATTCGAAATTTCAACTTTTAGATTTTTTTTTAGGAATATTAACCTATATTTCTAAAAACCTCAACTTTTTTCCTCGAAATTCAAAATATACCAAAAAAATGAATTTTATAAAGAAGAAATCGAGTTTTAATATCAAATTTCGATCAATGGGTCAACATTTTGAATTTAGACTCAAAATTCGACTTTTTTTTAGGAAATTTTCTATCAAAATTCGAAAAATGGTTAATTTTGAAATACATTTGACATTTATAAAAAAAGTAAATCGAAATTTTAAAGAAGGAATAATATTTTCAAGTTTAAACTGGGCAGTTTGAGAATCAGACGAAAGAAAAAAAATCGAACTTTCGAAAAATTATCAAATTTTTGAGTTGAAGTGTAACCCCCAAATTTTGATAAAAGGTGTTTTCGAGAAAAACGTGAAATGAAAAAGTGAGTTTTAATAACGTAATATCAAGAAAATGATTTTTTCTAGAAATGTTAACCTATTTTTCCAAAAGCTTCGATTTTTGTTCCTAAAAATTCCAAATATGATGGAAACAGCTCAGATTTTGGATTTGAATAGTAAAAAATTGCGAGAAACAGGTTTGAATTTATAACCAAAATTCTACTTTTTTCTCGAAAAATCCTGTCGAAGTTTTAAAAAAGCAGAAAAATTTTCAAGTTTGAAGTTGGAATTTTGGGAAATTCAGCATTTTGAATAAAAATTACAACTTTTCAAAAGAAAAAATTGAATAAATGTCGAATGAAATTCAAAAATTTTAGGGAAAAAGACAACATTTCAAGAAATAGTCTAGATCTACATGGGTTTGAAGTTGCAATTTTTAGTAAAGTAGAAAAACTTGCAACTCAAAACTTTGGAAAACGCAACATTTTGAATAAAATTACATTAATAAAAAAATTTCGTACGTCCAATTCGACACAGAAATAAATCGAATAACTGTCGAAAAACTTCGGTTTGAAGAAAAAAGAATTTCAAAAAAGTCTTGGGATTTGAAGTTGAAATTTTAGGAACTAATGACTTTACCAATTTTAGGAATTTTGGGAAATTAACATTTTGAATAAAAATTACATCTTAGAAAAGACATTTTTAAAAATTCCTGTCCAAAACTCGACCTTTTCAGAAAAAAAATCGAATAAATGCCAAGAAAAAGACAGAGGGAATAATACAACCTTTCAAAAAAAAGTCTAGATAGGTTTGAGGTTGAATTTTGCAAGTTTAAACTCAGAACTTTGGACATTTTGAATAAAATTATATTGATAAAGATATTCCCAAATCGTTTGCGTTTAAAATTCAAAATTTTCAGAAATAAATCGAATAAATGTTAAAAAAAAATTCTGACGTTTGAAGAAAAAAGAAAAATTCTGAATTTCGGTTTTGAGGATGAAATTTTAGGAAGTTTGGGGGATTCGACATTTTAAATAAACATTTATGAATGAGTGCTGGCCCAAACTTTAGGCAACCCACAACGAATACAGAAATCCAGAAACATTTATGAAATATTATACTTAAAAATTCGTATTTAAAAGTGGACATTTTTAAACAAAAGGTCGAATTCATGTTAAAAAAAAAGTTCAAAACTTTATGGAAGAAATCAAAAATTTAATTTCTATTTAAACGTTTGATTTCCCAAAATTCTAGAGTTAAAGCTACAAATGCTTTTACTAAAACTTTCGACCCAAACTTATACATTTTTTGTTGACGTTGAAATTTTAAGGAGATACTAAAATTCGTTAGTTTTTTTTGGTGGAACGGACTAGTCCTTGGTTATCTTCAAAAATTGAAATCCAAATATTGTCCCCTTAAAACAAGAAAGATTAAATAACACAACAAAGATTGCTCTAACGCGTTTCGATAGCCAAACTATCATCTTCAGAGGGGCAAGATTTGTATTTCAATTTTCGCAAATTTAACTAAGATTTTAAGAGATTAAACGTTTTAAATAAAATTTTCATTACAATTTGTATTTAAAAGTCCAAATTTTCATTACAATTTGTATGTAAAAGTCAAAAATTTCAGAAAAAAAATGAATATTTGCAACTGAAGACTAAATTTCGAAACTAACGTTGAAATTTTGATCGTGAACTCAAAATGTTTGTAATTTGTCCCCTGCAGCCAAGAAAGATTAAAAAAACAAAACAAAGGTTGCTCTAACGCGTTCCGATAGCCAAACTATCATCTTCAGAGGGGCAAGATTTGTATTTCAATTTTCGCAAATTTAACTAAGATTTTAAGAGATTAAACGTTTTAAATAAAATTTTCATTACGATTTGTATTTAAAAGTCAAAATTTTCATTACAATTTGTTTGCAAAAGTCAAAAATTTCAGAAAAAAAATGAGTATTTGCAACTGAAGACTAAATTTTGAAACTAACGTTAAAATTTTGATCGTGAACTTAAAATTTGTATAATTTGTCCCCTGAAACCAAGAAAGATTAAAGAAACATAACAAAGGTTGCTCTAACGCGTTCCGATAGCCAAACTATCATCTTCAGAGAGACAAGATTTGTATTTTAATTTTCGCAAGTTTAACTAAGATTTTAAGAGATTAAACGTTTTAAATAAAATTTTCATTATAATTTGTATTTAAAAGTCAAAATTTTCAGAAAAAAAAATGAATATTTGCAACTGAAGACTAAATTTCGAAACTAACGTTGAAATTTGGATCGTGAACTCAAAATTTTTGTAACTTGTCCCCTGAAGCCAACAAAGATTAAAAAAATATAGCAAAGGTTGCTCTAACGCATTTCGATAGCCAAGCTATCATCTTCAGAGAGACAAGATTTGTATTTTAATTTTCGCAAGTTTAACTAAGATTTTAAGAGATTAAACGTTTTAAATAAAATTTTCATTACAGTTTGTATTTAAAAGTCAACATTTTCAGAGAAAAATAAATAAATATTTGCAACTGAAGACCAAATTTCGAAACTAACGTTGAAATCTGGATCGTGAATTCAAAATTTTTGTAATTTGTCCCCTGAAGCCAATAAAGATTAAAAAAACATAACAAAGGTTGCTCTTACGCGTTTCGATAGCCAAGCTATCATCTTCAGAGGGACAAGATTTGTATTTCAATTTTCGCAAATTTAACTAAGATTTTAGGAAATTAAACGTTTTAAATAAAACATTACAATTTGTATTTAAAAGTCAAAATTTTCAGAAAAAAAAATGAATATTCGCAGCTGAACACTAAATTTCGAAACTAACGTTGAAATTTGGAGCGTGAACTCACTGTAACTATAATTTTTTTTATAAGTTTGTGATTTTTTCGAAATCTTGACTTTTTTTATTTATGTTTATTAATTTAATTCAACATTTCTGCAACCCAGTTTAAAAATATTTAAATTTTTATTAATGAATGTTGACAATATTCTGGAACATTTTTTTGAAATGTGACTTCGCAGCGATATTAAATAAAATTAATAAACATAATGTTCCGACCAATAAGAGTCCACTGTGAGGAATAATCCTTGACTTTTTTTCCTCAAAATTCTAATACGAGATTTTACTCTTTTTTTGTATCATCTAACAGTTAAATTCGAAACATACGCCTTTAAGATCATTTCTCCTTTTCTCTAATTTTCGACGTTTATTTCAAAATATGGAAAAATCAACTAAAGACTTAAAATTCTTTGGTTTGTCATTTTTTTCCACTCAAACTCGTTGCGTTTTCGTTTAGAATCTGCTTCTTAAAAGTTCAATTTTGGACACGAAATATTCCTTTTTTTTAAATACGTCAATTTCGATCCTTCTTCTCCAAAATTAGATTTTTTGGAATTTCAATCTGAAAAGTTTCGCTTTGAGCTCTCAACTTCGATTTTAACCACAATTTTGGAATCGAAATGTCGATTTTAACCCTATTTTAGAATTGAAATTTCGATTTGTTCCCTATTTAGATAAATGGTTAATTTCAGTAATTCTCATTGTTGCAGTATATTAAGGCCTGAATCTATAAATACCTCGGAATCAAAATTAGAATCGTTAGAAAAAATTAAAAACGAGAGCAGACCAAAAACTCCAAGTACGGACAATGAAGGTAAGTTTGTCAATTCAACAATATTTCGAGTCAATTGTTTAATTAGTAATCAGCATATCCTTAAAATTATATTGTTATGTAGTAATTGAAATATTGCCTGCATTTTATGAAATAAGCTATAAAATTTTTGTATTGTTTGATGTATTGTTATAACGGTTTCGACATCATGTGAACCTGTTTTGAATATTTGTTGAAATTTGTGCTAGTTTCATTATAAATATGTACTTTTATCATTATAAATTGTTGATATTATACATCTTACAACTATTGTTATTACTGAAAGTCTAGTTGCTTAACAACTGTCTACGATTAATTAAATTTATTGTTATTCTGGATTGAAAAGATGGAAAACGAAACGCAGCAACTGACTTTTCCACAAATCATTTTCGAAAACATTCGACATTAATTATAGCCAACAATTGTTCGTTTCAACGTTAATAAAAATAAATTAAGCTTATATCAAGTCAAGTTCATCAATATGGCTGACGAATAGCTTCCTTTTTTTATGGCTGACTTCCTATAATTTATAGTTGAGATATACACCAATTAAAATTACACTTTAATAAGTTTGAATTTAATTATAGGAAAAAAAACCGTCCATGTTAATATATTTTTGTGAATGTTGCGTTCGAGAACAATAAGGAGATCCTTATCGAGTTTCAAAGACTAATTTTTACCATATATTATCATAATTCGGATTGTTCCAAACATTAGCTTCGAACAACTCGGTTAATTCACGAACTAACAAATTTCTAATCGGTGTTTCTCAAATCATAATTTCATGCGGGTTTTTTTCCATTGTTAGCTCATCACGAAAATAATGAAGCTGCCTCGTACCGGGATCCACCACGAAAATTCAAAATTTCGTTACGAAAACAATCAAAGTGATCATTACTTTTAAAATCGTTCAACTGGTTGAACTAAAGAAGCAATAAAACGATTCAACAATTAACTATTTCATATTAATGAAATAGAAATTTAATTGCGTATGATTGAAAGCTTAAATTTTAATGTTGGTACTCAAATTTAAAATGTTAATGGTAATCGAAACGTAGAAAGTCTTATTGTTTACGAAATTAGCACAAACGTTCACATCTATAAAAATAATTCTGTTGCTTAGGTGCCAAACGTCAAATTTTAACCTAAATATTTTTTACTTTGCTTTTTTACTTTACAAAAATTAAAATTTCAGGGATTGTTTTTTATGTAAATCTAAAGTTTTTTTGTAATTTATAACGTGTCCCCAAAGTGGCAAGTTGTAATAACTTAACTTGAGAACTAAGAGTTGGAATCTTTTGTGTCAAATTTGAGAATTTGACACCAAATATTCCTTTTTTTTTAATTATTTAAAGTGGACGAAAACTAACGCCAAGTCACAGAAATCTGTATTCCTAAAGTGACCCAGGGTGACTCGTAGATGTAGAAAATCGTCACAGATTGTTAGCACCATAATGATGAATTTTTATTTGAAGAGGTTTTCCAAAAATTGGAATTTGGATGCATGAAACCGATGCTAAAATATTGAATGCTTTCTCTATAGACGCACTAACCTTAGCCCCCAAACTGTCGCGTGTTAACCCATTGAATGTTGTAACCCTTATTTGTTGTGTTGGCACCTCTGTTGACACTGACGAAAGCTTTCCTTTCCAGGGGTTGCAAATCCGCCATCTTTACATCCGGAAGCATCCCCTACAACACCGCCAAATCCACTTCCTCCCCCATTCCAAAACGTAGAGACGTTCGGTAGCATGTTAGGCGAGGAAATTGTCGCCAACTGGCGACGTAGCATAGAACAAATTACCCTAAGCAACCGAATAATACCCCGATCCCCATCCACAGATTGCCCGGAGAAAATACCGACGCCGATAGCCGCCGATTCGACCGAAAAGAGCACAGCGTCCACCCCACAGCCCGCGGATCAATCCACCGGACCTCAGTCGTCGCCCATTGAACCCATGTTGAACGGGAACCCGAAAAGTCCCGAGGACAACAACAATCAGCATTTGAGTAATAATAATATTCCATTAACGGCGACGATATGCGCGGTTAACAATTTCCTAAGAAGCGAGGATACGCTAAAGCGTTCGTATCACTTCGACGATCATCGGCCGCCTTTTCGCTTCGCCGAAGACTTGGGGATGGCCCCCGGTTCGATGGTGGGAAGGCTGGGGGAGAGTCTGATACCGAAAGGTGATCCGATGGAGGCTAAATTGCAGGAAATGTTGAGGTACAATATGGATAAGTACGCGTCCCACAATTTGGACACGTTACACATCTCCAAAAGAGTCAGGGAATTGCTGTCGATCCATAATATAGGCCAAAGACTGTTCGCCAAGTATATACTGGGGCTTTCGCAGGGGACTGTTTCGGAGCTTCTGTCGAAACCGAAGCCTTGGGATAAACTGACGGAAAAGGGGAGAGACAGCTACAGGAAAATGCACGCGTGGTCAAGCGACGAAAATGCGGTTATGCTGTTGAAGAGTCTAATACCTAAGAAAGGTGAGTTTTTATGATGATTTTGTTGCATGATTTTGCTTTGATAGATGTATAATCGTTTCATTGTTTGAAGAAAGTGTAACTGATGAGCTAGGAAGTATAATTAGTAATTATAGTAAAGGCAAACCACGACTATCGTGGTTAAAGTTTAAATGAGTTTTCCGAAATTGGATGATCTTAGTTTGGTCATTCAAGAAGATGTAAATCAAAAACACTGTTACTAAATCGATCGTTCAGTCAGTTTCTGATGGGGATCACATACTGGGGTACCCTGCTGAGAAATGAAAGAATTCGATCCGTCAAACTCGAAGGAAAAATCACGCTGATTCGAGTCAATTCGTTAGAATCTCTTCCGCGAATCTCAATGTGTCCATTATACTTCATTTACTAGAAGAATCGAAGCCAAATTTAGCGTTTAATGTCTTTGTAGAAAAAGTCTAAACTTTATTGCATTAATATATTTTTTTGTTCCCTATTATTTCTGAGATAATAAGCCTTGTATATACAAATATATACAAGTTTATTACGATGCAATTGAAATCTAATTCCATTAGAATCTAATAAACACTAGATTGCAATTGCAAAGTTCACGTAGATGAGGCAAAGCTTGTATCACGGGTTGCATCGCAACATCCATAGATGTGGACGTCTTCGACGTGACTTTACTTTCATCTAGTTTGACAAATGACCAATTAAATGTTCTGTAATTAAACAGTTAAACGTGCTTAAAATTGAAAATATGTACAACCGCAACCATAGACTAGTTTCGGCTTCCTTGGCCTCATCAGTATGGCACGGTGGTTGTATACACTTCCAACCTAAAGCCTATTATTTAGAAAATTCAGAGTTTTTTTTATTAAGCTTCTCAAGTTGAATCGAAAATTTTATCTTACTTTCTAAAGTTAGACGTTATCAAACAATGTTACTTTTTTCTTGAACATTTCAACTTTTAATTTCAAAATTTCGATTTTCACAAAATTGATAATATTAAAAATTGGAAGAATTGTTATAAATGTCGAGTAATTGACATTCCCAACCCTTACTGCGCGGAATTCTTTAGCAGCTAATGCTGGTATAACCATAACAGCCGATGATGCAGTAATGAGAAACCTGGTCCGGTGTTAACAAATATTTATCGAAACATTGTGGAATTTTTAATATTTGTTGCTTTTTAATCATTAATAAAGTTAAATAATTATGAATAAATGTCGGCGTTTTTTTAGAAATATGTAAACTATTTTCCAAAATTCTCTAATTAAACCTAAAATTCCTATTTTTTTTCCTAAAATTCTTGACGAAGTCTCGACTTTTTTCATCGAAATTTCGACTTTCATCTCGAAATTTCTACTATTTTTTTCAATGTATTCAATTTAATGCTGATTTTTTCCACATTCTAATGTTTTTCGTCAAAATATCGGCTTTAACTTCGTAAGTGATTTTGATATTATTTTGCAAAAAACTCGTTTTAAGCCAAATAATTCGAATGAGGTCTCGGTCTTGTGCTTAGCGTAGCCCCATCTGATTGTTTCTTCATTCGTAACTGCATTTTTGCTAAAGAGGAAGCTTCGCAATTAAATATACGTAATTCGTTTGAAAATGCAATTATAGCCAATAAAATGTTAATCATCGAGCTGACTTTATGGTTTGTATCGAACATGATAAATCGTTTTATGCACAGATGATAAAAATAATTATGTCAGACAGGATGTATATAGGTTATTGTTAACCACGATAAAAATCATATTGAATCATTTTCCAAATTTAGTTAATATCGACTGTGCATACGATCGGAAGGAAGTCTTCAATTAAACGTTATTGAAATGAGTGGACAACGCGGGGTCGCTTAATAACACACTTAAATTTTTTTACTTCTATTTATAAGTGGCGCAAATTATTTTCGATTCATTAAAAATAACTCCGATATTATTACGAGACAGCTGAAATATATATCGTTCGTGAAAAAATCGAATTTACACGTCATTAAATAAAATTTATACCGTTTTATTAACCATAGGTCTAATGACACAAATAACTACACAAAGCAATACTCTTAGGTATTTTAATGAAGGGAATTCTTGGCACTCTTTCAGAATGTCCACCGTCTAATAGGATCGAACTAAAACAATGAAAATACAAACATATAAATAACGCCAGTAGTTCGGAATCGAAACGTTTTTAAGAGGTGATCAATTTTGGAAACTAGCACTCTAAACGTAGACCTGAAAATAGCTTCGGTGATTTTCCCACCAATTAAATTAATCTTTAGTTTAGTTGGAGCAGACCGACTATTTTTTTCCTCGAAATTTCGACTTCAATTTCTTAATAATTAGTTACTTAATCATTAATAAGGGAATTGGATGCGATGACAAAATTATGGTATACGAATCCAGAGAATTTATGAAAATTACGTTGAAAAATATTCAACATCCGTCAAACATGCAATTGTAAACATACGCTTTTGTTTTTGAACTATTTCGCTTTTCTTGTTCATTTGTTACTTCCGTCCTATCGAACCTATGATACGCTTTAATAAAAATTGAACGTTTGGATATGACATGAATAAATTTGCATAAAAATGGTTCGTTACGATTGACAGCTATTCATACCGAGCTTACAGACAATTTAAAAAGCATTCAAACAAGAGCTTTACATAAGCATGTGCGTTGTAGAACAAACACATCGAATCGCTTTCGAATCTAAAAAAAATTATAATCTGCGCTTCGAATGCATCAAATCATAAAAATATCATAACGGAAGATGCAAGATAAACATTATCGCGTGAAAAGAAATTTATAAACGTAAAATAAGTAATTTATTCGGATCGAGAGGTAAGAACAATGTCCGCGGGATGAAGCTGCGTGTTTAAAAATAATTTAGAGTTCTTTTCAAAACATGATTCATTTCCTGCATCCAATATAAAAATTACTTTCAGGAATTTAAGTCATCAATAATAATTACGAAAATTACGGCATTATCCCTTCTTCTGCACCTCCGGATGATCGATATGAACCACCTTAAAAGGAATCAGGTATTGGGAACCATCAAACTCAAAAAGTGTATTTCATTATCACTAAATAATGTTAGATTCGTTTCTACACGATTACAAGTAACCAAACTACAAATATAAAAAGGTTAGGTTAGGTATAAAAAGGTAGCACTAGTTTGGCAACATTTATTTAAAATATTTCCAATATTCTGACCTGTTTACTAGGGTAGGTTTGAACTAGTTCGAAATAGACATCGTTATTTCCTAATTTTAAGTTTTCACTTCTGTCGGCAGTTTGCGAGATATTAATAACCGAAATTTCAAGAAAAGTTTCAAAAATTCTCGAGTTTTCAAATTCGAAATTCTCGAATTTTCAAATTCAAAGTTCTCGAATTTTTAAATTCGAAGTTCTCGAATTTTCAAATTCGAAGTTCTCGAATTTTCAAATTTAAAATTGTTGAATTAAACTTTGGTTAAGAAATAGTACTCAAAAAATTTCCAAATTTGTAAAAAAAGAAAGATTTCTAGATAAAATTCTAAATTTTGAGATTAAGATTTTAAGCTCAAGCAAAAATCGAATTCGTCACAAAGTTTCGCAAAAAGAAACTCGACATTTATCATCTATCCTTGTTTCCGCATCCTACTAGCGGTGCTCTGAAGGCATAGTTGGGTTGCTCTTTGCGAGTAGATTGAACTTAAAAAAAAATCGTTAAAATGTCGATGTTAAAGTCGACTTTGCAAGATTGAAACTCTAATCTTGATTTCAAGTTTCTTATCGAAATCTCAAGTTTCTTATCGAAATTTTGACTTTAACGCAAAACGAGGTAAATATTTACATTTTAAGATTAAAATCGAAACTTAAAAAATCGAAATTTAAATTATAAAATAAAATTGTCGAAAAAAAAACAATGTCTTTGGAAAATTTTGACGAAATTGTCAACATTTTGATAAAACGCTGCAAATTGTTAATTTTATCCTAAACATTTGATTGAAAATCTCAAAATTTAAACTCATTGAAAAATATTGAAGAAAAACTGTTTCATTTTGTAAAAAATTCTCTCAATAAATCGAATATCAAACGTTGAAATTTTGAGTTAAAAAAAAGTTGGGAAAAACTTTTATTTAAAACTTTTCTAGTTAATCTTTGATTTAAAAAATGTGCTCAAAATAATTCAAAATTTATAAAAAGGAAAAAAGTTTTAGAAGAAAATCGAAAATTTAAGGGTAAAATGGATACTTTTAAATTAAAATAAAAATCGAACATCTTCAAAAGTGTCAACATTTCATAAAAAAACTCGACATTTTCATAAAAAAAACTCAGACAATAAAATTTCGAGCCTTGCAATAGCTAAAATATTAAAAAGTTTAATTTGAAAGAAATGTCAACTTTCTTATCGAAATTTTGACTTGCACACAAAACGAGGTAAAAGTTAATTTTTTGAACTTAAAATTGAAATTTATTATTGAAATTCTAGAAAACAATTTCAAGTTTAAACTGAAAAGTTTCATAATAGTAGTGTTTCACGAATTTCTTCTTCTTGTGTTGCTTTTTCTTGTTCTTGTCTTGTTCTTGCGGCAAGAACTAGACTAGCAATTAGTGAGCAAGAACATAACAAGACAAGAAGAAAAGAACTTCTTGACTTGTTTTGTTTTCACTCATTAAGTAGAAGTAAGTGGTAGTAAGTAAAATTAAAAAACTTCTAGTCTTGCTAAAAGTAGCAAGAGCAAGATTTCTTATCAAAAAATTACCAAGAAACAAGATTTTTTGCTTTTTTATTTTTTTATAGCCATAAACAATCTCCCAGAATAATGTTTTTTAAGTTTTTTTGAACAAAACAACCTTCTTGCAAGTGAAAAATTCTGCAGACCCCCTCAAATTTTGAGAAAAAATGAACTCACCATTTAAAAATAATCAATGTGATGAATTTGTTCACAAAATAACAATATTTATGTAGGTATTCCGAATTAAAAAAAAATTTAATTTTTCCTCAAATTTTGACCTTCTCTAGAAGAAGTGTCTTAAATTTTTAAATGTATTTTCGAAATTCTAATTTTTATCTGAACATTTTGACTTTTATTTCAAAATTATCTTGTAATTTTAACCACAAAATTTTGACTTTGATTTTCTATTTTAAATTCCTACTTTTTCTTAAAATTCATAGCCTCGGATTGTCCTAAATATTTTTATATCAATCAGGAAATTTCCTGAGTAAACTCAGCTCAAAATTTGGATTTATTCATAAAACTTTGATTTTTAATCTCGAGAGTTCGAATTTGAATTCTAAATTTCAGAAAAGGTATTTCGGAAAGTCGTATTGTCGAAATTAAATTTAAAACTGACTTTGAAGTGGAAAATTTAAGTAAAGACATAATAATTTGGGAAAGCAAACTATTGAAATTTCCACTTTTGACTTAAACAATCTAATATTACATTTTTAAATGTTTTTAAAGCATATTTGGAAATGTCAACTATTCAAAAATCTTGAGTTTTTGTCCAAGTTTTTCTATTTCGATTTTTTGCTTAAAATTTTGAAATTATCCTGTTTACTTTATTCTTAAATTATAAGATCTAAAATTTAAACTTAAGGTCAATTTTTGAAGTTCAGATTTTAAATGAAAAATTAGTTTTTAAATTTAATCATCAAATTTCAAGAAGAAATTGGAAACTCCAGAAATTAAAATCTGCTTAATAAATCTCTAAGCACTGACTGACAGACAACAACACGCAGGTTGGATGTAAGAGGATAAAAATTTTGCACAAGTGTTCCCCTTAATACGTAGGTGAGTCCAAAACAGGGAATTTTTCAAAATTCATATCCTCGGATTGTCCTAAATATTTTGACATCAATCAGGACATTTCCTGAATAAACTCAGCTCAAAATTTGGATTTATTCATAAAACTTTAATTTTTAATCTCGAGATTTCGAATTTGAATTCTAAATTTCAGAAAACATTTTTTTAAGGAATTTCTGAAAGTCGTATTGTCGAAAGTAAATTTAAAACTGTCTTTGAAGTGGAAAATTTAAGTAGACATAATAATTTTTAAAACTCGATTTTTTTCTCAAACTATTAAAATCTCCACTTTTGACTTAAACAATCTGATTTTATATTTTTAAATGTTTTTAAAGCATATTTGGAAACGTCAACTTTTCAAAAGTTTGGACAAAAGGGTTTTTTGTCCAAGTTTTTCTATTTCGATTTTTTGCTCAAAATTTTGAAATTATCCTGTTTACTTTATTCTTGAATTATAAGACCTAAAATTTAAAGTTAAGGTCAAAAAATTTAATTTTGAAGTTCAGATTTTAAATGAAAAATTGGTTTTTAAATTTAATCATTAAGTTTAGTCATCAAGAAAAAATTGGAAACTCCAGAAATTGAAATCTACTTAATAAATCTGTGAGCATTGACTGACAGACATCACGCAGGTTGGATCTAAGAGAATAAAAATTTCGCATAAGTGTTCCCCCTAATACGTAGGTGAGCCCAAAGAGGGGACTTTTCAAAATTCAGTCTCTAAGGGGGTAGAAATTGGCATTAAAAGCTACCCAATTTTCATGTAGTGAATAATGCACAGAATTGTATTTAAAGTTGCCTACACGTATCATTTTGCTTTGATTTCATTACATTACCTTTTTTTTTTAATTCTTTTGGCTGTCTCCAAAAAGTTTGATTTTTTTTAATTTCGAATTTAAACTCAAAAGAAAACTCTTCTAGAAGATTCAAGTTTTCTCTAAAATGTTCACCTTAAATTGATTTCGTAAGTTATACATAATAATTGATTTTATTTCAAAATTTCAAGTTCAACGTTCATCTTTTACCTTTTTTCCAAAAATTCGCTAGAAATATTGAATTTTCAAGAATTGTCGAAGTCGATCATAGAAAAAACAATTTTAAAACGATTAATACACAAGCAACTCAATAGATTTACGACGAATTAAAAAAAAATGTTGAAATTTTGAGAGAAAAGCCCAAATTTTCGACAAAAGTCGAACTTTTGAGAGAAAAGTCCAAATTGACAGAAAAAACAATTTTAAAACGATTAATACACAAGCCACTCAACAAATTTACAACACGCAGGTTGGATCTAAGAGGATAAAAATTTCGCACAAATGTTCCCCCTAGCACGTAGGTGAGCCCAAAGAGGGGATATTTCAAAATTCAGCCTCTAAGGGGGTAGAAATTGGCATTAAAAAGTACCCAATTTTCATGTAGTGAATAATGCATTTAAAGTTGCCTATACGTATTAACTCCATTATTGCTTTGATTGCATTGCATTATAATATTATTATTATATTATTCCCGCCACAGGGGTTCAACTGTTGGGTATTTTTTCCCTATTGGTAATTTTTCCATTTCTTAATAAACTTTTCTTTCTAAAATTGCAATATTGAGTAAGAACTAAAATTTTCAATTTAAACGTCAAATTTCGCAAAGAACCAATGTAGGATATTTCCATAAAAACACGAAATTACTAAGAAAATAATTTTAATTTTGACTGTTTTCTCTTAGTGCCAACTTTTTTCTTGAAATTTCCCGTGTAGATTTGAAACTTACAACTTAAAAAAAATAGGTTTTAATTCCAATTTTTACCCGAATTTTCGATTTTAATTTCAAAATTTGGGTTTTTGTTTATCGTATTTCAGATTTTCGAAAGCTCAAGTCTCCAATTTTCTTTCTATTTTATCTTTGCGTTTTTTTTATTTATTGAAGCAGATTTAAACTGATGTTGTCGCAATCAATTCTGAACGTATTTTGTTACTGCTCATGTGCAAAAGAAACAACAACAACAACAAGAAAGAGCAAGATTCTTGCTAGCAAGATAAGAATCGAACCAGAAAGAAATTGGCAAAACAAGAAGTAAAACAACTTCTTGTCTTGCGTAGCAGGACAAGACATGAACTTAACAAGCAAGATATGAAACCTTGTATTGTGTATCACTAAAAAAAAGTGAAAATTTAAATTAAAAAACATTAGAATGTAAAAACAATTTTTAAGTTGCTATATCTCTATTTTAAGCTCATAATTAAAACAAAATAAATTTAATAAAACATTTGATGGAACACAACATCTTAACTAATTTCAAAACGAATTTTGAAAACACAACATTCTTTGATTTAAAACGCCAATTCTCACACAAAATTACAAAAATGTCGAATTTTCGGAATTAAATTTAACGTTTAAGATTTTTTGAGTTTCGATCAAAATTCAACAAAAAAATTAATGTTTAAAGTTTAAATCCAAAAATTTCAGAAAAAAGTTTGTGTTTCCAGAAGAAAAACTGGAAATGTATTTTTAAAAAATGCTCGAATCTTTAAATGTAGACAATTTAAAACTTAAAATGTAGACAATCTAAAACTTAAGATTTAAAAAGGTATACGTTTCGAAAAAAGCCTAAGATTTTGTAAAATAAGTTTGAATTTAGAAACGAAATAAAAAAATCAAAAATACAATGTCTGAATGAAAAGAGCCAAGTCTGTATGGGCCCAAATTTCGCAGAAAACACCTAAATTTATATGAAAGAGAACCTCAAAAAACGCAAAAATTTTGAGATTGGAATTATTCGAAATGCGAATTTTTTTGTTTATTTTCTTCGATCTTGATGTTTTGGTTATCTTTAAAAATTGATATACAAGACAAGATTAGTATATCAATTATTATCTGCGAAATAAGTCGAGAGAAAATCAAAAGTTGTTACTCGAACTTTAAAAGACAGAAAATTTTTGAAGTGCTGAAAATTTGTTGTTTCAAAAATTTTATTTTAGCTTACCGAGCCTAGTTTGTATTTTTTTTTTTTTGTTATTAAAGCCAATATTTCGAAATAATTTTGGCCTAATTTTGAAATTAAAATTATACTGTTAATGTTGAAAATGACTTGAAAAATAGATCCAAATTTCCATTTGGAAATGAAATTTTTTGTAAAAAAGATGCGAATTTGAAATCTAAAGCATATAAATTACAATTTCTGAAAGTCCAATTTTTTAGAATTATAGTTTATAAAAATTGAAATACAGAACTTGTCCCCTGAAACCAAGAAAGATTACAAAACACAACAAAGGTTGCTCTGACGCGTTTCGACAGCCAAGCTTTAGAGAGATATATCTCTCTGAAGATGATAGCTTGACTGTCGAAACGCGTTAGAACAACCTTTGTTGTGTTTTTTAATCTTTCTTAACTAAGAAACCCCCTGAAACTTCAGGGGACAAGTTTTGTATTTCAATGTTTGAAGGACCAAGGACCCGTCCGTTCAGAATTATAGTTCATGTTAAAAAAATTTCATTTTAACACAAAGTTACAAAAAGGAAGCCAGATTTTCGAAAACAAAAGCTAACGTTTCTTTAAACAATCTAAATTGTCAGTTAAGGTCGAAATGTTGGAAATAAACTTACTAAACTTTTAAAAGTTTCATCAAACGAATTTCCAAAAAAAACACTCCAAATTCATAAATAAAAATTCTCGAATTTTTCAATTTAAAAACTTCGATTTTAATCTTCGAATTTGAATCTACGACTGTACGAAAAAAAGTGCAAATGTCTAGAAAAACTCAAAATTTGCGAAAAAAGAGCTCGAGTTTTAACACGAAATTTTTACAAAAAGGTCGAAAACTTAAAGTTAAAATGGAACATTTCGGGCCTAAGTCGGCATCAAACTCTTGGAAAACTTTCAAATTTGACGCAAAATCCAAAATTTATCTTCGCCCGTTGAGATTCCAAGATTCGGTTAACTTTTGGAGATGAGAATTCCACTGAATTTAAAATTTTAAGTTGGTTTTAGTTATTTCGATTTTAGCACAAAGCGAGGTGTAAATGTTTACATATAAAAATTAAATTCCAAACTTAAAGAAAAAAAAATCATCAATTATAAAGCAAAGCTTTAATGTGACCTTCGCTGGTAATAAAATTGGGCCATCTACCCTCTACCAATTCAATAAGTTGCAAAACCAACTTGATGACCTGATTAGGTGGGTAGAATACCATGAAAACAGTAATGTTTCATGGGGGATACGTGCTCGTGCCTAATAAAGTTAAAAATCAAATTATTTTTATTATCAACAATATTCAAGTGGTAAAAATTGGTCTAGCCTTCGGGGAATTTTACGGTTCTTTTCATATCGAAAACTAACGACTTAAAGAAAAGCCACCGGTTCGAATATTGCCGGTGGAAAATTATTCAGATCATTTCGTATCGATAAGTTGGCGATAAATTTTCCTTTACAGTCTCACATTGGCGGCTTTTCCCAATGAAAATAGAATGAGAAAAGGGGTCCGCCGTGATTTAAACATAAAAGAGAACAAGGTGTTCGCGTGTCGAGTATTGCATGTGTAAAAACGCCGTAAAAGTTTTTTATAATTCTGCCTCGATAGAAATCGAACTGCCATGAAAAGCTACAAAACAAAGTTCATTTGGGACTTTGATTATAGCGATTTTCTATTGGTTTTGCCGCAGCATTAACTCCTTGAGCCCGTTTCGGATTCGATTGGTTGGTAATTTTCGAGAATTGATCGCGCCAGCAACCTTGCTTCTTAACACTTCGTTGATTTACATCGACGCAATTACATGTGTGACCTTTTTTTTAAATAAGAATCGGTCAAAACGGATTACGACAGCGATATATTGTTAGTTGACAGGTGTTAAATAAATGGATTTCGTTGTTCTGAATATAATCATTTTTTCAAGCGTGAATACAATTGTTCCAAAAAAAAATGTGCTACATGTGACACCTTGGGTGGTAAAGTCGAAATAACAACTAAGTATCAGTAAAGGGAAGTCGCATTTAAAGCAAAAATCATCACGTATTCCAAGCAGGAACGGTAGGGGTTTGGTTTATGGCCGTAGATGCGGTAAAAGATACTTTATGGTGGCGTAAACAATACAGCGGAAACATATTCGAATATTTTAAACTCTATCGGTAAAAATGGGGTGCAATACGACGTCTAGAAACAGAAACAAAAGCCTAATAAATCTCACATAATATACTTGTCTGAATAACTAATTTACTCTTTTATACGAACCTCTATAAATTCGCCCTAAAACACAAAGACAAAAATATTCTCATGCAAATTTTAACCGATTCCGAATTAACCCTTGGAAACAAAAGAAAATCGCCCTAACAATAAAACGATATTCGGATTTTCCACTTCCGATGTTCAATTATTATGAGGCATTCATTTTCCAACGTACGAGTCATTAAAAAAATATAAATAATCCTTAATTTTGATATAACATAAGCACTGAATGGAAGGTGAGTAAGAGTTGCTTTGGTAATTTCCCAAATTTTTAAAAAAAAATTTTTGGGGGGTTTTTTTTCCCGGGTTTTTTTGGTTTTTTTAAAAATTTTTTTGGGGGGGGGAAAAAATTTTCCAAAAAAATTTTTTTTTCCCGGGGAAAATTTTTTTTTTTAAAAAAAAAAAAGGGGGGGGAAAGGCAAAATTTTTTTGGGGGGAAAAAATTTTTTGGGGGTTTTTTAATTTTTAAAAATTTAATTTTTTAAAAAAAGGGTTTTAAAATTTTTTTGGAAAAAATTTTCCCAAAAAAAAAGGAAAAAAAAAAAAAAATTTTTTAAAACGGGAAAAAAAAATTTTTTTTTTAAAATTTAAAAAAAATTTTTTAAAAAAAAAAAAAAAATTTTTTTTAAAAAAAAAAAAAATCCCCCAAAAAAAAAAAAATTTTTTTTCCCCCCCCCAAAAAATTTTTGGGTTTTTTTCCCCCTTTTTTAAAAAAAAAATTCCCCTTAAAAAAAAAAAAAAAAAAAAAAAGGGGTTTTTTAAAAAAAAAAACCCCCAAAAAAAAAAAATTTTTTTAAAAAATTTTTTTTTTAAAAAAAAATTTTTTAAAAAAAGTAAATTTTAAAAAAAAAAAAATTTTTTAAAAAGGTTTTTTTTTAAAAAAGGGAAAATTTTAAAAAATTTGTTTTAAAAAAATTTTTTAAAAAAAAATTTTAAATTTTAAAAAACCAAATTTTAAAATTTTTTTAAATTTAAAAAAAAATTTTTTTTTAAAAAATTTTTGTTTTTTTCCAAAGGTTTTTAAAAAAAAATTTTTTTTTTTTTTTTAAAAAAAATTTTTTAAAAAAATTTAAATTTTCCTTTTTTTTTTTTAAAAAAAATTTTTTTTTTTTTAAATTTTTTAAAAAAATTTAAAATTTAAAAAATTTAAATTTTTTTTTTTTTTTTAAAAAAAACCCCAAAAATTTTTTTTTAAAAAGGTTTTTTTAAAAAAAAAATTTTTTTTTTTTTTAAAAAAAAAATTAAAAAAAAAAAAATTTTTTTAAAAAAGGGAAATTTTAAAAAAAAAATTTTTTTAAAAAAAGGTTTTTTTTTTTTCCCCCCAAAAAAAATTTTTTTTAAATTTTTTAAAAATTGGTTTTTTTAAAAAATTTTTTTCCCCAAAAAAAAATTTTCCCAAAAAAATTTAAAAAAAAAAAACCCAAAAAAATTTAAAAAAAATTTTTTAAAAAAATTTTAAAAATTTTAAAAACAAAAAAAATTTTAAAAAATTTAAAAAAAAAAAAAAAAAACCAAAAAATTTAAAAAAAAAATTTTTTTTTAAAAAAGGAAAAAAAAGGGGAAAAAAAAAAACCCAAAAAAAAAAAATTTTTTAAAAAAAAAAAAAATTTTTAAAAAAAAAAGGAAAATTTTCCAAAAAATTAAATTTTTTTAAAAACCCCCCTTTTTTTTTTTAAAAAAATTTTTAATTAAAAAAATTTTTTTATTAACAAATTATAATTTGCTTTTTAGAAACCACAATTTTTTTCAAGATCATACTTTCAATTTTTTTTATTTTTCCCCTAAAATCTAAGTTGAGGAATACGATACCAGTTTATCAGGATCCTGAAATACTGGGATCCCGTACGATTTTTTCGGTACTAGACCCGCCTTGCGGGATCTAGCAGAATTTGTGGGAAATATAGGAATGTCACTTATTTTTTGTTTTTTTTTTAATTCGAAATAAGACTTCTTTTGTGAACTTTTTCATTTGTAGGTTTTCGACCCTTTTTTGGAAAGCGTTTGGCTGTCTCCAAAAAGTTAAGGTCAAAAAATTTGATTTTGAAATTTAGATTTTAAATGAAAAATTAGTTTTTAAATTTAATCATCAAATTTCGAGAAAAAATTGGGAACTCCAGAAATTTAAATCTACTTAATAAATCTCTAAGCACTGACTGCCAGGCAACACGCAGGTTGAATCTAAGAGGATAAAAATTTCACACAAGTGTTCCCCCTAATACGTAGGTGAGCCTAAAGAGGGGATTTTTCAAAATTCAACCTCTAAGGGGGTAGAAATTGGGATTAAAAGCTACCCAATTTTCATCTAGTGAATAATGCATAGAATTGTATTTAAAATTGCCTACACGTATTAACTCATTATTGCTTTGATCGCATTACATTACCTTTTTTTATGAAAAGCTTTTGGCTGTCTCCAAAAAGTTTGATTTTTTTTTAATTTCGAATTTAAACTCAAAAAAAACCTCTTCTAGAAAATTTAAGTTTTCCCTAAAATTTCCACCTTAAATTCATTTCGTAAGTTATACGTAATCCTTGAAATTTGTTCAAAATTTAAAGTTCAACGTTCATCTTTCACCTTTTTTTCTGAAAATTCGCTCGAAATATCGAATTTTCAAGAATTGTCGAAATCGACCACAGAAAAAGCAATTTTAAAAGGATTAATACACAAGTAACTCAATAAATTTACGCCGAATTTAAAAGAAAAAGATTGAAATTTTGAGAGAAAAGCCCAAATAGGCAAAAGTCTAAATTTTCGACAAAATCCCAATTTTCGACAAAAGTCGAAATTTTCAACAAAAGTCGAAATTTTCAACAAAAGTCGAAATTTTCAACAAAAGTCGAAATTTTGATAGAAAAGTTAAAAATGACCGAATTTGCAAAAAGTCGTACTCAAAAAAATTGATGTTTATAAAAAAAGTTGAAATTTCGATAAAAAGTCGCGGTATTCAAAAAAAGTCGACATTTTTAAAAAAGTTAAAACTTCGAAAAATAGTCAATATTTAAAAAAAACATCGTCATTACAATAGAATTGTTTATCGAACAAAGAAAAGTGATTTTAAACGTTAATGATGTGCTAAACAACGTAACGTGCAATCGACGAAGTCGACCACAGAAAAAACAATTTTAAAACGATTAATGTACAAGCAACTCAATAAATTTACCCCAAATTTTAAAAAGAAAGTTGAAATGTTGAGACAAAAGCCCAAATGGACAAAAGTCTAAATTTTCGACAAAGTCCAAATTTTCGACAAAAGTCGAAATTTTAAAAGAAAAGCCACAAATTGTCACAAATAACGAAATTTACAAAAAGGCGTACTTAAAAAAAACTGAACTTTACAAAAAAAAAGTTGAAATTTTGAGGAAACAGCCCAAATGGGCAAAAGTCCAAATTTTCGATAAAAGTCGAAATTTTGAGAGAAAAGTCCACATTGTCAAAAATAACGATATTTGCAAAAAAAAATCGTACTTTAAAAACTGATGTTTATAAAAAAAGTTGAAATTTCGATAAAAAGTCGCGGTATTCAAAAAAAGTCGACATTTTCAAAAAAGTTAAAACTTCGAAAAATAGTCAATATTTAAAAATAAACATCGTCATTACAATAGAATTGTTTATCGAACAAAGAAAAGTGATTTTAAACGTTAATGATATGCTAAACAACGTAACGTGCAATCGACGAAGTCGACCACAGAAAAAACAATTTTAAAACGATTAATGTACAAGCAACTCAATAAATTTACCCCAAATTTTAAAAAGAAAGTTGAAATGTTGAGACAAAAGCCCAAATGGGCAAAAGTCTAAATTTTCGACTAAGTCCAAATTTTCGACAAAAGTCGAAATTTTAAAAGAAAAGCCACAAATTGTCAAAAATAACGAAATTTACAAAAAGGCGTACTTAAAAAAAAACTGAATTTTACAAAAAAAAAGTTGAAATTTCGAGAGAAAGCCGCGATGTTCAAGAAAAGTCGACATTTTCAAAAAAGTTGAAACTTGGAAAGAGTCAATTTAAAAAAAAAAGTCAAAATTTCATTCAAAAAAAAGGAGAAATTATAGGTAAATGTTGCTATTTTCACAAATAAAACGATTCGAAAAAAGTTGAAATTTTTAAATACGAAATTTAAAAAAGAAGGCGCCCTTCTTAGAAGAAGTGGGTATTTTTAAAAAACTTCAAAAATTTACACAAAAAAATTTAATCAAAAATAGATTTGCGGTTAAATTTTGAGATTAATACCGCAATTTCAAGTAGAAACTCGAAATTTGTACAAAAAATTTCAAAATTTTCAGAAATATTTCCTGTAAAAATTTAATTTGGAAAAAAATTTAAATATGTGGATTAATTTCAAAGCTTGAGGTTAAACTCGAAAAAAAAAATCGAAAATTTAATCATCTTTACGATCTGGTAAAAAAATCGAAATACTGAAATTTTAAATTTACTTGAAATTTCGAAAAAAATTGCAAAAATATAAGAATTTGAATTGAAGCTCGTTTTGGAAAAAAATTGGAGTTTCAAAATTAAACTATTTCGACAAAACTTTAAAAATATTCGCACTTAGTATGGTAAAAACTTGAGAAAAAAAAGAAATAAATAAACATTGAGGTTCCAAATAAATAAATAAATATGGGAAAATTGCTTATAATTTCGTAAAATCCCACAACTATTTGATAATCAACAACATAATTTTTAAAAAAATTGATACTTCGCAATTAAAAACGACATTTTCAAGTAAGGGTTTCGAAATTATGTTCGAAATTTCGAAAATAAAATCGACATAGTTCTTAAAACATATCGAGAGTCGTATTTGTGAACAAACACTTAGAAAAAAGCAGAGGCGTCTCGTGAGTTTTATGAATAGGGAAGCTGACCAGGAAACCCTTTTAATTACTAATTTTACTTTCAACTGATTACATTTTTAATGCATTAGCATTAGCATTCAAAAAGTAACATTTCTTTTTGCCTCATTTCGGTTAGTCGAAAAATCGATTTAAATTCAGAATTTCGAAACAAAATTCAAATTTCGATAAGATGGTTGAAATGTTAAAAAAAATTGAAAATTTTAAGTCTAAATCCAGATATTTGTCCAAATTTATTTTAAAGAAATGCAGGTTTTTCAATTTCAACTTAAACTGAATATTATTTCTTTAATATTGTAACAAAATGTAAATATAAAGTTTAATTGGGAATTTTCTAGAAAATTTGATAAGGGGGAAACGGCCGCTATAATAAATCAAGCGACAGATAAGCGCTCCAGAAATTTCGGCAAACGATAAGCCTTATTTGCGGGATTCTTCTAGAACCCGAAACGGGATCTATATAGGTGGTCCGGTTGGCTTTCCCTCAGTTAGTTGGAAGTCAAAAAGTCTTAGTTAATTAAGTGTAGTGCTTCGAGTTGAGTTTTAAAATAAAGTGGTTACAATTCACGGCGTATTTATCATTCGAACCGTTAACGCGCAACTAATATTCAGTTTCGTTTTTGTACTATTTTATTTCTTCAATTTTTTTCTTTAAATTTGGATCATTACTCAAAATTTTGAATTAACATTCTAAATTAAAAGGGAACAAAAAGGTCAAGATTAAACTAAAAATTTGTCGATTACAGTCGACTACAGAAAAAAAAACAATTTTAAAACGATTAATGTACAAGCAAATACATTTTTTTAACTATGAAATTTCGAATTTGTTTCCACAAAATTAACAATGGCCCCGGAAAGGATGGCCTAAATGCTGGCCCAAACTCTAGACAACTGAACTTCAGCATCCAGATTCATCGTTAATCTTAGCTTTCGTATTTTTCAATTTTTGACTTAATACTATTTGACTTTCTTCTCTTAATTGAATCTAAATTTGGAAAAATTCTATAACTTGGACATTTTTATTCCAAATGTTGGCTTCTTCGAGAAATGTTAATTCTTATTCTTTAAAATATTGACTTAATGTCGAAATTTATAATTATTAGAATTCTGAGTTTTCTATTTTTCGTTTCTTCTTAAATTTTTGATCTAGACCCAAATGGACATTTCCCAAAGAGTTCGATTCTTTTCGAAAGTTCTGGAAATTTTAAATTTCACTTCGAAATTAATTGAAACTCCAATTTTTATCAAAACATTGGTTATTTTTCAAAATTTCAATTTTAAACTTTTTTCTGAAAATTGATAGGTTAAAACTCTTTCGCATTTTTTAAAAGTTTGCATTATGTCTCTTTGAAATGTTGCCTTTACATTTTTTCTTTTGTGAGGGCCGTCCTAGGCCCTGTCACCCAGATTCCAAATCCTTTGTAACTTCCACAAGTTTGTTCGAGTCTCAGTCATATTATAAATGACAAGTTTTTTTCCCAAAATTCGTAACTGATGCTTCTAATTTTGCCTTATTTTAACTAAATTTTTGATTCTGAGTTTTTTTTATTTTAAGTTTTGTTTAAAATTTCTGCTTGATTTCTTCCTAAAATTTAAAATTTCATTTTTTCGAAGCTTCTATTTTAAACTTCAAATATAGATTTTGTTTTTTCCAAATTTTAATATCAAAATGTCGACTTTTTTATCAAAATGTTTTAATATAAATTAAAGCTTTTTCAATTTCAAATTTTTTTCTCAAAATAATTTTTATGGGCAATGCACTCACAAATGGCAATTCTGTTATGCTTTAGAACGCTAAGGGTAAGATGCGGAAATAAAGATGGCGATAAATAGCTTTTTTCCAACTTGAACATAAAGCTATGAAATTTTTCTTGTTTAAACTTTTGTTCGAAATTTCCATCTTTTCATGCATTTTTTGTTTTATTATTATTCTGTTTATTTGAATTGATGTTGATTGGCATATTCTTCACCAGTTGTTTCGTTTACAAGTCTAGATTTTCAGTTATTTTTTTCAATAAAAATTGGAAATCTTTTCAAGATTACCCCAAACAGCGATCGCGTTAGATCAATATGAATGAAGTTAACCAAACTTCCCAAAAAAATACAGGGACGTCGACTTCTGAAAGAAAATTAAAATTTCAAATTTTTAGGGTCTTCTTTTCTAAATTCCAAGTTCGATATTTTATTGCGTTTCCTAAAACTTTCATTTCAAATTTGGGTTAACAATTCTCAATTTAGCATCGATATTGTTTCCTGAAAAATCCTGATGCAATTTAAGTCCATTTTTTTGATTAATTTCGCCGTTTTCTTGCAATATGCAAGAAGAATGCAACCTAGACTACAAATTCATGCAGCCCTCCAGGCGTGTATAGTGAATCATAGGTAGCTGAACTACCAACAGCATAGGTAGCTGAACTACCAACAGTACTTACTTGTCGGAACATTTATTAGCATTCGAGTTGGATATACCAAACTGACGAGATCTAACAAGATCGAAACCGGTATTTGGTTTCCAAACTTCGAATCTAATAAATGTTCAAACCTATTGGTCTGTGCATTATAGTTTTCTTGCAAATTTAATTCTTTTCGATTTCTCTCAATTTTTACCTTTTTTCGTTTATTAACTCGAAGTGTCAAGAGCATTTTTGTTTTTTATATAAATTATGTTTTTTTTTAAGAAACTTTCGCCGTTTACTTTATCATTTTTTTAAATTTTCTCACATATCTCGATATTTTCTGAAAATTTTAACTTTATTTTCGAAACTTCGGGCTTAATTTCGAAATTTCGTCTTTCAATTCAAGATTTTGAGCCTACTTGATGCGAAATCTTTATTCCTTTTCAAAGTCGGATCGATACCTTCTAAAATATTAATACGACGACTTGTGCGTTTTCCGAAAATTTCTTTCTATTTCTCATAATTCTAAATTTGGACTTTTAATTTTTTTTTCAATATTTCAATTCTAGTTTTCGATCTTTTTCCTAAAGTTTAAAGTTTCAACCAAATATTAATTTTAAAATTTAATTTTTAAAAATTCTAACCAAAATTGAAAATTTAGATCTTATCTGAATGTTTTGTGTTTTTTTCAATTTTAATATAAAAATGTTAATTTGTTGTGGGTTGTACATATTTTCAATACTAGTCAGCGCTTTTAAAGTAGGTTCAGTAATACCAACTGATGACACTTAACAACAATTTCGTTATTTACGTAATTTTTGTACTATGATTCTTGTACGTCGTATAACGGCAATGCACTGTAATGAAATCTGGAAGTATGTAGGGTAAAATTTGCTGGTGCTATACTTAAAGAGAAAATGTCGTAGAAAACTGGTGGTTTAATTTAATACACATACGGTTGATGATGATGGTGATGAAATCCTCTCATTACTACTCTATTGTGCACACAAGGAAGAAGAATTGCTTAAAAACAGTATAATCATCGCCAATTAGAAATTAGAGTCGCTAACTGTATTAAAATTGATAGCCTATGGAAGATTGTGGACATCTTTCGAGATCAAACAATAATTTCGTGTAGCAAATATCCGTTATTGTTATAGGAGTAGATATTCACATTCCCATAGATCTAGACGAATAATTATTATTTACAAACATGTCTACTTTTTATTATTTTATAAATACAGATGCAAAGATCGTAAATACAGGCATTAAAATGTCATCTGTTGTCACACGGTATACAAAAGCCAACAAAGAACCGTTACAGTTTTCCTCTGGAGACAATTCTAATTCTGTTTTAATAACAAGAAAACGCACAGCGCAACAATACAATCAAAATCTTGATTTCTTCATAGCTTAATAACCACAAATTATATCAAACAAACATCAGAAATATTTCTATTTTAATAATTCTGGAATCTATAATTAACCTGGGGCTGTATCATAATAATTGGCCGGTAAAAAAACGATTCGAATAATATTCCAACACGACACGCAATCTATAAACTTCTTGATTTTCCTTGTGATGATTTTTTATTATCTGTCTAATAACATGGCTTAATATCTTCGAGAAATAATCTCCCAAGTCGTGTACAGGAAACAATCAAATGTGTATTTGCGTTAAACCTCGTCAATACAATAGAATTATACATCGAACAAAGAAAAGTGATTTTAAACGTTAATGACGTGCTACAATTTATACCGAATAACGTAACGTGCAATCGACGAAGTCGACCACAGAAAAAACAATTTTAAAACGATTAATACACAAGCAAATCAATAGATTTACGCCGAATTTAAAAAAAAAATTGAAATTTTGAGAAAAAATCTCAAATTTTCAACTAAAGTCCAAATTTTTGATAAAAGTCCAAATTTTCGACAAAAGTCGAAATTTTGAGAGAAAAGTCCACATTGTCAAAAATAACGATATTTGCAAAAAAAATCGTACTTTAAAAACTGATTTTATAAAAAAAGTTGAAATTTTGAGAAAAAGTCGTGTAATTCAAGAGAAGTCGACATTTTCAAAAAGTTTCAACTTCGAAAAAGAGTCAATTTAAAAAAGAACCTCGTCAATACAATAGAATTGTTCAGCGAACAAAGCAAAGTGATTTTAAACTTTAATGACGTGCTACAATTTATACTGAACAATGTAAAGTGCAATCGACGAAGTCGACCACAGAAAAAACAATTCTAAAACGAATAATGTACAAGCAAATCAATAAATTTACGCCAAATTTAAAAAGAAAAGTTGATATTTTGAAGGAAAATTCCAAATTTTCGACAAAAGTCCAAATTTTTGACAAAAGTCCAAATTTTTGACAAAAGTCCAAATTTTCGACAAAAGTCCAAATTTTGAGAGAAAGGTCTAAATTGTCAAAAATGACGAAATTTGTAAAAAGTCTTACTTAAAGAAACTTTTTTTAAAAAAAGTTGAAATTTCGAGGCAAAGTTGCGAATTTAAGAAAAGTCAACATTTTCAAAAAAGTTAAAACTTCGAAAAATGTTCAATTTAAAAAAGAAACCTCGTCAATACAATAGAATTGTTCATCGGGCAAAGAAAAGTGATTTTAAACGTTAATAACGTGCTACAATTTATACCGTAACGTGCAATCGACGAGGTCGACCACAGAAAAAACAATTTTAAAACGATTAATACACAAGCAACTCAATAAATTTGCGCCGAATTTAAAAAAAGTTGAAATTTTGAGAAAACAGCCCAAATTGTCAAAAGTGACGAAATTTGCAAAAAGTCGTACTTAAAGAAACTGATTTTTTTTTTAAAGTTGAAATTTCGAGACAAAGTTGCGAATTGATTTCGTAAATTATACATAATCTTTGAATTTTTTCAAAATTTTGAGTTCAATGTTCACCTTTCATCTTTTTTCTAAAAATTCGCTAGAAATATCGAATTTTCAAGAATTGTCGAAGTCGACATTTTCAAAAAAGTTAGAACTTCGAAAAAAAAGTCAATTTAAAAAAAAAACTCGACAATACAGTAGAATTGTTCATCGAACAAAACAAAGTGATTTTAAACGTTAATGACGTGCTATAATTTATACCGAACAACGCAACGTGCAATCGACGAAGTTGACCACAGAAAAAACAATTTTAAAACGATTAATACACAAGCAACTGAATAAATTTACGACGAATTTAAAAAAAAAATGTTGAAATTGTTCAGGAAAAGTCGACATTTTCAAAAAAGTTAAAACTTCGAAGAATGGTCAATTTAAAAAAAACCTCGTCAATACAATAGAATTGTTCATCGGACAAAGAAAAGTGATTTTAAACCTTAATGACGTGCCACAATTTATAACGTAACGTACAATCGACGAAGTCGACCACAGAAAAAACAATTTTAAAACGATTAATACACAAGCAACTCAATAAATTTGCGCCGAATTAAAAAAAAAGTTGAAATTATGAGAAAACAGCCCAAATGGGCAAAAGTCCAAATTTTCGACAAAAGTCAAAATTTTGGGAAAAAAGTTCAAATGGTCAAAAATGACGAAATTTGCAAAAAGTCGTACTTAAAAAACTGAATATTATATAAAAAAAAAGAAAGTTGAAATTTCGAGAAAAAGTCGCGATATTCAAAAAAAGTCGACGTTTTTAAAAAAGTTAAGACTCCGAAATAGTCATTTTTTTTTAAAAAAAAAGTCAAAATTTCATTAAAAAAAAAGGAAAAATTATAGGTAAATGTTGCCATTTTCACAAATAAAGCAATATTACGACAAAAGTTGAAATTTTTAAATACGAAATTTAAAAAAGAAGGCGCCATTCTTAGAAAAAGTGGGCATTTTAAAAAAAATTCAAAAATGTACAGAAACAAAATTAAACCAAAAATAGATTTGCGGTTAAATTTTGAGAGATTAATGCCGAAATACCGAAATTTTAAGTAGAAACTCGAAATTTGTACAAAATATTCTTCAAAATTTTCAGAAATTTTCTAAATTTGGAAAAAAATTGAAACATGTGGATTAATTTCGAAGCTCTGGGTTAAACTCGAAAAACAAATTCGAAAATTTGATCATCTTTACGATCTGGAAGAAAATTCGAAATGCTGAAATTTTAAATATACTTGAAATTTCGAAAAAAGTCTCAAAAATATAAGAATTTGAATTGAAACTCGTTTTGGAAAAAAATTGAAGTTTCAAAATTAAACTATTTCGACAAAACTTTAAAAATATTCGCACTAAGTATGGTAAAAACTTAAGAAAAAAAAAAGAAATAAATAAAAATTGAGGTCCCAAATTAACAATTATGGGAAATTGCTTAAAATTTCGTAAAATCCCACAACTATTTGGAAATCAACAACATAATTCTAAAAAGATTTGATGTTTCGAATTACGAACAGCATTTTCAAGTAAGGGTTTCGAACTTATGTTCGAAATTTCGAAAATAAAATCAACATTATTTCTAAAACATATCGAGAGCCGTATTTGTGAACAAACACTTAAAAAAAAAAGCAGAGGCGTCTCGTGACTTTTATGAATAGGACCGGAAACTCTTTTAATTAAAATTTTACTTTCAAGTGATTACATTTTCAATGCATTAACATTAAATCTTGAATTTTTCGAATAAATGGTTCAAATTTTCAACAAAAAGTAATTTTTCAAAAAAAGTTTGATTAATTAAAGTTTCGATTTTGAAAAAAAATCGAAAATTAAAAGAAAAGTATATATTTTGAAATAGTTACAAACTTTCAGTCAGAATTTTAAGAAAAGGACTAAATTTTGAAAAAAATGTCAATTTTGTTATTTGAATTTGCAAAAACGCCTAAATTTAAAAAAAAGTTAAAATTTTCAGAATATTCGAAATTTTCAGAAACGATATTTTTGTAACTTTTTGAGAAATAGTAAAATTTTTAGAAAAGCTGAATTTTTCAAAAAAAGTAATAATTTACAAAACAGTCGAAATTTCGACATACAAGATTTAAAAGATTTAATAATCAAAATTATTAAATTTCGGGAAAACCGAAATTTTTGAACAAAAAGTCACAACATTTTTATAAAATCACAACTTCCATAAGTACAACTTTTTTAAGAATCTTTTTAGAAGTTTCTTTATAAGAAGATCGAAATGTTCAATACAGGAAATTGGGATTTCGAGAAAAAGTCAAAAATTTTCAAATAAAAATGAATTATTTTTGAAATGTCGAAGCTAAACTAGTAATTAAAAAGTGGGATTTAAGAAATAAAGACGGAATCTCATAAAAAATGGAAATTTTGGAAAAGGTTAGGGTTTTCAAAAAAGTTACAGTTTTCAGAAGAAAAGGTTGAAATTTTAAGAAAAAACAAAAATTTTGAAAAAATGAAGTCTTGAAATAGGTTAAATTTTGAAAGTTTTCCAAAGAGTCGAAATTTTCAATAATAAATTGAAATTTAAAACGTCAAAATTTTCAAAAAAGTTGAAACTTTAAAGAATTTGTTAAATTTTAATCATAAGTAGTAGCAATATCAATAAATAGTGGTTTCAGCTGTTGTGTGAAAAAAAGAGATTTTAAAATAAAATGAATATGGACATTTTCATTTTGTAAGGGGGGTGCTTCCCCAGCTTTCATGAAGAACACGCCACTGGAAAAAAGTAAAAATTGCCACTGCGAACCTCAAAGTTCCTTTTAAAAACCCTGATTTATTTTAAACAAAAATTTGGTCCCAATTTCGAGTTTACAATAAAAAAAGATTAAACGAAACCGAAAAAAGTAAAGATTTCAAAAAACAAATCAATTGATTTATTATGCCACTCATTTATTTGATTAATTTTAAAAAAATGCTTTACAGCCTTAAATATTTTTTAAGCTTCTACGAAAGCTAGGACCAACATGCTGGAGCATATGTCATAATTGGTTTGACGCGTTTTTTGACTTTCCGTAGACGTAGAATTTTGCAATATTTTCACCTTGATAGGGGCGCCGATTCGGCTAATTAAGCCGCAAGAATTTTATTCGACTGGACAATAGACGAGTAAGAGTTATAATGCCCCCGGCCCACATAAACGGTGACTGTTCCTTTTGTGTTTCGTATTTGATTTTTAGAAGTTTCAGTCGGTAATTTTATTGTTTTTAAATGAAGTAGTACATGTCATAATAAAAACGTATACATGCGATTTAAAAATTACAACACTTATAACCTAAATGTTTAATTTCTAAACAATTATATTGTTATATTATCCCACGGCTTACAAAATAATCAAGTTAGTTTATTAATTTATACCGCCGAGAAATAAATCCTTTAATTTATTGTAACTCTTTATGCTCTGAATAAGCTTTAATTTGAATTCAAAATCATATAGACATAACTTAACAATACATAATTAGCTGAGTTTTTAAAAATAATTTACGTCGAGATCTTTACGCGATAAAACATTAGGAATTTTATAACGGAACAGATCATTTTTTAAGGCATCTAGGAAAAATTAACTGATAACTTTTGCTTCGGAACGCTTCACAGACTTTAAAATGAAAAGCTACTTCAACGGAACATGCACTTTTATACGAGGAAGAATCAATAAAAAAATGTATTTCTGCCCAAAGCCGATTAATTTTTTTTGTGAAACGGACTCGTCCTTGGTTATTTTCAAAAACTGATCTCGTCACCCGAATTTAAGAAAATTTAAAAAACACAACACTTGCTCTAACGCGTTTAGGTTTTGGTATTTTTCTGAAGATGATAGTTTAACTATCGAAACGCCTTAGAGCAGGAGACGTGGGTCAAATTTTGTTCATAGTTAGTACTAGCTCATAGGTCAGTTTAAACATTTTTAACTGAGTATTTTTAAAACTAAACGACTTTAAAATTCAACTGTCTTAACTGACAAAAATGGGCGTGGTTTGACGATTTAAAAATTTTTAGTGGGGTTAAAAATTCTTCAGTGTTTGGTGCAAATGGCAGTAAGTGTTTGCATGAACAAGGATTAACGAAAATTACAAACAATATATAATTTGAAACTTTACTGTAGACCAAATGTTTGATATATCCCCAGAAATAAAATTCCAGAGGGCTATGGTCAGGGGATCTTGGTGGCTGTGCAACAGGATCCCCCCAACCAATCCATTGTGGATAATTGTTACTGAGAAAGTTTTGAACCAAAATGTAGTGGTGAGCCACATATCCCTTCTCAATAGAGAGGAACTTCTTCTAAAAGAGGTGGTAATTCCAAGGAGATTCCCATTGTTATCAAAATTAGTTTTCTTTTTTCAAAATTTCCACTCCTCAATTTTTTTTTAAATGATATTTTTCCACTATGACCTATTTTTTTCTCGAAATGTTAACGATTCTCTGTATATTTGGTTTCTATTTCAACGTTGGTCTTTTTTAACATTTTTGGCGGTTCGTCGCCATCTATCCTTGTTTCCGCATCCTACTCGTAGTGCTTTGAAGGCATGAAGTTGCCATTTTCGAATGGAGTAAACTTAAAAAAATGTTCTTCTCAAATATCGAATTTTCCTAAAAATGTCAAAGTCCCATTCAAAATTCAACTTTCTGGATATTTGACCTATTTCTCAAAATTCGTCTGACTCGAGATTTTGGGAAACTAAGGCTTGGGGCAAGTCCTATTGTTTTTTTTCATTTTTCATGGTTTCAGGAGTCAAGATTTGTATATCTATCTTGAGATATTTATTAAGTTATTAAGTCAATCGGTGCAATGTGTAAAGGTTAAAATAATTATCAGAAAAAATTTCATATTTTCATAACTCGATAGAGACGCTTACAAATTATGGCCACGCCTTCCCACGGGTGCAAATTCTAAACTAGAATATCACGTAATAAATGGGATTTTTTTTGAGATAATTTAACTAATCAATTATTTGCTCACACTTGAAATAGTTAAGCATAATTGCATCTATTTTATATTTTTAATTTCTCAAATCAATTCATCTGACTGACCTAAATAAAACATAAATTCTAAAAAATAAAAAATGTCGCATTCGCAAAATTAATTTTCAATGCTCGAACAACCGGAATGTTTGGTTTCGCAGCAAATTAAAAACTGTTTTATAAATTAAAATTGAGGAATTCCGATGTGCACACAAAGATAATGTTCAGTTACCTAAGTTGAATGAATGTTCGATGTTTTGGTAACCGTAGAACGTAGTTGCAAGTAGACTAGACTGCTTTCTGTTTTTTGCTAAACCCTTTTAGCAAAAACAACCATTAAGACAATTCCGTATTTGCCCCTTACAGACAATTTTTCTTCAGGCAAGGATACAGGAATGCCGAATTTCGGACGTCCGGATAGCGATCTGAGCGACGAAAGAATAGCGCATATACTGAGCGAAGCATCACAGTTTCAACAACTGAAAAATCACACCGAAGACAGCAGAAGCAACGACGATTCAAAATCACCTCACGGACAATGCTCCAGTCCGTTCTCCAGAGATCATTCTCAAAACAAAAGGCTGAAAAAGTACGAAAACGACGACATACCTCAAGAGAAAGTCGTCCGGATATATCAAGAAGAATTGGTGAAATTAATGGGGAGACGAGTTGAAGACATGAGGAACCCAAGAGAACCTTATCCTGGGTAGGTATCCTAGTATCTTATCCATACACATTTCCACCTACTATTTTATTGGAATATAACATGCATGAATTACTTTTCCTAGATGGAAATAAATCACTGTCGTTAGAGAGTAAGCTAAAATAAAACGTTTGCAATGGCGAATAATTAGAGCAGAGCTAAACTAATATCCAGTATGTTTTTTACTCAATTTTTTAGTGGAAGCCCCATGGATCGAACCCAAGAAGAAATCAGAATGGCCCTAGACGCCTACCATCGTGAATTCCTCAAACTAAATCAAAACCAAAACCCAAACCAAATGCCCCTTGGCCTCCTCGCGCTACAACAACACGCAATGTCCCAACAACACCAACAACAATCAAACGGAGGCGTCCAAGATCTCTCCATCCCCAAAGACAAAATGAAACTCGTCAACGGAATGGATGACAAGGACATCAAAGAAGAAGACCGCCACTCCGGTAGCGCCTTCAGTCTTGTACGACCCAAAATCGAACCAGGTTCCCAACCGGGCAACCACTCCACTGCTTCCAGCCCATTGGGCAACTCGATCCTCCCGCCGGCCATGACACCAACGGATGAGTTCTCCTCATCGGCGGCCGCCAGCCCCCTTCAACGAATGGCTTCCATCACAAACTCGCTTATATCACAACCACCCTCGCAGCCACATCACTCAACAAACCAAAGACCTTTGAAGGCTGTTTTGCCCCCTATCACTCAACAACAATTTGATCTCTACAACAATCTCAATACCGAAGATATCGTTAAAAAAGTGAAAGAACAGTTGAGCCAGTACTCGATAAGTCAGCGGCTGTTCGGCGAGTCTGTTCTGGGGCTTTCGCAGGGGTCGGTTAGCGACCTGCTGGCGCGCCCGAAACCTTGGCATATGCTGACGCAAAAGGGGAGGGAGCCCTTTATACGCATGAAGATGTTCCTCGAGGACGACAACGCCGTTCATAAACTGGTGGCCAGTCAGTATAAGATCGCACCAGAGAAGCTAATGAGGACTGGCGGATACGGAGGAGGTAAGCAACAGAAAGATTTTTCATTGTTTGTCTTATGAGAAGGTTTTTCTCTAGAAGATAATTTTTCGCACTTTTCTCTAGCGAGATTTTATTATGAAAATTCTCTTGAAACAAAAACTAGAAAATTGTCTCTCTAGCTTTAAAGTTCTCGTTTCTGTGGTGGCAAATTTTTTCCGCTTCTCTCTAGTGAGAATTCTTTTCATTTAAAAAATGATTGAAAGATTGTTAAAAACAACCACTGCTTCTCTATAACTGGATAGATATTTTTTCGATAAGAAATTTTTCCCGTTTTTCTTTTTTCTAATGTTACTTTTCCACAGAATCCTCTTTAGAATAGATTTTTGGAAATTTTTCAGTAAAATTTATTATTTTGCGTCAACATTTTTCTGTAACGACTTTTTCCTCGGCTTCTTTTGGCGAAAATTTTTCTCTATTTAGAGGAATTCTCTTGGGAAAAAAGCTTGTAACATTATCACTGAGATTAAGATTTTATCTAACGACAATTTTTTCAGTAAGGAGGTTTTCTTCTATTAAAAAAACATTGAATATACTTAAACCAAGCTAAAAATGTCGTTGTCTTTTTAAACGTGTATACGTTACACTTCTCGGAGAAAATTCGGCTTATCAAAATTTTCAACAAAATTGAATTCTTCGGAAAAATGGAAACATAATTGACAGACATAAGTCAATATTTCGCAAATGAATCGAAAATTTCAAAAAAACAAAATCGAATTCTTCAGAAAAATAGTATAAATAATTTTGGGAGTAAGTCACATTTCAAGAAAGATTCGAATTTAAAAATGTTCACCTTCTGAAAAAAGTCGAAATTCTCCAAAAACAAAGACAAAATTTTAAAAAAGTCAATAATGCCCAAAATTATTTAATCATTGAATCTCGAAAAACTCCGGATTTTGATAAAGAATTGAAATTTTAAAAAATGCAAAATTTTTAAAGAAAAAAAAATTGAATTCTTCAGAAAAATGGGAAAATAATTTGGGAAGATAAGTCGAGAATGTATCGAAATTTCCAAAAAAAAATTGGATTCTTTAGAAAACATTAGAAATAATTTTTGAGAATAAGTCACATTTCGAGAAGGACTCGAATTTAAAAATGTTCAAATTTAGAAAAAAGTCGAAATGTTCAAAAAAAAAGGAAGAAATTTTTAAATAAAATCAATAATGCTCAAAAATGTCTAAATTATTTAATCATTGAATCTTGAAAAAAGTCAGAATTTTGATAAAGAATCGAAATTTACAAAAAATTGAAATTTTCAACAAAAAAATTGAATTCTTCAGAAAAATGGGAAAATAATTTAGAGAGATAAGTCAGTATTTCGAGAATAAATTAAATTTTTTTAAAAAATCGAATTTTTTAGAAAAATTGGAAAACAATTTAGGGAAATAAGTCAATATTTCGAGAATGAACCGAAATTTTCAAAAAAATCGAATTCTTCAGAGAAACAGTAGAAATAATTTTGAAACTAAGTCACATTTCGAGGACTCGAATTTAAAAATGTTCACCTTTTGAAAAAATTCGAAATGTTTAAAAACAAAAGAACGAAATTTTAAAAAAAAGTCTATAATGCCCAAAAATGTCGAAATCATTTAATCATTGAATTTCTGTAAAAAAAAAAGGTGAACATAATTTAGAGAGATAAGTCAATATTTTGAGAATTAGTCAAAATTTTCAAAAAAAAATCTAAATCTTCAGAAAAAAGTAAATTTAATTTTGAAAGTAACTCAAATTTCGAGAAGAAATCGAATTTAAAAATGTTGACGTTTTGAAAAAAGTCCAAATTTTCAAAAAAAGGACGGATATTTTCAGAAAAATGGGAAACAAATTTTAGAGAGATAAGTCAATATTTTGAAAATAAGTCACATTTCGAGAATGTTCGAATTTAAAAATGTTCTTCTTTTGAAAAGAGACAAAATTTTCAAAAAAAATTACCAATTTTCAAAAAACAGTAAATAATGCCCAAAAATGTTGTAATTAAAAATATACATTTTCCTGTCAAAATTTACGAAATGTTCAAAAAAAGTGAAAATAAAAAAAATTCTGTCAAAATTTACGGTCAAAATTTGTTTAAAAATTTGAAATTTTCAAAAAGTCAAAAGTTTCTAAAAGTCGACATTTTCAACAAAAAAACTGGAAAACCCGATATTTTGAAGAAAGTCGAAATTCTAATGAAAATAGAAAATTCTTAAAAGGTTCAAAAATTGAAATTTCAAAAAAATTAACATTTTTAAATAATATAGTCCAAATTCACAAAAAGTAAAAAACTTCAAAAAAAATTATAATTCTCCAAATCAATCTAATTTTGGAAAGAAACTGAACTTTAAAAAAATCGAAATTTTTGAAATGTCAAAATTTTGAAAAAAAAAGTCGAAATTTTCAAAATATAATAGAATTCTTCAAAAGAAAGTAAAAATGATTTTCAAAGTAAGTCAATATTTCAAAAAGGAATCAGAATATTTAAAAATTAAAAAGAAGACGAACTTTTCGAAAACAAGTCAACAATGACCAAAAGCCAAAATTGAAAAAAAGTATTCATTGCAGCAACCATCGCATCCATCGGTAAACCGATGCCGCCAACGCCAAAGATGTTGAGCGAAGCAGCCGGCATACTCAACAAGATGCAAGAAACTCAAAATTTGATCCCAACATCCCTCCAGCTGGGTCCACCTCAGGTGCAAACGCCGCAACCGCCTCCACCTCCAATGATGCTAACACCACCAGGAATACCAACACATCACTCAATGAATCTGCCAACACCGGACCATTTGAAAAAATCGACACCCAGTCCTCATGGTATACCCCATTCTCCAATGTCGCAACATCAGGCGTCATTAAGGAACATGCATCAGCACATGTCGCCCAGCGTTTACGAGATGGCAGCACTGACGCAAGACCTCGACACGCAGGTGATTACGACCAAAATTAAGGAGGCGTTGCTGGCCAACAATATTGGACAGAAGGTAAGCGAATTTTGGTGGAACGGAACTGTCCTTGATTGTCTTCAAAAATTGAAATACAAATCTTGAAATTTGTATTTCAATTCTTTAGGTAAACGAATTGTTAATGTTTTGAAAACGTTTTTCTTCGCTGGTGGAGCTTGGAAATGCTGAGCTATTCGTAACTAGTAACTAGAATCGCGTTGTTTTTTTAGTAATTAGTACAAAGAAGATGATTTAAATGGATTTTAATATTTTGAAAAGCGTCTCTTAATGGGTTTTGGAGCTCAGCAGTGCTGGCTACTCTTAGCTAATAAAACAATAGAATATGGCTGCTGAGCTACTCGTAACTAATGGAACAATCGAATTGTTTTATGGGTAATTCGTACAAAGGATATCGTGTGAATGATTTAGCTTTTGGGAGCTTTTTTGGTCTTTTGATGACTCTTGAGGTTTGGAGGTGCTGACTACTCCTAGTGAATGAAGCAATAGAATGACGGTGATGAGCTACGTCGGGGCTAATAGAAAAATAAAAAACCAAAATCGAATTCTTTTCATCGGTAATCCATACAGGGAGTAACAGTTTTTTTTTGGCAACGGACTGGTCCTTGGTTATCTTCAAAAATTGAAATACAAATCTTTTCTCTTAAAACCAAGAAAGATTAAAAAATTTAACAAAGGTTGCCCTAACGCGTTTCAATGGCCAAGCTGTCATCTTCAGAGAGATACTTAACAATTGGGTAACAGTTTGAATGATGTTTCGACAATTGACAATTTTGCCCCCCAATCTTGGAGATGATGAAATACCCAAACCCAATGAAACAAGATCAGAATAAAATTATTTTCAACCATGATCTGTAGAACGAATAATTTCATTTAAATTTTGACTAGGTGCGCGTAAATACCCATTCAGATGTATTGCCGGAAAGATATAAATACGTTCGTCTAAATAGTTATATTACTTGAAGTACAATCATTTAAATGACATATCTTTTAACACAAAATCTTTAATAATTGTTTTCGTTGGCATGCTTGCTTCAGGATGCCAAACAATTATGTTAATTTGCTGCCAAACGATTTACTGCATTACTCATTGCATATTCAAACGGTGAGAATGCTTAATCACCTTTGGCTTCGATGTTTCCAAAAGTCAAAAAAAGTTTGCCCAGATATTGCCAATTGCACTTTGAAATTTTCACGTTGTTCAAAATTATTTCACCAAAATATGTCTCATTATTTCAAAACTGACCCAATATCAATAGAAAAAAAAGACCTAAACCTACCATTTTTTATATGAGAAAGGAGTCATGGACGTAGTTAGAAGAGCCCCCCTCCCCCCTCCCGGTTCATGCAACAAACCGAAAATTTATGTATTCAACTGGTACTTTTTTCCAAAAAATGTTTTTCATTCTTCAAAACGCACGCATTTCTTGAAACATTTTTTAAAAATTTCGACTTCCTCAAATTTCTTTTTTTTTTACAAAATTTGTCTTTTTCTTTTGAAATTTGGCATTTATTTATAAAATTTGACTCCTTTGATTAAACACGACAAATTTCGAGTTTTTGTGTAAAAGTTTGTAATTTTTTTTTTAAATTTTGCTATTTCTCGAAATTCTATTTTTTCTGAAAATTTCGACTTTTTTCAATTCTGCAAATTTCAGCTTCCTGATTAAAATTGGAGCTTTTTTCTCGAAATATGATTGATCTTCTGATAAAAAGTATATTTTTTCAAAATTAAAAATTTTTGTAAAAGGACAGAAATTATGAAAAAATTTTGTTTTCAAAATTTCGACTTCTTTTTAATGAAATTTGAAACTTGTTTGTCAAAATTGCGACGTATATTGTTTATTGGACATTTTATGACGCCACATTGAGGCAAGGAAGATCGCCTGTGTTCCTTTAACTCAAGCAGTCAAGGGAAAATAAATATTTAATCAGGAAATTTCGATTGTTTTTTTTTAATTTCGATTTTCTTCTTGAAATTTGCTTTTTTTCTAAATTTTGATTGACTGGAAAACTTCAAATTTTTACCAAGATTAAACTCTTTTTTTCAGAAGTAGATTTATTTTGCAAAATTTCGATTATTTTCTCGTAAGTTCGTCATTTTCTCGGTGTTTTAACTATTTTTATTTCAAAATTTCGAATTTTTTCTTAAAATTTGACTTTCTCTTAAAAATTTTGACTTTTTTGTCCATAAATTATTAAGAAATTTCGTTTTTTTCCAATTTTCGGTATTTTCTAAACGTTTGGCTTTTTCTGAAAATTTTAATTATTTAGAATCTGATTTTTTTGAAAATTTAACTAGTTTTTTAAAACTTGCCTCTTTCATGAAATTTTGATTTTTATCTCAAAAGCCAATATTTAATATTTCTACAAGTTTCGCCTTTTCCCTGGTAAAGTCGTCTTTTATTTTTCAAAATATTAACTCTTTTCTAAAACAGTCTTTTTTCTAAAATTCGCCTTTTTCAAAATTTCCATTTAATCTTTAAAATTCTACCTTTTGGAGTCTTTTTTAAAAAGTTCTTTATTTATTTCAAACATTTTTTTCTAAATTTTTTATTTAAACTGGAAATATTCAGCTCTTTTTAAGTAAATTTTGTTTCTTTTTTACTTTTTTACCAGCATTTTTCATTTACACTTTCATTTCTCACTTTTTTTCCTAAAGATGCAATTACTGACTCAAAATTTCAATTTTTCTCAAAATGCTAACGTTTCTGACTTTTAAAATATCTTTTTCTTCGTCTTTTTTTTCTTCTCCTTTTTCTTCTCCTTCTCCTCCTTATCCTTCTTCGTCTTCTTCTTCTCCTCTTACTTCTTCTCCTTCTTCTCCTTTTTCTCCTTCTTCTCCTTCTCCTCCTTCTTATCCTTCTTCGTCTTCTTCTCCTGCTTCCCCTTCTTCTCCTTCTCCTCCTCCTTCTTCTTCTCCTTCTCCTTCTTCTCCTTTTTCTTCTCATTCTTCTTCTCCTTCTCCTTCTTCTTCTCCTTCTTCTTCTCCTTCTCCTTCTTCTCCTTTTTCTTCTCCTACTTCTCCTTCTTCTCCTTCTTTTTCTTCTCCTTCCTTCTTCTCCTGCTTCCCCTTCTTCTCCTTCTCCTCATTATCCTCCTTCTTCTCCTTCCTATTCTTCTCCTCCTTCTTCTCCTTCTTCTCCTTCTTCTCCTTCTTCTTCTTCTTCTTCTTCTCCTTCTTCCCCTTCTTCTCCTTCCCCTTTTTTTCTTCTTCTCCTCATCCTCCTCCCCTTCTTCTTCTTATTCTTCCCCTTCTTCTTCTTCTCCTTCCTCTCCTGCTTCCTCTTCTTTTCCTTCTCCTCCTTCTTCATCTTCTCCTGCTTCCACTTCTTCTCCTTCTCCTTCTCCTTCTCCTTCTCCTTCTCCTTCTCCTTCTCCTTCTCCTTCTCCTTCTCCTTCTCCTTCTCCTTCTCCTTCTCCTTCTCCTTCTCCTTCTCCTTCTCCTTCTCCTTCTCCTTCTCCTTCTCCTTCTCCTTCTCCTTCTCCTTCTCCTTCTCCTTCTCCTTCTCCTTCTCCTTCTCCTTCTCCTTCTCCTTCTCCTTCTCCTTCTCCTTCTCCTTCTCCTTCTCCTTCTCCTTCTCCTTCTCCTTCTCCTTCTCCTTCTCCTTCTCCTTCTCCTTCTCCTTCTCCTTCTCCTTCTCCTTCTCCTTCTCCTTTTCCTTTTCCTTTTCCTTTTCCTTTTCCTTTTCCTTTTCCTTTTCCTTTTCCTTTCCTTCTCCTTCTCCTTCTCCTTCTCCTTCTCCTTCTCCTTCTCCTTCTCCTTCCCCTTCTCCTTCCCCTTCCCCTTCCCCTTATCCTCCTCCTCCTCCTCCTCCGCCTTCTCCTCATCCACCTCCTCCTGCGCCTTCTCCTGTTCCTCCTCCTCCTCCTCCTCCTTCTTCTTCTTCTTTTTCTTCTTCTTCTTCTTCTTAATTCTCTAAGGAAAGTTTCTCATCTTTTTCTGGTCTTCAAGCCCCTTGTTCTTCTTATGTTCAGCATTCTTTCCATCTTTTCATTGGTCTCCCTTGTGTTCTTTTTTCTGTTGGTTTCAATATCTTCGCTTGTTTGACCATTATATTTTCCTCGATTTTTTCGATATGCTGGTTCCAGTATTTTCTTTTGTCTCTTATGAATCTATATATGTCCTGTATGTCTGTATCTCTTCATTTCTACACATATTCTCTCAGTGTCTTCCCAGGTATCGTTCTTAATGTTTTCATTTCCGTGGTTCTCATTATTTGCGTTGTTCTTTTTGTATCTGGTCTTGCTCTTAAAAACAATTTAACTCTTTTAAATTTCACCTTTACACTTTCCAGTGCTATTGCTTTTCGAAATATTCTTTTGTGAACCCATGAATTTGAATTATTTTTTCCAAAATTTCAATTTCAATCTCGAAATAGCATTTTTTTCTCTCAACATTTCAATCCCGAACGCGATTTTTTTTAATCTCGAGTTTTGTCGACAAAACCTTTAAGATCTAACTCTTAATCTGAACATTCTAAAAGAACCAGGAATTTATAATATATTATTTTTTCAAAGTGTTTAGAACAAACAATGAACATTTTGGAATTAAATTCAAAATTTCCAGAAAAAAGTCATAATTTTGAGAATAAAAAGCCTGGAGTTTGATTTCAAGGTTGAAAGATTTACGAAAAAATTAAAACGTAAAAGATTCAGCCCGTAATTTTCTCAAAATTTTAAAAAATGAGCTTATTTACAAGAAAATCCTCAAACATTCGATATTTTCATAATTCAATTTTAAAGTTAGAAATATTGGAAAACGTTAAAAAATTTAAACTTTTAAATGAGAGTTTTAGGGAGAAAAATTTGAATTTTCGAAAAAAACACCAGGATTTTATTCACATTTCAAGTTAATAGAAGAAATTTTAGGAAAAAGAGTTACAATTTCAAATTTAAAGTCAGCGAAACTCCCAGAATAAAGTTGAGTAAATTTATAAAAAGTTTAAAATTAAATAAATTTAAAAAATTTCCAATTTTCCGTTTTTTTTAAACTTGCCCCTTGAAACCGAAATTTTGATTTTGTTCTAGAAATTTAATCTAGAGCAAAATCGAAATTTCGGTTTCAAGGGGCAAGTTTAGAAAAAAGGGAAAATTGGAATTTTTTGTAAAAGACTAGAAATTTTAAGAAAATATCGGGAATGGAATTTACAAATTATTTTATTCTCAAGCTGTTTACTATTTTCTCGAAAATTCAAGTCTGAAAATGAACCTTTAATACTAACAGGAAGCAGTTCAATCTCAATCCAAAATGTTGAAGAAAATTTCCACAAATAATATCATTTCAAATATCAGGAGAAATTGACAGTTTTAAAAGGTCCACTTTTAACACAAAAATGTGAAAAAAGGTATAACGAATTTAAAAACGAAAAAGAAATGTTGAAAGTAAACTTGAAATCCCAAAAATGATTTAAATTCTTTTGAAAAAGTCTACGTTTTGATCGCAATCTTGAAAGAGAAAAAAAGCAAATATTGCAAATTTAAATTTTAATAAAACGTCAAAATGCCGAAAAAAAAAACTCTAAAGAAATAGATGGTGGAAATTTTGAATTTACAATTGCAAAAAAAAAGTTAATAGAAATTTTAAAGAAAAAGTCGAAATTTCGACAGAGATTCTAAAGCAAAATGGAAATGTCAATTTTAAGGTGGAAGTTTGAGAAAATTGAAAACTTTGAAAAACAGGAAGAGCTTTAAAACGAAATTTTAGCAAAAAGCAGTAAAAATTACAAGTTTTCAATTCGAAGTTTTAAGGAAAATTTCCAATGCCAAGATAAAGTCAAAATTTTTCATTTTACCTCAAAATTTGTAGAAAATGAAGTAGTTTTGACTTTTAACCTGAAATTTTGAAGAAAAAGGTATAAATTTTAAGCCTTAGGTCGAAATTCCAAATTCTTTGGAAAAAGTCTATATTTTTGGTATCGAGTTGAAATAGGAAATAAAACTAAATTTGTAAACTGGGAATTTTGAAGAAACTTCAAAATGTCAAAAAAAACTTAATGAAATAAGTGCAAATTTTGACTTTAATATTGCAATGTAGAAAGTAAAAAAGTAAAAATTGAAATTGGATTGGATTGGAAATTCTTGACAAAAAGTTTTTTCCAGTATGACGTCCAAATAGCAGAAAAACAAAACGTCAAAACGTTGAAAAATAAACTAAAATTAAATAAATGGTCAAAATTTAAAGATGCAATTTAAAAAAAAGAAGACCAAAAGCAAAACTTGAAATTGGATATTTGGTAAAAACTCAGCATTTGTAACATAAAAATTTCTTAACATTCTGCGTTTTAAGTTAAAATTTTACAAAAAAAATTGATAATTTTGGAACCCTAAGATGCTTAATGTTTACTAAAGCACTGAACTAAACACTCTGGCTTATGATTTAGTCCATAGAAGATTTTACCCCTTTACCACATCGGCAATTAAACAAATAATTACGTTGCCTATTTATTTGTTTAATTGCCGATGTGGTAAAGGGGTAAAATCTATGGACTAAACTGAATCTTGTGTAAATTATCCAAGAAGAAGACTTTGGATTATTAAATTCATTTTTTTGTTACAGATATTCGGGGAAGCAGTTTTAGGCCTTTCCCAAGGTTCTGTCAGTGAATTACTCTCGAAACCAAAACCCTGGCACATGCTCAGTATCAAAGGCAGAGAGCCATTCATCCGGATGCAACTCTGGCTCAATGACGCCCACAACGTGGATCGCCTTCAAGCCCTTAAAAACGAAAGACGAGAAGCCAACAAAAGAAGAAGATCGTCCGGCGCTGGTGCCCACGATAACTCCTCGGACACATCATCAAACGACACCTCAGAATTCTACCATTCAAATTCACCCGGACCGGGACCACCATCCAGCAAAAAGCAGCGCGTTCTCTTCTCGGAGGAGCAGAAAGAAGCGTTGAAGATCGCTTTTACCTTAGATCCATATCCAAACGTACAAACTATCGAATTTCTTGCCAGTGAACTAGGATTAAGTAGTAGAACCATAACGAATTGGTTCCACAATCACAGGATGCGGCTGAAGCAGCAAGTACCCCACGGGATGGCCTCCGACATTCCACCTAGAGATCAATCGATCAACCAACCCCCTTTCGACCCGATACAATTCCGGTTGCTACTCCACCAAAGACTATTACAAATATCGAAGGAGCGAGTCGGCCTGAGCGGGGTTCCCCTTCCGTACCCGCCGTATTTAACGGCGAACACCAATCTGGCCGCTCTGATTAGCCGAGGTCTCATTCCGACGACTGATATTGACTTGTCTGCTCTTAACCACGCCGTCAAAGAGCAAATGAGTGGGTTGGACCTCACCATGACTTCTCTCAAGCGAGAACCCACGGACTTCGATGACGACGACGACGTCGAGAGCAACGTCGGATCCGAAGATTCCAACATGTCGGGGCAGCTTGCACGGAGAGGTCAAAGTCGAACAGAAGGAAGCGCCCGTTTCAAATCAAGGTACCCAATCCTTACTTGTCGAGTTTTACTTCAATAAAAAACTCGAAATTTTGACAAAAGTTTAAATTTTTAAATATATTGTATATTTAAAAATTTTAACTTTTGTCAAAATTTCGAGTTTTTTATTGAAGTAAAAGTTTCAAAATGGTCTAAAATTTCAAAATTTAATTCTGCAAAAAGCAGAAATTTGCTAAAAGGATTAAGTTTCTTTAAAACACAAAAAAAATTAAAAGAAGTCAAATTTACAAGTCAAGAAAAAGGCGGAATTTTGAGAAACGTATAATTTTTCAAAAAGCGAAACTTCAATAGAAATTCAAAACTTTAAAAAATGGTCAATTTTTCAAAAAGTGAGACATTTTCAAAAATATATTTTTTCCAAAAAAAGCTAATTTACTGAATAGTCGAAATAATAAGCAAAATCAAGATTTAGGAAAAGAGTCATTATTTTGAAAAAAGATGAAATTTTAGGAGTTTATATTTTAAAAATAAATCAAAATTTTGGAAAAGGAGTCAATTTTTAAAATAAAAATTAATATTTGCTAAAGAATTTGATTTTCAAAAGAAGTCAAAAAAAATTAAACTTTACAAAATCGAAATTTCAAAAAGAGTGTAAATTTTGAAAAAAAGTCGAAAATTTTCAGAAAAGCTTCGAGAAATCAAAACTTGAAAAAGTACTCGATATTTTTGAAAAACTCGAGCATTTTCAAAAAAAATATTTTTTTAAAAAAGAGGCGAAATTTAAAAAATGGCAAAATTATGAGAAAAAGAACACATTTTGGAAAGAGTTAAAATTTTCAAAGTGAGACAAAATTTTGAGAAAATGAAGATATGAAGAATGATAAAGAGAGAATGTAATTTACAAAAAAAATAGCATTTTTAAAAGGAAGTCAAGAAAAAATCAAATTTACAAAGGTCGAAATCTCAAGAAAAAAGTTTAAATTTTGAAAAAAAGTTAAATTTTCAATGTCCCTCACATTTTCAAAAAAATGATTTTTCAAGAAAAAAGACAAAATTTAGAAAATAGTCGAGATTATGATAAAAGTCAACATTTAGAGTAATCAAAGTCAAAATTTTAAAAAAAGCTGCATTTTTAAAAGAATTGAAATGCTAAAAATGACTCAAAATTTTGAAAAAAAATAGTTTTTTCGATCAAAGAAATGACAATCTGCAAAAAAATGGATTTTTAGAAAAAAAAAAGAAAAATCTAATTTGCAAAATCGAAATTTCAAGAAAGTCTGAATTTTAAAAAAAGTCGAAATTTTCAAAAAAGCCTAAAACTTACGAGAAAAAAGTCACAACTTTAAAAAGCACTTGATATTTTTAGAAAGTTGGTATACTTTTAAAAAGAGAATTTTTCAAATAAAAGACGAAATTTAAAAAATGTCAGAATTATAAGAAAAAGTCAAGATTTAACAAACAGTTGAAAGTTTCAAACTGGGTCAAAATTTTGAGAAAATGAAATGTGATGAAAATGAAGTGACAAAGAAAAAAGTTTACAAAAAGATATATTTTTTAAAAGCACTCAAAGAAAAGTCTAATTAAAAAAAAATCGAAAAATAAAGAAAAAGTCTAAATTTTAAAAAAAAAATTTAATTTTCACATTTTTAAAAAATAATTTTTCAAAATAAAAGACAAAATTTACAAAATGGTCAAAATTATGAGAGAAGTCAACATTTAGAAAAGAAGTCAAAATTTTGAAAAGAAGCTGAATTTTTAAATAATTGAAAATTTAAAAATGAAATAAAATTTTGAAGAGGACAGTTTTTCAAAAAAATAATATAAATCTGCAAAAGAAATTGGATTTTTAAAAGAAGTCAAAAAAAAGTCAAATTTACAAAATCGAGATTTCAAGAAAAACCTAAATTTTAAAACAAGTCGAAATATTCAAAAAAATCCTAAAACTTCCAAAAAAAATCGAAACTTTCAAAATTATTCGATAATTTTAAAAAGTTGGAGCATTCTTTGAAAAAGAATTTTTCAAATTAAGGCGAAATTTAAAAAATGTCAAAATTAGCAAAAAAGGCGACATTTTGGAAAGTTAAAATTTTCAAAATGGGTCAAAATTTTTAAAAAATGTTGACGAGTGATCAGGAAGATGCAATTTACAAAAAACCAATTAAATTTTTAAAAGAAATCAAAGAAAAATCAAATTTACAAAAGTCGAAATTTCACGAGAAGTCTAAATTTTGAAAAAAAGTTTGAAACTTTCAAAAAACTAAAAACTTCGAAAAAAGTTGAAACTTCAAAAATTGATCGTGGACATCTTGAGAAAATAATTTTCCAAAAAAAAAGGCGAAATTTGCAATGGGTCGAAATTTGACAAAAAAGCAGATTTTTGAGGGAGTTCAAATTTTTGAAATCGGTCAAAACTTTGAAAAAATGGCAGCAATTTTGAAAACAAGTTATCAAGAATTCTGAAAAATGATTTTAAAACATGAATTATTTATAACTAAAAAAATTGTCAAAAAGTGCAAATTTTTAAAGAAGTAGGAATTTTTAAAAGGGTCGAGTTTTTAAAAGAAATCCAAATTTTAGGAAGAAATCGAAATTCCTAAAGATGTCAGAAAAGTTTAAGCAGATCAAAATTTTCAACAAAAAAAATGTAAAAAGCTTCGCAGAAAGGAGTTCTCCAAAAAGAGTAAAATTTAAAAAATGTCAAAATTATTAGAAAATCAGCATTTTAGAAACAGTTGAAGTTTTCAAAATCGATCAAAATTTTAAGAAAATGTTGATAAAAAAAATGCAATTTCCCAAACAAAGAGCAGTTTTAAAGGAAGTCAAAGAAAAGTCGAATTAACAAAAGTCTAAATTTCAAGAAACGTCTAAATTTAAAAAAAAGGGTGAAATTTTCAAAAAACTCAAAACTTTGAAAAAAGTTACAACAAAGAAAGATTGGTTTTTCAAGAATGCGGACATCTTAAAAAAATAATTTTCCAAAAAAATGGGTGAAATTAGCAAAATATCGAACTTTGAAAAAAATCCGAGTTTTTGAAAGAGTTGAAATTTTGGAATGGTTCAAAATTTAAAAAAAAAAGCAATTTTGAAAAAGTGGTCAAGAATTTTGCCAAATGTGGAAACTTTAAAACGTGATTTGTTTAAAACTGAAATTTACAAAAAGTATAAACTTTTAAGGAAGTAAAAATTTTCAAAAAAAGTCGAGTTTTTTAAAAAATCGAAATGTAAAAAGAAATCAAGTTCTTTAAAAAGATCGACATTTAAAAAGACGTTGTAATTCTCAAAAATATACAAAAGTTTAAATTTCAAGAAACGTCTAATTTTTGAAAAAAAGGGTGAAATTTTCAAAAAACTCAAAACTTTGAAAAAAAGTTACAACTTTAAAGAAAGATAGGTGTGTTCAAGAATGCGGACATCTTAAAAAAATAATTTTCCAAAGAAATAAGCGAAATTAGCAAAATATCGAAATTTGAAAAAAATCCGAGTTTTTGAAAGAGTTGAAATTTTGGAATGGTTCAAAATTTAAAAAAAAAGCAATTTTGAAAAAGTGGTCAAAAATTTTGCCAAATGTGGAAACTTTAAAACGTGATTTGTTTAAAACTGAAATTTACAAAAAGTAAAAACTTTTAAGGAAGTAATAGTTTTCAAAAAAAGTCGAGTTTTTAAAAAAATCGAAATGTAAAAAGAAGTCGAGTTCTTTAAAAGAATCGACATTTAAAAAGAAGTTGTAATTCTCAAAAATATAACAATGTTCAAAGTCGATCAAAATTTTTAATGAAATAAAGTAAAAATTTTAAATAGAGGTTAGAATTGTCGAAAAAAATCGACATTTTGAAAAAGCCGTTTATCCTTTATATCCGCATTCTACTCGCCAGTGCTTTAAAGACATACTAGGGTTGCCCTTTGCGAATGGATTGAACTTCAAAAATAGTCAAGCATTTAATAAAAGTCAAAATTTTCAAAATAGTCCAAATTTATTAAATAGTTAAAATTTTGGAATAAAAACCTTGTCAAATTTTAATTAAACCAATTTAAAAAATTTCTACGTTCGAGAAGAATTCATAACTTTCGATTACGTTGGCTTTATTTCGAAATTTAAATTTTTCCAAATTTCTTCGCTTCCAATCATCCAAGAGATTAGAAATTTTCAACTTCTAGCAAAAATGTTGCTTAAAAATGGGACAAGTAATCAACTCTACTTTCTCTTTTCAGGTCGTTCTTCCAGAAGGAAACCCGCGGCGCCCCAATGGGTCAACCCCGACTGGCAGGACGAAAAGGACAAACAGCCGACGGGCGACGAAGTCATCATAAACGGCGTGTGCGTGATGCAGACGCCGGAGGACTACGGTAGAAGAAGTGCGGAAGAGGCGACGGTGCACGTGGAGCCCACGCCCGTCATGGACCGCTACGAAGACGATCAAAGCGAAGCGTCTTCGGTCAGCAACGATAACGAACAGGAAAACCCCGAAACGGTCGCGGAAAGTCGCGACAAATCCCCCAAAGAGAAAGAGGAGACGCAGGCGGATGAAGGCGAACAAAGCGAGAAACCAAAAGAAGGTGAGGACGAACGGTGGGACTATTAGGTTTAGTTCGTGCGAGATAGGGGGCGCGGGTGTTTTAGAGACAACCGGTGGACTTCTTCGGAAGATAAGAGGTTGTGGTAGTTTATCTATTAAGTGCAATCACTAAATTATCGAAGATTTTACCCCAGTTATTTATTGTGATGTTTGTACTATACCAGTTTCGTTAGAAAGTATAATTGTTCTTTTTTTTTGTATTTATGTAGTTATATTATAAGACTGTTACCATAATTCTTATTATATTTTAGCTGGATAAGTTGAATCCTGCTATATATATTTGCATAGCAACATGTTATATATATTGTGATATTTGCTTATTGTTTTGTTTTTTCGACGTATAACGGAAGCAAAAATATCAAGAAATCGATGAGGGCAATCTTTTAGTACTCAAATATTTTTTTACCGCAACTTATTTGACATAACTGTAGATAAATTACATATCATGAGGAGTGCAGCAAACAACATTTTTAAAATGTGCTACTAAGAACCCTACGTAATATTCTGCAGAGAAAGGTAAATTTAAAAAAAATTAGTAAATGTTAATGTTTTTTTAATCTATACATATAGAAAGAATTTACTTTCTACATACATAGAAATTTGACTTGTAAAATGTATATTTATTTTACATTTTACAACCCAAATTTTTAATAAGGTTCTGGGGAAAATTTGAAATTTTAAATTCCAATAATTTTATGGCGGTTTCCAAAAAAAAAATCTTTCATAATTTTGAAGTAGAAACAAAGCATTTCCTTTTATATGATACCCTACTTGACCATGCCCCTCCTTCTATAGTTTTGTCCGCCTCTCTCAATGTTAGATACCCTATCACGTTTTTGAAAGATTTATTTATTAGCTTAAATTATGTCAGATTTTTAAATATTTTCGAGATAAGGAGGAAATGACAAATTTATGCACATTTCTTATTATGACTCACAAACCTATGCGGCCTAAAATTAAAAACAAAACGGTTTTGAAATGTACCGACAAAGCACTTTCATATGATACCCTACTTGACCATGCCCCCTCTGTATAAATTTTGACCCCCACCCTCCATTTTGAAAAGTCCTGGCAGCGTTTCTGGAATATTCATATGAACATCTATCAGCATAAATTAATTCAGATTTTTGGGTTTACATATTTTTCAAATAGAAGGGAAAATAATGGATTTATGCACATTTTTTATCATAAGTTATGAACTATCCAGGCTAAAATTAAAAACGAAACGTTTTTATAATGTGCAAGTCAAGAGCTTTCATATGATATCCTACTTGGCGATGAACCCTTTTCAACCCCCCCCCCCCCTACCATCACAATTTTGAAAACTTTGGCATATTTGTGGAATATTCATATGATCATCTATTAGCATAAAATATTTTAGATTTTTAGACCTACATATTTTCGAGTTAGAGACGGAAATGAATAAACTTATGCCAATTTCCTATCATTTCTTAAAAACCATGCGGGCTAAAATTAATAACAAAACAATTTTAGAATGTGCACACAAAGCGCTTTCATACGATATCATACTTGACCGTACCCCCCTTTTTTAATTTCGACCCCACCACCCAATTTTGGGAAACCGTGGAAGATTGCTGGAATATTTATGTGATCATTTCTTAGCATAAATTATTTCAGATTTTTAGATGTATACATTTTCGAGATAAGAGGAGAAAATGACAAATTTATGCACTTTCTTGTCATAACTTATGAACTATGCGGGCTAAAATTAAAAATAAGACGGTTTGAGAGTGTGCAAGCAAGGAACTTTCATATGATATCCTACTTGACTATGCCTCCTTTTTTTAAAATTAGACCCCACTTCCCAAATTTTGGAAAACCCTAGCATAGTGCTGGAATATTTATGTGATTAATTATTAGAGTAAATTAATTCCAGATTTTTAGACCTATATATTTTGGAGATAGGAGGAGAAAATAGCAAATTTATGCACATTTCTTATAATAACTTAAAAACTATGCGGGTGAAAGTTATAAATAAGACGGTTTTGAAATGTGCAAGCAAAGGACTATCATATGATACCCTACTTGACCAATGTCCCCCGCTTCAAATTTTGACCCCACCCCCAATCTTGGAAAACCCCAGCATATTACTGAAATATTCATGTGATCAATTATTAGCGTAAATTATTTCAGATTATTTGACCTATTCATTTTCGAGAGATGAGGAGAAAATAACAAATTTATACACATTTCTTATAATAAGTTATAAACTATGCGGACTAAAATTAAAAATAAGACGGTTTTAGAATGTGCAAGCAAAGGGCTATCACATGATACCCTACTTGACCGTGCCCCCCCACTTTAATTTTGACCCCACCCACCAGTTTTGGAAAACCCTGGCATATTACTGGAATCTTCATGTGATGAATTATTAGCATACATTTCTTCAGATTTTTAGACCGAATACATTTTCGAGGTGGGAGGAGAAAATACCAAATTTATGCACATTTCTTATAATAACTTATAAACTATGCGGGCTAAAATTATAAATAAAACGGTTTTAGAATGTGCAAGCAAAGGACTATCATATGATACCCTACTTGACCATACCCCCCGTTTTAAATTTGACCCCCCCTTCCCCCCAATTTTTGAAACGATTGTATATTCATATGACTAGTATTACCATAAAATATTTGGAAACATATTTTTGAGTTAGATGAGAAAATTTAACGCATTTCTGTGTAGAAATTCTCAAGAAAGAGCAGAAAGTAAATTTTTTTTAAAAATTCGAAAATTTGAAACAATGATTGAAATAAAACAAAAAGTTAAAAACTTCAAAAAGGTTAAAATTTCGAAAAAAAATTAGAAGACAATTCCAAAAAAAAATCGAAAATTTGAAACAAGGTCGAAATAAAAAAAAATCGAAAATTTTAGAAAGGTTGAAATTTCGGAAGAATTCGAAGTTTTGAAAGAAAAGTGAACGTCAAAAAAATTCAGCTTCCAATAAGCTCTGCTTTTTAAAACCTGTCAAAATTTGAAAAAGTGTAATCTTCTAAAAATTCGTATTTTGAAAAAATGTCAAAACTTTTAAAAAGATCGGAATTTTCAAACCAGAAATTTAAAAAACAAATTCGAAATTCTTAAAAATATCTCGATAATAAAAAATAAATTTTTCAAAACTAACAAAATTTTTGAAAAGAAAATCAAAATTTTAAAAAATCGACCTTTTAAAAAATCTACGTTTTAAAAAAATATGGACATTTTCAAAAAATGGTAGAAATGTTCGAAAAAGTTAAAACTAAAAAAAGTCGAAATTTTCAAAACAATCGAAACTTTAAAAACATCGAAATGTTGAAAAGCAAATCGAAAATTTTTAAAAGTCGAAATTTTAAAAAAGTCGAAATTTTAAAAAAGTCGAAATTTTAAAAAAGTCAAAATTTGGAAGTAAAATCGACATGTAAAAAAATGTTAATCTTTTAAATAAACTTGATTATTTCAAAGAAACTATTAAAAGTAAAAAACAAAAATGTTTAATAAAGTCGAGATTTTTGAAGTCAAATTTTAAAAAAATCCAGAATAACAATAAAATAATTTCAAAAACCCTCAAAATTTGGAAGAAAAGGGAAATTTTGAAAAAGTCGTATTTTTAAAAAATGAAGCTTCTAAAAAGGACGCAATTTTAAGTGAAGAATTTCAAGAAAACATTCAAAGTTTAAAAGAAAAAATCGAAATTTTAAAAAAATGTCGAAATTATGAAAAATTAAATTTCTCAAAACAAAATCAAAAATTTTGAAAAAATCGAAAATTTCAATAATCGACAGCTTAAAATAAATATCAAAATTTTCAAAAAGGGTCCAAATTTTGGAAAAAGCCAAGACCAAAACGTGGAAATTATCAACAAAAAACTGAATTTTAAAAACATTAAAATATTGAGAAAAATTCAAACGAAAAGGTCGATTTTTTTGAAATAAAAGCGAAATTTTAAAAAATTTCAATCTTTCAAAAACTCGATATTTTGAAAATGAAAATGAAAGTTGCAACACTAAAATTTTGAAAAAAGGTCGAAATTTTTGAAATCAAATTTTAAAGAAAGTCGGAAATATTGAAAAATAATCCGAATTTTGAAAAAACTCAAAATTTTAACCAAAGTTGAAATTTCGAAATAGATGAAAATGAAGAACAAATTTTTGGAAAAATCAAGTTTCAAAACAGTTTACAAAATGATAACGAAGGCTTCCACGGCCAGAGTCAGTACAGGATATACTTCTTCTGGTACACGGTATACTTCTAAGTACACGGTCCAATCCCGGAAGAAAGTATATCCTGTACAGTTTACAAAAAGTCAAAATTTTCAAATTTTAAAAAGCCTTCCTTTCAAATTTTTGAGTTTCATTTTAAAATTACAAGAAAAAAGTGCTTGAATGTCCGTGTTTAAGAATTTTAAACTTAAGTTTCGAATTTAAAATACATAAATTCCAATTTTAATACGAAAAATTTTAAATTTAAAAATTGTTTTTCAAACTTTGTTTGTTCCAAAACTTTCAACATTTCTATGAAAAAGCGAAATTTCGAAATCTGATAATTTTTTTAACAAATTTGGTTCTTTCAATTACTTTGGCCCGTAATTTAATGTGTTTTTAAAAATTATAACTTGTCTTGTTAGTTTAGTTACATCGTACACATACTTGGTTGTAATTCTCAGCAATAATTACTTCAATTAAAAATTTGTCTCGTAATCAAATCACCTCCTAAAACTTACACGTTACTGAATGGAATTTACGTCCGCTAAAGTCCTTATGTGGCTGACTAATCTCGAAACTGGTCTATGATTGTTGAATGTAGAGATTTTCAACAGTAGCACGTTCGACTGTTTCATTATAGAACATTTAATTGACTTTTCTTTATGGAATTAAAATTTGAAATCAAAAATAACAGTTTCAGGTTTAAATTCGGAATTTTGATAAACTAGTCAATATTTCGAATTTACGTAAAGAAATTCTTTCAATTTTTGTCACAATTTGTCACAACTTTTTGATATAACCTTGATTAAACTTTTGCACGCAATTTTCCTCAAAATTACAAAGTTTAAAGGGAGAGAAAAGACAAAATTTCGCAAAAATACATTATAACTTTCTAAAAATATTGGTATCAAGGTGTTTCTTTCTTTAGTTCTACATGTCCATCGCCTTCGTCTGCGTCTGCGTAAAAGAAGAAAGGGTCACCTATTTCTAATGTTAGTTTTCCATGTAAACTAAGATTAGAAATAGCCTTTCTTCCTTCATCAACTAATTAATGTTTGTGAAGTAATATTCTTTAATAATTTTGAAAGATAATAAAAACATTAAAAATATCGTCTTTTATCTCCCAGAAGTTTGAAATGTATGAACAAAGATTCCAAAATTCTACGGAAAGTCAAAATTTTCGCAGTCAAATACCCTGAAAAAAATTAAATCACTACAACCCTGACATTTTAAAAAATGCCAGAGTGCCAATACTATACGCAGAATTTCGATTTTTTTCCAAAATTTTCTTTGCGAGTGAAACCATTTTTTAAAATTTTTCCTATTTGCTTTGTCTATTATAACACACTGTCAAATTATAATTTCCTAAACATATGTTCCAAAACACTTGAAGGGAAAATTCTTGATAAAAAAACTCGTAATTAACGAAACGACGATCACATCAATCACATCAAAAAACGAGGTACAAGTGCTAGCGCCGTCCAAAACTTTTTCGGTTTTAGAAGACGCTAGTCATTTCAATTAAAAAAATAAAGGCTTAATAATTTATTCTTGCCAAACGCTCTCATCGATTTCGCAGTATTTTCGCCTCAATTCCAAACAAAAATGTGCTTTCCAATTTTTTAATCACAACGGCCAAATTCCTCGCTCCGGAATACCACCTTTTTATGAGGTCGGATTTTGGTAAACGAGCAAAAAAAAACAATAAGTTATTAGATGGTAAAATTTCTTACTTTTAGAGACATCCAAAGTATTTTTCTTTTTTTTATGTAAATAACGTTTAAAGGCATGTACACTAGAAGTTACGTTTAGAATTCGAAGCGTGTTCAAAATTTTCGAGAAAAAAATTCCTCTAGTCTCTTCGTCAAAAATCAAAGGGCATGAGTGTACCATATATTGCTTCTATGGCCAGTAGCAACTAACTAATCGGTTTTAACAATTTCGGGCGCAATGTTATGAAATCATAGCATAAATCTATGCATTAGTATCTGACTTTTCTTTTGAAATCGAAATTTTGAGTGGAAATATGCTATGAAGTCGTAATATAGGAAAATACGGACGCTTATTGAGGCCCTTACTTTATGTATATCAAACTAATTTTAACCAGAAGTACGACTAACTGCCGCAAAGATCAAAATATGTGGACAATTGATTGTTATTTTTCTGAATATAATGTATTTTTTAAATTTCTCTTCCACAAGCGAAAGATAAGTTTACTAAATGTTGGATCTCAATTCAGTATGACAGGTTGTTTTATTCGACTTTTCAGTGTATTATACGAGTTTGTTAAAATATGAACCTCATAACGTAAAACAGCCTGTATATAGGTAATTTTTCACACAAATAGCTTTAATTTTTTGATTAAATAGGTAATAAATTTAAAAATGCATATCGTTATTATAAGATAAAATTGTAATAATAACAAAAAATCCACCCAAAGCAGAGAATTTATATATTATACATAAATAATATTGTATAATGATCAAATACTTCGTTTTTTTCCCGTTTTGTTTTTAGTTAAATATGAAATATTGTTTTCGAAATTTTAACTTAATATAGTGCAATATCTCAAAATATGTATATTTTGGCAATATACAAAAAAATGTGTAATTCTTCCATTATAATTCAATGTAAAACACATTGTAAAAAATTAAGTAATACGTAATGTAGTCCTCTTGATAAGAGGATGTTAAAAATATACTGTATATTGTGCACATTTTTAAACAAAAAAATGCATGTAGTATAAACTGGAAATTTTGCCGTAGTTACAAAATATTTAATGTTTTCTTTTTTTATTCTGTTACGAATAAATTTCCTATATATCGCCAAGAAATATACGTAATATTAGATAGTTATTTAAGATATATGGGAAATTTACTTCTTCTATAGATATTTTATATTATAGAAATAAACAATTTTTTTCTTAGATCTTAGATCTGATTTTTTTTGTAATGTAAATATTTATATCATATCATCTCCTTTTAAACTTTCTAAATTAAAAATTTCTCTGTATTTATATTCTGTTTTATTTTACTCTCCTCGACCTTTTAAATAAAATAATTAGACCATTAGAACCAACCCCAAAAAAGTTAGTGAGAAATCGATTGTTAAAGTTTGACACTAATTTATAAATTAACAGTTCATATTGACCAATAACATATTTTGTATGGCAAAAAACAAATGAGATTGCCAACACTGCAAGCATATACACATCAGGAAAGTCAAACACTGTCCATAGGAAGAATCTTTATAAGAGATTTAACATTGAGAGCTAATAGTGAGATAGATGGGCGGAGCCTTGTATTCTCCTACACCGGTGTGAAAAATTCAACGCAGAGCGCAGCGATCAGTGCTGGTGGAGATTTCAGTAGTACGTCATAGCTTCCAACGTGTTTTGTTATGGGATTGCTACTGGTAGGTAACAATTTTATTAAAATTTGCGTACAACATGCTGCTTGTCCTTTTAGTCCGTTGATTAAATCAACGTCTGAGGCAAAATAAAACTAATATTCTTTGATAACCAAAATACATAAACCAGATTGCCTAAACAAAATAAATAATAACTCTAATGAAGAATATAACATATTAACTCTTTAAATATTACAATATAAGGAGTTCAAATAGGCCGCCGGACTGTGCTAAACAATATTCCAGTCTGTTGTAAAACTCTCGACGAGTTTTTTCTAACATCTAAATTGGAAGATACGAGCATGCTGCGTCAAAATAGGGGAATACCTTCAGCGGCCGTAGAAAACTATGGAAGGGACAATTCTTAGCGTTTTACATGGACAATGAAAAATTTTCCTTATCTGTGTGTAATATATATATGACTGCAAGCGATCTGATAACGCTGCGCTGTTGTCCGTGATAGAGCCCGTATCATGACACTATAACTAAAGAAGATAAGTTCACGCGCATGAGATAAGGGCATCTCTTTCTCGCACGTCTGACGTGATAGGGAGACAACTTTCTGTATCAGCACCAAGAAGGCTATAACATTATTATAGCCTTCTTGATCAGCACACAGCGGCATATGGCGTTAAGGGATGATATTTGAATTGTATAATTTTTATAAGCAAATAAACGGTACAACTTGCGAAGTCTATTAGGTCTACTCTTAGGCAACCTTTTCAGGAACATTTTAGAAATAAAATGAAATGTAGTATTTTCTTTGAATTTATATTGGATACGAAAACTATACGAATAAATGAATTATACGAATTTATTTATAAACTAAACTGAAAATGCAGCTCAATTAAATTTACATTTAATCAAGAAATAGGTTATTTGGATTCTCAGGCATTTTAGTCATTAAACATAATTTTGAATCTTATTTGCACAGAAAGGAAACCAGTAGGCATTGTTTCATATACTTATCTGTAACAAAAGTTAGCAACTACAAATGAAGTTAATTGAACTATGCAGTTCTTAGTCAATAAACTTTAAGCAAACCTAAATATAGCTTTAAAAAAATCTGTGGAGAAATAATTATAGAGGTAATGTAGACGATTTAAATACATTTATTTCGTAAGACCGAAAATGGCTACTAAAGTTGGTAAGCAAATAAATTAAAAATTATGAAATACTTTTAATTTTTCGTGTTTAAGTAATGAAATAAATTTTGATGATTTATTTTTAATTTCAAAATAATATTTGTAATTTTTTTTAAGTTTAATCCACTCGCAAAGGGTAACCCCATTATGCTTTGAAAGCACTGCGAGTAGGATGCGGAAACAAGGATAGATGGCGATGAACTGCCTTCTTAAACAAGGATAGGTTGTAATTTTTGGGAAAAATTCCTTTCGGCAACAAGTTCCATAACTTGGAAGTTCTATAGAAAAAAGAATCTCCGTAGACAAAATCCTCACTGTGTCAAGCTGGACCGCACAGGAATTTGCTGTCTTCGACTGTCTAGTATGCCTCAACAATCTTCCCCTTGGGGAGATTAATCCTATTAGTTCCTGCGAGCATTTTCCATGATAGTACTTGTAGATAAGAGACAAGTCACCAACCATACGCCTGTGCTCTAGTGTTTCGAGAGAATCGGTCAGATTCTCGTCATCAATTAGGCGAATCGCTCTTCTTTCAATTGAATCCAAGAGAGCTAAAGTGTGCTTTGGGGCTGAACTCCAAACATGAGAACTGTTCGGGATCACTATCAGGTCTTGATAGCTCCGATAAAATGAAACGCGTTTTATGTAAACTTAACGACGTTTATTAAGTGAACTGACATCGCCGAGATCTGGGATGCAATTTTTTTGTACAAAACCTGCAGACTACTTCAAAACACCAAGTTTTACCCCACATGTGTTCTATTGTTCTAATAGGGTCGCTGGTCAGTCCACATGCTTCCGGTGGTCAAGTGGCGATCTGACCATTTCTTACACTAAATATCTTAGATAGCTAACATATTGCCCCCCTTGGAACCAGGAGGCTTCCAACACGACTACATAGAAAATATAAAACAAACCTACAAAAGACATTAAGATAGTTGAGAAATTAGCAACCATGAAATATTACAATTCTTACGAACTATAGAAACATATAATAAAGAAATCACAAACAGCAGTACATGGTACACAGAAATAAATCAGTTAACCTAAACAAACATGTATAAACACAAACATTCAGTTCAACAAATTTCTATTCGTTTTTTCGCAAACGAAAAAGTAATAATCATACGTTACACATATGTCAATTTTTGAGCAAACGTGTCCTTGCACTATCATTTTTTATGAGAACTCATTTTTACCTTTACTCCGATGAACTCACCTCAGGTAACACGCACACCTTGGAGACTGCCCTTTTCACTAATCCGCACGTTGTTCGCACTGTGACGACGCGGATAAGGCCGTCTCTGCCTGGGTGAGTTTCCACGATTCTTCCAAGCGACCATCGAATTGGTGGTAGATTTTCATCAATTAAAACTACCACGGCGTCCAACCGAACTGGCGATTGATCAACCGGTTGTTGCCACTTAGTTCGAGCTTGTAGTTGCTGAAGATATTCGCGGGTCCATCTTTTCCAAAAATGTTGAGGTAGCTGTTCCATTCTTTGCCATCGGGAAAGTCGGTTCAATTTTACTCATTCTAGATCGGGTTCCACTGGAGTCATTAGCGATTCTTCAATAAGGAAATGAGCCGGTGTAAGGACTGAGAAATCGTTGGAATCGGAGGATAAAGGGGTTAATGGTCGCGAATTCAAAATTGCTTCCATTTGGGTCAATAGAGTATACATCTCCTCGAAAGTGACAGAAACATCTCCGATTGTTCGTTTTAAATGAAATTTGATTGAATGGACCCATCTTTCCCAAAGACCCCCAAAATGAGCAGATCGTGGAGGATTAAAATGAAAATTAATTTGTTTCGGCGCCAATTCATCGATTATTTTGTTCTTAGATTCAGAAAATTTAAATAATTTATTAAATTCATTATTTGCTCCCGCAAAATTGGTCGCGTTGGCACAATAGATATCAGAGACATGTCCGCGACGCGATATAAATCTTTTCAGGCAATTTACAAAAGATTCCATCGTAAGATCCCCCACAAGTTCGATATGCACGGCCTTAGTGGCAAAACAAACGAATATGGCAATATAAGCCTTAGACTTGGCCTTACCTCGCCCTCTTGTATCTTTAATCAAAATCGGGCCTGCGTAATCAATTCCGGTTCTTAAAAAAGGGCGTAAAGGCTCGGTTCTTGATTTGGGTAGGTTTCCCATTTGTGGAACATGAGATTTGGCAAGTTCCTTTAAACAACGTCTGGCTAAAAAGCTGGCTGGTTTCGTGCCATATGTCAAAGTGGTCAATCTGAATGTTTTTATTGGTTCATCAGCATTGAATATTCTTTGATAGTCGGTATGGCACGCATTTATCGCAATCTGCCGATACATTTTGCCTATATCGGCGGTCAACACGTACTTGTAGCACCGAAATCTCATTAAAATAGTGAAGAGATCATCTTGAACAACAGCACCGCAGAGTAAATTATCATTTAAGCTGCGACCATTGCTCGTTTTCGCGGATGCGTCAAACACGACTCTTAATTTTGTTGTTACACTCGATTCCTTCAAAATTGCGTGGTGAGGGAGATAATGAGCTCGAGCATTATTAATTTCATTTAATGGAACCCTTTCCATATGACCTAAGTTTAAATAATCTGTCATGAAATCCAAATACTGATTCTTAAGCTTCGGATTTTTCCTTAGTTTTTTTTCTAAAGTAACAAATCGCTTTAAGGCGCCTTCTCTCGACGCACCTAAATCAATGTTATCGATAAATGGTAGTTTTACGACGAATCGACCATTTTTCTGTCGCTCGGTAGTTTTTCGGAAGTGGGTTTCACATGTTCGTTCCTCTTCTGTGGGAATTGTGTCGGTCCTATTTCCCTCTAGTTCCCAGAATTTCTGAACTGCATTCTCAAGGGCCATTTCTGCTGGCTTCAAGGTTAAATGACAAAGCGAATGTTTCCCGTTACTTTCACTTTTCATAGCGCCACCCACAATCCGACCCAATTGTGTCTGTTGGAAATATGGTTGAGAATGGTCTAAGCAAAAACTTCTATCACATATGAGATCCCAATATAATTCTGCACCTATTAACAAATCAATTGAACCAGCTTCGTAGAATTGAGGATCTGCTAAAATCAAGTTGTTTGGTATCTTGAAATTAAACCTTTTAATAGAATAATTAGGGACGTTACCCGTTTTCTGAGGAACGGCTAAACAATTAATTGAGTAGGACTGCTGATTTACTCGAAAAGTTATCTTGATATCCACTGATTGGGATATATTCTGATTCGTTAGTCCAATGCCACATACAATTTGGTTTGATCGTGACACTTTCACTTTAAGTTTTTTGCACAAAGCTTCTGTCGCAAAGTGTAATTGTGAGCCCATATCTAAGAGAGCTCGACAATTAATCAATTTTCCGTCTTGTGCACGAATATGGACCACAGCCGTCGACAACAATATTTCGTCATTATGTCGGCAATAATCCGATCTTGACGAATGCTGACTGATTAATGAGATCTGATTTGGAACATCAGCTACTTCTACGTGTAACAAGGAATGATGGTTTTGATTACATTTGCGGCACTTGCCGCTCTTGCAATTTGCTATTGCGTGGTTTGCGCTTAAACAATTTTTGCATAAGCGCAAATGATTCACTCGCCTAATTCGGTCATCTACCGACAACGCTAAAAATTCGGCACATTGATAAATTGAATGTTGCTCTTTACAATGATAACAATGAAATGGTTTATTTGTTGCAACATGAGACTTGCCTGTTTGTGCCCTTATGTTAAATTTTGGTTTGAATGATGCTACCGGTTGATTCACTTTATTGCTTGTTTTATTTGCCGTCTCTAGCGATTCCAAAAACCGACACCTTTTATCTAAAAATAATTTTATCTGCGAAATTGTTGGAATCGAGGAGTTCAGTATGCTTTCCCATTCCCTCAACGTTACATAGTCAAATTTTGACGAAATTATCTGTACAATAATCGCATCCCACGAATCTACGCCTATGTTAAATGTCTTTAACGCCTCTAAGTTTAGGTTTAAAGTATTTAGCAACGTTCTCAGACTATTTCCGTTTTTTATAACCGGTGAAATGTTTAATATTGTATTCCTGGGCAATAAGCCTGTCATTTTTGTATCGACCTTCTAACAAATCCCAAGCTATTTGATAATTTGCCTCGCATATGGTCAAATTATCGACAGTTTGTTTGGCTTCGCCGTCTAAACATGATTTTAAGTAATGCAGTTTTTGTGCATCGCTCAACTTATTATTGTTATGAATTAAAGTTTTAAACAAATCAGAAAAGGACATCCATTTTGAATAGTCGCCAGAGAATCTAGGTATTGTTATTTTAGGTAAATTGAAATCAATTTCGCTAGGGTGAATGATTACATTATTTGTCACTCCATTGCCATTCGCGGCAGCATTTTCTTGATTTTGACTCGCAGGTACGATAAGGGTAAGTCTGGCTAGAATATCGCGCGCGCGACCCGTTAGGCGATAGTAAGAATTTTCAAACTCGACACGATCTCGATGCCACTGTTCTGTATCATGTTCATCTGTGTCTGTTTGCAAATTCTCTATCTGGTCCTGTATGATATCAAATTGCTTCAACTTTTCCACTATTAATGCAAAGCGTTTCTTTAAATCAGACAAATCATTCGCTGATTCTCGGAAACTGTCTAAAAATGTTTCGAACCTGGTCAACTTTCCTTTAACCCTTCCACGCTCTACTTTTAATTGCGATAAACTCATTTTGAAAGATTAAAACTTCCGATACGAACAATCAAAAACGTCCTGCCTCTCCCAAAGGCATGCAAACTCAAATCTACCAAATGTGCTAATTTGTTCAACGTAACCAATTAGCAAAAGGAATTCCAAGCATAAAGGAGGAGACTCACTTACTTGTTTGTTGATATAACTCGATCAATTGTTGCTGCTGTGCTAGAACCCTCGTTCGGAGTTGCGCTCACAAAGTAACTGTTTCACGAACACTAATTAATTAAATTCTGTTCTGATTCTGATCCAACCCTACGTTCGAAGGTGGATCCGGCTCGAAGGACCAAATGTTCGGGATCACTATCAGGTCTTGATAGCTCCGATAAAATGAAACGCGTTTTATGTAAACTTAACGACGTTTATTAAGTGAACTGACATCGCCGAGATCTGGGATGCAATTTTTTTGTACAAAACCTACAGACTACTTCAAAACACCAAGTTTTACCCCACATGTGTTCTATTGTTCTAATAGGGTCGCTGGTCAGTCCACATGCTTCCGGTGGTCAAGTGGCGATCTGACCATTTCTTACACTAAATATCTTAGATAGCTAACAAGAACAGTATTCTAGTGTTGGCCTAACTTGGGCTTTGTACAGTGTAAATAGATGATGAGATGTGAAGTACTTTTTAGCTCTAAAAAAAAGCCTAGCTGAGAGGCCGATTTGGCAATGGCGGGCACATGATCGTCCCAAGAGAAGTTAGTGCTGGCATTCACTCCTAGGATAGATAGATTAGCTCCTATGGGAAGGATTTTACCGTCCATTAGTATGTTTGTTGCATTATCCCTTGATGTTTTCTTAGAGAAAACCGCGGCCTGAGTTTTTTAAGCATTGAAGTCGACCAAATTGTTTTTACCCCATTTCAGAATAATCTCGAGATCCCGATTAATTGTCTGTATCTGCTGTTCCCTTAGTCGATCTGAAGCAGCGATAGCTAATGGTTTGTCGGAGAAAAAAAATGACACAAGGTTACTACCATCTGCGTAGCTGTATATAGGATTAGAAGTTGTAAAAGATCGTTTACGTGTAACAGAAATAGAGTAGAAGACAGAACAGACGTCTGAGGCACCCCTGAGGCGTTAATCGCAAATGTCTCGGATGAGATGGCATCGACGACGACCTGAAGAGATCTGCCAGCGAGAAAATTGGATATCAAATGACAGAGTCCAGGAGGAAGACCATAAGATGTTAGTTTGGCGAGAAGAGATCGGTGCCAGACTCTGTCGAAAGCCTTCGAGATATCCAATGCAACAATCCTAGCCTCACCATGTTTTTTCATAGCTGAGTTACATATGAGTAACATATGCCAGTAGATCGCCAATGGAACGTTGTTGTCTAAAAGCGTGTTGCCTGTCGGAAATGATTCTATTTTCCTCCAGATATTTGATAATCTCAATGTTGATAACCTTTTCCATCACTTTAGATATAACGGGTAACAAAGATATAGGGCGATAGTTGTTACCCAGATTCCTTTTTCCCTTTTTAGGGACAGGCTGCACCCTAGCAGATTTCCAGATGTTAGGGAATACACCTTTGTTGTAAGAGAGTGTGAACAATTTGCTTAGGACAGGAGTCAACTCAAAGGCGCACTTCTTAAAAACTATAGCGGGAATACCATCAAGGCCAGAAGCTTTCGAGGTGTCGAGTTCAAGGAGAATCTTCCTGATTGTGCGTTGTCTGAAAACAACTTCGCGCATCGAAGTGGCAACCTTAGGAAGAATAGGAGGTTCTGCGTTTCGAGAATCAAGATTGGAATTTTTGGCAAACGTTAAGGCTAACATGTCAGGCTTTTCTTTGGAGGTAGTAGCAATATTACTATTTTCATCGAGTAAAGGTGGAAAATTTGAACATGTAAAAGTCTTTCCAATGGACTTTGCAAATCCCCAAAAGGACCTGAAACCGTTCGGACAGTTGATAAGCCTCTGGCGCATTTTACGATCGAAATCACCTTTTGCCTCGCCAATAACCTGTTTACCAGAATTTCGTGCATCTACAAATATGGTCCGAGTCTCGACTGAGGGATTATTTCGCCAACGACGATATGCGCGATTTTTGCAGGAGACAACCCGAGCACAATTTTTACTGAACCAAGATTTACTGGAGGCAGAGTGGGGAGTTGAGCACTCCATACCAATTAGGATAGTTTCCGTGATAGATTCGACGACTAAGGAAGGATTATCTGAGTTAAAGCAGACTTCCTACCATGGGAAAGATGCAAAGAAGTCTCTTAATTCTTCCCAGTTTGCAAGTTTAAAGTGCTAAACCCTACGGGACTGCGTCTGGGAAGGCGGTAGTATATGAAGCGAGCGAGAGGCTGCTACAAGCTTGTGATCCGAATTCCAAAGCGATGATGTCACAGAGATTTTATACGAATTTGGTGAATTTGTAAGAAAAAGGTCGAGTAGATTAGGTTGATGCGTATCTACATCAAGAATTCTTGTGGGTTCCTCAACTAATTGAGATAGTTCACAAGTGATGGCAAAAGCCTCTGCCGCCCTTCCAGCGTCGTCAGTTCGGGAAGAAAAGCTTAACCAGGGGATGTTGTGTATGTTGAAGTCGCCGAGAAAGAAAACCTCATCGTTTGGATAATTCGTCTGTAGCTGATCAAAGGTTACGGAGAGATAAGAGAAAAGCTGTCTGTATGATGAGTATCTACATCAGGAATTCTTGTAGGTTCCTCAACTAATTGCGATAATCCACAAGTGAAGGCGAAAGCCTCTGCCACCTTCCCGCGTCGTCAGTTCAGGAAGAAAACCTTAACCAGAGGACATTGTGTACGTTGAAGTCACCGAGAAACACAACCTCAGCGTTTGGATAATTCATCTGTAGGTGATCAAAGGTTACGGAGAGATAAGAGAAGAGCTGTCTGTATGAGGGATCGTTTGGAGACAAATAAAGTGAACAAATTACTAGTACTTCGTTTTTGGAGCAGATTTTCAGCCAAATCACATCATGATCAGCAGATTCCAGTGCTTCTTCTCGTTGACCGGATAAGTCGCTTCGCGTAAAAGCACAAATTCCCCTCTTGTGTCGAAATTTTGTGTGCAATTCGTAGATAGGGCAAAGCAAAGGGACTGTATTGATGGATGGGGAGACTTGGGTTTCTGTCACAGACAGCACATGGGGTCTTTCATTTTAAAGATGTTGGTGAACCGAGTTTAGACCCCGAATGTTACAGAATTGAATTTTGAATGAATTGTTTGAAAGAAACTTGGCCCGTCGATTTTGGATTCACTCGTACACCCTCCACCCGGACATCCGAACGGGAGGGTAGTTTACGTCCGGAATTTTTTGCACGAAGAGAATCCATTATCTTTGTTTTTAAGAAACTCTCTAGTAACGCACATAGACGACCTTCACCTTTAGTATAATTTTGATGGGACAGTAAAGCAAAGCAAAAAAACTTTCGGCTGCATATACATTGTTTCAATATGAAAACGTACCACCTTTAATTTTTCAGTTGTTTTATAAAATATGGGATTGGGCAAAAACACTTTATTTTATTTTCAAGGGGGATATCCTTTCAACTGACTTTTAATTAAACTACATCAACCCTTGATGGAATCAACCTCTAAAATCTTAAATAGAAAGGGGTATTGAGCGATACCTCATTTCAAAGGTCGTTCAATTGCCTTTTTAAGTATAGCACATACTTGACCTTCGTTTTCAATACTTTTCGAAAAATCAGGATAACCCCTTTTCGTTTATCACGCTAGGAGCAGATCTAAAGAAATCAAGGATTTTGGAGGCATTGAACATAACATAAGAAAACTAGCACCAACGTTACTATCTAAATTTATTAACGCTGTGTATAATTTCGTTTTTACACAATAATACATACACACTGGAACTAGTGAATGCATAAAAAGGAAATTTACACACATATGCTGAACTGTATTATACACGTAGCTAAAAAAATCATTTCCTGTACATAAACAAATTACGTAATGACGCCACTTGTATCATTGGTAAACATACAAAATGCAAAATTAGATTTCATTTAATTATAAAAACATATACTAGTAATAACAATTGACATTATTTAACAACAGTTATAAGAATGAATCTTACCGAAGCGAAATCAAAAAACAATTTTGGCAGCACCTCAGTGATAACTCGTAGGTTTGCTATATCAAAACCTTTTGAGCACTAGAGTTCTAAATCTACTAGACACATAGAAAAATTGAAGTTTTTAATATTGTCAATATGATCCCATAACTACTGCGAACACTTATAAAGGGGAAATACACGAGTAAGCTGCCAAAATTGTTTTCTCTGTGGGTATTTAATATTATCTATCACAAAACAAAACGAGTCATGTTAAATAATCACAATACTGAAGCCAACACGTTTTTAATTTAAATATAACAGGAATATTAGAATACTTACCACTCTATGGTTAGTAAAAGAAATTCATATGTACAAATATTTATCACACAAAAAATTTTTTGGGCAAGCCATTCCATACTTTAGTTAGATATGCAGTATTTCACTAGATGTTGATTAAATACGTCCTGCCATTCACCATTTAAGGATAATATTTCTTCTGCCATTAGCCAATATTCCAGTGATCAATTTGGAAGAACTTTGAATTCAGACTTCAAGTGCATAAGCAAGATTCCTCTTTTTTTCATACAACGAAAGCAGTAGAGGATGACAAAAAAATAAGAATATGAATTGTCAAGAAATTTCATTATAATTAAACGGTCGATGTTTCATTTTCCCATTATCTCAGCTCGTTTGACGCCAGGAAGTGAGGATTGGAAAAATCTCGTGGATGTTTAAGACTCGACGTTTGTAATCATTAGCGTTGGACCGCCTCTGAACGCCTAGCTGCTTAGTTGCATAGTTAGGTTAGGTTAAGTTAGATAGCTAACTATCGTCGGCAGTGCCGCCCTAGTACAAATTTAACAAAACGCCCCCCTCCCCCACACCGATATTTCAAGATCAGGTACAACAGAAATTTCATGAAAAACATCAATATCGCGCAACAAGTTGAAATATCAAGACTGAAGTCAAAAATATGGGTTGCTTTCTTCAATTTTGTATTTCTTGTAATTAAACTTAAAATTTTGAGCATTTTCGAAATTCTACTTTTTTTAAAAATTTCGAAAGTTTTCAAATTCTAATTTCAAATCTAAATTCTCGGAACTTTCCAATTTCGAATAGAAAAGAAAAGGTCGAACATAAAAATATCTAGAAATTAATTTTACTCATAGTAGGGTGGGTGCACCAGTCCCACACTAGGAACCAGTAGTACACCATTTTAAACTTCAGATATAAATATTAACTTTCTTTTAAATTTTTCGCCAATTTTTCTGCGATAAGTAGCTTTAGCGTACTTCGACCAACCATGTAATTATAACTAAAAGTGATTCAAGCGCTATCTACATAGGTTAAAACTACCAATTCCAAAACGTGATTCATTTACTTTGTTCTGGGTGACCATTCTGCTAAGCGCGCGTACGACGGTAAGTTATTTCAACCCTTTTAAATCTTTGTTTACATCAATTTTTGTAGGCTATTTTTGTGTTAAATGCATATTATAATACATATATCAATAATATTACATATTATTTTCGCAGAAAATACTAATTTGAATCGGTAATTGTCTTTGGAAAACTAATGGAGCACAAATTCTATGGATTTCCAGTAATATTCCATTTGGTCAACAACTGGTGATTAAGCTGTGTAATATTTTTTAGTTTTTCTATTACGTTTATATTCACTTATGATGCCCTAGTAAAGTATTATAACAAACTCTCCAAAAATTCACAATGTTCCAGTCGTTGATCAGTGGTATAATAGTAGTGATATCTATACTATGAATTTGTTCCAATAATTTACCACTTATACTTTTTTCATTGACACTGTGCCACCGAAAAGAACGTTTTTCAGATATAAAAAGGAAGACGTCATAAAAGCAATAGAAGAAATAAGTAAAGGTGTCAAAGTGAGCGAAACATGCCTAAAATTCTCCCCACCAAATATTCCTCACACAACAATTATAAATAAAATGAAACTGAAATACCCTTGCAGAGAAAATGGGACCTCCAACCATATTGACCGTACAAGAAGAAGTATTGCATAAATCCTGGATAATAGCGATGGTAAAAAAGAAAAAAAACTTTCAACCAATAAGTCCAGCATTTGCAGCAGTAGTTGCCTGAATCTCCAATTAAAGGCAACCAGAAAAAGTGTAAGATTTGCCCGCCTGATCCAGTAAACAGCAGTGAATGGATGAAATATTGGAAAGAGAAAAAAAGATCAAGAAATACAAAGAAGAAAGAAAAGCTCTGAAGACAACGAATAGAGAAAAAAAATCAAAGAAGAATAGGAAACAGGAAACAGATTCAGATGAAAAAAAAGCAACCTCTCTAAAAAAAATAAACAATAAAAAGATTAAGAATTTATTCAGATTCTGATGATGAGAATGTACTTTTCGATTACGTAATTGCTAAGTATGAAAGGGAATGTTTTTCTGGGACTGTTGTGATTACTTAGTATAAACTTAATTAAGTTCAATATTATTGATAATAAAGTTATTCTTCATTAAAAACTATTCACTTTATTTACTGGTCTACTATTGGCACAATACCTGGTCTATTACTGGTACAATCTGGTCCACCTTAGGCACATTAAGACTTACCACATTCACTTTTGAATAAAAATAAACCTAATGGTCATTAAAAAAATCGGAATAAACTATATGATACTATGGTAGGCAAGATATAATGATTGATGTAAAAATTGAGTTACATTATCAAATTTTGTTTCAAAATGTCTCTTAAATGGTGTGTTACTGGTGCATCCACCCTAAGAAAAAATAAGAAAGAACGATATTTTCTGAAAATTTGACCTTTTCTTCAAAGTCAGATTTTTTCCTCTTAAAATTAACTCCAAATACAAAATTGTGTGTTGTTTTGATGAAACGGACTTATCATTGGTCGTCTTCCAATTGATATACCTACAAATCTTGTCCCCTGAAACCAAGAAAGATTAAAAAATATAACAAAAGCTGCTCTAACGCTTCGATAGCCAAGCTATTATCTTCAGAGAGATATTGTCTCGCGTTGGAGCAACTTTAACCTTGGTTGCTCTCAGGGGACAAGATTTGTATATCAATTGTTGTTTTGAGAATAAATTCGTAATATCTAAAATAAGCTTTGGAAAATATTTGTATTTGTAGATATTTTTAAGATTTGACTATTTTCGAATTTGGTGTTTACTTAAAATTTTGACTTTAAAATGAAACTTCAACTTTAAAATAAAAATTACAATTACATAATACATTCGAAATTTTTAAATATTTCGAATAAAAGACCAAAATTTTTAGAATATATTCAAAATTTCCAAGACAGACCAACTTTGAGAGGAAAAAGAATTTTGAATATAAAGCCATAATTTGGAAAAAGACGAATTACGAGAAAGAACTAGTTTTCAGATAAAGACGGAATTTTAAGGAAATCAAACCTAAAACTAACTTTTTAAAATTACTTTCGAGAAAACTTCTATTAACTTTCAAACTCGAAAATAAAAAATCCAAAGAATTTCAAAAGAGGAAATTTTAATAATAAATTTACACTTTTTTATTTGAAATTATGACTTTTCTCCAAATTTCCAACTTTAAACTTGTAATTTTTACTTTGCCACTAAAATGTGGACCTCAAATCAGACTTCGAATTCGGTTTGTATCCAAATTTAAAACAAATCGAAGTTAAATAAAAAATAATTGTTGGATTGGCTCGTTTTGGGAAAATTTCATAATCAAATCACAAGAGTTTGATTTGTATAAATTTTTTTCTACAAATGTCCAGCTTTGTTTTAATTTTGAACTCAGAACTACTGTTATTATTATTATTATTTTAATATGAACAATTTAACATAATTTTCGAGTTACAATTTAAATTGGAAAGTTTTCGTTTTTTTATGCGACCTTGAACTCGCAATTGTATGCATTTCAAGTTTATTTTTCTCAAATTTTCGACAATTTTCCCAGCAATTCTAATCTGAAATTCTTAATTTCTTCCTAAGAACTGTGTTCTTTAATTTCAGAATTTCGAAATTATTTGATTTTATCGATTTTTTCTTGTAGTTGAAATTGAAAACTTTTACTATTTTTTCCCCCATGAATTCAAAATTTATGCATTACCAAAATTTTCAAACATTTGTCCAAAAATTCCAATTTAAAATTTTTCATCTTTCGCTAAAAATTTTTGGCATTAAAAATTTCGACTTTTTTGAAAATTTTGCAATTTTTTGTTTATTTCCACTTTTCGAAAATTTCGAATTTTTCAAAATATTCACTTTTTTAACTTCGACATTTTTTGAATATAACAACCTTTTTTGCAAATTTAACTTGCTATGAAAGTTTCAAAAAACTGTTAGACTTCAAAAATTTCGACTTTTTGAGGAATTGATCTATTTTGAGAAATTTTGACTTTTTCAGAAATTTTTAATTTTTTGAGATTCTCGTTTGTCTTCTCAAGCATTTTTCTTCTCGGTATTTTTTAAAATTTCAACTTTTTTTGAAAATGTTGAGAATTTCGTCTATTTTTAAAAATGAAATATTGGAATATTTTTCAAAATTTCAAGTTTTTAAAACTTTCGCAACTTTTTATAATTCTCGGTTTTTCAAAAATTTCGAATTTTTCAAATTTCGACTTTTTTGCAAATCAAATCTTCTTAAGCATTTTTCTTCTCGGCATTTTTTAAATTTCAACTTTTTTTGAAAATTTTGAGAGCTTCGTCCATTTTTGAAAATGAAATATTCGAATATTTTTCAAAATTTCAAGTTTTTAAAACTCAAAATTTTTTATAATTCTCGGTTTTTTCAAAAATTTCGAATTTTTCAAAATTTTTTTTAATTTCGACTTTTTTACAAATCACAACTTTTTTGCAAATTATATCTTTCTATAAAAATTTCAATATTATGCAAAATTTCGACTGTTTCATTTCAAAAATTTTGACTCTTGAGAATTTCGTCCATTTTGAGAAATGTTGTCTTTATTAATTATGTGTAACATTTCCGACCATGAAGAATAAATGTTGAGTTTTTCAAAAATTTTGAATTTTTTTGGAATTTTCGTTTTCGGCATTTATTAAAGTTGTAACTATTTTTGAGTTGTTTTTTTCAAAGTTTGGTCATTTTTATTAATTTCGCCTTCTTTTCAAATGTTCATTTAAATTTTCTTTTTTTTTTTTAATTTAATACTGTTGAAGAGTGATTTCTACTTGAAAGTTCTAGAAAAAGTCGAAACTTCAAAAAGTTGAAATCCTCCAAACATTTTTTGAATATAACAACTTTTTTTGCAAATTTAATTTACTATGAAAGTTTCAAAAAACTGTTAGACTTCAAAAATTTCGACTTTTTGAGTAATTGATCTATTTTGAGAAATTTTGACTTTTTCAGAAATTTTTAATTTTTTGAGATTCTCGTTTTTCTTCTCAAGCATTTTTCTTCTCGGCATTTTTTAAAATTTCAACTTTTTTTGAAAATGTTGAGAATTTCGTCTCTTTTTAAAAATGAAATATTGGAATATTTTTCAAAATTTCAAGTTTTTAAAACTTTCGCAACTTTTTATATTCTCGGTTTTTTCAAAAATTTCGAATTTTTCAATTTTTTTTTTAATTTCGACTTTTCTGCAAATCAAATCTTAAGCATTTTTCTTCTCGGCATTTTTTTAAATTTCAACTTTTTTTGAAAATTTTGAGAATGTCGTCCATTTTTAAAAATGAAATATTCGAATATTTTTCAAAATTTCAAGTTTTTAAAACTCAAAATTTTTTATAATTCTCGGTTTTTTCAAAAGTTTCGAATTTTTCAAGATTGATGTAATTTCGACTTTTTTGCAAAACACAACTTTTTTGCAAATTTTATCTTTCTATAAAAATTTCAATATTATGCAAAATTTCGACTGTTTCTTTCAAAAATTTTGACTCTTGGGTATTTCGTCCATTTTGAGAAATGTTGTCTTTATTAATTATGTTTAACATTTCCAACCATGAAGAATAAATGTTGACTTTTTCAAATTTTTGGAATTTTCGTTTTCAAATTCGGCATTTATTAAAATTGTAACTATTTTCGGAGTTCCTTTTTTTCAAAGTTTGGTCATTTTTTTTAAATTTCACCTTCTTTTCAAATATTCATTCAAATTTCCATTTTTCTTTCTAAATTTAATACTTCTGAAGAGTGATTTGTACTTGAGTTCTAGAAAAAGTCGAAACTTCAAAATGCTAAAGTCCTCCAAACAGTCTAACATCCTAAGCATGTCGATTGTAAGTCAAAATTTTACGGAAAAAAAAGCCCAAACATAAAATGTTGGGAAAAGGACAATGGATTTTCAGTTTACCTTCGAAATTTCGATAGAAGAAATATTCCAAACAAAGTTAAAGTTTAGAAAAAACATCAAAATTTCTAGACCGAGTCGAAATTTTGGATTTGATATCAAAATTTGGCTAAAAAAAAGTACAAATTGAAAGCAAACTCGAAATTTTTGGAAAAAAAAGAGGAAAGTTTAGGCAATACTGGAATTTTATTTTTTTTAAATCTTGACATTTTGCGGTAAACATTGAATTGAAAGTCAACATTTTTCGTTTGAGAAATAAAAGACTTCGAGTTGTAGGTCCAATTTAATAATAAAAAAATGAGTTTTGGCGCTTAGGCATGAATCCCAAGAAAAAATTTTGATTTTCGATTTGTTAAGTTTCTAATCGAACGATAAAGACAAATTTAGAAAAAGAAAAACCAAAATGTCTATTAAAAGTCGATCGACATAAGTTCAAAATCGAAATGATTTTAAGTTTAAATTCACTTCACTTATATTCCAGCGTTATGAAAAACACCAAGCCTCAACCCGCTTAAGTCATGTAACCATAATTGTAATAACAATGCAACTTGACTCCTTTTAAGTGAATAAATTACGATTTCGGGCAAAAATAAATATTGAATTGAAATGGAATTTCCTGTCAAAATTTGTAATTTTCCGAAAAAAGACCTGAAATTTCGAAAAATCACGTTCCTTGAGAATTACAAGAGAAATTAATTTTTACATTCCTTGGACCAACGAAACTGTCTTGGTGTTACTCAAATTTGAAAAAAGTTTAATATTTTATAATCAGTGAGTATTTGGTGGTCCTTGGTTATTTTCAAAAACTGAAATGCAGAACTTGTCCCCTGAAACCAAGAAAGATTAAAAAGCGCAATGTTGCTCTAACGCGTTTCGACAGCCAAGCTGTCATCTTCAAGAGATAAACTGAAGATGGCAGCTTGGCTGTCAAAACGCGTTAGAGCAACCTTTGTTGCGTTTTTTAATCTTTCTTGGTTTCAGGGGAGAAGTTCTATATCTCAATAGTGAGTATTTTTGTCCTTTTATATAAGTTGTATTTGATCTGTCTTATTGCGTACAATTTATATCACACTAACATGCATACATCAACTAGAGAAATAAAAAAATCAAACGTTTCAGCCTATCTTGGGTTCCCCAACGTTACACTTTATTTTAAAAGACATAAATTCTGCCATCAACCTTTATTTGCCCTTATGATACCGCAACGACTTATCTCTTTGGAATTTTAAAAGACAAGTCCACACTAAGACTATTAAAAAATCACACAAATTAAGGTTTCAACAAATTAAACATGAAACGACTTGAATTGCCTTTTATAATAATCTCATAACAACAAATTTAAAATGTCGATTTTCCATTATTATATTACAGCTTTAAAATGCAATAAAATTTGTGTCATGTAGTTTTATAAATAAAAAAAAAGCAAAAATTTATTACTTATACAAGAAATAACAAAATATATAGGAATGATTTAAAGAAAAATAATGAAAAACTTATAAAATTTTGCTCACGCGTTAGCTTACAAAATACCCAATGTTGTTGAAGTTAAAATGGTAATAAGTGTAAAGAAAAATGAAAAAAGAATCAATATAAGATTTCACATTAACCTAAAACGTAGGTTATGCCACATCCCCGATAGGTGATTCAAGGCTATTACACTTTAGGCTTAAAGTTTACAACTTTAAGCCCAAAATTTATTAGGCCTAAAAAATTTGGCTGCATTTACTTGAAAATGGCTTATAAGGTAACGGAAACTAGAAATTTTAATCCTTGTGAATCACCCCAACTAAATGACCGTTATCTTAAATGAAGAGCGCTTTAACCCCCTCCCCCCATTACTTAGAGGCACTAGAAGCTAAATAAGAGCTAAGTTACATCCAATGCACTTATACGTCAGTTCACCGATAACATCAAAACTACTTTTCATTATTTTTCCTCATAAATAATTTGTTTTTGAACACCTAATATTATTCTATGTTATGACTGTTGAACCTTTTCGACATTTGGTAACTTATTTGTTCCTAATAATTGTGTCGGAATCCCTAAATTACATTAATAATACTAAGGGGGATAGTTCCATTTATAATATGCAGATCAACTTGAACTGTTGAAATTAGTTTAGCTAGAGGTTTTTTGAATGTATTTTGGTGAGTTTTTACTCTTTTTTTTTTTTAGTCGGTATCTGCTTTCAGGCCTCTGACTTCTCCTTTGTGACGTAAAGCTTCTAGTTCTTCTTTCGTTTTCTCTTCTATCGCCCGAATGTCGGCCATTGTCAGACCGTGCCAGCGGTCCATCCAACAAAATACTTGCCTGGAATTAAGCAAAATTTTTGAATCAAACTTTTGGACAGTTTCATGGATTATAAACAATATCGCCGTGAAAATAAATAATAAATACGATTACTTGAACTATTGAAATGCAAAGCTATGAAGTACTAAGTACATTCATACATTTTTAAGGAGTTTTTTATCCAATATATCAGCGCAATTTTTTAAACTTGTTTTTAACGAAGTTTAAAATTCAGTTATTAGAAGATCTAAACCCAACAATGAAACTAAATTGTTTTCGCGCCTTTAAAACGTCATAAATTCGTCAGTTTATTACAATTAATATTAAACAAAGTAGAAGTTAAATGGGTAGTGCTATTGTGAACGATGTTTAATATAATAAATATTACTGAGGCGTTTAATGACGTTGTAATTGAGATTTACTTACCTATGGAAATTTGTAAAAAGCCGTCGTTCCGATTTTTGTATGAAATTTTCTACTCTATTCTGCAATGAAAAGATAAAATGTCAATTTCAATCTGTAATGAGATAAATGGGAACAATCAACGCTCTTAATGGTCTGTATCTAGATCCTTATTTCAATCTGTAATGAGATAAATGGGAACAATCAACGCTCTTAATGGTCTGTATCTAGATCTAAACCAGGGGTCTGCAAACTTTTAAGCCAAAAGAGCCAACCGCAATAACAATATTGTTTTCGTGAATTTCAAAGAGCTACAAATTTTTATTTCTGATTTTACATTTTATTTCAAAATTAAATCAGATAAACCAGACAAAATATGGGACAGGGACGGACCCCTTTGACTCATGTAGTCAAACGAAAACATATTCAGCCCAAACGACATTTTATTTCTCAAAATTTAGCGTTTTATTTCAAAATTTGCTCGCAAATTCAACTTTTTTAACTCTTCTCTATATTCGTCTCTTTTTAACTAAGTATTTTGTTCCTAAAAATAGACCTTTTTCCCCTAAATCTTCCGTTCTTCTTAAAACTTGACAATCTGTGAAAATGTTTACTTTTTTTTAATTTGACTCATATTCGACTTGTTTCTCAAAAATTCATCTTTTGTCGATTTTTTTAATAAAAAAGGTAAAAATCTGAAGTAATAATTTAGGGATGTTAAATAAGATAGTTTTTAAAGATTTCGACCTTTTTCCTCAGTTTTCTTTTTTCGAAATTTAGATCTATTCTTAAATTTGACTTTTTTTCCAAAATTATATTTTTTTGACTTGGTTCTAAATTGCGACTTATTTCTCGAAATTTCTATTTTTTTTTTAAATTACGTTTCTTTTCCAAATTTCACCATTTCCCCCAAATATTGACTTTTACTGTACATTTAAACTTCTATTTATTTTCTGGAAATTTCGACCTGTTTCGCAAAATTAGGTGTTTCTCGAAATTTCAACTTTTAACTGAAAATTCGACATTTTATTACGTTTGTGCCAGTTGCGATTTTATCTAGAAAATTCATCCATTTGCAGAATATTTGACTTTATCTAAAAATTTGAAAGTTTTTTTTTTAAATTTGACTTTCGCTGGGAAATTTTGACCTTTTTTTAAAGTTCAACATTTTTCTCGAAGCTCGAAGTTTTATCGACATTTCTTTTTATTTAGAAATTATTTTACCAATTTTCTTAAAACTCGAATTGTTCTGAAAACTTGAAGTTTTTTTTTATTCGTCTTGTTCTCGAAATTTCAAATTTATTTTCAAAAATTTAACTTTCTCTGAAAAATTGAAAATTATTTATTTTCTTCTTCTCTGACAAACTTCGACTTTTTCAAGTTCGACAATTTAAAGCTGTCACTTTATAATTTCTCTTTTCAAGATTTTACAATTTTTCACAAAATTCAAATTAGTCTAAACATTTCAGATTTTAAAATTTGTTCTGGGTATCAATCCATTGTCAAAATTCGACATTTTATTATGTTTGTGCCAGCTGCGATCTTATGTAGAAAATTCATCCATTTTCAGAATGTTTTACTTTAACTAAAAATTTGAAGGTTTTTTTTAAATTTGACTTTCTCTAGAAAACTTTGACCTTTTTTTAAAGTTCAACATTTTTCTCGAAGCTCGAAGTTTTATCGACATTTCTTTTTATTTAGAAATTATTTTACCAATTTTCTTAAAACTCGAATTGTTCTGAAAACTTGAAGTTTTTTTTTATTCGTCTTGTTCTCGAAATTTCAAATTTATTCTCAAAATTTAACTTACTCTGGAAAATTGCAAATTATTTATTTTCTTCTTCTCTGACAAACTTCGACTTTTTCAAGTTCGACAATTTAAAGCTGTCACTTTACAATTTCTCTTTTCAAGATTTTACAATTTTTCACAAAATTCAAATTAGTCTAAACATTTCAGGTTTTAAAATTTGTTCTTGGTATCAATCCATTGTCAAAATTCGACATTTTATTATGTTTGTGCCAGCTGCGATCTTATGTAGAAAATTCATCCATTTTCAGAATGTTTTACTTTAACTAAAAATTTGAAGGTTTTTTTTAAATTTGACTTTCTCTGGGAAACTTTGACCTTTTTTTAAAGTTCAACATTTTTCTCGAAGCTCGAAGTTTTATCGACATTTCTTTTTATTTAGAAATTATTTTACCAATTTTCTTAAAACTCGAATTGTTCTGAAAACTTGAAGTTTTTTTTTTATTCATCTTGTTCTCGAAATTTCAAATTTATTCTCAAAATTTAACTTACTCTGAAAAATTGAAAATTATTTATTTTCTTCTTCTCTGACAAACTTCGACTTTTTCAAGTTCCACAATTTAAAGATGTCACTTTACAATTTCTCTTTTCAAGATTTTACAATTTTTCACAAAATTCAAATTAGTCTAAAAATTTCAGGTTTTAAAATTTGTTCTGGGTATCAATCCATTGTCAAAATTCGACGTTTTTTTCTAAATTTTTACATTTTTTAAAATTTTTGACAAAATTCATATTTTTCGAAATCTCTTTTTTTTAAAATTCGAATTTTTCCGGAAATATCAACTATTTCGAACTAAATTCATCTATTTTGAAATCGCAAAATTTGATTTTTTTTTATAATTTGACTTTCACTAGGAAATTTTGACTTTTTTTTATTAAGTTTAACTACTTCTCGAAATTGGTAATTACATATTCTTTCCTTTAGACATTATTTTACCAATTTTCTCAAAATATGATTTATTTGAAAATGTGTTTTTTTTTAATTCGTCTTGTTTTCGAAATTTCAAATTTGTTCTTGCATATTTTATTGCTTGTTGCATATTTTTATCGAAATTTGGAACTTTTCTTAAAATGTTGACTTCTTCCTTAAAATTTTTTCTAAAATTTGATTTTTTATACTTCTCTGAAAAACTTCGACTTTTTAAAGACCGACACATTTTATTTTTACAAATACTCTTTTATATAAAAAATTTCAAGTTTTTAAATTTGTTTTGGGTTTTAATCTATTGTCGAAATTCGACGTTTTTTCTTCTGAAATTTTGCCCTTATTTGAGAACTTCAGACAAATTCATTTTTTTAATCTCTTCATTTTTCCCAATTTTTTTCGAAATCTTTCCTTTTTCTCGAAATTCTTTCTGGGAAATTTTTCTTTTAAAGTTAAACACTTTTCTTGAAATTTTCTTTCGAAAATATTTTACCAATTTTCTCAAAATTCGAATTTATCTGAAAATTTGAATTTTGTTTAAATTCTCTTGTTTTCAAAATTTCAAATTTATTCTATTTCTTAAAATTTAGACTTTTTTCCTTGAAATTTTTCCTAAAATTTGAGTTTTTTCTTCTTCTCTGAAAGATTTCGACTTTTTTAAATTTCAACATTTTTTTCTAAACTTTTAGTTTATTCTTGTAATTGCTCTTTTCGAAATTTTGTAATTTTTCAAAAAATTCAAAATTGTCTACAAATTTCAGATTTTTAAATTTGTTTTGGGTTTCAATCTATTGTCGAAATTCTACGTTTTTTTTTCCAATTTTTTTTTGAAAACTTTCGGTAAATGCATTTTTTTCGACATTTCTCCCTTTTTTCCAATTAGGTAAATCACTTCATTTCCCCCAATTTTTTTTCGAAATCTCTTTCTCTTTCTCAAAATTCGGATTTTTCTGCAAAATTTAGACTTTTTTTCGAAATTTTCTCGGAATTCAAATTTAACTGAAAATTTTGAGTTTTTTTTCCATTAATCTTGTTCTCGAAATTGCAAATTTATTCTGAAAATTTAGCTTTCTCTGGAAAATTACAATTTTTTATCGAAATTTCGAGCTGCTCTAAACTTTTTCCGTGAAACTTTTCCTGAAATTAGATTTTTTTCTTCTTTACTGAAAAACTTTGACTTTTTTAGAGGTCGACAATTTTTTCTTAGCTTCCATTTAATTTTTAAAATTTCTCTTTTCGAAATTTTTCTATATTTCAAAAAATTCAAAATGTCTAAAAATTTCAGGTTTTCGATTTGTCCTGGGTTTCAATCTATTGTTGAAATTCTACTTTTTTTTTCTGAAATTTTACCTTTTACTGAGAACTTTTGATAAATCCATATTTTTCGAAATCTCTTCCTTTTTCTCAATTTTTTCGAAATCTTTTTTTCTCAAAATTTGTTTTTTTCTGGAAATTTCAGCTTTTATTTCGAACTTCGATATTAGCCGTTTTTGTAAATTAATTTTTTTTCACAAAAAGTAATTCAACTTTTTTTTACGAAATCTATACAGGGTGTTTCATAATTGCATGCTGAACCGGCAGGGGGATATTCCTTGGGCAATTTTAAGACAAAATTTTCATATTAACATAGGTCCGGAAACTGCTTCATTTTCGATATACAGGGCGGTAAAAATTGAAGAAAAAATCGGTTTTTCTTCAATATTTCTGAGACTGGTTTAGATATTTTTTTGATATTCAGTACACGATATCTGGGTATAAAAGCAAGTATTTTGACAAAAAACATTTGTTCTGATTCCACCAGTGGCGTTCCCACAAACAGGTCGATACACATTTTTGAAAAAAAAAAATGTGACGCCAATGCTATTTTTCAAAATAAGAATTATTTTCCTAGTCTTTGTTGTGTTTCTGTCAAAAATGAGCTCCTGACTTTTTGTCCTACGACGGCCGGTTTCCGAATTAAAAAATAAAAATCATTTACTTGCTATGCCGCTATGGTAGATTAATTTATTAATGAAATCTTAACAATGAAACTAATTAAATCATTTCAGGTGTTGAAAATGTCCACCACCTGAAAGTATGCACGCCTCAACTCTTCTTCTCATAGATTCGCGTACTCGTTGAAAAATTCCTGGCGTATTTCTTATAGTGTTGCAGGAATCTGTTATGCGATTTCTCAGTTCTTCTTCAGTTTGGATTGGGGTGCTATAAACTAAGGTTTTAAGATAGCCCCCTAAAAAATAATCTAGACTGTTCAGGTCAGGGGATCTAGGCGGCCATAATTCTGTTCCTGCTCTGCCTTTCCAGCGATTATTGTTATTTTGGTCCAAATATGCACGTGCCAAAACACTAAAATGCGCAGGGGCACCATCGTGCATAAACAAAATTCGATTTCGGATTAAAACGGGGACATCTTCTAACAGCACTGGTAAATCATTTTCAAGAAAGTGACGATAATTTTCTCCATTTAATCTTCTTGGCAGAAAAAAGAGTCCAATTAAATAGTCGTCAACAATTCCTGCCCACACATTTACCGAGAATTGTTCTTGGTGATTGACTTCGACCATGGCATGCGGGTTCTCTTCAGCCCAAAAGTGATTGTTGTGGAAGTTTCTAATTGCATTTCGGGAAAAACTGGCTTCATCAGTAAATAATACTTCTCTGTCAAATAGTGGATTTTCAACAATTTTTTGAAAAAACCATTGGCAGAAATTTATACGAAATGGTAAGTCCCGAGGCAGTAAGGCCTGAACCCGTTGAATATGGTAAGGGTATAACAAAAAATCGTGAAGTATCCTCCAGACTAAAATATGGGAGATATTTAAATTACTAGCAATTTTCCTTGTGCTTATTTCGGGATTTTGCTCAACTGAATTAAGAACAGCTATTTCAGTTTCTTCTATTCTTGCGGTTCTTTGTGCCCCTTTTAAGTGATGATCGGGTTTAAAACATCCCTTCTCGCGTAGTCTTCTATGAACGCTTGAAAAAGTTCTTGCATCTGGCACAATTCTTTGCGGAAAACGCTCTGCATACAGTCGCCTGGCTTCAAATGCATTTCCATCCGCAAGACCGTACATGTAATGAATATCGGCAAACTCAGCATTCTCAAACATATTTTCTTATACTATAAAGTATTGAAGTGAAAAATTTGACACTTGGTTGTAAACACAAAACTAAATCTCAGTGGCCTACTAGATTTTCATTAATAAATTAATCTACCACAGCGGCATAGCAAGTAAATGATTTTTATTTTTTAATTCGGAAACCGTCCGTCATAGGACAAAAAGTCAAGAGCTCATTTTTGATAGAAACACAACAAAGACTAGGAAAATAATTCTTATTTTGAAAAATAGCATTGGCGTCACATTTTTTTTTTTTCAAAAATGTGTATCGACCTGTTTGTGGGAACGCCACTGGTGGAATCAGAACAAATGTTTTTTTGTCAAAATACTTGCTTTTATACCCAGATATCGTGTACTGAATATCAAAAAAATATCTAAACCAGTCTCAGAAATATTGAAGAAAAACCGATTTTTTCTTCAATTTTTACCGCCCTGTATATCGAAAATGAAGCGTTTCCGGACCTATGTTAATGTGAAAATATTGTCTTAAAATTGCCCAAGGAATATCCCCCTGCCGGTTCAGCATGCAATTATGAAACACCCTGTAGATTGTAGAAAATTTACAAATAAAAATGTAAAAATCATGAGAAAAATATTTTTTAGAAACTTCGACTCCCCAAGTTAGTCTCTTTCTGGAATTTCAAATTTCATATGTTTTTTCAAAATGTTAATACAAATCAATCAAAAATGTTGCTAAAATACTTCTTGAAATCATAACTTTTGTGAAAATTTAAATAAAACATAAAAATTGCTAGAAAAGTATTTTTGGAATTTCGGCTTCTGTAGGTCAATTGTTTAATGAGTGTCTGCGTGTCTGTCCACATTAGCTTTTATTTATTTATTTAGGGGAATTTAAAGAGCCGCAATGTTCTTTTAAAAGAGCCACATGCGGCTCGCGAGCCGCGATTTGCCGACCCTTGATCTAGACCATTAAAAATGTTGATTGTGCTCCTATTTTGCTCATATGTGAATTGGATGCTGACAGATAAGATTATACCTGTAAAAATCAAGTTAAAATTAAGTAGCAGGTTTAATAAATCTACTTAATAAATCTCTAAGCACTGACTAACAAATAACTCAGAGTCAAAACCGGTGGATCTAGGAGCATAAAAGTTTACACAGATTTTCTCTCTAAAACGGAAGTGAGAACTAACAGAGGATTTGTCAAAATTCAGCCTTTAAAGTAGTAACAATGGACAATAAAAACCACTTAAAATGAATGCCATTAATAATGCAGGCGATTGTATTTAAAGTTGCCTATGAATTGAGAACTGACGAAGTGTCTCCAAACGGTTTTATCCAAATTTTTGCAGGTGATCAGTCTTTGTCTTTTCACAACTCTTTCTTTTTTAATATTAACTTCTAAACATTTAAGTTTTAAACTCGAAGTTTTAACTTTAATTCGACACTTCCAACATTTAAATCGAAATGTTGAGGAACATTTTTTTTAGACATTTTGAAGTTTCTTCTCGAAATGTTGACCTCATTTCCGCTTTTGAAGTCAAGATTTTGAGAAACTGTTTTGTAGAAATACAAATTTTTAACTTAAAGCCAAAATTTAGATTTAAAAGTCGAAAATTCAGAAGATTTTCGTCTCTGGTAGTGAGTTACCGTGCTCTGATGTTTTGAAATTGGCCTTTTTCATTCTTTCATTTTTGCATATTCCCTTATATTTCTCTTTTTATTTATTGTTTCTTTTCTTTGTTTCTGAAGAAGCCCCCTACGATGATGGGCGAAACGTCGAACACTTTTAGTAGTTCTTTGACATGTCCAATTCCGGAAGAGGTATATCCTGTATCGAAAATTCTTCCAAATTTCGACATTTTTTGGAACTTTTCAATTTAAACTTGAAAAATACTTCTTTCTAAAACGCCATCTTTAAAGCCGAAATTTGGTAAAGTATACAATACAATACAATACAAGTATACAATTTCAGATTCTTCAAAAATATGCGAACATTTTCAAAATAAATTTGAAAAAAGTCAAAGTTTTCAGAAAAAATCCAAATTTGAAAAGGGATAGAAACATGCAAAAAAATTTATAATCTGTAAAGTCATAATTTTGAAAAGTTACGATAAAAGGTCTAAATTTTCAGGAAAAGTGAGAATTCTGAAAAAGTTCGAAAATTTCAAGTCGACATTTTGAGAAATATCCATCTTTTTTTAAAACTAAAAATTCTTAGCAAAAAGCCCAATTTTTCAAATAAATATTTAATTTTGAAAAAAAGAGTCGAATTTAAAAAACAAACATTTGAAGTAAAACAGTTTTTTCAAAAGTCAATTGAATTGAAATATTTTTGAAAAATCGAGTCGATTTGCAAAAATATTGAAATTTTGAGTTCAAATTTTAAAAAAGGTATACATTTTCAATAACAAGACATTTTGAGAGTCAAACGAGCAAATGTCGACGTTTTGAAAAAGTGGTTATTTTAAAATGTCGAAATTTTCAAAATAATTCGAAATAATAAAAAAAAAGAGAGATTATTTATCGTAATTTCTAAATTGAATAAATTGTGCTCTTTCAAAATTTCTATTTGGATTTTAAAATCGAAAATTCTTTTAAAATTCGACTTTTTTTAAAACTTTTTAGTTAAAACTTGAAAAATACTCTTTTTTTAAAATACCGACCACAAAATCGAAATTCAGCAGTCTCGAATTAGTTTTGTACAATTATTTCAAAAATCAACAATTCGTAATCTAGAAAAGGAAGTCATTGAAAAAAAAATATTTAATTTTTAGGAACAAGCGAATTTTTCAAAAAGTCGAGTTACAAAAATTCGAAGTTTCGCGAAAAAGGTTAACATTTTCAATAGCCAAAATTTTACAGTCGAGATTTTGCAAAAAGATAGAAATTTTGAATAAAATCAAATTCTGAAAAAAGTTAACTTCGAGAAAAAAAGTCGAAATTTTGGTTTTCAAAAAAGTAAAAATTCTGAAAAAAGTACGAAACAAAAATTGTCAAAATTCTGAGAAAAATTAAATTTTTCAGAAGAAAATGAAATTAAAAGAACGAATCGAATTTTTCTAAAATTGGAGCATTTGAGAAAGGTACAAATTCTTCTAAATTTCGACTTTTTTGAAACTTTTCAGTTTAAACTTGAAAAATACCCTTTTTTAAAATACCGACCACAAAATCGAAATTTAGCAAAGTCTCAAATTAGTTTTGTACAATTATTTCAAAAATCAACAATTCGTAATCTAGAAAAGGAAGTTATTGAAAAAAAAAATTTTAATTTTTAGGTACAAGCGAATTTTTCAAAAAGTCGAGTTACAAAAATTCGAAGTTTCGAGAAAAAGGTTAACATTTTCAATAGCCAAAATTTTACAGTTGAGATTTTGCAAAAAGATAGAAATTTTGAATAAAATCAAATTCTGAAAAATGTTAACTTCGAGAAAAAAAGTCGAAATTTTGGTTTTCAAAAAAGTAAAAATTCTGAAAAAAGTACGAAACAAAAAATGTCAAAATTAAATTTTTCAGAAGAAAATGAAATTAAAAAAACGAATCGAATTTTTCTACAATTGGAACATTTGAGAAAGGTACAAATTCTTCTAAATTTCGACTTTTTTGAAACTTTTCAGTTTAAACTTGAAAAATACTCTTTTTTTAAAATACCGACCACAAAATCGAAATTTAGCAAAATCTCGAATTAGTTTTGTACAATTATTTTAAAAATCAATAATGCGTAATCTAGAGAAGGAAGTCATTGAAAAAAAAATATTTTAATTTTTAGGAACAAGCGAATTTTTCAAAAAGTCGAGTTACAAAAATTCGAAGTTTCGAGAAAAAGGTTAACATTTTCAATAGCCAAAATTTTACAGTCGAGATTTTGCAAAAAGATAGAAATTTTGAATAAAATCAAATTCTGAAAAAAGTTAACTTCGAGAAAAAAAGTCGAAACTTTGGTTTTCAAAAAAGTAAAAATTCTGAAAAAAGTACGAAACAAAAAATGTCAAAATTCTGAGAAAAATTAAATTTTTCAGAAGAAAATGAAATTAAAAAAACGAATCCAATTTTTCTAAAATTGGAACATTTGAGAAAGGTACAAATTCTTCTAAATTTCAACTTTTTTTGAAACTTTCCAGTTTAAACTTGAAAAATACTCTTGTTTAAAATACCGACTACAAAATCGAAATTTAGCAAAATCTCGAATTAGTTTTGTACAATTATTTCAAAAATCAACAATTCGTAATCTAGAAAAGGAAGTCATTGAAAAAAAAAATTTAATTTTTAGGAATAAGCGAATTTTTCAAAAACTCGAGTTACAAAAATTCGAAGTTTCGAGAAAACGGTTAACATTTTCAATAGCCAAAATTTTACAGTTGAGATTTTGCAAAAAGATAGAAATTTTGAATAAAATCAAATTCTGAAAAAAGTTAACTTCGAGAAAAAAAGTCGAAATTTTGGTTTTCAAAAAAGTAAAATTTCTGAAAAAAGTACGAAACAAAAAATGTCAAAATTCTGAGAAAAATTAAATTTTTCAAAAAAAAATGAAAATAAAAAAAACGAGTCGAATTTTTCTAAAATTGGAACCTTTGAGAAAAGTACAAATGTCCAAAATCTAAATTTCGAAAAAATATAGTTCAGAGATTTGGGGGGGGGGGGGAATTTAAATTACCTGTAAACCGAACCATTTGAACTCGACGGTGACCAATTTGTAACAGGTCATCACTGGTTTCACTTTGTCCTTCCATTCTCCCACCAAAGGCCCTCGACCAGTCTTTTCAGATCTAAACTTCGTAGGATCCTCGTCCGGTTTGTAATCACTGGATAGCACGGAGTCATTAGCAATATCTATATATACTACCTCCCTCTGTTTGAGTTTATCTCCTGTCAATTGGTGTACCTAAATCCCACAAATTCAAATGTTTCACATACGAACACGTCTAGTTAAATAAAAAATGGATTAAGCGTTAAGGCATTTGGAGAAATTGAGGGTAACACAGCACATGCTTCAAAGCATCACAACGAATACAGCTTTAACCTAAGGGTGCATTTAGATTAGACACTTTACTAGGTCATTCAATAAGTCCATAGGATAAGTGAGAAAAAAAACAAAATTTTGACAAAACTCGATTTTATTATTCAACATAGTTGGCTTCAAGGGCGATACAACGAATATAGCGATTTACCAACTTTTCGATACCACTTTTACAGTACGATTTCTCTTTCTCGTCAAAATAGGCCCCAGTTTCAGCGATTACTTCATCATCGGACTTAAATTTCTTTCCAACAAGCATTCTCTTGAGATTTAAAAACAGGAAAAAGTCGCTGAGGGCTAAATCTGGAGAATACGGTGGGTGGGTAAGCAATTCGAAACCCAATTCATTCAATTTTGCCATCATTTTCATCGATTTGTGACACGGTGCATTGTCTTGGTGAAACAACATTTATTTCTTTTGCAAATGTGGCCATTTCTTTGCGATTTCAGCCTTCAATCGATACAAAAGTGCACAGTAATAGTCGCTGTTGATGGTGGTTCTTTTTTGGAGATAGTCGATGAATATTATTCCGTTCGAATCCCAAAATACAGAAGCCATCACCTTACCGGCCGACTGTTGCGTCTTTGCTCGCTTTGGATTCGGTTCGTCGACTGCTGTCCATGCAGCTGACTGTCTTTTGGATTCTGGTGTGTAATAGTGAAACCATGTCTCATCCGACGATAGATTCCATTTTATTGCGGTTTAACAGCGCCAAACACTCCTCTAAAGCATAGATTCGTTGTTGTTTTTGGTCGACTGTGAGCTCACGCGGCACCCACTTTGCACAGAGCTTTCGCATACCCAAATGTTGGTGTAAAATGGTAAAAACACTACCATCTGATATCTTTACAATGTCAGCTAGCTGGTGCATCTTCAATTTGCGATCGTTCGTTCATAACCAATTTGTGGATTTTTTTGATGTTTTCTGGAATAACAGCCTCATTTGGGCGTCCACCGCGCTCTGCCTCATTTGTGCTGATACGACCACGTTTAAATTCAGCAATCCACTTCTCTACCATTTGTTTCGATGGAGCAGAGTTCGGATAATGTTTATTAAGCCATTGTTTGGTTTCCGCTGTATTTTTTTTCATCAAAAAGCAATGCTTTATCAAAACTCGAAATTCACTTTTTTCCATTTATTTTTCAATAACAAAAGTTGCTTCACACAAAATGCTATAACTCACGAATCAAAAGTCATATTGCTGTCAAATTTATACACGTATCGTTTAAAGGTTAGTACTAAATAAAAATCATATGGAAACAATTCTAGTAACGCTATCTATGTGTCATCCTATGGACTTTTTGATTCCGTACATTTCTCTCAGACATAAATATCAACTATCCGGAGAGAAGCTATCCAAGACTTATCTACACAGCTGGGAGGAGACAGCTTCTCTTAGGATAGTTGACACTCATGTCAGAGGGAAAATATATTTTATGTACGAAAGAAAGTGTCAAGTGTAAACGCACCCTAAAAATTTAAATGTTGTCGTAGCTAAGAACTTCCAAAGCAACCCTTGTATATAAGATTAAAACAATACAGGACGTCACATGCGCATGCAATTTTACACAGAACCAACTTACATTATCTTGTTTACCGGTGTCAGGTAAATGTAAACTTTCTATGCAGATGACAAAATTGTCTTTCATGTACCCCGGATTCTGTCATTGTATCGAATGTCGATGTGACGGGTATTTACAACAGGTAGTGTGTTTGTATCGAAGGTGCAAATCCACAACCACCAACACCCAGTGGTATGAAAAGTCCCAAAAAAAAAAAAGAAAAAACAATTTAGTTACTTACATTTTCTATCCATCCAGCATCGTTAACATGCATAGTTTCAACAATAATCAGGAAGTTTTCTTTCATGAAACCTGGATTCTGAAAACAATCACGCAAATATAATGTCAACATGATCGCAGATTTTCCCCGGTAATTACACCTGATGAGTTAAACAACGAATACATTGATGTGAGGGATAAAGTTTTGGAAAATTCACAACAGTTTGCAAATACATCATTATTAGTTCAAAGACTTGATGACTCGCTGCCACTAAGCTTCGGTTTCAATCTTGTTAAACTTGTCACGTTGGCATACCCAACTAGAACAATATCGAAACCGGTTCCTGGTTCCTAAACTATGAATCTAATAAATATTCAAACCCCGTGCATTAGAATAAGGTTTTCGGTTCAATTTCGGTTTGATCAACATCGCTTATTTGGAAAAATTAAAAATGGAAATGAAAACACTAAAAAAACCTTCGCTTTACTCAATATATTATAAATAGGCACAAAAACAAACAAAACTTAGCTTTTACAACTCCAGAGATTACTTTACGAGTCATTAAAATCCCCGAATTACTTTCAATGAACTAAAATTGTTTTTGTTTAAAATTTCGTTGTATTGTTTTGTGTTAAAAATAACACAGTAAAATTTTCAGTTTTTTTGTTTTGGTCTAAATTCAACTCCATTGCAAATTATGTAAAAACATTTGCATGTATCCAAATCCACAAAATAAATAAGATTTATTTTGTGTCCAAAACAATAGGCCCAAGTAACACATTAAGCTAAAAGTAATAAAATCCCTGCTGCTATGTATAAATGATAAGATAAGTCTTCGCATTATTTTCCTCCTGTCGGCTTGTATTAATCAAACTAAGCACTTCAACAAACAAAAAAACAACAAGTAAATACATCCATTATACACGATATACGTACCGTTATGACCGTTTTACAATAAGGGTAAGCGTTCCACGCCTCTTCATGTACTTCTAAACTGCCTTTAGGTGCTAAAAGTCGTATGAAGGCTGGTACTTTACTGGCCAAGTGGTAGATTTTGTAAGTATATTGCCCCGAATTGTATCTGCCCCCCAGAAGAGGGAAATTGGTGAAAGGTTCATTTTTTAATACTTCTATGCCTTCGCCTCCACCCGTGTTATCTTTGGACGCTTCGGCGACGCTGTACAACTGAGCAACTTGATACTGCAATGAAACATAAAAAAAAGCATTAATCGAATTTTATATTACAAAACGTAATGATTGGGGGCGAGACGATGCCTGTACCACAGAAGAGAGACATAGTAACTATAATTTGCTTGATTGCTTATCTTATTATTAACGCTTCTTCAGATATCATACATCAGAAATGTCTTGGAACTTGGTATTACTTTTTTTAAACTTCAATCTTTAAATTTCCTGATTTAAAGGGGAATGTTCATGAATCTTCAGTAGGTGGTAGATTGGAACATTCAGTCGTTCGAGGTAGTACGTACCACTCCACATATCACTAGGAGGCGGTGAAATGGTCCTTACATCATGTTTCCGTCTCTGACACGTGAGTCAGTTCCTACTATTCTTCTTTCCTCATCCTGTCCCTTTTCCTTATTTCCTTTTTTCATCTACTCTATTTTTTTCTTCTAATTATTAAAAACAAAAATGATGGATTCTCTTCGTGCAAAAAATTCCAGACGTAAACTACCCTCCCGTTCATATTTCCGGGTGGAGGGTGTACAAGGGAATCCAAAATCGACGAAATTTTAATGTACCACGGGCCAAGTTTCTTTCAAACAATTCATTCAAAATTCAATTCTGTAACGTTCGGGGTCTAAACTCAAATCTAAACTCGGTTCATCTACACCTTCAAAATGAAAAACCCCTCTGACAGAAACCCAAGTCTCCCCATCCATCAATACAGTCCATTTGCTTTGCCCTAACTACGACTTGCACACAAAATTTCGACACAAGAGGGGAATTTGTGCTTTTACGCGAAGCGACCTGTCCTGTCAACGAGAAGAAGCACTGGAATCTTCTGATCATGATGTGATTTGGCTGAAAATCTGTTCCAAAAGCAAAGTAATATTCATTTGTTCATTTTATTTATCTCCAAACGATCCCTCATACAGCTCTTCTCTTATCTCTGCGTAACCTTTGATCATCTACAGACGAATTATCCAAACGCTGAGGTTGTCTTTCTCGGTGACTTCAACGTACACAACATCCTCTGGTTGAGGTTTTCTTCTCGAACTGACGACGCGGGAAGGATGGCAGAGGCTTTCGCCATCACTTGTGGACCATCGCAATTAGTTGAGGAAGGCACAAGAATTCCTGATGTAGATACTCATCAACCTAAGCTACTCGACCTCCTTACAAATCCCCAAATTCGTATAAAATCTCTGACATCACCGCTTGGAAATTCGGATCACAAGCTTGTAGCAGCCTCTCGCTCGCTTCATATACCACCTCCTTCCCAGACGCAGTCCCGTAGGGTTTGGCACTTTAACTTGGCAAACTGGGAAGACTTGAGAGACTTCTTTGCATCTTTCCCATGGCAGGAAGTCTGCTTTAACTCAGACAACCCTTCCTTAGTCGCCGAGTCCATCACGGAAACTATCCTGATTGGTATAGAATGCTCAATTCCCCATTCCCTAAAGAAGTCTGCCTCCAGTAAATCTTGCTTCAGTAAAAAATGTGCTCGGGCTGTCTCCTGCAAAAATCGCGCATATCGTCGTTGGCGAAATAATCCCTCAGTCGAGACTCGGCCCATATTTGTAGATGCACGAAATTTTTGTTAACAGGTTATTGACGAGGCAAAAGGTGATTTCGATCGTAAAATGCGCCAGAGGCTTATCAACTGTCCGAACGGTCCTTTTGTGGATTTGCAAAGTCCATTGGAAAGACTTTTACATCTTCAAATTTTCCACTTTTACTCGCTGAAAATAGCAATATTGCTACTACCTCCAAGAAAAAGGCTGACATATTAGCCTTAATGTTTGCTGAAAATTCCACTCTTGAATTTCGAAACGCAGAACCTACTATTCTACCTAAGGTTGGCACTTCGTTGCCTGAAGTTGTTTTCAGACAACGTACAATCAGGAAGATTCTCTTTGAGCTGACGACACCTCGAAAGCTTCTGGCCTTGATGGTATTCCCGCTATTGTTCTTAAAAAGTGCGCCCCAGAGTTGACTCCTTTCCTAAGCAAATTGTTCACACTTTCTTACAACAAAATAGTATTCCCTAACATCTGGAAATCCGCTAGGGTGCAGCCTGTCCCTAAAAAGGTAAAAAGGTATCTAGCTAACAACTGTCGCCCTATATCTTTGTTACCCGTTATATCTAAAGTGATGGAAAAGGTTATCAATATCGAGATTCTCAAATATCTGGAGGAAAATAGAATCATCTCCGAACGCAATACGATTTTAGACAACAACGTTCCACTGGCGATCTACTGGCATATGTTACTCATATCTGTAACTCAGCTATGGAAAAACATTATGAGGATTGTAGCATTGGTTAACTCAAAAGCTTTCGACAGAGTCTGGTACCGATCTCTTCTCGCCAAATTAACATCTTATGATTTTCCTCCTGGACTCTGTCATTTGATATCCAATTTTCTCGCTGACAGATCTCTTCAGGTCGCCGTCAATGGCATCTCATCCGAGACATTTGCGATTAACGCAGGGGTGCCTCAGGGGTCTGTTCTGTCTCCTACTCTATTTTTATTACACAAAAACGATCTCTTAGCTTCAACTTCCAATCCTATATACAGCTACGCAGATGATAATAACCTTGTGTCATCTTTTTTCTCCGACAACCCATTATCTATCGCTATTTCAGATCGACTAAGGGAACAGCAAATACAGACAATTAATCGGGATCTCGAGATTATTCTGGAATGGGGTAAGAACAATTTGGTCGACTTCAACGCTTGAAAAACTCAGGCCGCGGTTTTCTCTAAGAAAACATCAAAGGATAATGCAACAAACATACTAATGGACGGTAAAATCCTTCCGATGGGATCTAATCTATCTATCCTAGGAGTGAATGCGAGCACTAACTTCTCTTGGGACGATCATGTGCGCGCCATTGCCAAATATACCTCTCAGAAGCTAGGCTTTCTTTTTAGAGATAAAAAGTACTTCACATCTCATCTGCTATTAACACTATACAAAGCTCAAGTTAGGCCAACACTAGCCAATACTGTTCTCATGTTTGGAGTTCAGCCCCAAAACACACTTTAGCTCTCTTGGATTCAATTCAAAGAAGAACGATTCGCCTAATTGATGACGAAAGTCTGACCGATTCTCTCGAAACACTAAAGCACAGGTTTATGGTTGGTGACTTGTCCCTTTTCTACAAGTACTATCAAGGAAGATGCTCGCTGGAACTAATACAGTCTGTCAAGTAAGAGCGTGGTCGTGTTAATTTATAAAAAAAAATATTTTATGAAACTTTCATATTTTTATATACTACATTGTACAAACAATGATGCAATTCGGTCAATAATGTGTCCAGTCACCACCGGCGTCGATAATTGCCTGGCATCTCCGAGGCATGCTTCTACTAATTTGACGGCGTATTCTAATGGCAAGGATCTCCAGATCCGACGAATTTCGTAAGACAACTGCTTCAAAGTGTATGTGCGTCTTCCACGAAGCTTCTGTTTAATATATGCCCACACATTTTCAATAGGGTTTGCATCAGGCGACTGCGACGGCCAATCCAATGTAACGATGCCAGATTGAGTCTTCCACTGAGTACAGAGCTTGCTGCGGTGTTTAGGATCGTTGTCCTCCTGCAGAATCCAATCTTCATTTTTTGTGATGAACCATCGTTTGGCAGATGGCAGTAAAGCCTTTTTGTAGATTTTTATCATTTTGTCGGCATTTAGGTTGTCAGTAAAGAGGTACAAAGTGCCGAATCCCTGCTTTGAGAAGCAGCCCCAAAGATGCACCTTTATTCCATGTTTTACGGTCCGCTGAACAAGCCTATTGGTGGAAGTTGACCAGGCTCGCGTGAGGACAGAACGTGCCCATATAGAACATTCATCAGTAAAAATGACATTTTCAAAATCTCTATCAATATTCTCATGCGCCCAAGCGAGTCGCTTTGTCACATGTTTTTCAGTCAACAGAGGCTTCTTCATTGTGTTGCGCCATTTCAGATCATGAGTACGAAGAAGGGTTCGGATAGTTTCGTAGGATATATCTAAACCTTTTGCCATTAATTTTGCTTGTCCTTGCCGCAGTGTTAAAGCAGGATTCCGCGAAAACAGATTCACTATTCTTTTTTCATCTTTTTTGTTCACTTTTCCTATCGAACCACGTTCTGGTAAATCATCGACATTTTTAGCCACTTTATATCGCTGTATCCACTTCTGTACAAATGCCTTCGACTTTCTCATATATTTAGCAGCCGCTGATTGCGACATTTTGGGACCTTTCGGGTGGATGCAAAGGAACACAGCCTCGTACTTAGCACTCATGGCGTTTAACGTGATTCTCTTTCAAAAGATCAACGACAACTGAACCTTTGTTGACAATGCATCAAGGACAAAGCTTCCATGTATCGGCTCGCGAAGGAATTAGAGCAAAATCTTTCATTAACTGTCGGTAAAGTCGACCACGCTCTTACTTGACAGACTGTAGGATTGATCCCCCCAAGGGCAAGGTTCTTGAGGCATACTAGACAGTCGGAGACAGCAAATTCCTGTGCGGTCCAGCTTAATACAGTGAGAACCTCTGTCTATGGACTCTTTTTTTCTATAGAACTTCCAAGTTATGGAACTTGTTACCGAAAGGAATTTTCCCCAAAAATTACAATCTATTCTTGTATAAGAAGGCGATTCATCGCCATCTATTCATGTTTCCGCATCCTACTCGCAGTGCTTTGCAATCATAATGGGTTTATCCTTTGCGAGTGGATTAAACTTTTAAAAAAACAAACCTTTTTCATTATTGCGTCTCAACCTGAAGTTTGGTGGTATATTTTTTCTTGGAAATTTTGATTTTATGAACATAACTTAAAAAAAAACGAAATTTTCATATGAAGATCGAACTTAAAGAATGTCAAGTGTAAGAAATGTTTAAGAGAAAAAAGTCTAATTTCGAGAAAGCAACAAATTTCTCAAATTCTCGATTTTAAAAATTTCAAGCTTAAAATATATAAACAATATTTCCGCTTTCATCTTTAAATTGCGTTATTAACCCCGAAGAATCGACTTTTTCTTCAAACATTTGGACCTTAAAATTGATATTTAGGATTGATAGTTTTACTATAAATTTCAACTTAATTCCGACGTTTTTCTTGAAATTTTGTCTCAACAAATTGAAAAAAATCTTAGGGGGGAGGTCAAAATTCCCTAAAAAGAATTAGGCAGTTTGACTTGATACACTTTTATTCTGAGGTACAAATGTAGTATTGCATTTTTTGTCCAAATGAATCAAAAAAAATATACAGAAAACGTATCTTACTACTTTATTTATAACCTCGTATACAACGTACGTGTTCGCGGAAAAAAAACTCGCTTGCATTGTAAAGAATTCCATATTTAAATTAATTATGTCATTGCTATTGGTAAATTTAAATGTTGTTAATAAACCACTTAAGTTGTGCTTTTAAATTCAGATGTTTCTATAAAACGACTAAATAAAAAAAGGTTTAATTAAAATGCTGTACTTTGAACTTGATCTTTATAAATTCAAAGTTCAAAGAAACTTGTTAGTTACCTAAAGAACGGCAAACTAAACGTACTAAACTTTAAAAAATTTACTGTTCTGCTTTTAAATTGTAAACTAAACTTTACACTGCAAAAAAATCAGAGATCAAACATTTTAGTGAAAGTTTTCATACATTTTTTGGTTTAAAACCGTTTTTGGGGCTACTAATAATAAATTACAAACAGACATATTGAAGTATTATATAACGAAATTACATTGACATAATCGAGACGTTTTAACTACAACCTTGAAAACTAACGAAGAAAAAAGTAGGCCTGCCGACAGAAGCGAAAACTTAAAACTAGGAAAAATGCAGCGTAGTTGGAACCCACACTAGTAAACAAGTCAGACTATTGGAAATATTTGAAAATAAATTCTATCAAACCAACCTACCTTTTATATTTATAGTTTGGATGTTTGTATCGTGTGGAAGCGAATCTAAGGGTGCGTTTAGATTAGACACTTTATTCCGAACATTTTTCTCTGACTATCCTGAGAGAAGCTATTTGTAGGAGATAGCTTCTCTCAGGATAGCTTGTAGGCAGCAGTGTAGATAAGTCTCGGATAGCTTCTCTCAGGATAGTTGACACTTATGTCAGAGAGAAAATATATTTTATGTCAGAAAGAAATGTACGAAATAAAGTGTCTATTTTTCAAAATGTCGACTTTAAAATTTGGCTTTTCTTCGAAGTTTTGGCGGTTTTTAAATTCCTACTTACTACTTTTTTCAAAATTTTGTTTTGTTTACTTTTTTTTTAAATGTTGAATTTCCGTTTTTCTTGAAATTCTACTTTTTTTCAAAATTTTGACTGAAGATTTTTTGCTAATTTTCACTTTTCCCAAAATTTAGTTTTTTTGAAAACTGTCAATTCGGAAATTTACTCTTTTTTGAAAAATTCGATTTTTGCAAATTTAGACATTTTTTTACCAATCCGCCATTTTTGAAATTGTCGACTTTTGAAAATTTCGGCTTTTTTTAATATCGACTGTTTTTTCAAATATTGAATAGTTTTAAATCTTTGCCTTTTCTTGAACATCTTAACTATTTATCAAAATTTCGAAATGTTTCCAATCGAAATCATTCTAATCTTCTACTTTTTTCAAAATATTACTTTTCTGAAAACTTCCGGATATTTAAAATTTCGAGATTTCTATTAAAATGGACAACTCTGCTACTTTTTTTCAAAATGTTAACTACTTGCACTTCAATTCAAACTTTTCAATCAAATTTAAACTATTTTCTTTTACTTTTTTGTATTTCAAAATTACGAATTTATGGCAAAGCTGACTTTTTGTAAATGATACCATTTTATAAAAATTTCAACATTTCTCATCTTTTTTCGTAATTCTAGACTTTTTTGAAATATTTAAATTTCTTAAAAATGGCCATATAATTTTTCAAAATTGGTCTATTTATCTAAATTTCGAAAATCGGTCTATTTAGAAAGATATATGAATTTAAAAAAATACCGTAATTCATAAAAAATAAAAAAACAGAAAAAAGTCGAAATGAGTTTCCTAAATCATAAAATTAAAATTTTCAAAAAATTGGGTTTTTTTATTAAAAACAAAATTTTTAAAAAGTTTCAGTTTTCGAAATGTAGAAAAATAGACCAATTCTCGAAATTTCGAAAATTCGTCTATTTTTAGAAATTTCGAGAATTGGTCTATTTTTCTACATTCCGAGAACTGAAACTTTTTAAAAATTTTGTTTTTTAATAAAAAAACCAACTTTTTGAAAATTTTAACTTTTTATGATTTAGGAAACTCGTTTCGACTTTTTTCTGATTTATGATTTTTTTAATTTCGACATTTTTTTAAATTCGTATATTTTTCAAACCTTATCGAAATTCGAAAATGTCGAATTGTTGAAAATTCCAACATCGATCTAAATTTTTAAAAAAACGTAGACTTTTTCAAAATTTTATGAAAATTTTTTGGTAATTTTAATTTTTCCTAAAAACATATCTAATTTTTTGAAAGGTTAAATTTTTTAGAATATTCAAGTTTTTCAAAATATTCATATTTCAAAATTTCGACTTAATATCCACTGATAACAAAATTCTGAATTTTCAAAAATGTCGACTTCACTTCAAAAACTTGGCTTTTCTTTGAAACATTGGCTTTTTTAAATTTTGACTTTTAAATTTCGAATTTTGCAAAATTTTATTTTTTTTAAATTGAGGTTTCTATTTTTTTTTGAAAATTTATTCTTTTCAAAGTTTAGCTTTTCGAAGATTTCATCTTTTTTCAAAATTTTATGAAATTTTTTTGATAATTTTGATTTTTCCTGAAAACATCTAGTTTTTTGAGGTTAAATTTTCTAGAAATTACAAGTTTTAAAAAAAATCATATTTTCAAAATTTCACCTAAAAATCCACTTATTATAAAATTCTGAATTTTCCAAACTGTTGACCTTATTCCAAAAATTTGGCTTTTCTTCGAAATATTGACCTTTTTAAATTTGACTTAAAATTTTGACTTTTGTAATTTTTTTTAACATTGAGGTTTCTGATTTTTTTTGAAATCTACTTTTTTCAAAATTTAACATTTTGAAGATTTCACTTTTTTGAAAATTCATTCAGAATTTCAATTTTTTGGAAATACAATGCTTAAAAAATGTCGCCTTTTATTACTCAGTTTCTTTTTACAAATCCCGAGATTTTTTCAAGATTCTACCTTTTTGAAATTTCGACTTTTTATTTATTTATTAATTTAAAATTAACGTGCCTCGACTGCTAATGTCCATCGGTTCTATTTAAAATTTCGATTTCTTTAAATTTCGGACTTCTTTCAAAATTTTGACATTTTTAACAATCACTGACTTTTTGAAAAGTTCAATTTTTTATCAACATTTTGACATTTTCTCAAAAGACTTTATTTTAATTTTGGACTTCGTCAAAATCTTACTTTTTTTGAAAATGTTAAATGTTTAAAATTATTTCACGTTTTCTTTTAAAATTTTTAACTCTTCAAAATTGTTGACTTTTTCCAAAATTTCGACCTTTTAAAAGTTCCAGTCTTTTCAAAATTATGAATTCTACGAAAAACCCGACATTTTATGAAAATTTCCACGTTTTCACTGACTTTTTTAAATTCCCAATATTTTTTCAAAATTCGTCGGTTTTTTAAAATTTCGAATTCTTTGAAAATTTGCAATTTTTTGAAAATTTTGTTTTTAATAGAAAAAGATTTTTTTGATTTTAACTTTTTATGAAAATTTCAGAAATTATCAAATTTCGATTCTTTTCTAATTTTTGGATTTTTTTACTCTTGAAATTTTTTTCCATAAATCTTATATTTTTCAAACTTTTGACTTTTTCGAAAATTTAAAGTTTTTTAACAATTTCGTTTTATAGCAGAAGATTTCGAATTTTGAAAATGTTGGCTTCATTTAAATTTCCAAATATTTTTAAATGCTGACTTTCAAAAAAAAAAATTTTTTTTAAAAACTTCAATTTTTATCAAATCTGGAGTTTTTTCAAAATTTCGCCTTTTTTAAAATTTCTGACTTCAAGAGTAAAACTTTTTTTTAAAATTTAGGTTTTTTAAAAACCTTCATTTTTTCAAAATTCCAACTTTTTTTAATTAAATTAGTAAGAATTTTCAAAACCGTTTTTTTTTCCAGTTTTTATGAAAATTTCAAGAATTCCCAAAATGTGGACTTATTTCTGATTTTTGACTTATTTTAAAAAATCTCGACATTTTTCCAAAATGCTGACTTTATTCCAAAAATTTGGCTATTCTTCGAAATATTGACTTTTTTAAATTTGACTTAAAATTTCGACTTTTGTATTTTTTTAACATTGAGGTTTCTGTTTTTTTTAAATCTACTTTTTTCAAAATTTAACATTTTGAAGATATCACTTTTTTGAAAATTCATTCAGAATTTCAATTTTTTAGAAATGCAATGCTTAAAAAATGTGGCCTTTTATTAAAAATTCAGTTTCTTTTTACAAATCTCGAGATTTTTTCAAGATTCTACCTTTTTGAAACTTCGACTTTTTATTTATTAAAATTTTAAAATTAACGTGCCTCGACTGCTAATGGCCATTGGTGCTATTTAAAATTTTGTTTTTTTTTAATTTCGGACTTCGTTCAAAATTTTGATATTTTTAAAAATCACTGACTTTTTTAAAAAGTTTAATTTTTTATCAAAATTTTGACATTTTCTTAAAAGACTTTATTTTAATTTTGGACTTCGCCAAAATCTTATTTTTTTTGAAAATGTTAAATGTTTAAAATTTCACCTTTTCTTTTAGAATTTTTAACTCTTCAAAATTATTGACTTTTTCCAAAATTTTCACCTTTTAAAAGTTCCAGTCTTTTCAAAATTACGAATTTTACGAAAAACCCGACATTTTATGAAAATTTCCACGTTTTACTGGCTTTTTTAAATTAACTTAATTTTTTTCAAAATTCGTCGGTTTTTCAAATTTTCGAATTCTCTGAAAATTTGCATTTTTTGAAAATTTTGTTTTTTAATAGAAAACGATTTTTTTTTATTTTAACTTTCTATGAAAATTTCAGAAATTATCAAATTTCAACTATTTTCTAATTTTTGGATTTTTTTACTCTTGAAATTTTTTTTCATAAATCTTATATTTTTCAAACTTTGGACTTTTTCGAAAATTTAAAGTTTTTTAACAATCTCTTTTTATAGCAGAAGATTTCGAATTTTAAAAATTTGGCTTTATTTAAATTTCCAAATATTTTTAAATGCCGAGTTTCAAAAAAAAATTTTTGTTGTTGAAAAGTTCAATTTTTATAAAATCTGGAGTTTTTTCAAAATTTCGCCTTTTTCAAAATTTCGCCTTTTTTAAAATTTCTGACTTCAAAAGTAAAATTTTGTTCACACTTTAGGTTTTTTAAAAAACCTTCATTTTTTCAAAATTCCAACTTTTTTCAATTAAATTAGTAAGACTTTTCAAAACCGATTTTTTTTAAAATTTAACTTTTTATGAAAATTTTAAGAATTCCCAAAATGTGAACTTATTTCTGATTTTACTTACTTTTTTTGAAAATGTTAAATGTTTAAAATTTCACCTTTTCTTTGAGAATTTTCAACTTCAAAATTGTTGACTTTTTCCAAAATTTCGACCTTTTAAAAGTTCCAGTCTTTTCAAAATTACGAGTTTTACGAAAAACCCAACATTTTATAAAAAATTCCACGTTTTCAGTAACTTCTTTAAATTCCCAATATTTTTTCAAAATTCGTCGGTATTTCAAAATTTCGAATTATTTGAAAATTTGCAATTTTTTGAAAATTTTGTGTTTTAATAGAAAACGATTTTTTTTATTTTAACTTTTTATGAAATTTTCAGAAATTATCAAATTTCTGACTTTTTTCTAATTTTTGGATTTTTTACTCTTGAAATTTTTTTCCAAAAATCGTCTTTTTTTCAAACTTGACTTTTTCGAAAATTAAAAGTTTTTTGACAATTTCGTTTTTTAGTAGAAGATTTCGAATTTTGAAAATTTTGGCTTTATTTAGATTTCCAAATATTTTTAAATTTTGACTTTCAAAATTTTTATTTTTTTTTTTGAAAATTTCAATTTTTATCAAATCTAGAGTTTTTTCAAAATTTCGCCTTTTAAAATTTCTGACTTCAAAAGTAAAACTTTTTTCAATATTAAGGTTTTTTTAAATACCTTTATTTTTTCAAAATTCCAACTTTTTTTAATTAAATAAGTAAGACTTTTCAAAACCGATTTTTTTCAAATTGTAACTTTTTATGAAAATTTCAAGAATTCCCAAAATGTGGACTTATTTCTGATTTTACTACTTTTTTTGAAAATGTTAAATGTTTCAAATTTCACCTTTTCTTTTAGAATTTTTAACTCTTCAAAATTGTTGACTTTTTCCAAAATTTTCGATCTTTTAAACGTTCCAGTCTTTTTAAAATTACGAATTTTACGAAAAACCCGACATTTTATGAAAATTTCCACGTTTTCACTGACTTTTTTAAATCCCCAATATGTTTTCGTCGGTTTTTCAAATTTCGAATTCTTTGAAAATTTGCAATTTTTTGAAAATTTTGTTTTTTAATATAAAACGATTTTGTTGATTTTAACTTTTTATGAAAATTGCAGCAATTATCAAATTTCGACGTTTTTCTAATTTTTGATTTTTTTTACTCTTGAAATTTTTTCCCATAAATCGTATATTTTTGAAACTTTTGACTTTTTCGAAAATTTAAAGTTTTTTCACAATTTCGTTTTTTAGTAGATTTCGAATTTTGAAAATGTTGGCTTGATTTAAATTTCCAAATTTTTTTAAATGTTGACTTTAATAATTTTTATTTCTTTTGAAAATTTCTGACTTCAAAAGAAAAACTTTTTTCAAAACCTTTATTTTTTTAAAATTCCAACTTTTTTTAATTAAATTGGTAAGACTTTTCAAAACCGATTTTTTTCAAATTTTAACTTTTTATGAAAATTTCAAGAATTCCCAAAATATGAACTTATTTCTGATTTTTGGTTTATTTTAAACAATCTCGACATTTTTTCAAAAATCGTATTTTTCAAACTTTCAACTTTTTCGAAAATTTTAATTTTTTAAAAAAATTCCTTGTTTAATAACGAATTCTGAATTTTTCTTGAAAATTTTGGCATCTTTAAATGTTTTCGAAAATTTTAATTTTTTAGAAAATTCCTTTTTTAATAACGAATTTTGAATTTTTCTTGAAAATTTCGACATCTTTAAATGTTCAATTTTTTCAACTTTTTCGAAAATTTTAATTTTTTTGAAAAATTCCTTTTTTAATAACGAATTTTGGATTTTTCTTGAAAATTTCGGCATCTTTAAATGTTTAATTTTTTTAATGTTGACTTCTTCAAAATGTCTACTTTTTTTTGGAAAATCTCTCTCGCAGATCTCGACATTTTTTTTAAATTAGGCTTTTTTCGGCTTTTTAAAAATCCATGGTTTTTTTTTCGAAATTAAAGTATCTTAATTGAATTAGTACGATTTTTCAAAAATTTAGAATTTTTCAAATTATGAAATATATATTTTTCAAAATTTCGACTTTTTTTTAGAAATTTCAGATTTATTCAAATTTTCAACATTTTTCGAAAATCTATACTTTTCATGAAAAACTAATTTTTATAAAAATTTCGACATTTTTGAAAATATTAACTCTTCAAAATATTGGGGCTTTTTCATTTCGGCTTTTAACTAAATCGATATTTTTTTTGAAATTATAGTTTTTTTATTAAATTAGTAATACGTTTCAAAAAAATTTTCAAAATACTGACTTTTTTCATAGTTTCAACTTTTTTAGAAATTTCTGATTGATTCAAAATTTCGACATTTTTTGAAAATCCAAACCTTTTATTGAAAATTGTAAGTTTTTATAAAACTTTCAACATTTTTAAAAATATCGACTATTTTAAAAATTTCAGCACTTTTTCAAAATCAGTATTTTTTTAAATATCGACTTTTCGAAAAATTTGGAATGTTTTCGCAATTTCGTTTTTTAAAAACTTTCAATTTTTTTCATTGATTAAAAAATTTGTATTTCTTTTGAAAGTTTTGTCTTTTGAGTTTTCGAATTTATTTGCCAAATTTTCAGATTTTTCAAATTTTCTACTCTTTTGAAAACTAAACCATTAGATTTCAAAAACTTCGCCTTTTTAACATTTACGATTTTTTTTCACAATTTCGACTGTTTTGCAAATCTTATTGACTATTTAATTGATTAATATTTTTTTTACCAAAATTTCTTAAAATGCCGAGTTTGAACTTAATTCTTAAGTAACAAATTTAAATTTGGAGCTGCTAAAAACATCGATTTTTAAATTTCGGGATTTTTCCAAAAATTTCAATCTCAATCCCCAAATGTACTACATCAATACAAAAACGTTGGCTTTAAAACCAAAATTACGATCTTTTACTCATTTTTTTTTTAAATTGTAATTTTTGGTCTCAAAAATTCGACTGTTTTCTTCATATTTTCTAAAATAAATAAACTTCGACGTTTCTCAACATTATTATAATTTTTCCCCCAAATTTTCGAGATTAAACTAAAAATTTTTAATTTTCGCTACAATTTAAATTTACACTGAATTTCGAGAAATTTTTATTTTATAATAATTCGAGTTTTTTTCTCGAAAATTTCGACTTTCTTGTAAAAAGTTCCAGATTTCAGTTTAAATTTGATTTAACGCTTTTTTAATACACGGACATTCGATATTTTTCCTGAAATTTCAAAGTAAAACCTGAAATACATATTTTTATATTTGAAATTTGCCAGAAATGTTCACTTTGATGTCTTACTTTCAGCTTCAGTTTCTCTTTGAAATGTGCAAAATTTTTGTTTCATAAATTTCGTTGTTTTTCTGGAAACTTCGACTAGTTGCTCGAAATTTCCAGTTTAAATTTGTTTTGTTAAATTTCGACCTAAAATCAATTTAATCTTAAAATATTTTACATTTTTCTAAAACTTTACTGTGCACAGATATTACATGCGAATTAATATTGTAATTTTTGCCATTCTTCCAGTTCTCCTGATGAATTGCTTTGCTTTATCTTATCAGCTTTATTTAATTCATAAAATAAATAAATATATCATCAATATTTTTGTTTATGTGAATGAATGGATTGTAGACGTTTTTCCTCCACGTGAATAAAGATTGACTACTAGTGAGCTGTGTTGAATTGAGGAATAATTTCAACGCTTTTAATTTCATCTTGTAACTTCCATTTAATTGGTTATTCTGGCTTTGAACTGGAACAGAATTAATCATTGTTCAGAAACCCCCTTTTTTCTGAAAATTTCAACTTTTTGCAAATTTTTACTTTTTTGAAGATGTTCACTTATCGTTAACTTAACTTAGAAAACATCTTCTCTTTTTCTTGAATTTCGACTTTGGAAATTATTGGCATATTTAAAAATTGTTTTTATTTGAAATTGCAGCTCTTAAAACGTTAACTGTTTTCAAATTTTGAATTTAAAAAAAATATCGACTTTTCTTCAAGATATTTCAATTCTTTCGAACATTTTGACATTCTGAATTGTCTAATTTTTTCCACAATTTTTACAAAAATTCAACTTTTTGTATTCAAATTTTGACTTACTTAGAACAAAATTCTTTACCAAAATCACAACTTTATTTCAAGAATTTTCACTTTTTCTCGAAATTTAGACTTTGATACTATAAAGAATTTTAATAAATTTAAATTCTTTTAAAATTCTAAAAGTTTCTACATTTTGACTATTTAAATTTACTTTATGGTTCTTAAATAAAACCAAACGCAAATTAAACCTAAACAAAAGATCTATTAATTAAACAAATTTAAAAACTTGCTAATTTTGAGCAGTTTTTCTCTTAAGGTGTAATTTTACAAATGAAGTTACAGATAATAGTTTGTAATTTATATTATATAATGTATGTATTAAAAAAAAAGATAAAATTAAATTCTAGCAATCAATAGAAACTATTTAAAATCTTATTAGTTGACTATATGTAATAAAAGACATAAAGCAACCATAATGTGTTTAATTCTTATCAGCAAATTTTGTTTGTTACAATTAATTAACTCTAAAAACTTAACTTTCAAACACTTGTTTTAGCAAAATAACAAATGTACTCGGCCAAGTTGTAACCACACACTTAGTCATAATTATAACATGGCAGGAAAAATTTAACTTACAACTCTTGCAAGCTACAAGCCACTTAAAAATTGTTGCTCATGACTAATGCCTTTTGAGATTTCAACAACTTAATTTAAATGTAAAAAATGGTACAAGAAAATTAATTTTACAACATGTATAAATTGTAGGGGCTTTATAGACAGAGACAGATAAAAATTTGCCTAAATACGCTCCTTTTTGCTAAAGATATTTGTCTGTTATAAATGAAATCAACAATAGTTTTAATTTAATCAGAATTATAACAGAACGTTTAGTTCACAACTCATGTAAACTATAACCACTTTAAAGATAAATAGGCAAAAATCCAGATAATTATTTGATACTCATTGAAAGTGTTCCTAATAAATACCGTTTTTTATAAGCAAATTCAACGATAATTTTCATTGAGAACTAGACAAAAATATTTAATTGCTTTTTGTTGTACACATTGTCTAATGACATAAATTAAAACGAAATGATACATTAGAACATTACTTACCTCTTCAACTGTGAGGGGCAAGGTAACTCGGCTAAAATAGAAAAATAATTATAATTAAAAATCGTCACACAAAATAATCAGCGATTTGTAGCAAAAATTCAAGGTCTTCACCAAAAAAACTAGTATTTAGACAAACAAATATTGTATAACACGAATATCACAAACCATTATATCAAACATACATCAGCACTAACCCACATTAATTAAAAATAATTTACTACCACGAAATTCGATACGAGAAATATAAATTGCAAAATTTTGACACTATTCTAACTTGGTTAACTCGAAAAGGCCAAATTCTGAATGCATTACCCTCGTTTAAATTAAACACTGTCCCGACATGAAAACAGTTAAACAAATACTTACTATTCTTTAATTAACATCTTGTTTGGTTAAAATTTATTATTTTAACATGTGAACCCACCGACAACTTGTCACAAATCTGATTCACCATGTAAAATGGGTTGCATAAAACGCAGGCGCAATGACGCATAGCCTGACGTCAATGTTCATGCCGTGGGATATAATTCCCGCCGTTTAAAAATTCCAAAGCTATCCCATAGTATATGCAACACTCGTTGCGCCCACCGGAATCGGGACTCAGGAGCGTAGGAAGGACAGTAAACATTGCGTTGGATAATTTTGCATAAAGCTGAAAGCGGTCCGAGGGAATTTGCATGCAATTTCGTTAATGACTGTGTGTTTAAACTCTGACTGCCGCGGGCTTGCCTAAAATTAAACAGAACTACCAACGGTTCAACGAAAATAATGTTACCGTCTACAGCTTGTTCAGTTCGTACAGGTGCAATTTAAATGTTGTCTTTAAAATGGGACACATATTTTTCATAGTTGTTACTTATTAAAAGAAATGGCAAAACCGAATACGTAAAAATAATTAATATTACGTTGAATTATATCGGCTGTTCAAATGAAAAAGTCATCAAACGTGATGCATTTTTTTTAAAGAGGACGTAGCGAAAAAAGCATGCACATTAATTATTTTGATTGATCTGTCGACTGTTACTGTGACGTCTTATTTATAGAAAGAGTGCTAACCTCTTTACGTAAGACAAGAAATTATTTTCATCAAATATGATTTCAATTAATGCAATATGAGTTACTTCAAGATCATCGAGTGATCTTAAGCAAAGATCATAAGTAAAGACATTGACTCGACTTATTTTTCGAGATTTAAATATCAAACTCTGGAGGTTAACCCGTGATATCACAATAAAATAAATAAATTTGGATTATGTTATTAAAAAGTTGACTCTCTTCGTAAACTGTGCATCTAACCGTTTAATTTTGATCTATTTGCTCCAAAATGTTATTTAAATTCACAATTTCGACTTTAAAAACGATAAATTCCATATTTTTTAAAGGATTTTGACTTCTTTTCAAATTTTGATATCTATCTTTAAATTACGAATATAAACTCGAAAACGTCAAGATTTGTTCTCGAAATTTCGATTTTTATATCGAAACGTCCACTTGTCAACTATTCACTCCAAATAAAAATACACATTTTTGTGTCCACATTGTTCAATCGAAATTATTTCGAGAATCTGTTAATAAGTTAACACAGAGCAGGATTTCGCGAACAAAGTTTCGCAGACAAATCTTATATTATCCTCATTTCTGACTAAAACTAAAAATTTGTAATTTCTTTTGATATTTGAACTTTAAAAGACAAAATTTTAGGAAAAAAATCAATTTCGAGTTGTCTGAAAAATAAAAAGTTTCGTGATACTTTTTTTTTAAATTTTGACGCTTTTCTTACATTTTCAGATTGAAATTTGATACTTACATCATTTTTCTTCTTAAATCTCAGAGTAGGTACCTATAACCTATAAAGTCAAAATGTCTAAGGTAATATAGACATTTTGAGATTGAATTCAAATTTACGAGAATTTGAAAATTTCGAGCTCGAAGTTTCAAATTAAACTCGCAACTGCAAAAAAAAAGATTGTTACTTTCCTAAAATGCTGTAAATTGGAGAATTAAAATGGATATCTCTAAAAAATTCATAACTCCTAGAAAAATCACAATTTTAAGATTAAATTCAGACTTTTCAAACAATAAAAATTTATCTTGTGCGTTGTACAAGGTACATTCAAAAAGTAAGGTGACTTCAAGTTTCACGGGCAACGTACATTCGATTATCGATTTTTTTGTTGTTGTTGTGTTGGTACACATGTCCCGAACATGTTTCAGGAACATAGCATAGCACATATATTTAATACTTCTACAGGGTGAGTCACTAAGCGGGAATCGCTCTTTGGTAGGCGTATCGTTCAAAATATCGAAAAATGTTTTGAATAAAAGTTGTTCGAAATAAAGTTCTCCACAACCTAAAATTATTGCCAAATATGGCGGCCTTCCGGTTGCACCGGAAATGAACACAACTTTCTTATTTTAAATAGAACGCCCTATGTATTTTTACATTTTTGGATTCCTTGTTAAAAATGAATATGAATTTATTGAAACGACATAGGCCTTTAGTTGAACCGTTTTCGCGTAATTTAATTTTTTTGGTTAAATTTGACGATTTCGAAGCTTGACGCCATTAACGATATTTTCCAAACGCAATGACTCAGAGTTGTGCGGCATACGGTTTTGGATTCAGGAAGAAATGGAGTATTTGTTTACGTCTTTGCTGTTAGCAAGATTTCTTAAATTTTTTCACATCCGTCGACTCAATTCTCCAGTTATTCAAACATGCATAACTTAATTTTTTCAAATGGAACCACCTATCTTGGATTATCTTATCGGATGCGAAATTAAATTAAAGTAGACATTTTGAAAAACGAAATTTTGAAAAAAAGAAGTCGAAATTATCATGTTCTAGACTAATGTTCTTGGGGATTAAAACAGGCGTTGCCAAGAACAATTAAAATGTTCTTTTTTCCGAGCTCAGTTTTCACCCATTTACCAACCATTTTGCCATTTGAGTGGATGTTTTCCAAGCTTCTTTATTACTTTTCCATGCGACATACAGTTTATTGATGATAACGTTTTTAAGGTAACTTTCTACTTTTGTCTTCTAATATTGTGATTATTTTTATTTAAGAAACGATGTCCTGAGCCAAAGCAACGTTGCGCAAAGTATTAGCATTTTATAGTGTCCGTTTAAGGGAGAATTTTGGCACGTTTGTATCAAAACACCGTGTCGGTGCCCGCCCAAGGAAAGTATGCTTAATAGAAGTTCACTTATATGGAATTTTTCATTATACAATATTTCGAAATATGAATACTGAGTGAATACTCATATCTCATTCGAAAATCGAATAATAATTCATATTCCATTTCAATCATAATTGCTTTGAAATGAATGATCAGTATCTCAGTAGAAGTGCGCAATTGCGTCGTTTTTTTTTTAAGTTTAATTCACTCGCAAAGGGTAACCCCATTATGCATTCAAAACACTGCGAGTAGGATGCGGAAACGAGGATAGATGGCGATGAACCGCCTTCTTAAACAAGGATAGGTTGTAATTTTTGGGGAAAATTCCTTTTGGTAACAAGTTCCATAAGTTGGAAGTTCTATAGAAAAAAGAGTCTCCGTAGACAGAAGTCCTCACTTGTCACTTGTCAAGCTGGACTGCACAAGAATTTACTGTCTCCGACTCTCTAGTACGCCTCAAGAATCTTGCCCTTGGGGGAATCAATCCTATTAGTTCATGCGAGCATCTTCCATGATAGTACTTGTAGAAAAGAGACAAGTCACCAACCATACGCCTGTGCTCTAGTGTTTCGAGAGAATCGGTCAGACTCTCGTCATCAATTAGGCGAATCGCTCTTCTTTGAATTGAATCCAAGACAGCTAAAGTGTGTTTTGGGGCTGAACTCCAAACATGAGAACAGTATTGGCTAGTGTTGCCCTAACTTGAGCTTTGTATAGTGTTAATAACTGATGAGATGTGAAGTACTTTTTAACTCTAAAAAGAAAGCCTAGAGAGGCGGATTTGGCAATGGCGCGCACATGATCGTCCCAAGAGAAGTTAGTGCTCGCATTCACTCCTAGGATAGCTAGATTAGATCCCATCGGAAGGATTTTACCGTCCATTAGTATGTTTGTTGCATTATCCCTTGATGTTTTCTTAGAGAAAACCGCGGCCTGAGTTTTTGAAGCCTTGAACTCAACCAAATTGTTTTTACCCCATTCCAGAATAATCTCAAGATCCCGATTAATCGTCTGTATCTGCTGTTCCCTTAGTCGATCTGAAGCAGCGATAGATAAGGGTTTGTCGGAGAAAAAAGATGACACAAGGTCACTACCATCTGCGTAGCTGTATATAGGATTGGAAGTTGAAGCTAAGAGATCGTTTATGTGTAACAGAAATAGAGTAGGAGACAAAACAGGCTCCTGAGGCAGCCCTGCGTTAATCGCAAATGTCTCGGATGAGATGCCATCGACGACGACTTGAAGAGATCTGTCAGCGAAAAAATTGGATATTAAATGCCAGAGTCCAGGAGGAAGACCATAAGATGTTAATTTGGCGAAAAGAGATCGGTGCCAGACTCTGTCGAAAGCCTTTTGAAATATCCAATGCCACAATCCTAGCCTCACCATGTTTTTCCATAGCTTTCGGACATTTTGAAATGTGGAATATCATTCGTATTCGAAATAATCGTATTGAAATGAATGCTCTCATTTGTTCTATAGGAACTGGGCAGCGGTGTCTTGCTATTGAATAGAATATTTGGAACACGGAAGCTAGAATAAGGATAGTGCACGGCCTATATTGGCCATGTATAAAAATTTGACCGAAATGCGTCTAGAAAGTGGAGTAGCTGCGACTTTTCTCTCTTTCTCGTTGAAAACCATTGGTCATGGTAAGCACGCAAGAGATCATAATAGCAATTGCAGCTCAATTATTCTGTGGAAAGACTACAAAAAACTCACCTGAAACATTTTTTCGATTTCTCCCACATCACCTTTTGTAAAAGATATGAATGAATATACTAAGAAATGACATTAAAATTAAACGAAATCGGTAAGTTCTGACATTTCTCAACAGCTATTTAATAGTTATATTTATTTACTTCGTTTCTCATTGGTAGTACAAATCCATCACTCCTGATATCACGACGACGTACTGCCTACTTTCTAGACTCTTTTTGACACCGTTTTCTGCGGTCGTGCACTATCATTCTTCTATAATCCGTGATTTGGAATATCAAACATCATTCATTTTGCATTTGCAATCATGGAATGGTCGATTAGGGTAGATGTGCCAGTAGTCGGCCAGTTTACCTACATTTTGACTTTAATTAAATTTGTTTAATAATGGAAGCGATGAAGGTAATAATTGTAAATAAAAGTTTAATATCTTTATTATAATAAAGCATAAGTGACTTCCCAAAAGATGAAAGTGTTTTATTTTATTTTTTTGTTTCTGTTGAAGAGTGCAATTTCGCTAGCAACCGGCCACAAAAATTCAGTTAACGGTCGCGGTTATTCTAGTAGTCGGCCATACAGTAAAATATTCTAGGCGATTTTAATTTATTCAATAATTGATTAATAAAGCATTTTATTTGTAAGAAATAAAATAACAAAACAAGTAGAGTGGTAAGAAAGTTTTAAATTTTATAAACGAATTATATCTGGTGAAAAATGTTTATGAATAGAACAATAAATACTAAGAAAAGAGAACACTAAAAAAACTCTTATAAATTATATTAGTCTTTACAAAAGTTACACTTAAAATTAATTATAGCAACTTTATCATATGCTTGGCCCTGAAATTTAGTACATCTAAGATGATACCAATAAGGGCAGTAGTCACATCCTATATTTTTTTCAGAGTTTTCTTCCACATCACTGTAAAGATCTTCATTACAAAAGGGACACTTTTGTTTTTGCTGCTGACCTCCTTTTACAACTTTCTTTCCTTTTTCCATCTTCTTTTTTTGCCATATCCCTTTTGAATTGTTTAATATTTTCTTTTTCTTCTCGTTCTTTTAACTTCTTTCTATAGTGTTCCCTCCATTTGTTGGAAGATATAGCTTTAGGGAAAACTTCTTTGACTTTCTTATTTGCATTTTTTTGTAATATATTTGGAAATTTTAAATGTTTATCAAAGGCGTCCTTCGTAACACATTTTGAGGTTGCTACTGACTGCAAATTATAGCCTTTATGTCCAATTATCTGAATATTTTTTGCGGACATTTCTTCAGAAGGACTCTCGACTTTGCTATTATATCCCAAAAAACAGTTTAGTTCATCATTTAAGTTCAGCGACTCCTTATCCTTTATTGTAAATTCATTATTTGTTTCATAATTAATAACGGGTTCTTCCACCAAATTAGGGTTAATGGTTATTATATCTTCTAGGGTATTAACAGATCAAAGAATTTCCTATTTCGGCAGACTATGGTGCTCAGATTCTGACACTTCCATGGAAGGTTCCGGGACAAGTTGGCAATCTTCAGAAATAATATAATTCCCGCAAGTGATGTTACCTGTAGCAATATTTTTTTCAGTATCCGTTTGATATAAATTTCGTCCTTCTAATTGTAGCACTTCATTCTCAATCACTTGAAAGTTAATTCCTTTGGAGGTGAGCGCAGGCTCTATAGCCTTTAAAACTCTGTGTGCTGTTTCAAAATCTTCAGTGGAAAACATTGAATGTTGTCCTTCGCGGATAGCTTCCAATGTATTTTTATAGCACTTGAAATAATCAACCGCACTAGGATCAAATGGATATATACCACATTTTCGAAATCCTGTCATTATATAATCTGGTAATTTTGGATCATTGATAATGTCAGCAAAAATATTGCAGAAATTAATTTTTGTGACAACACACTTGACGTTTTCAGGCTTATTTTGCCATTTGCGAACTGTGTTTTTCCAATTAGCTTTCATAGGTTTAAAAACTACTACGTCAGCAGGTTGGACGATATGGGTGCAATTCGGCGGTAAAGAATACAGAATTATTTGATTGTCGTCGCAGAACTGGCTCAATTCTAGTGACATATGAGATCGGTGCCCATCCACTAAAAAAAGAACAGGTCGTTTAATTTTTTGTTCATTTAACCAGCCATGCAAAGCATTTGCTACGAATTCAAAAAATACATCGCCTTTCATCTACCCACTTTCAGATTTGCCGAGAATCCAATGTTCTGGCATAGAATCTACAAGTGCTTTTGGAGGTCTGACATAGGGAAAAAACACTTCCGTCTGCTGTAAATGTACATAAAACTGTTCAATTCTCCTTCTCGTTTCCTTTTTTAATTTCTGCTACATTACGCCATCCTCTAGGGCACGGTACTTTTCCAGATTTTGGGCAAAGGCTAAAACCACTTTCGTCTGCATTTAAAATACGGCTGGGATCATTTAGAATATCAGCCACATTCTCATTCTTCAGAAATAAGAAAAGTTCATCAAACCATTTTCTCATATACTGTTCTGTAACTGTTGCCCTAGCTAAATTTATACTTTCTGCACTTCGGACAGAAATTTCAGGATTCCTTCGTAAAAATGATTTATAACATTTTTATCCAAGCCTTCCATCTTTAAATGGAGTTTTTATTTCTTCTGCAAGTACTATCTTGGTAACACTGGAAAGCAATTCTTCTTTTTTTAGCGGAAAACCGGACTTTCCTAGTTTCATTGTCCAATCAAAAATTATTTTCTCATTCTGAAGTGTTAATACTGGATCTGGACCTTTTCTACTTTTCTTTGTACGGCCTTGAAGACGATCCTGTACCGTAGATTTTGAAATGCCGTATTTGCGGCATGTTGTCCGTAAAGGTTGTCCATTTAAAACTTCTTCGAGGTATTGTTGTAGATGTTTTTCATCATATTGATGCACTTTTTTTCGTTCTACGATGTTTGCCATATTAACTAAAAATAATGCATATTTAGGGTCTACTTTAGAAAAAAAAAAAACATTCAAAAATATATGACCGACTTATGGTTCAGCATCTTATTTGTGGCTTAATCCAATAGTCGGCCAAAGCTTATTAATGCAAAATGTCAATTTTAAACTTTAATTTTATTAGCCGACTACTGGTAGCTAAGTAGTATACTATTTAATTGGGCAATATTTCAAATAAAAATGTTGTATTGATTTAAACATTTTATAAAAAAGAATAAATTTCAAAGGTTGCAATATGTTAGGAGTCGGCCACACTGGCCAACTACTAACATCTTAGCTGTTAGAGAGATCCAGTAAGCGGCCACTATTTTTTTAACCTTTATATATCCTTTTTCTCAATTTCGAATTATTAAATGTAAACTTTAAATCCTGCTTTTTATATTTAACAAGAACTTCATTTAGAAACATGTTAGTAGGTAAATTACTCACCTAAAAAAGAAACTACACACAGATATTTCTTAGCAATAGAGATCTTATAAAATTTAACCTGCAGAGAACACACAACTTTTAGCGCTAAACTGAAGCCAAAGTATTTACCGCCCAATTGCCTCAATAAGTTCGATTATGAACTGAAAGAGGCCGATTATTATTATTTTGGAAAAACCTACATCTGATTTATGCGTTGGAAGTTATTATTAATTGAAGTGCCAAGTGGCCGAAGACTGGTAGTGGCCGGCTTACTGGCACATCTAGCGTATATGGCCACAATCGAAATATGTAGATTATATCACTCATAATCGCCCAACATAAAATACAATTGAAAATAACTTCATGTTTAGGAGAGAATTAAGGTTTCAATAAAATATTTAACGTTTTTTCTTAAAATCTAGATTTTACACTAGAAATTTTGAAAACAAAAATCAGAAATATTGTATTTTTTCCATCAAAATGTCGATTTTTTGTTACAATTTCCAAAACTTAAAATACTAAATTTAAAATTGTATTTTTCACCACTCGTATGTACTGTTGTTAAATTCAGAACAAAATTACCAAAAGATATGATCTAATCTCAAGTTTCAACTTTAACCTCAAAGTAGCCTTCTTTGATCTAATTTTAACCCCTTTTTTACAAAAATTTTCGAAACTTTAAATGTTTTGGAAACGAATTTTCAATTTAGGATTTTTCTCAGAAGTTTTTTATTCTGCAAATTCTCGGTTTAAATTTAAGTTTCGATTGGATTCTTGCGCCCAAACAAAGGCGACTGCAACTAGTTTTTTTTGGCAGAAAATGGGCAAACGAAAATTTCGATTAGTCTCTAATCAGCTCAGCGGTAAGGTGAAAAAAAACTGCTGTAAGTCGAGTTCTTTATACTTATAAAATAAAAACCAAAACTTTGGTTGGTCTCTATTGCTTACCTATGTCAATCACCGAAGCCCAGAGTAAATAAGGCGAAAAAAAAAGTCCAGTAAGCAGAATTATTTATATTTATAATTATGATAACTAGTTTTAAATTATGATACAATATAAACAATAATTATACAGCCTTTCATTCTCACTTTAGATCCCATTTATAAAATTAATTCTTTTTACTCTCTGAAATAGAATCGATCAGATAAGCAAGTTGTCCACAAGGATTCGCTACTTTTTACCTTCAGACTGCTTCCTATGAAATTCTGAAAAGAAGAAGATTAAATTAGCTTTTTTACTTGCATTATTATTAATCTTTTTTAATCTTTCTTGGTTTCAGGGAATAAGATTTGTATTTCAATTTTTGAAGATAACCAAGGGACAGTCCGTTCCACAAAAAAAAAAATTATTAACACGTTCAATGCCGCCTCACATTGGGTGAAGTTGCACTAAAGTACTGAAGTAACATAAGCAATCTATAAAGCAGTACCGGTGCATCGTCTGTACCAGTGAAAACTCTTGCATGACGCACCGGTGCATCATCAGCACCGAACGTGTTAAAGAATCATTAATTAATGTTGACATAAGTTAAAATTTTTAAACATCTGTGATTTTTAAATCAGAAAATATTAGAAATCAAAAGAAAACTTAATCCTTCTAAACAGCTCACCCATATATTCTAATTGTTGCTTCCTATGCGCTTCCATCAAAGCATTCAGTTCTGCTTTTTGTCTATTAAGCATTTCTTCAAATGTTTCCTCCTAAACAAAAATAATTAACAATTACTCTGATGCCTTCTCAAAATACAACATAATTCTGTCACTATGCTAATATTTTTTGCTGCTCACAGCAACATAATATGTAATATATACTAAGCTAAATCTCTACTTATGAAACCAATTTTGCCATGTAGAAATGTTTACTTGGAATCATATCCTCGCTAATTCGATAGTGTAACATTTGCGCCACAATTTATAGAACCATGTGTATAATAAACTAACTACATGATTAGTTAGATGCTGCCACAACAGAATACAGTTTATCAATGGCCACTTCAGTACTTAATCAAATATCGTCAATTCTAGGCAACAGCTTATAATCATGTACCTATTCGTTTTTTATTTATACATTTTTTGAAATCATTTCCGCTACAATTCAATGTGCACTAGATCCAACACACCGTAATAAACGAATTAATCTACATTTCCTATTTTTCCTACTTGTTTCTTACCATATCTAAACCAGTGAAACGAAAATCAGCTAAGAATGCTATTCAAACTCGAATGAGTAGAACGTTAAAAGCAATCAATGTTAATTTAATAAAAGATTAGATATTCCTTTATAATATCGGTAACTAGCAAAGAATTATCCGATTTTTCCTAAGAAATGGTATTTCCAAGGGTACTTACTGATTTAAGGAAGAGGAGCGTCACTCTTTTGTTAACCTTTGAATGTTAACAGGTGACAAACGTGCTATTTTATTGGTAGGATAAATGACAAATTAAAATTTCATAAAATTGGACAGATTCCATTTTCAAAGACCAATTGATACGATGTATGAGTACTGGTTCCAAATTTGTAGATCGCGGTAGGAGCAACTTTACTTTATCATTAAATATCTGTCTCAGAAACGAGTGATAAAAATACTCGCATGTTCAAGTGGAAAACAATTCGCATATTTATGGCCACATTAAAAATAAAACTTAGCAAATATTGAAGAGTTTGTTTGTTTTATTTTCGTAAGTAGAGATTATGGCAATTTGAAAATTTTAAACTTTCCATTTTCTAAAACTGCAATACAAATCTTGTCCCCTGAAACCAAGAAAGATTGAAAAACAAAACAAAGGTTGCTCTAGGGCAACTTTTGTTGTGTTTTTTAATCTTTCTTGTTTCAGGGGACAAGATTTGTATTTCAACTTTTGAAGTTAACCAAGGACCAGTTTGTTCCACCAACATTCCCATTTTCTATTTTATTACACTTTCTACCGAGATATCAAAAATTATCTTGGTCAAGGGTGGTTGTGGAATTTAAAACGTGTGTCTTACTTTAAATTTTTGAATATGTTTTGTTGTGTCAGAATCTGTCAAGTCATTGTGGTGAAATTTTCTAATCCAGCTTTTGAATCATACCTCTTACCACACAGCACAACATTTTCATGATTGAAGCCTATTTTCGAACGGATGCGCTAGTTAACGGAAATTGGCAATACAGTCCACGTTTGTGTTTGGACAATTTTCGAGAGCACTTCCCAAACGTAGCAATATTACCGGACAATTTTTATGCGTGCCTTACAAATTGTGTTGAAGTGTTTCGCGAAACTGGTTGTGTGACTCATTAAAAAGATGCTGATAGACCAAGAGTTCGTACAGAAGAAGTTGTCAATGATGTTCGTCAACGTATGGAAGAGGAACCTGCAAAACATTTGAAACGTCTTTCTCAGGAAATTGGACTTTCTTATGGAATATGTCAGAATATTTTAAAGAAAGACTTGAACGTGCATCCATATAAGCTCTTCTGCCCGCAGAGCACCCCAGGCGCCTTGCTTACTGCCATTGGTTTGTCAAGAATTTAATGAATGACGATATTCTGGACTTAACTTTCTTTTCTGACGAAGCGTAGTTTCACCTTTCGGGATACATCAATTCTCAAAATATGCGAATGTGGAGCAATTATAACCCTCATGTCTTTACTGAATCGCCAATACATGCTCAGAAAATTGGAGTTTGGATGGCAGTTTCTCGCAGAAGAATTATTGGGCCAATTTTTTTCGATTTCATCGTCAACGCAGAAAGGTACAGACACAACTTTTTGGCTGAATTTGTGCTACAGTTAAACGATGATGAACTTCGGTACGGTTATTTCCAGCACGACGGCGCAACAGCACATACTACACGAGAAAATATTGCTTTCCTCCGCGAGTCTTTTAATGACCGGCTGATAAGTTTGCATACAGAAGTTGAGTTTCCTCCGAGATCACCTTGTTTGACAATTATGGACTATTTCATATTTCCTTACTTAAAAAACAAGATTTTCACAATTCCGGTAAATAATTTGCAAGAACTGCAACAAAGAATTGTTCAGCAATGTGCAACCATAACGCCAGAAATGCTGCAAAACGCTTTTCACAGCATGAGGAGCCGCGTCAACTTGTGCATCGAACAAAACGGTGGACATTTGCAACAATTACTGTAATTTAGTTTTTCTTGTTACTGAAACCGTTATTTCATAATTGGTAATTCATTATTGTTTTACAACTGAAATAAATAGGAATGAAATATGTAGGTTATTGATGATGTCAGTGTGACAGTGACATAATTATTTCAAACGTAAAGTAAGACACACGTTTTACATTCCACAACCACTCTTGACCAAGATTATTTTTTATATCCCGGTATATTGTTTACTTTAGGACATAAGTAACAACTGATCAGATGGATATCTTTAAAGACACTTGGGACAAAACAAATATAAGCATAAAACATACAAGATCATGTTAAATGGCTTCATGAATGTGAGTGTTAGGATTTAATTTGGAACTTTACAATTTCTTGCATAAAAATGCCTTCTCAAGCAAAGATAAAATGGGAACAAAAACCTTAATTGTATTTGTAGCCATTTGTCATTTGAACGATGACGAACAGCAGAACAATCAATGTCGAAGTGACAAGAGATCGGTAGCATAGCGCTCTACTATTCCAATCACGGTGACGCAGTTTCGAAACCCGCTCGCGACAACATTCTCCGTTCGTTTTTAAAAAATGTTATTTTCATAAGTTCTACGGCCCAAAGTACCTAAAGGTCCTAAAGTGTAACATTTTCAAGGAAATTGACAAACTAACGAATGAAGACAATCTAGAACTCAGAGCCTCCATTAGGCTTAACTATAAAGCTTAGGACTCTAAAATTTCAAGGAAACACAGTTTAAAGCGGTCAATGAAGAATCCTGGTGCTAAAAAACCCTTTGGAAAGAATAAAAATATCCATCTAGAACTTTTAAAGAGATTTTCTATTTTTTCAAGAATATCAAAAACATCTAAGACTTTATAAACACTCAAAAGCAGGGCTTCGAACCGGAACTGAACCGAAAAAAAACCGTTATTTTCGTCGGAATGAAAACCGGAGTGAAACCGGAAAAAAATATCGGTTTATTTCGGTTCGTTGTACTTAAAAGAGGTTTATTTTACCCTTTAGTTTGGAATTTTCTTTAGAGATTTCAATTCCTTTTTTAAAACTTTACACAAATCCTGTTACCTTGATCTCAAAATTAGGAGTTTACTTTCAATTTCTCATTTCTGTTTAAAAATTAGATTAGAAACTAACAATTTCCACATTTTCTAAATAATATTGACCTTATTCTCAAAATTTCAAACCAAATTAGAATTTTAAATTTTCGCTAAAATGTCGCAGTTTCAAATGAATCTTTTTTCAAGATTTTCGATTTTTTTTTTAATTTCCACTTTCATTTAGAAATTACTCAAAATATTTCTTTTCTTCTCTTAAAATTTCGAGTTTGAAGTAAAAAATATTTATATCCTCCGTTGTAACTTTAGAATAAAGCAGTAGCGTCTTTTTCATTCAACCTAGGGAAACTGGGCTTTCCTTACATTTTTATTTGCAAATTCAAGTTTTTTTGGAAATTTGAACTTTTTTTTTAGAAAACTTCAAGTTTACCTCTTTCCTTAAACTTCAATTTTCCTTTCCTAATTTGATATCTCTATTTTGGGAAGGTATTAGTCAAATTTTCAATTTTTCGCCAATTTTTTCTTTCAAATTCCATCTTTTTTAGTACGTCAATTTTTTTTCGAAACCTCAAATTTAAATTCTTACGATTTTATACGCTGCCGACTTCCTAAAACTTCCTAAAATTAAAAGATATGATTTTTTTTTCTTAAAATTTGCGCTGAAACCTCGTTATTTCAAATTTAACCTTGAAATTTTTAAATTTCATGTAACAAATTTCAGGCGAAATACAACATTATATTCCAAGTTAAAGCTGGGACCTTAAAAGTGGGGTTAAAATTTTTAGAGTAAAAAAAATGTCGAATTTAAACCTCAAACGATTTTGTTTATGCTAAAATTAATTTTTATTCTGAAAAATTGAATTTTTTCTCAAGATTTTGACTTTAGCCTGGAAATTGTGATATTTTTCTCGGATTGTTTAGAATTTAGAACGTCAAAATTCTGTGTTTTTTAAATATTAGTTGTTTTCGCGAAACTTCCGGTATTAACTCGAAAGTTCGGCCCTTTGCTCGTTAAAACTTTTGTGTCCAAAATCGATTCCCAAAATGTTAAATCTCTTCACGAACTTTTTTTTAGCTACAGCTAAAATTTTTCCTAAATTTTCGTCTTTAAAATTGATATTCGCGTTCTTTTTTTTCAAAATATTGGTCGTTGATCGTGAAATTTCAATTTTTGTACAGAAAATTAAAATTTAAAAATCACCAAAATTGCATTTTTTGTGGTTCTTTATTGTTCCGCTTAAAATATACATTTAAATTAAACATTTCGAATTTTTCCCAAAAATATTAGCAGAAGTTAGATTTCAAATGCAAAAGTGCTAATTTGGATCTGAATATTTTATGTTATTTTTTTATTTTGAATCTTAATTCAAAATTTCGAAAGAATATCCAAATTTAACGAGAAAAATTAATATTCTTTAAAAAATTCTAAATTTTGAAGAAAAACGAACTAAATTTATGATCAGCAATCTTTCAAAATTAATCACACAATTTCAAGTCCTTAAAATTTTGAGTTTTCGAGGTAAAAGTCGAAAATTCCAAACTTATATTTATAGTCCGAGTCTTAACCCAAAATTTCGAGAAAAATGTCTAGAACTAAAGAATAAAAGTCGACATATCGATAAAAATGGTTTTACTTGCTAAAGAAAGACTAAATTTTAATTAAAGTCGAAATTTTAGAGAAAAAAATAATAATATAAAGTAAAAAGTTAAAATATCGAAAGAAAGTAAATATACTCGCCACAACTTTCTAAAAAAAATTACTTTTTTTTTTAGAAATTCTAAAATTTTTAGCAACATTTCCAGAAAAAAAATCGAATATTTGGGTTGAAGGTCAATATTTCTAAATTAAGGAATAAATTTAAAAAATTCTTCTGTTAAATTTTGAAGTTCTTTTGTCGAAATTTTGACTGTTTCATCAAAATCTCAATTTAAAAGTTTTCATTTTATAGTTTTTTGGTCTTTTTTATTTTCATTTACTTTTTTTAAATTGATCTTCTTAATCAAAGTTCAAAAAAGCAAAGTCCAAACAGCAAAAATCAGTTCTGGTAAAAAAAGCGAATCAAAGTCAAAACTTCGCTAGAAAACTAAAATTATGAAAGAAAAGTCTCTCAAATTTTCTATTTTAATCGTCAAGAATCTTCCAGAACTTTTTAACTCTTGGGTGTACAGTTTAAGATTTTTATGAAAATTCCGAGTTTAAACTTAAATTTAATATTTCTGCAACCCAGTTTGAAAATATTTAACGCAGAAATGTTAAATGAAATTAATAATGATAATGTTTCGAACAATAAGAGTACAATGAAGAATAATTTAAAATTTAAAATTTCTAAACCCGAAAATGTGATTAAGTGTTTTATAAAGTTCAGGTTTTTCTTGAAATATGAACTTAAATTGAACTCAAAATTCAGGGTTTCAGCTTGAAATTTTTTAATTTGAAAAAAACAAATATTTTCGTTTTTTTAGGCAAGATCAGAGCAGTTAAATGTTGTAATATTAAAGAAAAAAAAACAACAATTGCTAAATTATATTCGAAAATCAATTTTTAATTCGAAAAACTTTTGAAAAATCAAGAAATGAGTGACCCGGAACTGAATCGAAAACCGGAAAAAACCGTTATTTTTGTCGGAACGAAAACCGGAAGTGAACCGATATAAATTTTTCGCTGGAACGAAAAAAATAACGGTTCGAAGCCCTGCTCAAAAGTACTCAAAAATTCTAAATCAGAACTGAATCCACAGCTCTAGTCAAGTCTCCAAAAAGGAATGACCTAAAAAAGTCGAGGAAGTTAATTTAAAACTTTTAAGATCCCAAAGATAAAGAGATCTCATTTTCTTTACTTGGACTATTTGACGTGAAATAGGAGTCAAAGTGTTATGTTTAAAGGAAAAACTAAACTCATTAAGGAAAATGACCAAAATGTAGACTTTCGTTTCGAAATTTCGATTTTTTTAAGCAATTTTGGGTTTTGAACAAATAGTCCAACATTTCAAATTTCATCGAAATACCGTGTTTAAACAAAAATTTGAAAAACAATATTTAACTTTTTCCCGAAATGTTAACCTTTTTCTCGAAAAATGTTAAAACTCGAATTTGAACTCGCATTTCCCCAAACTTAAGCTTGAAATTCTGAAGCATGAAAATTCGAGAACCATTTTAATAAATTTTGAAATCGAAGTAAAAAAGTTATTTCAGTTATTTGAGAACGTCTCAAATTTGACCTTGACTCGAAATCTCGAAATGTTAGTTTTTAACTAGAGCAAAATTTGGAAATTTCAAAGTTAAGTCGAAATTTTCAACGTTGTTTGGAAACTTTGAGAATTTTATTTTGAAATATTTTTTGCTTTATACAGTTAAGTTATAAACTCGAAATTTTGACTTATAATTTAGAAATTGAGTTGTTTAAATGAAAATACGAAGTAACATTTTTTTAGACATCTTTTAGGTTATTTTCGAAATTTCGACATTTCCAAATTTTGCATTCAAAAGCAAAAGTTCTAAAATTAAGAGTAGATTCGTTTATTGGGAGCATGCAACTCGGAAAATGATTTATTGTAAAATTTGATACCACTTTCACCTCCTTAGGGATTGAATTCCTAATAATTATTTCTTAGCGGATGCCTATGTTGTATAAGGAACCGATTTGTCAAAATTTCCGGTTTGTTTCGGAGACTTTTTGGTGAGTGAGTGGCGTTTGCCTTTGATATATACATGTTTGGCCAATTCATCCTTTCGGTTTGCTCAACGTGTAAAGACGATAATTAATGACGTAAGGAGAAATATCGGCATAATGCACGTTTCTCTATTGCCCCCACCAAGGGTTTATTTCGCCTTTCCATATTTAAAAGCCACACCGAAATCATGAACTGGCCTGCCTGGTATGTTATATTATCAGATTTATTTTTAAACCAATTCATAACGCTCTGGTGTTAAAATGAAGTGATGATGATTGGGACATCAAATGAACGTGATGTTGACAATGAGTACATTAAAAAGCAAACAGCCCTTAAACTATTATTAACTAAGCCCTTATTAGTAACATTCACGATCTAAAAGCCGGTGTGTGAGGGTGAACATCTACCAGACCAACTACAAAGAGAATAAATGCCATCCTGAACCGTCTTATACTGTCCTTATATTGTTGGCATCTTACCGTCTTGACAAAGTAAGTTTCCAAATATTGCTGAATGGGCACCACAGAATCACACTTTGTACGACCACAACAACATTTTAACACATGTGGCCTCGCGCGCTGCTGCAAAGACGGAAAGAGGGGTCGGGGAGGATCGGTATAACAACAATAAAATCTATCGTAATCACCAATGGGAGAATTACAACAATAAGGATCGTAATCGCTCTCGTAGTAACGATGCGTTTTTCGATAGTTGCTACCATGGTAAGTATGGTAGGGTTCGAATTCTGGCTCCGTTTGCGTCCAGTGGGTACTAGTCCATAAATTTTGCATGGAACTCGAGTGTTTTAATTTCAAATTGCGCAACAAGAGGTCGCTAGGCGTCTCCTCTTTCTTCCCGAATCTATGATGGCTCATTCTACGCAACGGTCTTTGTATGTCTTCGTCGACACTATCGTCGCGATTAAGCGGTCTAATCCGTCGTTTTTTATATAATCTCCCACCACTTTCTGGTTCACTGAATGAGGCGTCATAAGGTGGATAACTTGATGAGCCGAGAAATACCGAACGACTCATGAATTCGTCATCCAATTCGGAAGCGAATTCCTCATCACTGCAGTCATCTGTTAAATCTGGGCAACTAGCGGTGTGGACGCTGACGTTGTTAATGGCGACCAAACCATTTTTTTTAACGTTGCCGTTAATATCGGGCATGCTATTCGTGACATGCTCATCAGGTGGATGAATAACAATTTTCGGATACTGTCTAAAAGTCTTAGAAAGCCTCCTACCGCCGCCCAAGGACATTTTCCTCGGGTTACCGCTATCCTTTTTAATAGGCATTATAACTTCGATTTCTTTTTTCAAATCGGTATAGGACAGGGACTTGTCAAGGGTTTGGAAAAAATTGTGCTCGTGTGCCGTATCCTTGTGAGATGTAAGGTTAGGTTGACAGATAGTGATGCCAATATTGGTGAATGTATTGCTGCCAACGACATGCTGCTACAAGATAAAAATAAAACTAAGCTACCAACGTGAACAAAAATTAAAATCAAAACGCTAACGTCAATTAGACATGTCTGTTATTAGTTACGTAAAAAAAAACTAAAAAAATGGGGCGATGTAACCGTTTTAGAAACAAATGCAAAAGAAAAATTATTGAAGCTACACATGGAGGGATTAGTTGAGTTAGTAAAATCTAAACGTGATACTTACTTTTATTTTGGAACTTTCCGACGTAAACTCTCCTGAAAGTTAAAAAATATTGTCATTCTTTAAAATAATTTCAATTCAATGATATCCAAATTTGTTATAAACAATTTAATTTAAAATCAACTACCCCAGAAATATAGACAACAAAAGGTACTAAAAAATATAACTCAGATGCAATTATTTTCATTAGTGTTGGTATAATCGAACGATTTTCAGAATCGAATACATTGAATTCGAATACTTTTGAGAATCGAATAAGTATTCGAATACAAAGAATCGAATTATGGGATAACGTAAACTAAATACCTACTAGAGAAATTGTCTCGGCGGCCTATTCGAGGTATGTGGTGGCGAGATATGACTTTCGATTTCACTAGTTCCGTACCTATGCCCATAATTGGCAATTCCCTAATTGAATGTATTTAAATTTCTTAATATAAATAAATCTTAAAGTTTTAGAATTCACATACGTATCTTTAACTTTGATTGGATTCGCATATTGGCACTGTATTTTCAGATATTGTTAAATTTCATTATTAAAATTGAGAGCCAGATTTTAAAAAGTACTAAAGCATTTCGTTATTTAATAATTTCATGAGAAGGATGTAGCAATAAATTAAAATTAGATACATATTCGAATGCATGAGTGTGCGAGCATAATGCGTACGTAATCAACCATCCCGAATAAAAATGATCTCGAATAAAATACGCATTCAATAATGCATGTTTAAGATCTCGAATACAAGAATCGGGTACAGTATTCAACATCGGAGAAGTTAAGAATCGGAGATATAGCGTAGTTAGGAGACCGATTCTATTCGCTACTCAGCATTCCAATGTTTTGTTGTATCGGACTACCACAATCTCGAATACACATTTTGTATTCGAATACACATTTTGTATTCGAATACACATTTTGTATTCGAATACACATTTTGTATTCGAATACATATTTTGTATTCGAATGCAAGCAAGTACCCGAGAACTTATGAATCATGCGATGATGAGATGTTGCTTGCGCGAGGCGTGAACCGATTCTATTCATATTCTCACTTCAACTCACGGAGTCTGGGAGTATTCGAATACTTCAGTTGAGAATCGGATGTATTCGAGATCTTGGTAGAATCGAATCCATATCACAACTTGTATTCGAATAGCCCAACACTAATTTTCATATTAGTTTCAAGTGTAAGGAAATATAATCAAATATTTTTTTTCAATTTTCTGTTTTTGCAAAACCTTCCCAATAAGTAGGTAAAAATTAATGACATGAATTGGGACACCCTATGTAATTTTGTCTATTATCCATGTTTATACATGTTTTACTACTACTGCTGCCCACATTTTAACATTGTAGTATTTTCTCTATAAAAATAGTTTAACTTTTAGTAAAATTCAAAAGTTGTTCATCACAAATATAAGGCGATCCCCAAACGTTTCCAAAATCGAACAATAAGCAAGTCGTCATCTTTAAAATAGTTTGTAAAGATAAGATAGGAAACAGTGACCCCAGCTCTTCTGTCACAAAAATAAGGCATTCTCACAGTCTATTTCAAAACTGCGTTCATTGCCGTCAGCTATGCAACTCCAATGTCTCTTATCAATTTTTATTTAACTTTATTTTCAAATTACGCGCGTGATTCAAATTTCGCAAATTCGCGCATTAAATAAATATTTGTTTTTACCACTTACCTTGGTTGGGGGGTAAACTGCTGGTCAACACATTAGCCAAACTGTCAAAAGTATCATTAATGAACGTCTTCACATCTTGCCCGGTTTGCGCCTGTTGCTCAGTCACCTCAGTAGTAGTACTAACCGCGGCGCTAGCAGCGGTAGTGGAAATTCTCTCCTTATGCTTCTCCGCCGGTATAACCAACTTACTAGGATCCGGTTCAGTGACAACGCTAACCTTAAATCTGGATATACGTCTTTCCTTGACCACACTTCCCCCTTCGATATGAGAAAGTTGCGCGATGGCGCCATCTTCGGGCACAGTCAAATGTTTCACAGATGGCGCCTCTTCGGGTGTTGAATGTGAAGTTTGTGGCAATTCAGTGCGAGAGTTAATACGAGTAAGGTGTTGATTGAGTTCAGTCAGTTGTTGGGCTTTGTTTTCGGATGTAAACGGACTGATTTCGATCTCTTGTACCGGCGAAAGTACCTCTGAAGTGGCTGAGCCGCTTCCGAGACCAGTTGGTGTATCCTAGACGTAGATTTGTTAAGTTAAATTCCGTTGGGTGCGATTGTTACTTACAGAGACTTGTGTTCTGCTTATAGGAAGGGAAGACGTTAATCGTTGCTGCAGATTGTGAAGGTGGTGCTCATACCTAACGTCTGAAGTTGGAGTAGAAGCCTGACTGCCTTTGTTCGAATTACTGGAATTTCAATTAATTAGAATGTTAAACAAATTTAAAAATTAAATTCAGAAATGTCTAAAATTTAATTGTGATAGAAGGTATATTCCCCCGGAGAGGGATTTTTAAAACTGGTCAGAATTTCCAAATAAAAAATCAAAAATTTCAGGAAAGTCGGAATTTACAAGAAAAAATTCAAGAAAAAGACGGGCCTCTGAAAAACCGAAATTTTCAAAAAAGAAAAAAAGTATCAAATTTTAGAAATGACAACATTTTTATAAAAAGAAACTTTTTCAATAAGTTCGAATTCCAAAAAAGTAGAATTTTTTAAAAGTCGAAATTTTTAATTCAATTTTCAAAAAAATTAAAAGTTTTTATCAAGTACGAGCAAAAGTCAATATTTTGAAGAAAGATCGAAATGTTCAAAGTCAAGGTTTTGTAGTAAAATCAAATTTTTCAGACACATAAAATCAAAGAAAGTCGACATTTTGGGGAAAAAGTGAAATTTTTAACAAAAGTTAAAATTTTCAAAATAAGTCAAATTTTCAGAAAAAGCCCAAAATAAAAAAAAGTGAAAGTTTTGGAAAAAAACTGGAAACTTTGAAACTCGAAATTCTCAAGTCAATTCCAGAAAAAGTCGAAATAATGAAGTCAAAATTTTGAGAAAAAGTCGTAAATTTCAAATAAGTCGAAATTTTCAAAAGAGTCGAAATCTTTAAAAAAAGGTACATTTTGGAAAAAATATTAAAATTTGTAAAAGAATAGAACTTTTCGAAAAAGTTAAATTTTTCAAAAAAAAGGTGAAAAATTCAGAAAGTCGAAATTAGGTAAAAATTTTGGAATAAGGGGAAATCTTGTCAATTTTCAGAAAAAGCCGAAATTAAATAAAAAGACAAAACTGGAAACTTGGAAACTAGAAATTTCCAATTCCAGAAAAATTTGAAATAATGAAGTCGAAATTTTGAGAAAAAGTCGTAAATTTCAAATAAATCGAAATGTTCAAAAGAATCGAAATCTTTAAAAACAGGTACATTTTGGAAGAAAAATTAAAATTTTCAAAAAAGTAGAACTTTTCGAAAAAGTTAATTAAAAAAAAAGTGAAAAAGTAGAAAGTCGAAATTAGGTGAAAATTATGGAATAACTGGAAATCTTGAAAACTGAAATCTTGAAATTTTCAAGTCAAAATTTTCAGAAGGTCAATTCGAGGGAATGTTGAAATAATGAAAAGCGTAAATTCTGAGAAAAAGTCTTAAATTTCAAGTAAGTTCTAATGTTCAAAAAGTCAAAATCTTCAAAAAAAAAAGATACATTTTGGAAGACTCAAACTTTTAAAAACTGAGTCTTCTGAAATCTTCAAGAAAAACTAAAATTTTCATAATAGTCAAAATTTTCGAAAAAAGTAAATTTTTCAAAAAAAAAATAAAAACTTTGAAAAAGTCGAAATTAAATGAAATTTTTGGAAAAAAATTGGAAACTTTGAAACTTCAAATTTTCAAAAGTCAAAATTTTCAAAGTCAATTCGAGAAAAAGTCGAAATACTAAAAGTTAAAATTTTGAGAATAAGTAATTAAGTCGAAATATTCAAAAAGGGTGGAAATCTTCAAAAAAAATTTGCCAAACTGAAATTATTAAAAACTTTGAAACTCGAAATTTTCAAAGGCAATTCGAGGAAAAATCGAACTATTGAAAAAAGTCTAAATTTTGAGAAAAGGGAAATTTCAAACAAGTCGAAAAGTTCAAAAGGGTGGAAATCTTTTTAAAAAAAAAGAAACATTTTGCAAGACAGAAATCTTCAAAAATTCAAATCCTTAAAAAAAATCAATTTTTTTTTCAAAAAAAAAGTCGAAATTTTCGAAAAACTTAATTTCACAAAGTTAAAAATTTGAAAAGGGTTTTGAAAAAGTCGAAATTTTCAAACAAGATGGACATTTAAACAGCATCGGTTTTATATTGAAAGAGTTTAATAAACTTTCACTGAACGAGAAAAGTAAAAATAAAAAACCTAGATTAACTCGATTAAAAACAGAACTGGTTACTTATACGCGAGAGGATTTTGTGATTATTATTGCTGCCGTAAATTTACTACTATTTACGTAAAAGAATATTTAACTGAACTGATTTCTAAAACAGGAAAGTTACTAAATATACTTTTAACAACACTAATAACAAGTAAAGAATCAGAGCGTTTCTTTTTTTTAAGTTCAATTCACTCTCAAAGGGCAACCCTTAGAATACTGCGAGTAGTATGCGAAAAATAAATATAAATGGAATGTAACAGTGGCATAATTCAAAATCCCCCCCTCCCTTATTTGGACGTCACGACATTAATAGGCAACCCCTTATTAATTTGAATTGGAAAGATTCACCAACCTTTCGACAATTTGCTTGAGATTCTCAGGAAGCTTCTTCACATACCCCTGCTGATGCAAGGAATCGTCCACGGAAGCAGAATGCTGAAAGGGTGGATTAGGCTGCTGTTGCTGAGTCAGATTCTGCACAGACATAGAGGACGTCATAGCTTGGGACGGCACCGTCTCCGTAGGCACGACCTGCGGGCTAGCGTAGCCGCTCGTCGGTGTAACCTCCATTCCGGCCGGCGGTATATTCAACACAAGAGGCGGCTGAATATACGGTGGAGGCGCCGCCGAAACTGGAGGCTGCGAGATAGGAACAGTAGGCATCGGTGTCGGTATCGTTTGAGGTTGAGGAATAGTCGTCGTTATTGGAATCTGCGGTGGAATCGAATGGGCTGTCGACATCACAGGTTGTTGGATGATGGTGGGAGGTTGGCTGATGATGTGTGGGGCGTACACCACGTGAGGGGCAGTCGCCGCAGCCATTCCGACTGTGTGGGGTTGCTGCGTTATGAATCGGAATGGCAACGCCGGGTTGAGTCACGCCTTGGGGGTAGCTCACGGGCTGGCTGGGCACCGTTTGAGGCGCCTGTGAGATCGCTTGGGCCTGAGGCTGAGTCACAACTTGAGCCTTTAAGAAATCATTATATAATTTTTTTTGTGTTTTTTAATCCTTCTTGATTTCAGGGGACAAGATTTGTATTTCAATTTCATAAATTGTTAGTTTTATCATTTTATTTTAAATAATTTGGCCACAGTCAGTTTTATAACAAAACTCGGAATTAAATTAAAAAACTTTCCAAAATTTCAACATTAAAGTCGAGATTAGAAATTAATTTAAAAAAATCAAAATGTAAAAAATTAAAATTTCGAATTTGGTGCAAATTTTAGATATGAACGTAAAAACTGTCAACTCCGAATTTTGTCAAAAAAGGTGAAATTAAAAATAACCTAAAAATTTGCAATAAAAAACGTTTTGAAATTAAACTAAACAAAAATTGGAGTAAATTACAAAAAAAAGGTCAAAATATTTAGGGGAAATTTGGAAACTTTCGGGTTAAGTAAAAATTTCAAGAATGGAAGTAAACACTGAAAACGATGACAGTTGAAAATATTTCATCTTTGTATTTTAAACCAGAATATAGAAAATAAGTAAAAATACTTCAAAGATCTAAACAATTTGTACAAAATTTACCTGCGGCTGTGGCTGAACCATCCCCGGTTGTGAACTAGGGGGAGCAACTTGCTGCTGCGGTTGTTGCACCTGCATAACTGGCTGTTGCTGTTGAGAAGTCACGCTTTGTTGTGGCTGTTGGATAGGTTGCGGCGTACTTGTAATGATACTCTGTTGTTGAGATGGCGCTGTAAGATTAGGCTGTTGAGAGGGCACACTAGGCTGCACGGAGGTCGGTGCTATCTGTTGAGGCGCAGCTTGTGGTTGTTGAGGAGCCGCGCCCACAGATGGCGCTATCGATGTAACGCTCGTCTGCTGTTGGAGCACGTTCTGCGGAGGGACATACTGCGCTGGGGATTGTTTCTGGCTGCCGATGTCGATTCCGGATGCGACTTTCTTCGGGTCATGACTCGGTGGAATCTTTTTTGTGTACAGGATGGACCGCTGTGTTTGAGGTTGTCTAAGCTTATTTTCAGTTGCTCGAGCGTATTAATCATTTCAGGGCCACAAACCGGTGCCGAGTCTTCTTTAGATGTGGTCGATTCTTCTTTTAGAGAGCACACGCTCATTTTTGGCTCCATGGGTTTTTCAAGGTCTAGAGCTGTTCTAGTTGATTCTAATGGGGCGGAGTTTTTGCGTAAGGGTTCCGAGACAGTCGGTTTTACATCAGTTATTACGGTTTCTTGCGATTTTTCCGAAGGTGCATCATCAGTACCAAAGTCCTTGTCTTTGGGTAAATCTAACTGACCAGAAAGCACTGGACTGACTAAAAATCTTGATATCTTCCTTTGGGGTACCTTAAAATGGATTTTATTATAAGCCACATTAATAAATCATGCGATTTAATAATAAATTAAGCACCAAAATTAAGATATATATAAAAAAAAACGTAATTTTTAGTTGATTTTAAAAAGGCTACAACTCGACGAAATTGAGGAAAGAGAAAAATCGAGATAAAGAGAGATATGGCAAAAGAGAAAAAGAGCAAAAAAATAACATGATTCATACACAGAAAATAATAAATTATCATTTTCTTCACCTGTTCTCCAAACTTCATGAAATTCAAAGAGATACAATAAGGTAGGCTAATGAGAATACAACTTTCTCAAATAACTATTACTTTACAAGAGTAAGCTTTGTGATTAACGGCAGATGCAAGGCAAAATTTTAAAAATGACACAACTAACCTTAAGAGCTGGCTCATTGGTCCCTTTCTCCTCTTTGTCTTCGACCTTCTCAGCTTCTCCCTCCTTAGGTGTCTCAGCTTCTGCGCCCCGCGTCCTCGTTTTCGGATTTCAAAATGAACATTTTCACATCTACCTTCTGCCCTGGCACCAGTTTCACATCAGCTTGCTTCAAACTATTATTCAGTTCGGTTTTTAAGGCATCTGTGTGATCGCTACTCTCGACCGCCGCTTCTTCGCCGGAGGTGGAAACGCCCTCCTCCACTTTGGTGGTGGTTAAGCTGACTTGTTCCGAAGCGCTTACGGTGCTTTCCGTCGAATAGGACATTTTGGTTTGTTCGGAAGCTTGCGACTTTGTATCTATGTAGGTGTGTTCTGGGGTATATTCGCTGGCCGTGCTCGTTTTTCTGGAAACTGTACCGCTGCTGTTGAGGCTTTCGCGGCACGGTTGGTTTTGTTGGAATTTCTCTGAAAGGCTGCCTTTGAGCGAAATAAACGTCTCCTCTGTGTTGGTGGTCGTGGGTGATTCACCGAAATTGGGTTGCATGAGAATCTGAGTGCTGCTTTCATCTCGCTTTAAAAAAAAATACAGCGTCAGATTATCAATGCAATTATTTTATACAAACTGCAAAAATTAAAAATATTTGCATCAGAGGTTGAAAGATTCTATAAATTGTTTTAATACATTTCTATTCAAGCATTTTGTAAATGTCCAGCTCTGGGAAGACATTTAAGAACAAGTTTAATCCGACTAAGGACAATAATGGGAACACCACGAAAAGATAGAGGTCGAGTAATTCGTTTTTGCGTATAACAATCGATCGATCCGGATGGCGAATTATAGAAGAAAGTTAATCTTAAACTGTGAACAGTGCGGAATATTTTGAAAAAAAATTGTGCAAGTGACAACGAAGTCATCTGTCTTTCTTTGAATACGCAATTACCCTCAAATAGTTCGGTAATTGTATAAGGAAAATAGGCACTATATTATCAAAATTTTCGGAAATAAAATCTAAATTTTTAAAACTCGAAAAAAGGAAATTGTTTTTAAAGAGTAGAAATTGTTTTGGTTCGGTTTGAGATACAACCGAAAGTCTTCGAAACCCAAATTTCGACAAGAGGTTAAAATTTTGTAAAAAAATCGAAATTTTGAAACAAAATCGAAATTTTGAAAAAATACAATCTTTTAAAAGCACTAGACATTAGTTAAAAAATGTTTATTGTTACGCTTTGAAAAGAAATCTAAAATTTTCGAAAGACAAAAATTTTCAAAACAGTCATAATTATCAGAAAAGTCGAAATTTTCTAAAAAAAATTATCAAAAAAAGTCTAAATTGTGGATAGTTGAAATTTGTGAAAAAAATTACAGCCACAATGTTGAAAAAAGTTCAAATTTAAAAAAAAAAAAATTTTAAAACTTGAAATAAAATCCGGATTTTGTAAAAATTCGTTCAAAAAGCTCAACATTTTCAAAAAAAGTCGACATTTTAAAAGTTTGAAATTAAAAATTGAAATGTTCAAAAAATCAAATTATTAAAAAGGTTGAACTTTTCGATAAATCTAATACGATTAAAACAAATCGAAATTTTCAGTATAAAATGGAAGTTTTCAAAATAAAATAAAAATTTTGAAAAAAAATAAAAGTTTTAACACTGATTGACTATTATACAACGCACAGCCTAAACCAGGGGTCGGCAAACCGCGGCTTGCGAGCCGCATGCGGCTCTTTAAAAGGCAATGGCGGCTCTTGAAATTTCCCTAAAAAATAAATAAATAAAAGCTAGGGTGGACAGTCAGGCAAAAATAAATACTCATTAAACAAGTGACCTACTGAAGTCGAAAATTTCCAAAAATACTTTTTCTAGGAATTTTCACGCTTTGCTTAAATTTTGACAAAAAAGTCATGAATTTCAAGAAGTATTTTTTAGTAATTTTTGATTGATCATGTGGCTTGAAAAAACAAATGTTTGAAATTTCTAGAAAAAAAAACCAATTTAGGAAAGTCGAAATTTTTAAACAAATATTTTTTTCATGATTTTACTTTTTTATTTGTAAATTTTCTATAGTCCTTAAAATTTCGTGAAAAAAAAGATGAATTACTTTTGTAAAAAAAAATTAATTTACAGAAACAGCAAATATCAAAGTTCGAATAAAAGCTGAAACATTCTAGAAAAAGCCGAATTTTAGAAGAGAAAGGAAGAGATTTCGAAAAGATTTCGAAAAAATTGAGAAAAAGGAAGAGATTTCGAAAATAACTTGATATAAAAGAAATTAAGAAATTTTAAGAAAAGTGAATTTATCAAAAGTCCTCAAAAAATGGATAAAATTTTAGAAAAAAAAACTGGATACTGATAATAGATTGAAACCCAAGAAAAAATTAAAAACCTGAAATTTTAAAACAAATTTGAATTTTTTTTAAACTGTAACGCTTAAAAAAATTGTTGAAGTTTAAAAAAGTCGAAGTCTTTCAGAGAAGAAGAAGAAGAAGAAAATCAAATTTTAGGAAAAATTGCAAGCAAAAAGTCAAAATTTTAACAAAATCTCGAAACTTCGACAAAAAATTTGCAATTTTTCAGAGAAATTTAGATTTTGAGGAGAAATTTGAATTTCGAGAACAAGACGATTTAAAAAATCCAAATTTTCTGATAAATTCGAATGTTGAGAAAATTGCCAAAATAATTTCAAAAAAACTTCGAGTTTCGAGAAAAATATTGAATTTTAAAAAAATGGTCAAAATTTCCCAGAGAAAGCCAAATTTTTAAAAAAAAATCAAATTTTGAGATTTGAAAATAAATAAATTTCGTTCGAAAAAAAGATTGAAATTTCCAGAAAAAGCTTAATTTTGAAAAAAAAGAGATTTCGAAAAAAATGAATTCGTCAAAAGTTCTCAAAAATGCAAAATTTTTGAAAAAGACTTCGAATTTTTACAATACATTGAAATTCGCAGAACAAATTTAAAAGCCTAAAATGTTTAAGCAAATTTAAATTTTGTGAAATATTGTAAAATTTGAAAAGAGAAAATTGTAAAAAATAAAAGTTTAAGAAATTATCGAACTTTTCCAGAATACGAAGTTTTTCAAAGTAGAACCAAATAAAAAACTTGCAATGTTCCAAAGAAAGTTAAATTTTGAGAATAAATTAAAATTTCGAGAACAAGACAAATTAAAAAAAACTCCAAATTTTCAGATAAATCGAATTTTGAGAAAATTGGTAAAATAATTTCGAAAGAAAAGAAAATGTCGATAAAACTTCCAGTTTCGAGAAAGGTATTGAATTTTAAAAAAAGGTCAAAATTTCTCAGAGAAAATTAAATTTTAACAAAAAAAATTAAATTTTGAGATTTTAAAATAGATAAATTTGTCAGAAGTTTTCCAAAATATAAAGTTTAAAAAAAAATCGTCGAATTTCGACGATAAATTTAAAACCTGAAATTTTTAGATAAATTTAAATTTTCTGAAAAATTGTAAAATTTTGAAAAGAGCAGTTGTAAAAAATTGAAACATTAGAAAACATCGTCGAGCTTTTAAAAAACCGAAGTTTTTCAAAGCAGAAGGAAAATAATTTGTATTTTTCCAGGGAAAGTTAAATTTTGAGAATAAATTTGAAATTGCGAGAAAACGAATTAAAAAAAAAACTCCAAATGTTCAGAAAAATTCGAAATTTGATAGAATTGGTAAAGTAACTTCGAAAGAAAAGACAATGTTGATATAAATTTAGAGGAAAATGCTGAACTCTAATGAAAGGTCAAATTTAAAGGAAAAAAAATCAAATTCTGAGATTAAGTCAAACATTTTGAATATTGACGAATTCGTCGAAAAAAATCGCAGCTCGCAGGAACAATAAAATGTTAGAAAACCGAATGTTGCGAACCAAGTCCAAATTTGTAGAAAATACATAAAAGTTTAAATGTTTTGTAAAAGTTAATATTTGGGCAAAGTGGCTAAATTTGGAAAAAGGACGAATTTTGAAAAGAATATAGAAATCTCGAGAGTAGTGTTAAAGTGTTGAAGGTCAAAATTTCCCACAGAAAGTCATACTTTGAAATCAAGTCAAACATTTTGAAAATATGTAGATAAATTTCGTCAAAAAAATCGCAGTTTGTCAGAGGCAATAAAATGTCAAATTTTAAAAGTCGAAATTTCGAAAATAAAACATGTCTAAATTTGTAGCAAATAACTAAAAGTTTAAATGTTTAGTAAGTCAAGTTTAGGAAAAATGTCGAAATTTGGTAAAAGGGCGGATTTTAAAAAGAATGTAAAAAGTTCTAGAAAAAAGCCGTAATTTAGAACATAGTCGAAAAAATGTAATTTTGGAAAAAAGTGAAATTTGAGAAAATACCTAAATTTCGAAAAAAGAAAACTTAGAAAAAAAGGTCGAAATCTTCAAAAACTATTTTACTTAACATCTCCAATTACTTCAAATGTTTACTTTTTTTATTAAAAAATCGACAAAAGATAAATTTTTGAGAAATAAGTCGAATCTTCCGGTAAGTCGAATTAAAAAAAAGTAAACATTTTTACAAATTGTCGAGTTTTGAGAAGAAAGAAATGATTTGGGGTAAAAGTCTAATTTTAGGAACAAAATAGATATTAAAAAAGAAGGCTAATATAGAGAAGAGTTAAGAAAGTCGAAATTGCGAAAAAAAAGACAAATTTTGAAGTAAAGGTCAAGGGCAATAAAAGGTCTTTTGGGCTGAATATATTTTCGTTTGTCTGCATGAAGTCAGTCTATGTCCCATATTTTGTCTGATTAAATTAAATGTGATTTAAATAGTAAAAATCAGAAATAAAAATTTGTGGCTCTTTGAAATTCACGAAAAATCAATTTTTTGATTTCGGTTGGCTCTTTCGGTTTAAAAGTTTGCCGACCCCTGGCCTAAACGGATGACGATAGCGACACGACATATTGCAAGTTCCTTATATGACGTAGGTGAGCACTAAGAAAGCATTTTTGACAATTCATCCCCTAAACGGGTGCAATAGGGGATAAAATTGTGTATGGAAATTGACCATTCATACAGTTAAAAATATGGTAACCAGCGGCGGCCTTAGCCATTGCGAGGACTCCGGGCGGGTAGATCTTTGCGAGGCCCTTGTCTTTGTGGAATTAGTTTTAACTAGACGTAACTAGAATAGGGCAGGATAGGGCGCTTGCCCCTCCTGGCTAAACGAAAATTTATATTTACCTGAGGAGACTTTCTCTACAAAATTTCCATTTGGCAAGATTCATTCTTCTTTAAGCTATTGACATTTTTTCGAAATTTCGACTTATTTCCCAAAATTCGTTTTTTTTTTTCATAAATTTCTTTCGAAATTTTACATTTATTCCTAAAATTCGATTTCTTTCATCAGAATCCGACCTAAGTCAAAATTTCGAGTTTTATCTCAAAATTTTTCGTCTGTCTTTTCGAAATTCTACCATTTCTCAAAATTCGTTTTTTCCGGAAACTTCCGTTTTTTTTTGATTTTATGAAAATTTTCACTTGTTTATCAAGATTTACCTTTTTCCTCAAAATTTGATGGATTTTTCGATGAAAATATTTATCTGGAAATTTTTAAAATGACTTTTTTAGAAATTTTGTAAAAAGACAAAAATTCCGAGAAAATTTTCCCTGGTTTAAAGCTGAAATACAACTTGTTTCTCAAAATTTCGACGTTTATCTCAATATTGGATATTTTCTGACTTGGGGTGGGGCAGAACAGGGCGCATGTTTGTCTCTGATTCAAGCGGTCAAGAGAAAATTCTAAAAATTACATTTTTCTTAAAATTTTCCCTTTTTCCAAAATTTCGACAAAATTTGACTCTCTCTGAAGAATTTCGAGTGTTTACTAAATTTTGACTTTTTTCTCAAATTTTCGATCTTTTTTTTGTTTCTCCAGGAAAAAAATGAAATTTCCAGAAAAAAACGAATTTAAAAAAATCGAAACTTGGATATTTTTCCAAAATCCTTTTTTCGCAAATTTGAAATTTATTCTAAAATCCCATCCTGTACGTTCCCGGAAATCTGAATATTTTTCCTTGAAATTGATATCTTTCTTAAAATTTTGACTTTTTTTTTAGATTGAGTTTTTTCAGAAACGTCTATTCTCAAAATTGTACTTTTTCTTAAAGTTTGAATTTTTTTCTGGAAAATTTCGATCTTTGATGGTAGATTTTCTAGAAATGTCGATTGTTTTTCAGAGATATCGTTTTTTTAATTGCTTTATTTTTATCAACTTCAGGTTTTTCTAAAGATTTTGAACTTTTAGAATTTGATTTTTCAGAAATTTTGACAGGTTTCTTAAAATTTGCTTTTTTCTCGATATTTTTATATCAAAATTCGATATTCAACTGTGTTAAACATTTTGAATTTTTCTCCTAAAATTAGTTTCAATTTCGTCTTTTTAGAAATTTCGACTTTATTCTCAAAATTCTACTTTTTGGACTCTTCTTTCGGAAATCATTTTTTCTACCTAAAATTCTGCCACTTTTCTGAATATTTGTCTTTTTTAAAATTTTGACTTTTTTAAATTTGACTCCAGGAATTTCAACTTCATTATTTCGCCTTATTTTCGAAATTTTGACTTTTATTTCAAAATGCGATGTTTTAGTTTCCGGAACTTTCTGGACTTGGCTTTTCCTTAAAATTTCAGTTTTCTCGAAATTCATCTGTTTTCTCTAAATTAGATCAGCATATTATGCCGAAAATTAAATATGTTAAGAAAAATATTTTTGGATAATTTCGAGAAAGAGATTTCTTGTAAATTCAATTTCTTTATTGAAATTTAAATATTATGACAAAATAAGAATAAAAAATAAAAGTTTCGACAAAGGTGTTTTTGGAAATTGTAAATTTTTTGACAATATTTGTCTTTTGGAAATATTTTGGCATATTTAAAATTTTCAGCATTTTTCGAGTTCTTCCGTAAGGTTGGGTTTTTATTCAATTCAAATCCTTTTCCAAAATAGGGTTTTTTCTCAAAATTCGTCGCTTTCAAAATTACGACTTTATTCTACATTTTTCGCCCAAAATTGAACTTTTACCTTTTTAATATTCGGTTTTTTCTGAATCGTTTTTAAATTTAAATTTCCGAAAATTTCATGTTTCTCAATACTTGTCTTATTCTGGAAATTTTGACTCGTACTTCAAATAGGTATGTTTTATGCTTCTGGAAATCTCCACTTACAGTAAAAAATTGTTTTCAAAGTTCCAACTTTTTCTGAAAATTACGTCTTTTTTTCACAAAATTCCACCCTCAAAAATATAATTTTTTCGAATTTTCAACATTTTTTGAGATCTTTCGAAAGGATAGGATTTTATTTTAAACACGATTTTTTAAACATTCCAACTTTTTCCCAAAATTCGTTTTTGCTCTAAATTCGTCGCTCAAAATTAAAATTTCACTTGAAAATGTTAAAATCGTTATTTTTGAAATATCTGAAATTTCGATAGTTTTCAAGATTTTCCGAAAGATTCGGTTTTTATTTTAGATTCACTTCGGTTCTATTTCCAAATTTCTAAATTAATCTGAAAATTCGATTCCTCAGTTTATGTAATTAAATGAAAATATACATATACCCAACTGAAACGTTTTCCGGTTTTCTTTTTTTATCAATTTGTCAAAATGATTATTGCTCCTCCCTGAATGAAATCCTGCCTACACCCATGAGTTTTAATAATGATGCTTGACGAATAAATAAATAAATTTAGACTTTTAAAATTGTTTATTGGAAATTAGGAAAAATTAATAAACATAAAGCTAATAAATTGATATTAATCCTGATAAATTAAGGTGCATAAATGTTATCAGTCAAGGATTTAGAAATGATGACGCTGCTCTAATATAAAAGCATAACCCGACGACAGTTGACAGGTGAAATGAAACATGGGAATTCCCCGAATCGCAAATACGAAGAAAATGGAGTACTATCAGGCTTAATTTAGCCCTTGCAGTTGACAGTACTTGTGGCACTGGTACGAAATTTCGTCAATGTGAAAGAGAAGGAAAGAAACATTCATTGGAGCGAATGAGACAGATATCAGCGCGATAACTAACACGCAAGAATTCGTGCTAGTGCGCGAGGCCCCCTGAAAGAGCGAGGCCCCGGGCGGTTGCCCTGCTCGCCACCCTCAAAGGCCGCCCCTGATGGTAACTAAAGTCTAAGCTTCGCTTTATGAATAAAAGTACAGTTGTATCAGCATTTTTAGAAATTCATCCCCTAAGCGAGTAAAATAAGGGACGGAAATTTGTACGGAAAGTGCGATATTTTTGAAGTGAAAAACGTGGTTTGGGAAATGTTGGACATTTCCTGAAATGTTACCATTTGACGATAAGAAATATCATCAGATGCAGGGCTAGTGTTTAATCAAAATGCTAAGATATGGACTAAATAATTAATCAATGATTTGGAACAAGGACTTGTTTTACTACATCTTATTACATCAATAAATCAATCAATCAAATCAGGCAAAAAATGTATTTATATAAATAACGCTGACAAAAAAACAAATCAAAATCGCATTTATGGTAAACTTACCGATCTGTGTCTCCTATGAGTCTTTTTATGAGACTGTCTTGTTAAAGAAGCATGTCTTACTTTCTATTGTGCAGCGTGAAAATTAGTAATGATGATTAATTCAATTATTATTAGCAATAAAAAAATCTATACATTAATTCTGTTAGTTAGGTGGCGCAACACTAAATAAATTAATGGCAGTCAATGAATAGCCCCGAAATATAATTTTGGGTTGGACGGCTTTTTTAAAAAATTTAAAAAATTCAAATTTAAAATGAATTATGACAGCTTTGGGGCAAAAAAACTTTTATAAAGATTTTCATAGACAAAACCAAACATGTTATTTAAACTGAAAATCAAACTCTTAGCAACCCTTATATTTAGAATAATTTACTAATAAAACAAATAATTAATTTAAAAATATAACATTTTATTTACAAAGACCTACATCTATAATTCAATAACTTGAATAACAAATAAAGAAGTATAAACTGGGAATATTTTTCCACCAATAAAAAACACTAAAAACATATAAACACCACCAACTACGTTACACCACTCAAAAATACTTAAATAACACCACACTTACCTTCTGTGAATAAACTTTGGGTAATTCATCGGGTATTTTATCAGGATTAGATCGTAACTGATTTAAAAGATCATTCAAATTTTCTTCCAGAGCTACATAAGCTCCTGGCTTCAGCATATTTTGCTTAACCAATCCTTCTGTAACATCCGAAGGCTTAGTATCCTTCCTATTAAACTTAAAGCTGATACTCTGCTGTTTAGAAGTTAACTGGCACTCAACCGTGCCATCCTGATGGATGGCTTGCACTACCAACCGATATCTAGAAGTAGAAGCGCTTCCCGACGATTTCTTGCTCCCCTTTCGCTCTAAACCACTCTCGGAGGAAACTCCTTCGCTGGTCACATCAGAAGTAGACGCTTCCGCATCCGAAACTATTCGCGCTTCATCAGGGGCGGATCTTACCGCCAAATGCAACTGATCGCTTTCCGGTTGCGAAATGATCAGTCTGTTCAGCCTCCTTTTGGACAGACTGAGCACCCTATAAAGAGCATTCGAATTTTGTTCTGATTGCACTGGGCCGAACAACAAAATAATCTGAATACTTGAACTGCACACTAAACCCGAACTACTTCAGTTTGTACACTGAAGCAAAACGAATACTTCGATAAATCCCAGTTCAATTACTTACCAAAACAGTTGGTGCAATGTCGATGAAATTTGACTGTTGGTGGGCGTAATCCTGTGTTGAGGCTGGTTGGGATACTGAGGACATACGTCTGTGGTCTGGAGCTGGAGTATCAAAAACTGGCATCGGGGGCAAAGAGGCAACGGAAACTCGCTGCTGATCATTCGACGCGGAACTTTGAGGTGCCGCGTGCTGCTGCGCCAATTTCTGCTGCAATTCCGCCAAATTCATAGGAGGGACATCGCCTGAGAGTCGATGGGAACCGACAATAGTAGTTCTGATTACTCTGTTGCTGCTGCTGATCTGTGCACTGATCAGCGCTAATAGACGACTGCATTGGAGGCTGAGACTGAATCTGCAAAATTGTTATATTTAACCATTTCACCACAAAGTAGATCGATACAAAACAGTGCCATGTTTTTGGGGCCACTTTTATGTTTTCTGACAGAAGAAAGTTTAATGTATTTTCAGAAAAAAGAGTCGAATATTTGATTGTTTTTTGGTTTCCTTCAGCAGCAAATACCGAAAGGTAATACGATCAGAACGTAAATTTAATTTCAAATATTAAAACAAAGGGCCTACCTGTTGTAGCAACTGCACAGCTTCCTGATTTGGAATAGGGGCCTGTTGCACTTGTTGCGTCACCTGAGGTTGCGTCTGGGCAAGCTGCTGCGCCGCCTGTTGCATTGGCATCGGTGGTTGCGTCTGAGGCACTTGCTGACTCATCTGAACTTGCTGTACCGGTTGCTGTTGCATTTGCACCGGTTGCTGTTGCATTTGCGCCGGTTGCTGTTGCATTTGCGCCGGTTGCTGTTGCATTTGCACCGGTTGCTGTTGAATTTGCATCGTCTGCGGAGAAGGTTGAGACATCTGTTGCTGCAACTGCTGTGGTTGCTGCGGAATCTGTTGAGTCTGCTGCAGCGGTTGGGAAATCTGTTGCGGCTGGGTAATCTGTTGTTGTTGGGAGATCTGTTGTTGGGGTATCTGTTGCTGTTGAGGCAACTGCTGTTGTTGGGAAATCTGTTGCTGCTGGGGAATCTGTGACTGTTGCGGAATTTGCTGCTGAGGAATCTGTTGCTGTTGAGGAATCTGTTGCTGCTGGGGAATCTGTGACTGTTGCGGAATTTGCTGCTGAGGAATCTGTTGCTGTTGGGGAATCTGCTGTTGCGGAATCTGTTGCTGTTGGGGAATCTGTTGCTGTTGCGGAATCTGTTGCTGTTGCGGAATCTGTTGCTGTTGGGGAATCTGTTGCTGTTGCGGGATCTGTTGATGCTGAGGAATCTGTTGCTGTTGCGAGATCTGCTGCTGGGGAATTTGTTGCGGTTGGGGGATCTGCTGCTGCTGCTGCTGCTGAGGAATCTGTTGCTGTTGGGGAATTTGCTGTTGCTGTTGGGTTATTTGTTGCTGTTGAGGGATTTGTTGCTGTTGTGGGATTTGTTGCTGTTGGGGCATCTGTGACGGCTGAGACAACTGCGATTGTTGGGTCATCTGTTGCGAAATTTGAGATTGTTGCGCAACTTGATTCGGTTGTGAAATTTGGGGCTGTTGAGGCATTTGTGGTTGTTGCGTCATTTGAGGTTGTTGCATTTGCGGTTGTTGCCCCATTTGTGGTGGCTGCTGAATTTGGGCTTGTTGAGTCATTTGGGGTTGTTGACTCATTTGCGGTTGTTGCCCCATTTGTGGTGGCTGCTGAATTTGGGCTTGTTGAGTCATTTGGGGCTGTTGACTCATCTGCGGTTGCTGGGGTAACGGCTGGGATTGGGGTATTTGGCCTGTTTGTTGAGGTGGGTACTGCGCTTGGGGTTGCTGTTGGGTAACAGGCTGCTGCTGATGCATGTACTGTTGGGTTTGGGGCTGTTGTTGAGGCATTTTAACTTGCGCTTGCTGTGTTGAATAAGCAAGTGGCTGTTGCTGATGTTGGGTGTCACCGTGTTGAGTTTGTTGGATGTATTGATGTTGAATTTGGGACTGTCCCCCTTGTTGAGGCTGCTGTTGCTGGTATATTTGTGTATCAGCTGGCTGAGGCACATACTGTTGAGTATAAGGGGCTTGGGGTTGTTGCTGATAAGCTTGGGTTTGTTGTGGCTGTTGCGGATAAGAAGCCGGAGAAGGTTGCTGTTGATACGCAGATTGCTGTTGCTGTTGAGGTTGCGAATAGGTCGTTTGTTGGGGTTGCTGATAGATAATATATCCTACAACAAAACGAATTACGAAATTTTATTTGGTTTGAATTTTTTACCTGTAAATGGAAAACCCTGCACTTCTAATTCAGTTTCACTAATTCTATCTAAATGATGTGTCATGTTTTCTTTTCAATGGCATTTTTTAAACACTATGTAAGAAAGTTCTGGTCATGTAATACAAGAATTTATTGATTTACAAACATTTTTGGGACTAAGAACTCGAAATATCTTGACAAATGTCATAGTGATGAGTAATAAAATTGACATAACTGACTCATAAGTAAATGTTACAAGTCCATAGAAATTAAAACATTTTCCAAAAAATATATTTTACTGGAATACTCAAATGATACTTTCATGATTCTCTATGTGATGCGACTTTTTTGAAAATTTAATTGTCTTATGTTTTTATTTTTAAGTTTGAGTCCAAACACCAAAATTTTTTTAAAAGTCGAAATGTAGAGATTAAGGTCGGTGTTTCAAAAGAAAAAAAAAATAAAACTTGAGAAACTTTTAATCGAGTTTGAGGTTAATTTTTTGCATAATTTCATTACAATTTAATCAACATTTTAGCTCTTTAAATAAGCAAAACCCCAATGAGGGCAGAAGAAAAATGGACACAAGCATTAAATTCCACTTCGATCGAGTGGCATTTGCTTCGCCAGTTGCTTTTTCCACACGTCTAGATGATCAATTTCCTGACATGTGGAGAAGAAAATGCCACTCAATAGGAATGGAATTAACCAAACTTCGCAAAGATATAGAGAATATCACAAGCATTAAACGCAAACACAATAAAAGACCCACCAACCTTCAACTTGATGCACCATCTGGGCCTGTTGCTGCTGCTGCTCAGGTGGCATATGGGCGTGCATATCCAACTGACTGTCCACGCTCAACCTATGTTCCGGCTGCGGGGGCGCCGCATGTAACAACTCAGGTTGAGACACGCTAGACAGCTTGTGCTGTTGACTGTCCGCCACCGCCAAATAATCCGCCTGTTGGGGTACCCCCTCCATAACATAATTCTGTTGCACATACTGTTGTTGCGCCACCTGTTGATGCACGATTGGCTGCTGTTGAACCGGATCAACGGATTGCTGTCGCTGCATTTGCTGCGGCTGTTGTTGAACCTGTTGAGGCTCATGCGAGGGCGGCTGTTGTTGAGGCATTTGGGCGGGTTGTTGTTGGGTGACAGTCGCTTGTTGGAAAACTTGTTGGTCTGTTGAATGCACGGACTGTTGCGACTGCTGTTGTTGATATTGGTGTTGAATGATAGTTTGTTCAGTTTGTTGATGAACATACTGAGTTTGAATAACCTGTAATTATAATTAGGTTACTTATTGCAATTGATAAATTCTATTACTTGGTTTTTTAGAAACTTGGATCAACTTTTTACCAAACGTGGAAGTTTTTTTTAGGTATCTGTACTTTATCATAACTACTTTTCATAATGGCGCGTTTAATCTCAAATTTTGTTTGCAAATTTCATGTTTCTTTTGAAATTACCAACTTACTTTTTCCCAGAAATTGTTGGTTCTAATCTTATCCAGGTTATCCTAAACATTCCCGCATTTTTAAATGCAAAAATGTATAACTCACCTGTTCCTGATTTATGCTCTGCTGCTGTTGAAAAGTAGCCTGCGTATGCTGCTCCTGTGGGACGCTCTGCTGCTGGGTATACTGCTGCTCAGGTGGCTGACTCTGATACTGTTGCGATTGCTGGTAGGTTTGTTGATTGTAAGCTCCCTGCTGAACGCTCTGTTGCGAAGACTGCTGAACCACATTACTGTTTTGCTGTTCCACCTACGCAATATTTTAAATTGCAAAAAATACTCGAGAATTCAATCCAATGAAATTTTTACCCCTTTACCGCATCCGCAATAAAGGGGTTAAACCTTCTTTGAACTTTATCATAAGCGACAGTGCTGTAGTACTGACCTGTTGTTGAATATACTGCTGTTGCTGCTGCTGGTCCACTTGTTGTTGCTGAATATACTGCTGTTGCGACTGCTGTTGTTGGGATTGCTGCTGCTGGTTCATCTGTTGCTCAACTTGCTGTTGTATGTACTGCTGATACTGCATTTGCTGCGCCAATGCTTCCTGTTCTTTGCTTCGCTGCTCTCGCTCTTTACTAATCTGAGCTATTTGCGCCTTAAGTAGTTGGGCTACGGTCTTCGCGTCATCTTCGAAGATGATGCCAGATTTAGCCTACGCAAAACTCGCATTAATTCACAAATTAGAAACATTAAGCCTCAAATTTACCATTTCTTCAGAGATGGTGTTGTATCGATCAGTTTCCAAATCAAATTCAAACTGTATGGCTTCGTTCTCTTTGTGCTTGTGGGTTCTCTTCTTGGGATCTATGACCCTCAGTCTAAATATTATTTTGTTTTCGGCTTGGGAAACCACCTCAACCTTAAGGCCGACGTCTTCTTCGAAGAAGGCGTGAGTTAGTAGATCTTTCACTTTCGGTCTGTCTTCTTTTCGCGGGCGAATGCAACTTTCGATGACATCTTTGATTTCTGGATTTTGGACCTTGTCAAAACTTGCAGGCTTGATGCCCTACAAAAAACAGAACTTAAGTACAGAAAGTAATTTTATTTGGTATTATTTTGTTTTCCCTTTGCCTTCAATAACGGTATGTAGTTGTTAAGTTGCAAAAAAAATTAAACGGAAGAGAATTCTCTCAAAATTTATAATTAAATTTCAAAATTTCGGTTAATATTTCTTTTAAAAATCTTGAAAATTCTTTCTTAAGAGTTCCTCTAAATCAAAAATTATACACTAAATTTTGTAGTTTTTATCAAACTTTCACTTTCCTCTCGAAATTTCTAAAAAATCTTAACATACTGAGTTTCGACATTTTTCTTTATTTTATACCTGAAATGTGGATAAGAATTTCCAAATTTCCAGAATATCTAGCAATTTTGAAGAAATTACATCTTCACATTAAAACAAAAGGTAACAAAGACGTGCGGGGTTTGCTAGATCCCCATCGGGCGTCTCCCCAGGTGGTGGACAGGGGGACGTCTTCCAGATATGGGTGACACCGAGGAAAACAAATACTCGGGGCAAACCAAAATCTACCTTGAGAAGTATCATTCAGTTAGGAGAAAGATGAACAAGGAAATGGAAATGACAGAAACAATTAAGATCAGAAAACTACAATACCTCAGACATATTACGTGAGGGACAAAATATGCCGGGCTCCAATTGATTATAAAGGTAAAAATTCTAGGAAAGAGAAACAGAGGAAGAAGGAGAATATCATGTTTGCGCAACCTGAGAGAATGGTCTAAATGTACATCGAGTGAACTTTTTAGAGCAGACGCCTCCAAAATCATGATTGCCAACGTCCGTCGGGGAGATGGCACGTACAGATGAATAAAGATTTGTGGAAAAAGCAACAGGCGCAGATAAAGCTGTATCCCCCAAATTACTTACCGATATAACCTTTTTGTAAATCTGCGCTGGCCCGGTGCATTCTGAATAGGGGTACTCGCTGGTCGCCATCTCTAACATGCACATACCAAACGCGTACACATCGACGCCTTCGTCGTAATGTTCTTCGTACATTTCCGGAGCCATAAATTCGGGTGTTCCAATGACCTTTAACCGCGCCAGTTAAAAAAAAAATCAAAAACCGTTTGATGTGAAAAAAACTTACGGATTTCGCGAAACTACGATTTTTCAACGTGGCTAACCCTAAATCGCCTATTTTGACGGACCCTGTACCCCCAGTAATAAAAATATTGTCGCATTTCAAGTCTCTGTGGATAATAGGCGGGGAGCGAGAGTGCAAAAACGCCAAACCTTTCAAAATTTGACGGCACCAAGATTTCAACACTTTGGGATTGATTTTCTTAAATCGACGCAAGTATCTGAAAAGTACATAAAAAAATAAGTCATCGAGTGACTAATACATCAGTGGAATAATTTAAGGTCGTAACAAATTTAATTTACTTACGTTTTAAGTGTTCCGCTAAGCATAAGTTCGGTAACCAACACGATATTCTTCTTTTTCGTTCCAGTGTATTCCCAATAATTGTAAAAACGCACAATATTGGGATGCTGAAGCTTTTTCAACATTTCAGCCTCCTCCCTGAACCTCTGGCGTTCCGCTTTGTTCAGCTTTTTCTCTTGTAATTCGCACCAAGCAACAGCGACACCCGTTTGGGTATCAAGACCTCTGTAGACAGTCTTAAAAGTTCCCCTTCCGATCTGAAATTGATAATAATCTTATTAATAATGAGTAAAAAATTCTGGGAAACAAGTGAACATTTTAGATTCAAAAAGTCTGTAAAAATATTATAAAATTCTAAAAATAATCCAAAATATTCGTTTCAGTTGGAAAAACTGAATAAACTAGGAGATTGCTGCAGAAAACATTCGAAAAATAATTCGAAAACTTTTTGCAATTCTCGAGTTTTTTTAATAAAATCGATTTTTTTTACATTTCGTCTTTTTTGGAAATTTCCACGTTTTTGAAAATTTCAACGTTTTTGAAAATTTCAAGGTTTTTGCAAACAATGTTTTAAAATATTTCGTACATTCTTGCAAAATTTTTATTATTCTTGATATTTTAACTTTTTTGAAGACATTAACTTTCTTGAAAATTCTACCTTTTTGAAAACTGCGAGTTTTTTTTCAAAGTAAGGAATTTTTTAAAATTTCGATCATTTTTTTTTTCAATTCGACTCTTCAAAATATTCCTTTATTTTTTAAATTATGATTTTTTAAATATTGATTTTTTGAAATATTCAACTTTATTTCAAAATTTCGATTTTTCTAAATTTTGACCGTTGGTGTCGAAAATTTCGATTTTTGAATCTGGATTTTTTGGGAAAAATTCAATTTTTTTTCAGTTTTTTTCTTGCAATTTGGATTTTCTGAAAACTTTTATTTTTTGAAAAATTTGATTTTTTTTCTTGCAATTCTGATTTTTTGACAGCTTTTATTCAAATTTAAGTTTCTTTTTTTGAAAAACTTGACTTTTTTTGGAAATTTCGACCTTTTTCCAAAAATTTCGACACTTTCTTGTAATTTTTACATCGGAAAATTTGGATCTTTCAAAATTTCGAGTTTGTCTCGACATTTTTTTGTGATATTCCGATTTATTTTGAAAACTTCAGGTTATACTGAATTTGCAATGATTCCAAAATCTTTAATTATTCTCGAAATTTTGATTTTACCAAATTTCCAATTTTTTGTGAAAATTTCTAATGTTTTTGTTAATTTCGACTTCTCGAAATTTTGACTGAAAATTTCGTCTTTGTTTCAAAATTTCAAGTTTTTTTCGAAAAACCGATTTATTTTTTAAATTTGGTTTTTTTGAAATTTTCGACTTTGTTAAATTCGAAGAAACATTCATTAACGACGTCAGCTCTCAACGTGTGCAGGCAACTTTAAATGCAATTGCGTTTGTTATTCATTGCGCACATTTTAAGTGGTTTTTAATGCCCATTTTTACCACCTTGGAGGCAGAATTTTGAAAAATTCTCCATCAGTGCTCACCCACGTATTTTGGGGAACAACTTTGTAAAATTTCACGATTCTAGACCAACCGGTTTAAGTTATACGTTGTCTGTCGGTCAACGCTTAGAGATTTATTAAGTAGATGTCTAAATTTTGAGTTTAAAATTGAAATTCTGGAAAAAATTGCAAATTTCGAAATTAAACTGAAAGGTTTTTTCTCCAATTAAGTTTCAAATTTAAACTCGAAATTTTGAAAAAAATGTCCGAATTCGGAGAAAAGCGCCCAAATTCTGAAAAAAATTGGAAATATAGAGAAAAGCTTATTATTTCATGTTACAAAAATGTCAACATTTCGAGATTACTCTAACAAAACGATTCCAAAGTTGGAATTTTCCAAAAAAAAATTCATGGTTGAGTTGGAAAATCTTTTAAAAAATTGGAAAATTCTAGGAAACGTTCAAAAAACCTTAACGTTCAAGTAAAAAGTTGAAGTTTATAGAAAAATTCAAAGGTTCTATCTTAAAACGACATCTAAATTTGCAGAAACATCTCAATTTCGACTTGAAAACAACTTGGGGCTAACGCACCTCTTCCTCATACTTAAAAAATCGCCCATCCGGACTGACAGCTATGGGTTTGTAGACGTCATCATCGTCTTCAACCTTGCCTTCCTTGCTAAGGTTCAAATTAACAACAACGGCCTGTTCGACCAAATCCGGATTATTTTCCGCATTTTCGTCGTTCCTGTGTAACTCGTCTATGGTCTGTTCGGTGATTTCGGTCATTTCCGGGTTCATAAATAAATTCTTCGGTATGTTATACATCGGCCCTATTTCGCGCAATCTTTGGTCACTTTGCACCTCCGCCTCATCTTCCGCATTGGAGTCAGTCTCGACTGGTATCAGGCATGTGACACCGCCATGTTTGACGGATTTCTCCTTCTTACGACGCATCTTCTTGTCCGCTATCAGGTAGTCGACATTCTCAGATATATCTTGAATAACCTAGAAAAAAAGTCAGAATTGTAGTTGGAGAGTAGTTATAAAAACATCAAATATAGAATCAACTGAAACTGTATTCAACTCATTGAACGATTTAAGTACAACATATCTTTCAAAGCAACTTTTATCAGCACAGGCTTCAGTTGCTTCAAAACAGTTCAGCGCCATCTATGTTTATTTCCGTATCCTACTCGCTTCAAAGGCATAATAGTGTTATTGTGAGTGAACTGTATTTAACAAATAAACTAAAAAAAGTAGAAGTTTACCTGTCCTGCGACGATTTCCGAGTCGGGCAGTTCTGAGCAGCAGTCGTGGTATTCCTCGTATTCTTCAACGAAATTCCGGGCGTCTAGTAAGTTGTCGGCAGATGGCGTCGTTATAATTTTCGGAGCGTAAAGAGGAGCAACTACGTCGCTGGTGTTACATCTTATTCTACTTTTGTAATCTATCTTACTTAAACTAGGGAGTTTTTCCGTTTTATTTTCAGGTAAGAGTTGATTTTTAGTTATTATTTGCACAGCCATTTCGAATATTTCGTTTAGTATGTCCTCTACAACAGGCCTAATCTCACTTTTTGACTTAATTGTTGTATCTGCAAGAAAAAAAAATTAAATATTAGTTAATTTGTCCGCAATTTGGCCTCTGTAGCAAGTGGCGAGTGAGTTTAAAAATCCTACGACTGTGATGTTGCTAAAATGTGAAATTCAAATAAAAACTATTGAAATTCACGTAATAATCGAAAATTATCAAACGTTTTTCTACGAGAAAATTTACATTTTATTGGGGTCTTTAAAAGAAAAAAAAAAACGAACATAAACTTACTTTCATGTCCGTCTGTCTAGTCACAGAGGTTTTTTTTTGGGACAACTATGGAACGTAGGAATTTCTAATTTGGCAGCTTTTGGGTTAGCTCTTGATGACCCAAGCATATATCCCAATCGACGATTAAAAAAATATGTTGTATTGAAAATAGGAGTGGGAGGGGTTTGTCGAACAGAAAAATCAAGTTTTACATCGTGCGAGGCATCACTTGAAAAAACCTACCTCCAAGCATTTTAAAAGATTTTTTCGTAAATTTTGGTCCGTAGTTTTTAATGATACAACTCAAAATTTATAAGAAATGACGGCGCCCCTCCGCCGATCTCCTGGGTCTCTTAGGATAAAATTTAAATTTTAATAGACAGATATCGATATTGTAAGAGTTGCTAAAAAAAAAATATTTTTTGGAAAAATGAGTTGTCTTCTTTCCAGAATTTCCACTTTTTCCAAGAATGTCTACTTTTTTTTGAAAAATTCTGACTTTGAATTCGACTTTTTGGAAAATTTCAATGCTTTCAAATTTTTGACTTTTTTAAAAACTTTTGCTTTAAAAAAAGTTTACTTTTCCAAAATTTCATCTAAATTGGACCATTTTTAAATATTTAAGACTTTTTGAATTATTGATTTCTTATGAAATTTTTTTCTTAGAAGAATTCGACATCACTTGAAAGTTACAAAACTTTTTTTCAAAATGTTGACTTTTGTGTAAATTTAAACTCTTGAAAATCTCGACTGAAAATTTCAGAATATATACACTTTGGTTCAAAATAATTTTTTTTTAATTTCGACTTTTTTTCAAAATTTTAACCTCATTTAAAAAAAATCTGCGTTTAATTTTAAAAATTTCTACTTTTTCTCGAAATTTGCATTTTTCGCAAAATTTGCATTTGTCGCAAATTTCAATTTTTTTCGAAAAATGCTGCTTTTTTCAAATTGTAAAAATCTGGGCTGTTTTGGAAATCTCGACTTATTTTAAAAATTCAACATTTCAAATTTTAAAACTCTTCTATCAAAATTTTCATTTTTTTTCATAATTTTGTCCTTCTCAAAATTTCCACTTAAGTTTACGTCTTTATTTCCAAAATTTTTACTTTTTCTCGATTTTTTTGTTGTAAATTTGGGCTTTTTTAAAAAAATGTATTTTCTTGGAAATGTCTTTAAATAAAATGTATATTTTTACGAATATTTCAACTCTGAAAACTTCGATTTTTTATAAATTTTGCCGCTTTTGTAAATTTCGCATCTTTTGTAAATTTCAATTTTTTTGTAAATTTCGACTTTTTTCAAAATTTTGGCGTTTTTTGAAAATTTAGCAATTTCATTTTTGCAAAATTTTTAACAATTTTTTGGAAATGTCGTTTTCCAAAATTTTGACTTCCCAATTCCGGCTTATTTTCAAAATTTTTTACTTTTTCTCGAAATTTGCTTTTTTTCATTTTCGTCTTTGAAAAAAAAACTGTAAGCCTAGTTTTTTTGCAAACTTCGACCTTTTTGTGCAGATTGAAGTCGAATTATTTCTTAAAAGATTCGAGCTTTTTGGTGACTTGGGCGCACCAAGCCTTCCCCTAACTGCGCCCATGATTCAAAATTCTGACTTTTTGAATTCGACTTTTTGAAAAATTTCAAAGCTTTCAAAATTTCGACTTTTTTTTTAAACTTTTACTTTAAAACAAGTTTACTTTTTCAAAATTTCATCTAAATTGGACCATTTTTAAATATTTACGACTTTTTGAATTATTGATTTCTTTTGAAATTTTTTACTTAGAAGAATTCGACATTACTTGAAAGTTACAAAACTTTTTTCAAAATGTTGACTTTTGTGTAAATTTAGACTTTGCAAATCTCGACTGAAAATTTCAGAATTTATACACTTTGGTCCAAAATATTTTTTTTTTAATTTCGACTTTTTCTCAAAATTTTAACTTCATTTAAAATTCGGCGTTTAATTTTAAAAATTTCTACTTTTTCTCGAAATTTGCATTTTTCGCAAAATTTGCAATTGTCGCAAATTTCATTTTTTTTCGAAAAATGCTGCTTTTTTTAAATTGTACAAATCTGGGCTGTTTTGGAAATCTCGACTTATTTTGAAAATTCAACATTTCAAATTTTAAAACCCTTAGATAAAAATTTTCATTTTTCTAAATAATTTTGTCCTCAAAATTTCTACTTAAGCTTACGTCCAAAATTATTACTTTTTCTCGATTTTTTTTGTAAATTTGGGCCTTTTTGATAAAATGTATTTTCTTGGAAATGTCTTTAAAAAAAAAGGTATATTTTTACGAATATTTCAACTCTGAAAATTTCGATTTTTTGTAAATTTCGCCTCTTGTAAATTTCGAAGTTTTTGTAAATTTCGCAATATCATTTTCAAATTTTCAACAATTTTTTGAAAATGTCTTTTCCCAAAATTTTGACTTCCCAATTCCGGCTTATTTTCAAAATTTTTATTTTTTCTCGAAATATGCCTTTTTTTACTTTCGTCATTGAAAAAAAAACTGTTAGCCTAGTTTTTTTCCACAAACTTCGACTTTTTTGTGCAGATTGAAGTCGAACTATTTCTTAGAAGATTCGAGCTTTTTTGGTGACTTGGCCGCACCAAGCCTTCCCCTAACTGCGCCCATGATTCAAATCCATTACAGCAGACTACCGCTAACGTTGCGCTCACCTTACTGGATAGACCGATAAAGTTGTTACCCCCGTTATTAGTATCACTGTCGAGAAATATGTAGATTTTATTGCTCCTTGGACGGTTGAGTGGGTTATTCAAAAGTGGCGCTAAAACTCGGAAGTTCAATTCATTGTTCGAATATTAGAGGGGGAATATCCGCGCAACTTCAACGATCGTATCCTGACAATTTTAACGAGCGGACAACTTTAAGGGGTGCAACTTTAGCGGGAGTCGACTGCATTGATACATTTGCCCAACGTTTAAAAATTGTTGTCAAACAACCTGCATTCTAAATTTAGTGTAAGAAAAAAACTGTGAGAGGGCTTCCTGCCTAGGAGGATTCGTTGTGCGCCGCACAGTACTGCCCCCTCATAGCTACGTCACTGGGGGACTTAGGCCCCCAAAGCCTCTCCCTTGAGTGCGCCACTACTCCAAGTCCAGGATCAGGACACACATAGGTAGCTCATTCAAATTTCAAAATGTCAACTTTTTGGGTAGTTCTAGTTGTCATTTTTTCTCGACAACAGTTTATGAATTATTTCAATATTAATTATTAATTAATTTCAATATTAAAGACGAACAAAGAAAGAACGAGTATTCTACAAATTTTAGTTTTAGGGGTAATCCCCTGAATATAATACCAACCAATCGAGAGGTATTCATCCTATGGAATTTTTCATTTAAAGATTGCACGAACCTAACGTCCTTGCGTCATCACTGAACTGTTAAATAATATCAAGAAATAACACTGGCATCAATCACAACACTGCCACTCGTGATTATGTCTTGCACGCAAAATAACTTTAAACCAAAACATTCTGAATCAATGATCGATAAACTCATGAATCACATTATTGTTTTACTTCGGCAGATAACCATTTTATTATTAGAATATAAATACAACATTCAAGGCTCTTTAAATTGTAGAACACATGTTCAAAACCGTATTGGGTGCAGATTTATCTACCCCCCCGTTTGTTATAGAATATAGTGGTTAAAAAAATAGAACAACTTTTATATTTCCAGCAACAACTTACTTCTCAGTGCTTCATCTTGTGATTTATTCATAATAATACATGTGCACCTGATGTTTTATAAAAATATTCCCTTTGTTTATTTAACTGCAAACATCCAAGTGTAAATTTCAACCACTTTTTAACATCACTATTCAGTTCAAAGCACAGAATTAGATTAACTAGTTCAACATTCCCCTGCAGATTGTTTACAACTGACAATGAACAGGTAATAATGAGTTTATCATAGGCTTGTCTCAATATATAATATATTCAATCAACGATCATAGTTAAAAACCAATCTGGTCCTAGACAGTGATGTCGTTAAGATTTAATTAGGGGTGCTTTCTGCAAATTTGCAATAATTGTGTATTTGTAAGGAAGTTCTTCCTTCAGAATTTTACCTGTACACTCCCTTCCTGTAATATTCTTCCCAGAAAGATTCATTGAATATAATTAATTAATAGATATAACAATAATTCATTCGTCTTTTTCTGAATAATGGTGTCGTTGAGTTACTTCCAGTTTCTTCCATATTGTGGAAGTATGACAAAAAGGTAAACATTAAAAAGACGCAAGTCAATTGTTTTGAATTACCAGAAATATTAAAAATGTTTTTTGGTTATATATCATTTAAAATTCGGGGTAAACAAATATTAATTATTTTAATAGATAAGCATGTTAAAAGTACGTATAATTATATTTCTTTAACATAAACAATATTCAATTGAGTGCGACGAAAATTTTTAATTATCTCTATCTATGAGTCATCTAGAAACAACGTTACATTTTTTATTTTGACTTTTTAATTCCCCTCCATATACCATCAAATAGATTTCAGCTTGATCAGTTTTCGTTCTTTGCAAAGGTAATGTACCTTTTTGCTGACACTGACTAAGGTTTCGGTAATAAAAAAAATCAAAAAGTTCAAATTTTAAAAAGAAATTTTCAAATAAAGATTGGATTTTTTAAAAGTCAAATTTACAAAAGAGTTGAAGTTTGTAACAGCAAAGAGGTGGAAATTAAAAATAATCGATTTTTTAAAAAAAGGCCAAATTATAAAGTCGATATTTTCAAAAAAATAAGTCGAACTTTCTCTCTGAAGATGATAGCTTGGCTATCGAAACTCGTTAGCGCAACCTTTCTTGTGTTTTTTAATCTTTCTTGGTTTCGGGGGACAAGATTTCTATTTTAACATTCGAGAAAGTCAAAATTTTGAAAAGCGATCGAAAAAAGGGATTTTTTTGAAAAGATCCAAATATTCAAAACTAGACAAGATTTTAAAAAAGATCCAAATTTTTTAAAAAGCCTAAATTTAAATTTTTGGAAGTCAACTTTTTTAAAAACTCGGATTTACAAAAAGTCAAAATTTAAAGAAATATTCAAAAATAACACGAAATTTTTAAAGTCAAAACTTCGGGAAAAGATAAAGATTTTAAATAAATAGTTGAAATTAAAAAAAGCGGTCGCAATTTTCAGTCGATATTTTGAAAACAAATCAAAACTTTCAGAAAACACATAATTTACAAGAGAAAGTCAAAATTTCGAGAAGATATTCAAAGTTAAAATTAGAAAAAAATTTAAAAAAATTAAAAATTCGGAAGGATTCAAAATTTTAAAAAAGGCAAAATTTCCTCAAAAAATAAACATTTGTAATAAGTTCGGAAATTTCAAAAAAAGTAGAACTTTTCAAAAACGGTGAAATTTTCAAGAAAAAAAATTTTTACTATGAGAAAGTTACAATTTTGATTTTTTTTTTTGGTGGAACGGACTGACCCTTGCTTATCTTCAAAAATTGAAATACAGAACTTGTCCCCTAAAACCAATAAAGATTAAAAAACACAACAAACGTTGCTCTAACGCGTTTCGACAGCCAAGCTGTCATCTTCAGAGAGATACTCTGAAGTAGTTGTGTTTTTTAATCTTTCTTGGTTTCAGGGGACAAGTTCTGTATTTCAGTAATTTTGATAAATAATCAAAATTTTCAAAAAAAAACGAAAATCATGAAAAAAGGTCGAAATTTTCAAGTTGGGAGTTTGTAATGAAATCAAAATTCTAAGAATAACCGAAATTTGCAAAAAATGACAATATTCGAGGAAAAGATTAAATTCGCAAAAAGAGGAAAAAACGAAATTTTAAATAAAAGTGAAAATTTTCAAAAAAAAGTTCTAAAAAAATCAAAACTTTGAACGGTTCTTTTAAATCAAAATTTTCAGACAAGTCGAAATTTTCAAAAAAACCAGTAACAATTTTGAGACTTGAGTGGCAAAATTTCAAGAAAAAGACTAAATTTATAAAAGGAAAAAGTAAAAAACCTGAAAAAAAAAATAAAAATTTGTAAGATTCTTTGGAGTCACAAGAATTAAGAATTTTCTAAAAAAAATCTAAATGTTAAAGTCAACATTTTCAGAAAAGTTCAAAATTTTAAATAAGCTCATTTTTTAAAACCGTTTTTATAAAAGTTCATTTTTTTTTAAGGCGGAACTTTAAAAAAGTCAAAATGTCGAGAAAATCAAAACCAAAAACCGAAATTTCGAAACAGAAATTTAAAAAAGAAGTTCAATTTTTACAAACAGATTGACATTTAAAATAGCCAAAAATCCTGAAAAAGCCACAGCTTCAAAAAGTTAAAACTTCGACAAAATTTAAAATTTTCAAAAAAGACAAATTTTCAAAAATTGTTGCCTTTTTTAAAAAAAAGGCTAACTTTGAAAAAGGTCAAAATTTAGGTGAAAAATGTAAATAAGTCAAAGTTTTCAAACAAGGTGGACATTAAAAAAAAAGGCCGAAATTTTTTTAAAAAGTGAAAATTTTGAAAAATCGCAATTTTCAAAAAAGTGAATTTTCTAGGAATGGAACTGTCAAAAATTAAAATTTGCAAAAAATAGGACTTTTGAAACAAAAGTCAAAATATTGAAAGAGATCGATGTTTTAAAAGAGTCGAAATTTTCAAGCAGACCACAATTTTCAACAAAACTTTCTTAAGGACGAAATTTTCAGAAAAAGGGGAACCTTTAGAAAAAAGTCGAAATTAATAAAATCGAAATGTTTCGAAAAAGTGACAATTTTGAAAGAGTTGAAAATTTCAACCTCGATTAAAGCTTCGAGAAAAAGTCGAAAAGAGGAAAGTAGAAAGTTTTAAAAAAGCGGAAATTTTAAAATCCAAAAATTTTGAAAATAAAAGTCTCCAATGGAATTTTCAATAAAATCGATTTTTCAAATAAAGTCGACATTTTCAAGCGGAAATTCTTTAAAAAAAATCAAGAATTGGAAAAAATTCGAAATTATCAAAAAAAAATGGTTTTTTTAACTCAAAAATATTGTCATCCTGCAGGAAATCGCCATATTGAAAGCAATTTTCGCATTTCCTTGCATTCTGTTGATTCCAAACAAATTTGCATCGTATTTACTTCATATAAATATACATCAGAGTAGGCCATTTTCAGTAAGACTCCGCTTAACGCTGCTCCGTTTAGCACTGTTTCGCTTTAACGCTTTTTTATTGGAACAATGAGATTACCTGAAAATTGCAGGCACCATTGGGTTTCCCCTAAATTTAAAGTACATACAACATAGATATACAATTTTTTTTAATGAGGTTACGAAAAAAGGTTTGAACGGGATGTGGAAAAATATTTGGCAAGATCTAAACGAGGACGGTGACACTAGAAACTCTGTTGATATGAACGAAATAGTCCAATTAGCGAAACAAACTGGTTTAGAAATGTGGAAGATCTCAAAGAAATGTTGATGATGAGCTCAAGGAAAGAGTGGATCAGGAACAACACAAAAATATTGAAAATAGTGATTCTGAAGAACAAAAAAAATTATCAACGGCATTTCTAAAAACCAGGTTAGCCACTATAACAGAAATTATAAACCAATTTACTGAAATTGAAGCAGATTTTGATAGCAGTTCAAGGTGCCATGGATGCCTTTCCCACATGCCCACAACTTCTTATAGGGCACTCAAGAAAAATACAAATGACATTAGTTGCCTTCTTGATAAGAAAGCGGAAAATTGGAAATGTAGAAGAATCAAAATGCTCTAAACATGAATGATGACTTGCTTTTTACACCCGTTTTCCCCTGACCCCATGAAGTACATGAAGAGATGACCTCGTTTAACGCTGTTTCGTATAACGCTGTTTCGTATAACGCTCTACTTGGTTGGAACGTCACCCCCGCGTTAAGCGGGGTCTTACTGTACTTATTAAGTATATGGAGTAGGCACTGAACTTCTAATGTTGTAGTGACAACAAGAACTAGTAGTACTTAGACATGGTCGTGTGGCAGCGCTGTGATATTTCTTAATAGTGTTCTGTGTACGTAAAATCCTAACCTAAATATCATTAAATATTTTAATTTGTTGTCGGTTGTTTTAAGAGTGATTCGTTTATATATAATTTCTGCTGAACATTATTAAATTGTTAATAATGGTAATAAAAATACATTTAGTCCGATTATTTCTGCCAAACACCCCTGAAATATAGGCAACACATCAATCAAAATGTTTACGCGTGAAGTCAGCCTTAGTTCTGGTGATTTTTTTAGTAACTTATCTAAAGGTTGATTTGATACTTTACGCTCTACTCTGATGCACATTTATCTGAAATGGACTATATGTGAACAAATTGCACAACTTGAAAACGTCAGCGACTAAAAAATTTCGCACTGGCGCGCGACATATTACCATAAATAATGTGAATGAATAATGGGAACATTAGTGACTGAATAATGGGAACACTTAAGATATTAGTGGATGAAGAAAACTTATGTTGTGTCGATTGTATGGATTACGTACGCGGTACTAAAAACTTCCAGTTTTATTCTAATGTGTTTAAAATAATACGATCGTCGTTGCTACAATGACGTCAAAAGTTTTAAATTCCGAATCTGTTATTTTTAATAAATAGTACCACAATTTCTGTTTGCAAAGTACTGCTGAATTAAAGGAAAAAAAAACTATAAATATGACCGACTTGAAATAAATTTTCAAAAAAATATATTTTAAGATGAGGGAGCTTCCAATGGATTAAAACGCTTCTGATTCTAGGTTAGAATAAAGCGGAAGAATAAAGTTGACTTACCTATAATGACTATTGCGTAATATCTCCATAATGATAATTAAAAGTATATACAAGTTTTTTAAAGAAAATTATAAAATCCTTTGGAATATTTTGGCCCATTAGAACTTATTTAGGAATAATTTATGACATTAAATTTTAAATTTGACAGTTGCATGCAAAGTGACAGCTATAGAATAGAGGTTGTCAACACAACCATAGAAATTGCTCTGTTGGATCCAGTGTTGCCAGATGTGCGCGACAATCATACCCAATAATTACAATTTATTACGTATTTGAAACCCATAGATTATAGAATAAGAATAGTGCACGCCCTGTATTGACCAAAATGCGTCTAGAAAGTGAAGTAACTTCGACTATTCCTTTTCTCGCTCCCGTTAAAACTCATTTGTTAATGGTCATGTATAGGCGCGCAAGCGTTTATTAATCAACGGCGCAAAATATCATAATAACAATGCAGCTCAGTTATTCTGTTGAAAGACTACAAAAAAACCACCTAAAACATTTTTCGAGTTCTCTTACGTCATTTTTTTGGTAAAAAAATATAAATGAACACACTAAGAAATAACATAAAATCAAACGCAATCGGCAAGTTTTGATATTCCTCAACAGCTGTTTAGTAGCCATATTTATTTAATTCGTTCCTCATAGGCATATATGTAATACTTCTATATGGCGTGTTGTGTATAATCGCCACTACAAAATGCTTTGTCAAAAAGGTGAGATGAAAGTATATGTTTTACTCTTTCAAGGACAAGCATTCATTCATTTATAGCGGGAACACTAATAAATGAATGACAACAAAGATAACTGACGAGAAGGGGGATTGGTTAATAAATTCTGTCCTCCAAAAAGACAAACATATATATCCATCGCGCCTTTTGAACACAATCGAAGGTACAAAGCACGCCATATAGAAGTATTATACACATCAGGAAAGTCAAACACTGTCCATAGGGAGAATGTTAATGATAGATTTAACATTAAGAGCTAATAGTGGGATAGATGGGAGGCGCCTTGTATTCTCCTACACCGGTGTAAACAATTCAACGCAGAGCGCAGCGATCAGTGCTGATGGAGATTTCAGTAGTACATCATAGCTTCTAACGTGTTTTGTTACGGGATTACTACTGGCAGGCAACAATTTTATTAAAATTTGCGTACCACATGCTGTTTGTTCTTTTAGTCCGTTGATTTAATCAACGTCTGAGGCAAAATAAAACTGATATTCTTTGATAACCAAAATAAATAAAGGAGATTTCTTAAACAAAATAAATAATAATTCTAATGAAGAATATAACAAAATAACTCTTTAAGCATTACAATATGAGTTCAAATAGGCCGCCAGATTGTGCTAAACAATATTCCAGTCTGTTATAAAACTCTCGACGAGTTTTTTCTAACATCTAAACTGGAAGATCGAGCATGCTGCATCAAAGTAGGGGAATACGTTCAGCGGCTGTAGAAAACTATGAAAGGGACAATTCTTAGCCTTTTATATGGACAATGGAGATTTTTCCTTATCTGTATATATGCTTATAGGTATGTCGATTCCTTTTTAAAATAATCGATTTTTGGATCGATTCAAATCGTGAACAAAGGAATCGATTCCCGATAAAATTGGGTGCTGAAAGATCGATTTCCGATTAATCGCCTTGGTGAAATTTTTAAACATTTCTAATAAGAGAAAAATTGAATGATAATAATGAATTGGCGTCAAAGGTTAAAATGTTGTGACAAAGCATTCAAAAATGGAAATTACGCAATAATTTATAGGCAACGCAAAGCTTGAAGAAAATGGCGCCACCATCATGTCCAAATTTAAATTAAATTTACTTTTGAAAGTTTTTTCTTGGATTTTAAACAGTAATATTTATATTTTAATTATTTATTCCTAATTAGAAAGATTCGATACATATTTATTTTCTGCTTTGTTTTTTATTTATGAATTTTTGTTTTTTTTACGAACATGTAGAAAATACATTCATTTATAAAAATATATTTAGAAATATGAAGTTTAAACTGGAAATTACGAGATTAAAGTAGAAATTTCTTCTTTATTCTCCAAATTTCGAATTTTTTTGAGGAAATTGAATAGATAAAACCGAAATTTCGACTTTAATCTTGAAAGTTCAACTTTTTATTACGAAATTTCGAGATAAGTCGAAATTTCTTATATTATGGTTCGGTTGGGCAGGTGACAGTTTAACCTCACCAACCCTTAGAATATAAGACTATATTCTGAGCACCAATCCTTTTACAATTTAATATTGACACTTAGCAGTAGGGTACGTTTAGTAATTTCAATTTTTTATCACCCAAAATTTCGACTTTCTTGACATATGTATGCATGAAGTAGAATTTTCGAGAAAAAAGTCGAAATTTTGAGTTCAAAGTCGACATTTTACAAAAGCGTAAAAAGGACACTGATTATAAAGAAAATCGTTTTAGGGATTTCGAATTTTTTGTCAAAATTTCGATTTTTTTTAAATTTCGACTTTTTTCTCGAAATTTCGGCTTTAAACTCGAAATTTCGATTTTTTTTTGAAATTTCGACTTTTTTTCTCGAAATTTCGGCTTTAAACTCGAAATTTCGACTTTACACTCGAAATTTCGACTTTTTCTCGAAAATTCGACTTTTTTCTTGAAAATTCGACTTTTTCCTTGACATTTCTACTTTTTTCTTAAAATTCCGAGACTAATGTCGAAATTTCGATTTAAATCGCGGAATTTCGAATTTAATATCGATTTTTTTTTCGAAATTTCGGGAATAAGTCGAAATTTCTATACTCTATGGTCAAATTAGGCAGATGACAGTTGCGTCCCACCACTCCTCTTTCCCAACAATCTTGACAGTTGGTAGTAGGGTGCGTTCAATAATTGCTATTTTTAATTAGCAAATTTTGGCCCTTTTTTAGAAATTTCGAGATGAAAGTTGAAATTTCGAAAAAAAAAGTCGAAATTTCGAATTTTAAATCGAAACTCCATGATTGAGATCAAAATTTTGAGAAAAAAGTCGGAATTTGAGAAAAAAGTCGAATTTTCGAGAAAAAAGTCGAACTTTTCAGATCAAGGTCGAAATTTCGAGAAAATAGTCGAAATTTGAGAATAAAGTCTAAATTTAGAGAAAAAGCCGAAATTTCCAGAAAAAAGTCGAAGTTTGAGAAAAACGTAAGTCGAAATTCCGAGAAGAAACTTGAAATTTGAGAACAAAGACGAAATTTTTAAAAAAATAGTCGACATTTTGAGTTATTAAAATTTGCGTACCACATGCTGTTTGTTCTTTTAGTCCGTGGATTTAATCAACGTCTGAAGCAAAATAAAACTGATATTCTTTGATAACCAAAATAAATAAAGGAGATTTCTTAAACAAAATAAATAATAATTCTAATGAAGAATATAACAAAATAACTCTTTAAACATTACAATATGAGTTCAAATAGGCCGCCAGATTGTGCTAAACAATATTCCAGTCTGTTGTAAAACTCTCGACGAGTTTTTTCTAACATCTAAAATGGAAGATCGAGCATGCTGCATCAAAGTAGGGGAATACGTTCAGCGGCTGTAGAAAACTATGAAAGGGACAATTCTTAGCCTTTTATATGGACAATGGAGATTTTTCCTTATCTGTATATATGCTTATAGGTATGTCGATTCCTTTTTAAAATAATCGATTTTTGGATCGATTCAAATCGTGAACAAAGGAATCGATTCCCGATAAAATTGGGTGCTGAAAGATCGATTTCCGATTAATCGCCTTGGTGAAATTTTTAAACATTTCTAATAAGAGAAAAATTGAATGATAATAATGAATTGGCGTCAAAGGTTAAAATGTTGTGACAAAGCATTCAAAAATGGAAATTACGCAATAATTTATAGGCAACGCAAAGCTTGAAGAAAATGGCGCCACCATCATGTCCAAATTTAAATTAAATTTACTTTTGAAAGTTTTTTCTTGGATTTTAAACAGTAATATTTATATTTTAATTATTTATTCCTAATTAGAAAGATTCGATACATATTTATTTTCTGCTTTGTTTTTTATTTATGAATTTTTGTTTTTTTTACGAACATGTAGAAAATACATTCATTTATAAAAATATATTTAGAAATATGAAGTTTAAACTGGAAATTACGAGATTAAAGTAGAAATTTCTTCTTTATTCTCCAAATTTCGAATTTTTTTGAGGCAATTACATAGATAAAATCGAAATTTCGACTTTAATCTTGAAAGTTCAACTTTTTTTTTACGAAATTTCGAGATAAGTCGAAATTTCTTATATTATGGTTCGGTTGGGCAGGTGACAGTTTAGCCTCACCAACCCTTAGAATATAAGACTATATTCTAAGCACCAATCCTTTTACAATTTAATATTGACACTTAGCAGTAGGGTACGTTTAGTAATTTAAATTTTTTATCACCCAAAATTTCGACTTTCTTGACATATGTATGCATGAAGTAGAATTTTCGAGAAAAAAGTCGAAATTTTGAGTTCAAAGTCGACATTTTACAAAAGCGTAAAAAGGACACTGATTATAAAGAAAATTGTTTTAGGGATTTCGACTTTTTTGTCAAAATTTCGATTTTTTTTAAATTTCGACTTTTTTCTCGAAATTTCGGCTTTAAACTCGAAATTTCGATTTTTTTTTGAAATTTCGACTTTTTTTCTCGAAATTTCGGCTTTAAACTCGAAATTTCGACTTTACACTCGAAATTTCGACTTTTTTCTCGAAAATTCGACTTTTTTCTTGAAAATTCGACTTTTTCCTTGATATTTCTACTTTTTTCTTAAAATTCCGAGACTAATGTCGAAATTTCGATTTTAATCGCGGAATTTCGAATTTAATATCGATTTTTTTTTCGAAATTTCGGGAATAAGTCGAAATTTCTATACTCTATGGTCAAATTAGGCAGATGACAGTTGCGTCCCACCACTCCTCTTTCCCAACAATCTTGACAGTTGGTAGTAGGGTGCGTTCAATAATTGCTATTTTTAATTAGCAAATTTTGGCCCTTTTTTAGAAATTTCGAGATGAAAGTTGAAATTTCGAAAAAAAAAGTCGAAATTTCGAATTTTAAATCGAAACTCCATGATTGAGATCAAAATTTTGAGAAAAAAGTCGGAATTTGAGAAAAAAGTCGAATTTTCGAGAAAAAAGTCGAACTTTTCAGATCAAGGTCGAAATTTCGAGAAAATAGTCGAAATTTGAGAATAAAGTCTAAATTTAGAGAAAAAGCCGAAATTTCCAGAAAAAAGTCGAAGTTTGAGAAAAACGTAAGTCGAAATTCCGAGAAGAAACTTGAAATTTGAGAACAAAGACGAAATTTTTAAAAAAATAGTCGACATTTTGAGTTTAAAGTTAGAATTTCGATATGAAGGTTAAAATTTCGAGAAAAAAGTCAATATTTGAGAAAAAAGTCGAACTTTTCAGATTAAGGTCGAAATTTCTAGAAAATAGTCGAAATTTGAGAATAATGTCGAAATTTGCGAAAGAAGACGAAATTTCGAGAAAAAAAGACGAAATTTGCGAAAAAAGTCGAAATTTCGAGAAAAAAAGACGACATTTGCGAAAAGTCGAAATTTCGATAAAAAAAAAGGTCGAAATTTTGAGAGAAATGTCGAAATTTCGATATTAAGGTCAAAATTTCGAAAAAAAAGTCGAAATTTGAGAGAGAAAAAACGAAATTTCGAGAAAAAGGCGAAATTTCGAGAAAAAATCAAAATTTGAGAAAAAGTCAAAATTTCGAGAAAAAAGACAAAATTTTGAGAAATTTAGTCGAAATTTGAGAAAAAATCGAAATTTCGAGCCCAAAGTCGAAATTTCGAGCTTAAAATCGAAATCTTAAGAAAAAAAGTTGAAATTTCTTAAAATAACATTTTTTTTAATCGATGTGTTTTCTACGCCTTTCTAACATTTCGAAAAAGTTGAAATTTCCAAAAAAAGTCATAATTTCTAAAAAAAAAGTCGAAATTTTGAGAAAAAAGTCTACATTTGAGAAAAAAGGCGAAGTTTGCGAAAAAGTCGAAATTTCTAAAAATAACATTGTTTTTAAATCGATGTCCTTTCTACACCTTTGTAAGATTTCGTTAAATTTCGATTTAAAAATTGAAATTTCAACTTTTTTCTAGAGATTTCGACTTTTAAACACCAAATTTCGACTTTTTTTTTTTCGAAATTTTCACATTAAAGTCGAAATTTTGACTTTAATCTCGGGATTTAGAGGAGAAAAAGTCAACATTCCCTGATATTTTTTTTTCAAATTGATGTCCTTTCTACACTCTGGTAATTTTTACTTCAAAAAAAAAGTAAATAAACTTTTTTCAAGTTTTGTAGTGTATTTATTAAAACGTGTGTAACGTGTTCAACCACTAAATAAAAGTTTTTAAGACGGGTAACAGGTAATAAAATAACCTACGGTAATTTTTGTGAAAATACGGTAATTTTAACTGCGTATGCACGGAATTTTATCTTCAAATATATGGCAACACTGCACCACAGTTATCTTTTCTATTCAGTCAACGACATAATGAATGAAAAGGAATGTTAGTGCTGCCATCTGTTGGCTTATTAACGTAACTATTGCTAGTAGATGAAAGTGGAGAATAACATAACGACATAAATACACTTAAATAAAAAATGTTTGTCATTAAATTTACAGTGACCTGCATCTAAGGTAAATCGATCCGATTTTTAGGATTTTTGAATCGTTCATTAGATCGATCTTATATTTGAGATCGATCTAAAAAATCGACCTTGAGATTTGAAAAATTCCATTTTTCGATTAATCGATCTCAGATCGACATCTATAGTTCCTCATTCCTAGCACTTCTGCTATCACGAGATGGTACTACCTACTCTCTAGACGTTTTTTGGACATCATTTTTCACGATCGTGCGCTATATCCTATAATCCGTGTTGAAACCAAACAAAATGTGGTTATGTTTATTATTGTCTGTTTAGAATAGTTATTAACTAAAAAATATCCATTTCAATGTGCATCCAAGTGGGCCGGGAAAATTAAATAAACCTTTAGATAAGTTGCTAAAAAAATCACCAGAACTAAAGCTTGCTTCACTCGTAAACATTTTGATGATTAAAGTGTTGCCTATATTTTCAGAAGTTATTTGGTAAAAACAATCGAATTAAGTGTTTTCCCTATTATTTTTATTACCATCATTAACAGATTTAATAATCTTCAGCGTAAATTGACATACAATATTAAAAAAAAACACTCTTGAAGCAACCGACAACAAATCAAATTATTTAATGTTCAGGTTAGATTGGAATACCCAACAAGAAATGGCACAGTGCTGCCAAACGATCATGTCTAAATATTACTAATTCTTGTTGTTGCTACTACAAAATTAGAAGTTCAGTGCCTCTGATGCACATTTAAATGAAATTAATATGTCAGAAAATTACAACACACTAAATAGGAAAATGTTTGTACGCGTTACATAAAAGGTGAATAAATTCAAGGCTTATGTGATCCGTTTGATCGAATATCAAATTACAACACGAATCGCTTACCTTTATCTCTATCGAAAGCTTCATCCTCTCCACTAAACAACTGAACGTTACAAAATCGTTTCCTAAACGGAGCTAAATTCTCTATAATATTGTCATACGGTATCGAGGAGCAGCTATGGGTCCTAATTTTCCTGTCGATCGTCGATGCATCTTCATCCATTATTTTAGTAAATGTGTACCTATTCAAACTAGTTGTGGTCGTAACTATCTTTGTTGTTTCAACGTTGGTAGTAACGTGTCTAACCGTAATCAGATTATCGTGTTTGGGAGGCGAAATTTTTAAAGTCTCCTTTTTGGTTTCATCGGCGCCCGCAGAGGATGGTGTCCTGCATCTCTCTTTTTTGACTCTTTTCTTGTTACCGTTGGATTTTGGCTTGTGTTTGGGTTTTGTCGCCTGCTTCGGTGTGCTAAATATATCATCTTCCGTTCGCTTTTTAAAAGAGTCGCGCTCGATGGTGTGATACCCTTTGTTATTCACGTTGACGACGTCAGATGGCGTAGGTGTTTGATCTATGTATTCTATGTTGTCTATCTTGCCTAAATCTATGTTCAGATGAGTTACATTTCCCAAAGATGTCTTTGATTGTTTATTCTCCGTGATAGGGCCCTATATTAAAAAAAAATTGTTTATTTTTATAATACAAACTTATATAAATTAAAAATAAGTGTCGTAAAATAAAGCTTGGTTTAGTAAAACAAACCTTGCAAAACTAATTTTATATTTTTGGTCGTGAACTTGAAAAAAATGTGGAATTTAAAAAACTGCAATTTTCAAGTTTAGGCACGAAATTTTGATGAAAATTTAAAACAGATTAACTTTTTTGTTAAAAACTGACTTCTAAAATATTTGAAATTTGGAAACTGTGATCGAAATTTTGAGAATTCCATTTTGGTTTCCTTTTTTTTTGAAGGTCTTGACTGAAAAGTGGTCTTTTCTTCAAAAAAATGTTGATTTTTCACTTGTAAATAATTCTTTTCTCAAAGTATTTAATACAAAGTTGAAATTTGCATAATACGTGGAAATTTTGAAAAAAAGGGTTCGAATTTTCTAAAATATAATTCTCCAAAATCCAGACGTATCTTAGTATTGAAATTTTGAGAAAAATTCGAAATTTTGGGAAAAATTCGATTTTTTAGGAAAAATTCGAAATTTTGGGAAAAATTCGAATTTTGCGAAATACGAATTTTTAGAAAAATTCAAAATTTTAGTAAAATTCGAAATATGAAGAAAAAAGTTAAAATTTCAGGAAAAGACTCAAGATCTCTAAACAATTTATTTCTCAAAATTTCGGGGTTAAAGTTGAAATTTCAAGTATAAAGTGGAAATTTTAAGAAAAAACTAACAAATTTATAAAAACATTCTTGAAATTTCACGTTTGAAGTCAAAATTTTGGGCTGACAGTCAAAATTTCTAATCTAAAGTCTAAAATGATTAAGATTAATGTTGAAAAAGTATTGGAATTTAAAAAGAAATGTCTTCGTCGATCCCGAGTAATTAAGTCGATGAGATTCTAGTTGAAATTTCGATAGTAAAATCAAAACTTCAAAAAAGGCTCAAATGAAAAATCCTCTGTTTGGATGAATTTTTAAAATGTCATTTTTCATAGAAAAAAAGTTAGTGAGGGTCTGGATTAATCTGAAGTTGCGAATAATAAGACACCAAACCAAATGAAATGCAAAAGCGATGCTATCCGTTGTCCAAAACTCATACTTACGGAAGTCTTGGGAGTGGATTGTCTCAATTTAATACTTATAGGGGAGGAGGGACCTGAAAGGTTGGAATCAGGGAGAGCCTCCTCCCCTACATCGCATGACTTGGAAGATGCGTTTGAGGTATTTCTCTTGTGGCCTAAAACTTTGGAAGAATGCTTAGTTATCGATCTCCAAGCATGTGAATTTCTTAGGCTGCCTTTGCTGTTCGTACTTGCCTCGCTACCCTTACGCGGAATTGTAGGGCTATTACCGCTGAAAAAAAAAAAAAACCAAAGATTATTTGGGTCGCTATTTCAATAATAGTTTCTGTGATTAAAACCGACTTAAAAAAATTAGGCAGTCTGGGAACTGCTGTCAGAAGTGAAAACTGCTTAAATGTATTCTTGTGAACGATCGTGTGGGTCAGTGGTTAAGGATACTGTTTCCTAAGTCTGATATGTTGTGGGTAGAGGATTTGATCCTGGGATCCCGACCACTATTCAGTACTGAAATTTTCAGGATTAAATTTTTCTGATTCCGGGATTTTCAAAATTGACATCACACTGTACATAGCTTATCTTTTTAATATAAAATACAAAGTTTTATTCCAAGCAAGTACCATAAATTAACCCACCGAGGTTGCTATGCATGCTTGAAATAAAACTTTTTTTTTTATTTTGAACTAAAAAGTTTGGTGACAGAAGTGTTGTTATTTCTCAGATCATATTTTCCTAATTCAAATTAACATGCTCCTATTAACTTAGTTTTCCTTATATTTGATAGAAATGTGAATACTTTTTGCTTTTTGTTAGATACTGTGAGGAGTTATATGAAAGTCATCACTTTATGTTAAAAGGGAATTTTGTTAATTTTCAAAGTTTATTTCCATAGTTTGCCATATAAAGGTTTTTTCAATTCATGTAAGTTTAAAGAGATGTTGAAAAAGAGAGAGAATATTATTGTTATAAGTTTCAAGATTATTCTCTAAGTTTTTTTCCAATTAAAACTTTTTTTAATTTCTCGATTTGAGTCTTAAATTCGTTATACAAAATACGAGTTGCCTCAAGATCTGAAATTGTCTTTAAATTTGGAACCCAAATATGAAATTTGGAAATTTACGTTTTTAAAACTAAATTTTCAGTGATTGCTTGACTTTTCAATCATTCCTGATACTTTCAATTACGCCTGATATTAAAATCGACTTTTTTTTAGAAATGTAGAGTTTAACCTCGAAGTTCTAAAGGATGTTTCTCAATCATACTAATAAAATTGGAACGCCCAAGTGACTGTCGACTAGAGGATTTGATCCCAGGATCCCGACCACTATTCAGTACCGAAATTTTCGGAATTAAATTTTTCTGATGCCAGGATTTCGGGATTGATATCACACTGTACATAGTTTATGTTTTTAATATAAAATACAAAGTTTTATTCCAAGCAAGTACCATAAATTAACCCACCGAGGTTGCTATGCATGCTTGAAATAAATTTTTTTTTTATTTTGAACTAAAAAGTTTGGTGACGGAAGTGTTGTAATTTCTCAGATCATATTTCCCTCATTCAAATTAGAATGTTCCTATTAACTTAGTTTTCCTTAATATTTAATAGAAATGTGAATACTTTTTGCTTTTTGTTAGCTACTGTGAGGAGTTATATGAAAGTCATCACTTTATGTTAAAAGGGAATTTTGTTAATTTTCAAAGTTTATTTCCATAGTTAGCCATATAAAGGTTTTTTCAATTCATGTAAGTTTAAAGACATGTTGAAAAAGAATAATTATAACTAGAGCTCGGAAGTTGTGAGAGTAAAAAAGTTTAAGTTTTGCCGCCATAAATAGCATAAATGGCAGTAAAAACGTATAAAATGCCATTAATAAAATTTTATTATTATAGGTTTATATGTATATGGACAAAAACCTTTCTCTCATAGCAATGTTGTACCAGATTGATGTCACTTTCCTCCCCTCTGGCTTATACAATCAATTGAAAATAAACATTCAACTAAAAATAGAGTTCATCCAGAAATTTTTATTTTTGTAGTTCAAAACTAGTTTTTTCCTGGAGGTTTCGAGTTTTTCCAACAAATTCGTTTTTTTTTAATTTCAAATATATTTTTTTTGGTCCTTGGTTATCTTTAAAAATTGAAATACAAATCTTGTCCCCTAAACCAAGAAAGATTAAAAAACAATATATTCCTGGAATTCGATTATTTTCATTAAAATCTGACTTTCTTAAAGTTTCGAATTTTTATTTTAAAATTCGTAGTTTTTTGTTCGAAAATTCGTCGTTCCTCAAAATTCAGATTTTTCTGAAAATTCCAGCTCTTTTTAAAATACGACTTTCCTCAGATTTCTTAAAATTTAGCTTTTTTTTCAAATTTGGTCGATCTTTTGATAAAAAAGTAAAAACTTTTAAAAAATATTTATTTACACATTTCGAGTTTAGGAAATATATTGCATTTTTATAAAAAATATAACCTGCGAGAAAATTTTCTTTCAAAAAATTTAAACTTTATTCTCAAATTTGGTTTTCTCTGCGAATTTCCATTCTATGTCGAAATGGCAAATTTTCCCTCCAAATTCGTCTTTTCTTCCAAAATTATAATTCTATTCGCAAAATTCGACTTTTCCAAATTAAAATTTCAATTTCTCAAAATGTCGACTTTTCTCTCTAAAATTCGATCTTTTTCTCGATTACTTCTCCTAAGTCGGGCTTCTTCTGTAAGTTTCGATTTTTTTAGAATCTAACTTTTCGGAATATTTTCAGCTGATTTCTTAATTTTTGCCTTCAATATTTCGACATTTTTCTCGAAATTTACACTTTTTTATAAAATTCGTTTTTTTTTTAATTTCAAATGTGTTCCTAAAACTTGTCTTTTTTCCTCAAAATTTTGAATTTTTATCTTCAAATTCATCAGTTCTTTTTGAAATTTTCTCCATCTCTCAAAATTTGTTTTTTTTTTGTGAAAATTTCGCCTCTTTTCATAATTCTAATTTTCTGTAATTTTCGCCTTATTAACCAAAATGTGTTTTTTTTTAATTTAGTCGATATTTTGATTAAAAGACAAAGATTTGGAGAAAAATATTGATTGAGAAGGTTTTGAAAAATATTTTTTGGGAGTTCTGTAAAAAGGCAAAAATTGCTTTTTTTTGAATAGTTCAAATTTATTCTCAACTTTTCTTAAAATCAGACATTCTCGGAAAAATATCAATTCTATTTTGAAAATAACAGACTTTTTCATCAAAAGTTGTCTTTTCCCAAAAGAGTTTTTTTTTAATTATTGGTCTTGTTTTCCAAATTTTGACTTTATTCGTAAAATTCGACTTCTTTGAATTAAAATTTGACTTTTTGTGAAAAATTCTGGATTTCATTTCAATTTTAGGTATTTTTCTTATGATGTCGAGCTTTTCCTCGAAATGTTGATTTTTTTTTTTCGAAATTCTGTTGTATTTTTTAACATTGGGCTCTTAGAACCTGACTTTTTGGAAATTTTCAGTATTTTTGTTGCTTTTTTGGTGAAATTTTGATTTTTATCTCTTTTCCAGATTTAGAAACCTTGGTATTTCCTTGAAATTCGTCTTTTCCTTAACATTTTGAATTTTTCCCTTAGATTTATTTTATCCCAAAATTCCTTTCTTTCTCTATATATGTCGTTTTCGAAATTGTGATTTTTTTAGATTTTTCTTTGAAAAATCCAATTTCTAAAAATGTTCAATTTTTGTCTCAAAATTCGTTGTTTTTATTTTCAAATTATCTTTTTTCTAAAAACTTTGTTTTTTTTTAACAGAGCCTTCCTCAAATTTCAACTTACTTATCAAAATTTCTGTTTTTGTCAAAATTTTGCGAACAATATTTGTTTGAGAACTTTCATATTTTTCAAAAATAAATTTTTCTGAAAAGATAAAAATTGCAAGCAATTTCATTCACATTCTTAAATAATTTATCAAAAAATTTGATAAATGCAAATATACATTTATTTTAAAATGTTACTTTTCTTCGAAATTTCGATTATTTTTTTCAAAATGCGTCTTTTTTTCGATTTAAACCGATGTCTTTTTCTTAATTACTTTTAATAAATTTTGGAAAAGGTGACCTTTTTTCAAAGTTCTTCTTGGTATTTCGATTTCTCCTCGAAATTCCGCTATATTTTCAATATTGGGCTTCTTCTGAAGGTTCAACGTTTTTTCGAATTTGACTATCAGAAATTTTTACTGATTTCATAGGATTCAAATTTTTAACACAAATTCCATATTTAGTTTTTCCTCGAACTATCTTCTCGTAAAATAAGTCTTTTTATCCAAAAATCGCCTTTTTCTAAAAAAGCGTAGGGTGGGTGCACCAGTAACAAACCGTTTAAGAGACATTTTCAAACAAAATTTGATGGTGTAACTTAATTATTACATCAATCATTGCAAAAAAAATACATCGTATTCCTTGCCTATTATACCATCATGTAGTTTATTCTGATTTTCTTAATAACTATTAGATTTATTTTAATTTAAAAATGAATGTGGCAAGTCACAATGTGCCTAAGGTTGACCAGGTTGTACCAGTAGTAGATCAGGTATTGTGCCAATAGTAGACCATAATTAAAATGAATGCTTTTAACGAAAAATAACTTTATTATCAATACTATTAAACTTAATTAAGTTTAGTACTAAGTAATCATCACAACTTTAAGTCAGTCTACAAGTTTCATATAATCCTTAAATGCTATAAGGCTCATAATATTGCTTAACATAAAATGTAATAACTAATAACTGTTTGGTGCAAATTCATATCACTGACACAAGTGTCATAGTTTGCTATAAAATATTAATGAATTATACTTAACAATTATATGACTTAAAAAATGAATTCTAAAGGTTCTAAATCTTATATTGCATCTACGAATAACAACAATATGCATATATGTATATGATCGCATTTTTGGCATAAATTTATCCATTTCAGGAACTCTATAAAAACCTCGACTATTAGCCAAGGTTGGAACTGCGATCTTCTCTTCTATTGACTTTTTCTGGTACCAGATTTTGTCACATTGTTCTGGCAAGCGAAAAGTATTTTCAGCAGAAGACGTCATTGTACTTATCTCATAAAGATCACCGTCAATATTCTCTACAGTCCCAGGAAAATATTCCCCTTCATACCTAACAATTACATAATCGCCTTTCTTTGCTTTTTGAGTGATCTTCAAAGATTTATGTACAATTAAAGGTACATTCTCATCATCAGAGTCTGAATAAATTCTTAATCGTTTTCTCTTTTTTGTAGAGGCTGGTTTTTCTTCATCTGATTCCTGTTTCTTATTCTTTTTTTATTTTTTTTCTCTATTAGCTGCCGTCAGAGCTTTTCTTTCTTCTTTTTCTTTCTCGATGTTTTTTTTTCTTTCCAATATTTCATCCATTCACTGCTGTTTACTGCATCAGGCAGGCGACTTTCTTGCGCTTTTTCTGGTTGCCTTTAATTGGAGATTCAGACGGCCACACAATTGCTGTTGCAAAAGCTGGACTGATTGGTTGAAAGTGGTTTTTTGAAGAAGGGGATTCCAATTCAAGGTGTTTTCTGCTCATGACTGAAGATTCGTGATGAAATGTTTTAATTTCCAAATGGTCCTCATCCAAATTTACCTCATTTTCTGGTGGTGTAAGAACATTCTCTGACAAATTGTGCTTATTATCTTGTGCTATCTCTAGATTTTCTTGCGGTATCTGTAGATTTTCTTGGGGTATCTGTTGATTTTCTTGCGGTATCTGTAGATTTTCTTGCGGTGTCTGTAGATTTTCTTGCGGAGTCTGTAGATTTTTTTTCAAGTTAGCCTCTTGTTCTTCTGGTGCTTGATTTACTCTCTTAGCTATTTTCTGCCACACATAAAATAATTCCTTTGCTGATTCGTCTCCAGACCATAAAGAATCTTGGGCTGCACGGAATTCTCGAACACGGGAAGTAGACATCAACGATTCAAAATACAACAAATGTTCAGGACCAATAAGAGCTGGTTTCTCTAGTATGTCATGTCGAGAAGAATCAGTAATACATTTTTCGTAACTAATTGCATTGGCATCAAATGGATATAATCCGCATTTTCTAAAGCCGTTGCAGATTATTTCTTTCGAAATGTCCCTGAATGTGACCTCCAAAAGGGATGCAAATAAAACTTTGGTAACGCATCGATGGAAAGTCCTTAATTTCCAATCATTAACAATCTTTTTCCAAGAATTCTTTAATGGACGGAATACAGATACATCAGCGGGTTGTATGATATGTGTTGCATTTGGATAGAGTGAATACAAAATAATTCCATTATCAATGCACAATTGAGAAACTTCTTGATTTATGTGTGACTTATGGCCATCTATCAGCAGCAAGACTGGAAATTTTATATTTTTTTCTTTCAATTTTGGGATGAGACTATTTGCTATATAACAATAAAAAACTTTTGATGTCATCCATCCGTTTTCAGATTTACCGATGCACCATTCTTTATTGATTTGTCTAACGATTTCGGATGGAATTCGAGTATATGGATATATAATCAAAGGTGGCAATATAATTCCAGATGCTGTAAAGGTTCCTAGTACTGTTATGTTCTCTTTCTCTTTATCTTTTATTTCATAAAAATGTTTAAACCCTCGCGGACCCAACACTAAGCCAGAAGAAGGGCTTGTTTGAAATCCGGATTCATCTGCATTAATAATTCTTTCGGGATCTTCTAAAATGTCAGCTACGCCTTCAGCGACTAAATATTCTTTTAAATTTGCATGCCATTTTCTTAAAGCAGTTTCTGTTACCAAACTTCTAGAAATATTGATAGATTCCGCATGACGTGCAGCTATTTCTGCCAGGTGTATTATCCTTAAAGGGATTCGGTCGGTTCTCTTTAGTTATAATTTTTTTAACAGTCTCAACAACCATTTCTTTATTGACTGGAAACCCTTTTTTTGCCATCGCTATTATCCAGGATTTAAGCAATAATTCTTCTTGTGCGGTTAATATGGTTGGAGGTCCCATTTTTCTGTGTGCAGGGTATTTCTGTTTCATTTTATTTATAATTGTCGTGTGGGGAATATTGTATTTTCGGCATGTTTCTCTCACTTTGGCACCTTTACTTATTTGTTCTATTGCTTTTATGACGTCTTCCTCTTTATATTTAAAAAACGTTCTCTTCGGCGGCATAATGTCTGCGAAAAAGGTGGCAGTGGTAAATTACTGAAACAAATTCATAGCATAGATATCACCAGTATTATACCATTGGTCAACGACTGGAACATTGTGAATTTTTGAAGATTTTATTATAATATTTTATTAAGGCATCATAAGTGAATATAAATGTAAAAGAAAAACTAAAAAAAACATTAAAAATCCTAATCACCAGTTGTTGACCAAATGGAATATTACTGGAAATCATAGCATTTCTGCTCCATTAGTTTACCAAAGAAAATTTTCGATTCAAAATATTATTTTCTGAGAAAATTATATGTAATATTATTACTATATGCATTATAATATGCAATTAACACAAAAATAGCTCACCACAATTGATATAAACAAATATTTAAAAGGATTAAAATAACTTACCGTCGTATGCGCGCTAAGTACAATGGCTACACAGAACAAAGTGAACGAATGACATTTTGGAATAGATAGTTTTACCATGTGTAGATGGCGCTTAAATCGCTTTTAGTTATCATTACATGGTTGGTCGAAGTACGCTAGTATCGCAGAAAAATCGGCGGAAAATTTAAAATGAGGTTAATATTTATATTTGAAATTTGAAATGGTGTACTACTGGTTCCTGGTGTGGGACTGGTACACCCACCCTATTTCTATAAATTTCGACTTTATTCCCAAAATTACACTTTTTCGACTTTTCTTCCAAAATTCGCTCCTTTTCAAAATTTCGCCACTTTCTTTCATGTATGTTCTTCTTTCTGAAAAGTTTGACCTTTTTAAATTTGACTTTCTAGAAATTTCAGCTCGTTTATCAAGATTGGCATTATTCTTGAGATTTCAGATTGTAATTTCAAAATTCGATGTTTCTGAAATTTCGATTTTTTTCCAAGAAAGAATATTGTATGAAGTTACAACTTCTTTTTCAAAATTCAATTTCTCTAGAAACTTGCAACTTTATTTTTACAAAATTTGACTTTTGGAAATTTTGATATTTTCCGAATTTGTGAGGTTTTTCTGATCTTTCCGAAATATTAACTTCTTAGTTTAATTTTGATTTTTTAATTTACTTTCCCAAAACTGGTTTTCTTCTTGAAAATGTCACCTTTTTTTCTAAATTTCAACTGTATTTTTTAAAAATCGTTTATTTTTTCAAATTATTTTCATTAGTAGCTTTTTCTGAAAATTTGCTTGAAATTTGACGTTTGGGAGTTTTAGCTTAATTTGTATAATTCGACTAATTTTCGAAATTTTGACTTGTACTTCAAAATTATGTTTATGGAAATTTGAACTCGAAATTAGATTTTTTCCTCTAAATAACACCTTAAAATTCGTTTATTTTTCCAAAATTGTATCGAAATTTTAGTATAAAGCTAACAATTCTGAAAAACATTTCAAGTAAATTTCAAGATTGTCAAAATTTGAATAAGGTAATAATTCCTGATTTTTGGAAATTGCTTTTTTTCGAGTGCTGTCTTTTTCACAAAATTACGACTTTTGGAAATTTTGAATTTTGTTTTTAAAATTTCGAAATTTTTTTAAATATTCGGAAAGTTTCGATTTCTATTTCAAAATCGATTTTCTAACTGTTTAGTTATTTTTCGAAATTTCTTCCCCCAGTTCATGTAATTAAATGAAAATATAATATAGTTAAATGTTTACAAATACTCAACCGAAAGGTTCTTTACAAATTATGTCTTTTTTGTTCATTGATCTTTCAAGATAATTAATGCCTCACCCTGAAGCAAATTCTGCCTACACCGTGATTAATGGATTCATTAAACAAATAAAGATCAGTTATGAGAATTATAAGTATTATAAAATTTTAATTGATGCAATTTAAATCTTTTTTTATGTCTTTCTTTTTCTGAATATAAGGGAAAAAAATGGCAATAACAACAAAAATGGCAAAATAACCTTAAAATTGTTAAAAATGGCAAATATGGCATCAAATGGAAAATACCATAATTTCCGGGCTCTAATTATGACATAAACAGTGAAAGATTTTAAAAGTCTGGTTGGTTTGATTATTTAGAAGAGTGAATAAAATACATTGATTTTTGTCTAAATTTTGATTAGGTTGATTGCTGTCTAAATTTTGATTTGTTAATTAAAAAGCTAACTTCTATAAAATGTTCTTTTCTTTTATTCGTAACTCTCAATACCGAAATAATCCCGGGATACCGGAATTGACCAAACATAATCCCAAAATACCGGAATTAGAAATAAGGACCGGGATACCGCTGTCATCAATGCCACATGGGAGCAGCCACTTGGATGTGACTTTAGCTTCCATGGGAATATATTCGCTAATAAAAGGATGGAACGTAGAGCAAGAAGAAAATCTGAGTGATCATAGAAACATCATGTTTACGATAGAAGGAGAGAATAGGGTTGAAGAAAACTTTGGATTTAGTACAAAGAAAGCAGATTGGGGGAAATTCTCAAAGAGAATTAAAGAAGAAATGGAAGGTATAGAAGTCGAAATAAGAGAAGCGCACACAAAACAAGAAATTAACGCGGTAGCCGAGAAAATAAATAAGACTATCGAAAGGATAGCAGGGGAAGTAATTCCCAAAAGGAAAGGAAATAAGAAAGCAGTGCCATGGTGGACTTCAGAATTAACGGAAAAGAAAAAAGAGGTAAACAAATCTCGAAGAGATTATCAAGACAAACAAGGGGAAGAGAGGGAAGAAAAGCTAGAAGCTTATCGGCAAAAGCGGACGGAATTTAAAAAGGAAATAGAAAACGCAAAATTAAACGGATGGCGGGGGCTCTGTAGTAGAAACCAGGGACAGAATCCGTGGAAAGGAGCATACAAAATAATAAGAGGAAAAAGGAAAAGTAGCGTACTGATGCAAAGCGTACGCAAAAAGAATGGCGAATACACAAAAACGGCTGAAGAGACAGCACAAGAGCTTCTAATGAAGTACTTTCCAAATGAAGATAAGGAAAATGAATCTGATGAACAGGGGGTAATCAGACAAAGGGCTGAAAATTTAAACGGAGGAGAGAACGATCAGGAATTCATAGAAGAAGAAATAATAAGGATAATAAAATCAATGAGCCCAAAGAAAGCTCCAGGAATAGATGGATTAACGTCTGATATCATTAAAGAAGCAATCGAAGCCAAACCAGAAGTATTTGTTGATTTATTCAATAAATGTCTTCAAAAAGGAGCATTTCCTGACATCTGGAAAAAACAGATGGTCAAGCTGATCCCAAAAGGAAATAATAAAACCAAACATAGACCAATCAGTCTTATTCCAGTACTTGGGAAAGTGCTGGATGGACTGATGGCGAGTAGGATCGAATATCATATAAACATGGGAAGAGGAAAGATTCACAAGGATCAATATGGATTCGAAGAAGGGAAAAGCACGGAAGATGCTATACAAGAGGTAGTTAAAGAAGTTAAACTTGCAAAGGAAAGGGGGGAATACTGTACAATAATATCATTGGATATAGAAGGAGCGTTTGATAACGCATGGAGGCCAAAAATAATAAACGAGATGATAGAATATGAATGTCCTGATAATTTAGTTCAATTGGCAAGAGATTATTTTAGGAAGAGAATAGCGATAATGAAGGAAGAAGGAGTTGAAGTAAATAAAACAGCAGACTTGGAATGCCCCCAAGGATCGAAGTCTGGACCGTTATTTTGGAAAATATTTTATAACGATATATTTAAATGTGAGCTGCCAAATGGGTGTCGCATCATAGCATATGCTGATGATATCATAAGGAATAACACATGGAAGGGTACAAAACAAGCGGACGAAGAAGCACTGATAATGCTAGAAGCCTGGGCCGAAAGGAGTAGGGTGAAATTTAATGCAGAAAAAACGGAAGCTTTATTTTTTGGACAAAGTCCAAATCAACAAGAGGCGACTTTCAGGATGGGAAGTGGCAGAATAAGGTGCAAAGAAACGCTTAAATATTTAGGAATTATACTATATAAGAAATTAAACTATAAGGAACACATAAAACACTTAACAGGGAAAGCAAAGAATGTAGCACAGAAAATTACAGCAGCTGCGGCCCTAGACTGGGGTCTTAAAGGGAGAAACATTGCAGCTATCTACGAAGGAGCAATCGAACCTATTATAACATATGGGGCGAACTTATGGTACGATAAAATGGGAGTCAAAGAAAAAAGGAAGCTATTAAGCGTACAAAGAATAATGGCACTTAAAGCAGGGAAAGCTTATCGAACAGTGTCAACTGAAGCGGCATTGGTATTAGCAGGGCTGGTACCAATAGATATTAAATTAGAAGAAATAAGAAACAAAAAAAGAATATTTGAATGGACAGGGGAAAAAATTCGTGAAGAAACGGGACTGGAGATTAACGCAGAACAGATAGAGAAAAAGGTCAAGAAGAGAAGGAAACATCCGGTAAAGGAAGTAGACCAAAAGAAGCAAGAAATAGCAACGGAATACGAAATTTATATAGACGGATCCAAACAGGAATCAGGCACAGGAGCAGCCTACGTTATTTATAGGAAAGGAAATGAAATAGGTAAGGGGCAATACAGGCTCGGAGGCAATTGCTCGGTGTTTCAGGCGGAGGTATTAGCTATTAAGAAAGCACTAGAACGAGCGCGTACGCTGGAAAGTTGCATTATAAGGAGTGATAGTAAGGCGGCAATAGCTGCCATGCAAAATAAACCAAATTCGGAACTTGTTAAGGAAGCGCAAGATCTGCTTCAAGAACAAAGGAAAACGCGATTGGAATGGGTTAAGGGACACCGGGGAGTCACTGGCAACGAAAGGGCGGACGAGCTCGCGAAAGGCGCGTGCAGTTTAGGCAATAATGATAATAATAACATGGTGGTGGTATATGAATACGATAAGGTGCCCTTTGGGCTTATTAGGAACAGACTGTCGCGTTGTTCTTTTTTCAGGTGGCAACAACGATGGGATTCTGCCACAACAGGGAGAGGGACTCATCGCTACCTGAGAAGAGTGGAAGGCTACAGGCGTCTAAGAGGAAGGCAGCTTACGCAGCAATGCGTACAGCTGCTTACAGGCCACGGAAGGTTTCAGGAATACCTCCACAGGATGGGGAAAAGGAACTCACCATTATGCCAATGTGGAGAGCCCGAGGATGCTGATCATGTAATGTTCGTATGCAGGAATCGGGAGGAATGGAGGAACAGAACAGAGCAGCTAGCGATAAGAAAGGGAGTTCTCTGGCCAAGAAGTATCGAGGAGATTGATGAAGCGGCTCGGAACTCAAATTTCTTTGAAGTTCTGAACCAAGCCGCTGGAAAGCTTGACGAACTCAAGTCCTCATTTGAGGAACAGTAGATTTCGAGTACCGGGGGATCGAGTACCTGGGAAATGAATCTACGAGAAAGTGGAATAGGACAATATGGGAGGAAACCTACGCCGAACTCCAAGTTCTGACCTGGAACCATCCGAAGTCAAGGGGATCGAGTACCTTGACATGGCACAAGCTGGGGGATTGAGCACCCAGCCTTAGACGTAACGCAAGAGGAAAGAAAAAGAGACAACGCGAGGAGGAACGTTAGATTAGAACTTTAGGTTAAATAGGTTAGATTAGGTTAAGGTGAAGGGTAAGTTAGGCAGATTAAATGTAGGTTAGAAACTAGACTAGACTAGGAATATACGGCAAACCGAAGTAGGAATAAAATGTAATTAAATAAGAATATTATGTAATAGTTAAGGTTAGAGGGGTATGCATGTGTAGGAACCCTCAAAATGAAGTGTAAATTTACTTCAGTTAATATATACGTGTCATCAATGCGTTTTTTAATTCCATTACACATCTTACTTACAGCTACATAGTACTGTTAACATTAGAGCAAGTCGGTAATTCAAATTAGCGTGATGGTAACCCGAAATCATAAGTTTTCCCCCTATTTAACGCGACTAGAAAAGTTTTCATTTCAAACATTATTTCAAGATAGCGTAATTATATCAACGATTTTTTTTTAATAAAAATTCATAATTATGCAATTGCAAGTACTCGCGCGTGACCTATTATGAGACGAATTGTTTCATTATATTCACTTGATTGAACATTCAAATTTTGCAAACAATGCGCCAAAAAATTTGACGCAATACCATTTTAGTATGGCTATTTTTAAATCAAACCCAGACTAAGCTAAGAGAATTTTATTTGGGTAATTAAGTAACTGGCAATAAACCAAGCTTCATTTTTTTAATATTCTGTAAATTTGGTCAAATTGGGTAAAACCTACGCGAAATTCAGTTTTGCTGTTGGCGTAATACTTCGATAATTTTCAGTTATATGCACGATATATAATCCTGATATTACGTACGAGGTTAAAGATTTTTTTACGCTCTGAAATTTTGTTGTATTGTTAGAAGTTAAACTAACAATTGTATAGTCGTATATCAAATGTTTATCTAAAAAAACACGCATGTGAAATATATTTAGAACTTGTTTAAACTCCCAGTTGCAGAGGATAGGAATGTTAGATGAATGCAAATATTATAAAACTCATATTTACTTTATCGCAATTAACTAGATATCCATTGTTCGCAATAGACTTTTTTATCAGCGTATTGAAATTAAACAAAGTCTACTTAATCTGCGTTCCAAGTAATAAAGTGAATAAAAAAATAAAGATGACACATCTTAGGAAATATTCAGTGTAATTCTCGAATTATCTCCGATATGAGAAAGAAGCTACATAAAATATTTAAAATCAAGGAAGCTTTTAACAAAATGATTCAGTGAATCTTGAGTAAATCAGATTTATCTGCAACATATTTATCTAATGATTTAGAAATTCTTCAACACAAAATTCTACAATAACTGTCGATTATTCACTTTGCAATTTTTACTCATTGATTGGAAATTATCACAAACAAAAGAAATTATACTTAGTATGTTGAAATTCGGGACAAAATCGAGTTTTCGAAACAATCGTGTTTAGACAAAATAAAAAAGTAAAAATCATAACAATTAGAAAAAATGAAAAATATTTTCAAAAATCAAAATCAACATTTCAGGAAAAAACCTCGGAATTAAAAGTGTGTAAATTGTAACTCATTATTCTGCGTATCTTGGAGATTTAGATATGAAATTTTCGAGAAAAATACTTCAAATTTATCAAAAAATCTTGATTGTACAATCGAAATTGAAGCTAAAATATAAAATCTGAGTTTCTTAGAATTTCGAAATTTTAAAAATATCAACTTTTTTCAGAATTTCGACATTTTTTCATTCGACTCTCAAAATTTTAAGTTTTTTCGAAATTTTGACCTAATTTGGAAAATTTCGACTTTTTTTCGAAGTTTTTACTTTTTTTAAAAAGTTCAGCTTTAAAATAATGATTTTTGTGTATATTTTGACTTTTATTTTTTGGGAACTTTATAACTTCTGTTTTTTATTCTTTTTTTTTGTCCTTGGTTATCTTCAAAAATTGAAATACCAATCTTGTCCCCTGAAACCAAGAAAGATTAAAAAAACACTAATCTTTCTTGGTTTCAGAGGACAAGATTTGTATTTCAATTTCTGTTTTGTTAAAATATGTCTTTTTTAAAAATTTGCTTTTCAATGGTTTAAATTATTATTATTTTTAGGAATGTTTATAAAAATTTAGGCTTTTTATTATATTTTTGACTATATTTTTGAAAATCTTAACCTGTTTTCAAAATGCCCATCTTGTTATTGTTATTTTTTAAAATGTTGACTCGAAATTTCAACTTTTTTGCAAACCTGACTATTTTTAAATTCGATTTTAATAAAACATTTCCATTCTAAATTCGACTTTTTTTTCAAAGTTTCAGCTGTTCCTCGTTTCGACTTTCTGAAAATAACGACTTTTTTTTAACCTGACTTCGATTTTTACTGAAAATCTCGACTTTTTTAAACATTTCGACTTTATATTTTAAAAATTTGGAATTTCTAATTTTCCATATTTTTTTAATTTCCACTTTTTCCAAATTTTAACTTAATTTGTAAATTTCAACTCCTTCACAATTTTGACTCTCTTTAAAATTTTAATTTTATTTCCAATTTTTTGAAAATTTTGATACAAAATTTTGAATTTTCAAAATTTTGCCTTTTTAAAGTTTTGTAAGTCTGATTCTGTTGAAATATTGCTTTATTGAAACCCGCTTTTTTTAATTTCCACTTTTCTTCAAATTTTTTATTATTTCTCGAAGTTTTGACACTTTTTGAAAATTTCGACTTTTTTTTTTACTTTTACGTAAAAAATCGGTTTTTTATTTAAAAAATTCGACTTATTTTGAAAATGTTCACTTTTTTAAAAAATTGGATTTTGATTCTGTTGAAATATTGCTTTATTGAAAACCGCTTTTTTTAATTTTCACTTTTCTTCAAATTTTTTATTATTTCTCGAAGTTTTGACACTTTTTGAAAATCTCGACTTCTTTTTTTTCTACTTTTACGTAAAAAATCGGTTTTTTATTTAAAAAATTCGACTTATTTTGAAAATGTTCACTTTTTTAAAAAATTGGATTGTTCTCACAATTTCGACTTAAAATTTTCGAACTTTTTTAAAATATTTACTTTTTTTAAAATGTTAACCTTTTGTCATCAAATTTTGGCTTTTTTAAGATATGATTTTTTCCAAAATTTAAACTTTTTTCAAAATTTTAATCTTTTCTGGAAATGTCGACTATTTTTCAAATATTTTTAATTTCTTTCAAAATTTCGACTTTTATGTGGCAAATGGTATTTTTATTTGAGAAATTGAACAATTCAACTTTTTTTGAAAATTTTCACTTATTCAGAAACTGGATTTTTCTCAAAATTTCGATTTTTTTCGAACTTTTTCAGAATTTTTACTTTTCTGAAAATGTTAACCTTTTGTCATCAAATTTCAGCTTTTTTCTCAAAACATTATGACTTTTTTCAGAATTTAAATTTTTTTCAAAATTTCAATTTTGCGAACATTTTCACTTTTTTTTCAAAAATTTTAACTTTTTTTTTCAAAAATTTTCATTTTTTTCAAAAATTTTCACTTTTTTCCAACAATTTCGACTTTTTCTCGAAGTTTCGATTTTTACGTAGCAAATTGGCTTTTTAATTAAAAATTTTAAAAATTCGACTTTTTTTGAAAATTTGCACCTTTTTGAATAATTGGATTTTTCTCACAATTCCGATTTTTAAAAATTTCGAACTTTTTTTTAGAATGTTTACTTTTTTTGAAAATGTTAACCTTCTGTTATCAAATTTCGGCTTTTCTTTAAAATATGATTTTTTTCCAGAATATAAACCTTCCAAAATTTTAATTTTTTATGAAAATTTCCACTATTTTTCAAGAATTTTTACTTTTTTTCGAAATTTTTGACTTTTATGTAATAAATGGTATTTTTGTTTGAAAAATTAAAAAATTCGACTTTTTTTGAAAATTTTCACTTTTTTCAAAAGTTGGATTTTTCTCAAAATTTCGATTTTTTCAGTTTTTCAAAATTTTCGCTTTTCTGAAAATCTTAATCGTTTGTCATCAAATCAAAAGTAGAAAAATAGAAAATCGGGAAAGTGCGCGAGATATGGTATCACTGAAGCGGACAAACAGACAAACAAATACACTTTCGCATTATACAGGGTGTTACAAAAGTCCGGGCCGCTACTTCAGGAGCATATTCTACACATTAAAATATGAAAAATGTTAAAATACATTTTTTTCTTTAAATTGCCTCCTAACGGAGATATGACCATTTAAAGATGGCGCCCCTAAAGTGGTTTTTTTACTACAAAAAGTTAACGGTTAGTAGCAAAGTCATGAAATTGGGCAAGCAGTTAAAGAATTGGATTAGGCATATTCTCATGTAACATATTTTTTAAATAAGCAGTAGCGTGGTGTGTAGGGGGTTGCCCGCGATTATTTTTTGCCGTAACTTTTTTGTATTGCAATATTTCGACACAAAGGTGCCATAATCGTAAAAAGCGACATTTTTTATACAAAAAAGGTACTCTTTCTCAAAGTCGCTAAAAGTAACCGTTTCCGAGAAAAAAGCGTTTAAATAATCCTATCCCGTCTTCGAAATTCTAACTAATTTGTATAAGAAAAAATAAGTTGGTCATGCAAACTGATCGTAAAGAAAACAATTGTACTTGACAATATCTGCCAGAGATTGACGTTGTGTCACTGATAAAATTTGGTCGTAAGCTGTAAACTTTAGCAGTTTTTGTTGTCAATAGTAAGTGTAGTAGTTTTTTAACTTTTCATTATTTTGATAAAATGGACTATTCAAATCAAGAAATGGCCGATATGCATTTAATGTACGGGCTTGCAAATTGTAATCGTGCTGAGGCGAGACGGCTTTATGCTGAACGTTTTCCTAATAGACACCTACCAGGAGAAAAATTGTTCCAGAAAATTCATGCTCGTTTATGTGAAACAGGAAATTTTGTTTTCAAAGGCGAACGTGTTGGAAGGCCAAACGCAGAAGTTGCTAATTTAGAGGAGCGTGTGCTTCAGCGAGTTGAAGAAGATCCATGTGTCAGGACTAGACAACTTGCTTTAGCCGAAGGAGTAAATCACGTAACTATCTGGCGAATTTTGAAATTTTACCAATTTTACCCTTATCATTTTCAAAGAGTGCAAGGGTTACTTGCTGCTGATTATCCTCCAAGAATAGAATTTTGCAACTGGCTATTGCATAAGATCGCTGAAAATGAGAACTTTCCATCGCTCATATTATTTACGGACGAAGCGGGTTTTACCAGAAACGGGATACTTAACTTTCACAACATGCATCAGTGGCAAGTTGAAAATCCCAATGCAGTTATTCAGTCGAGACATCAGCAACATTTTTCACTTAACATTTGGGGAGGAATAATAGGGGACTCTATAATTGGACCGTTTTTTTTACCTCATAGGTTAACAGGAGCATCATATAGACATTTTTTGCAAACAGAGTTACCCGTGTTACTTGAAAATGTTCCACTCATAACAAGACAGCGAATGTGGATAATGCACGATGGGGCACCTGCCCATTTTAGTGCAGTTGCTAGGGAATTTTTGAATAACAACTATCATCAACGATGGATAGTTCGAGGAGGTCCGATACCATGGCCAGCTAGGTCTCCTGACCTCAACCCACTCGATTTCTACTTATGGGGACATCTAAAGCAGATCGTCTACTCCACACCAGTTGACAATATCAATGATCTTCGTGAACGAATTGAAAATGGGTTCAACCAGATTCACAATACACCAGGCATTTGCGAAAGAGTAAGGAGTTCCCTTAGAAGACGAGCCGAGCAATGTATTGCTGCAGGGGGCAGTAATTTCGAACACTTGCTTTGATTTTTTTTTTCTTAATTTTGTACTATTTTTATATCAATGCAGTTAGTAGTGGATAAATTAGAAATTTGCAAAACGAATTCTAATAAATGCAACAATTTTGTTTAAACGCTTTTTTCTCGGAAACGGTCACTTTTAGCGACTTTGAGAAAGAGTACCTTTTTTGTATGAAAAATGTTGCTTTTTACGATTATGGCACTTTTGTGTCGAAATATTGCAATACAAAAAAGTTACGGCAAAAAATAATCGCGGGCAACCCCCTACACACCACGCTACTGCTTATTTAAAAAATATGTTACATGAGAATATGCCTAATCCAATTCTTTAACTGCTTGCCCAATTTCATGACTTTGCTACTAACCGTTAACTTTTTGTAGTAAAAGAACCACTTTAGGGGCGCCATCTTTAAATGGTCATATCTCCGTTAGGAGGCAATTTAAAGAAAAAAATGTATTTCAACATTTTTCATATTTTAATGTGTAGAATTTGCTCCTGAAGTAGCGGCCCGGACTTTTGTAACACCCTGTATATTAGTAAGGATGTTGCACTGACAGGAGATTTCACTCAAACATATCGAACGGAAAAAGTAAATTGGCCAAAGGGTACCTTCAATGAAGAATGGAAAAGTTCATATTTTTTTATTTTAAAAGAAAGTAGCAGCTAAATTACGATTCTTTTCTCGAAATTTTGAATTTTAAGCAGTAGAGTTTTTTTCGAAATTTCTCAAAGTTCCCAAGTGGAAGTTCTTATGTTTTTTAATTTGAATTTTAAGTCGAAAGAGAAAAGTTGCAATTTTTAAAAAAAGTCTAAATTTCTAATCGAAATGAAAACTAGGAAAAACGAATCTTATTTAAAAATTAATAAAATGTTCAACGCGAAATTCTGAATTCTTATAAAGATTTTGGTGTGGAATATTTAAGGTGTTATAAAAATTCCGAATTTAAACAAAATTTTTAAGCTAAGAAATATTTCCACTTCAAAGTTTTCTCACCTTTTGGTGTCGAAACTCGATTTTCTTTTTTATTAAATTTTGGGTTTTACCACAAGTTTGCCCTTTTATTTTAAATTTTAAATTTAAGCTTGACACTTTTAAATTCGCAATTTCAAAACTTTTATAAATTTTAAAACTGAAATAGAAATTCAAAGTAGAATATCAAATTTTGAATAAATAAACCCTAATTTCGAGTGAAAAAGTCATAATCATTTCCCTTTAATCTCGAAATTGAAATGATTTCGGAAATGAAGTTGAAGATTCCTGTATTAATATGTTAACATGCCCTTATATAGCATATAAAGCTGATTTTTATGTTCATTCTCTGCTTTAAGCATAGACTTGACAGCCACGGGGGCACTCGACACGACCAAGGGACAGCTGCGGACGGTCGTATTCACATTCTTTTGATTATATCTATGTCATCTTTTGATCCTCTATTACTTGTGTTCTATGTTAATCATAATTCTCTGTCTTTCTATAGAATGATGTTTTCAAAGTTACTTTTTTCATAAAAAGCGTGATAAAATTAAAAATTTCCGCATAATTGCCAGTTTTTAAGTATTTCAGCATTTTATATTTAAAATACTCGAGAAAAGTTAACAACAAAGAAGAAAATAAAGGATTTTGATGAGTTTCTGATATCGGATTTTGATGAGTTTCTGATATCGCCGTCGCTCTATGATAGCATGCTAAGGTAATGTCTAGAAGGTGCGCGCTTTTCGACAGAAAAATATGCAACAGACATATTTAAAAAAAAAGACCCATCAGCATCGTCTTCATCTAATATCATAAAATGCTCATCAGAACACTGGGTTGTCAAAATTTTACATTTTAAAAACATGGTAATTTGCAAAAAGCCCACCTTTTAACTATCATCTTGGGCTAATGTCATAGAATACTTATCAAAACGTCAGAACTCTCAAATGTCAACATTTGACGTTTTAAAAAAAAATTCATTTTTAAATTATTGATAATCATTTAGTTTTTATGAGATAGTGAAAGTTGAACCGCAAATAATATTAATAAAATGAAAAAGAATCCCACTGACTATTAAAGACAGTTTTAGACATAAGTATGGAAATTTTATGAAATTAAAGGCAGAATACTCGATCCAAAGAAGTGAACTTAGGAGAACAAAAATTTACTGTGAAGGTGACATGTAGGTCTTCAATCCCAAAAATATTACGTGAAACTTTATCAAAGAAACAAGTAAGAAAATAGTTACATGGTGTAAGTATAGCACAAATAAATGTTTGTGCATACGAACCCTATTTATTTTTTATGGTGGACTCTAACTGATCAGAACAGAACCCTATTCCATTTATAACCAAAAGTATCTTATCATCGGTTTCAGAATTACACCTTAATGTAGATTATTCCTTGTACATTTTTGTGCAAAAAAAATCTATGCTGGCATGGCCGATAATTAGCTGCATGCACTCGCTGCATATAAACTAAGATCAACCAAAACTATCATAACACTGACAATAATCGTAGTCGTAGTCATAAACTATATTCAACAATATAACAAATAAAACATATAACTTTTAACGGAAATACCAAGGGTTATCACCGCAAACACATTAGAATTTGTCCACACCAAGCACCAATTTAAACAGACGAACACAAAATACTCACTGGTCTTGTTCGAATTTTGGGCACGATTGCCCCGTGGTTCGGTCGGTTGCAGGATGGCAAGCTTGGCACCTACTCGCCCTTAGGGTACGAACTGCAAGCGGACTTCGTCTCGGAGTACCATGTCTCAAATAATTAGAAAGGCGTTTGTATTCTTCTAGTTCCAGAATGGCAATAAAACTATCACACTACTTAATCGAATTTTATTTCTATAACATCACGTTTTTTTAACGATTTTTTAATAATTTCACAGCACCAATTTAACTAACACTAAATAACCCACTAGGACTCAGTAAGCGGACGTCCTGAACGTATCACAATTTTCATAATTTCGCATTGATAAATCAGTCTCCGGATACAGTGGCGAAAAAACCTGAAATAAATAATTGGATTAACGGTGACATATAACCCCTTTTTAGTACGTCTATGACATGGTATGTCAAATTGCTTCTAGATTTTTTTAACCGTGGACAATGATCAAATTGATTAACTAGTCAAAGGATGTACCTAGTCAAGCAAAGCCGCACATATTTGCAGCGTATAAGCTAATGGCATAATTAAGCTTATAAATAATCACACAAAAAAGAATTAAACAAGAAAGATGGACACAAATCTCAATTATACTCCGTTATGTAAACTGGTGTAACTTACAGCAGATGAAATATTATAGCAATGATTGGAATACTACGTCCCTACGTTTACGAATAAAAAATAATATCTAAATATTGCTAAAACTTACGTTTTTAGGCGAAAATTGACTACACCCTGCCACCCGAAACACTTTAAAAATTTTACCACAGATGTCGCTCGTTGGCAAATTTGACAACTGTCAACGTCATCAGTTGACAGATGTCAACGTCATCGGATTGAAAGCTGTCAAATGTCAATGAGTTGAACAACAACATAACCCTGCTTATTCAAAATATTAAGATGTAGTCTTTTGCAGTTATTTTTTAATTTATTTATTTTGTTTTATGTTTTTTACAACATCCAAATCAATGGAGTTGTTCTGGAAATGACGAAATCATGAATTTTACGGAAAATGATGTTGCACCATCCTCTAGCACCGCATCACCTGAACGTGATACTCAAGAAGATATAAAGTTTCTGGTTGTTCCTTTAGTTGTAATTGTCATTGTGATTTTACTCTCTTTATTGGTATGTTTGTTTTATGTCCGCAGTTTATAACGTTTAATTGAATTGAAATATTCAGGTGTACTTCATGCTCAAAATTAAAAGAATGAAGAAGATAAGAATGAATTTGATGAACCTCTACGAATTTGATTCTAATGAGCAAGAATGGGAATCTCTTACGGAAAGTCAGGAATATCCTAATTATCGTACAACTTCAATCTAACTGGCATACCTGTTCGACTTCCATCAAACTTATTCTGATAAGTTGATTATAATTCCATCCACAAAGTAGCTTTAGTCCACCAAACCAATTTTTCGATTTCAGCTAGATATAAATATTTAACACTACTACCAATTTGTTGTGCAAATGTAATTAGTTCTTGTTGAGTGGCAATGTTTTTTAGTAATCGTTCTTATAGAATAGAATTATTATATTAGTATTGACCAAAATCTGTATTAAGTAGGTACAGTAATTTGAAGAGTGACTATTTATTTTTACTTCTAATGTTGTGATGTATGGCATATATTTATTTTTGTAAATAAACACATTTTCTAGTGCTACTACTTTATCTATGTTTTCTTCTGTATATGAGCCACATGGTTGGGTAAGGTCTCGCTTGCAATTTGTATTATTTCACTACATATTTGTTTTTAAACTTCGAATTTCGGCTTTTTCTTTTGAATTGAAAATTGGAGTTTAAACTAAATAATAGTTTACTTGGCAATTTTAATTGTATTATCATTGTGTTATTTATTTTTATTAATATCGACATTTTAGAGATTTTGCTTTTCATTTTTCGAAATTTTGACTATCTTTCAAGTTCAGGCTCAAAATACTAAGTGGTTTAAAATAAATTTGGAATTATTTTTACAAAATTATGAGTGGACATTGTCGATTTTTATTTTTTTAATAACTTCCACTTTTTACAGCAGTGACCTTTTTTTTGAAAATCTAACAGAATATCGAAATTTCTACATTTTTTCTAATTTCTTGGATTTGATTTTTTAATTTTGAGTTTTTCGAAATTCGTCGATTTTCTTTAAATATGGCAGGTTTCGACATTTACATTTTGAGCTCCACATTTTGTGGGTATTTTGACTTTCTCTCGAAATTTAGACCAAAGTTTGAAAATTTTAAGTTGAAAAACCCGAAAATTTCAGTTTCTTGTTTAATTCGAAATTCCAACTTTAATCTCGAAATATTCTATTATTAGAATTTTGAAAAAAGTATTTGTTGTAAGTTTCGAGAATTTCTCCAAATTAAACTTTCACTTTTCGCTAGTTTTTTGGCTTTATTTTCGAAATTTCAACTTTACAGTTTTTTTTATGAATTCCTAGTTATATTTAAATTTGATTTTTTGTCATAATTCCGGGATTGCACATTTGATTGTTAATTTTTTTATTTCGATTGTAAGCGCAAATATCTTGTTATGATTCTAATATAAATTTTCAAGTTTAATTTTATATTTATGAATTTTGCAAAATTTTTGGTAGTTTTTGTTCTACACTTTAAATTTTTTGTAAAATTCCTAGTTACAGTCCTGCCTCCATAGTTTATCATAAAAAAATAATTTAGGGCGAATAAACTCTAATAAACGCGGAGGTAGCTTAACATTAAATAGCCCCAACTGGACACTTCAATAGATTCATGTTTCGGCTTAAGATGCTGCGATAATATTTTGGTATACATATTAAAGTAGTACTGTCAAAACTGCTAGAATCAAAACCACATAAAAAGTATGCATTATCTCGTTTGATTAACGTAGTATTTAGATTAGACAACGTCGCAATGAAATAAAAGATAGAATAATGTCTATGATCGAATAATATTATCATCAAAATTATTCAGTAATAAAAAAGAAATATTTTATGGGAAAAATAAAAGAGTTACTTAACAAAACACTCGAGGTAAGCTACAGTAGGTTGAATTGGCCAATTAATTAACGAGCAATTCTGAAAAGTATGACTACATAACCTTAAAATGAACAATGGCGATTCATTCTATGGAAGTCGCTGAATCGTTTAAATAACAACAACGTTGCCATATCTAATAAACTACGGGAAAAGTACGATAAAAAATAAATTTTTGATATTTATTCGCTATTTACTTCACACTCTAAAGTTGTATTTCCGAGTATCTAAAATATTTTATATTTTAAATCGTTTTCTTCCTTTTTACTAAAATCTGAACAGTACTTTTTGTAAAATGTAAAAAAATATCTGGTTTCCCATAAGGTTCAATGTTAAAAACCTTAAGTTTCAAATGTTAATAACTTTTTACTGGTTCTCTGTAGCTCTTCAAAAATTTAACTGAATTATTATCCTACTGTAATCTACCAATATGCCAAAGGGTAATTCTACAACCGACACTAAGAGCGCCACGAACAAAAAAAGTTTGGTAACCCCTAATTCTTAGGAACATAGAACGTAGTATAAAAGCCAAATATTTACCTAAGGTTTATTAGATATTTTAAAATAATTTACTCACTGTCACTGAAGAATCAAGTATTGTTAAGGAAAGTTGGAACATATCGTGAAGAAGCAAAAGTGATCAATTTATTTTTATTTTTTTCTTTAAAAAAAAGTTGTACCTCCGCCTATGCTATTATTTAATCTTCGATTTTTTATTTTATACTATTTCTCAACCTGATAATATGACATAACAGTTGACATTTGACAGACTATGACAGTTATTTGAAAGTTTAAAGAATGAAAGAAAAAAAAATTTGAATTTTGCAATTGATAAATAGTGACTTATTATTTCAACCCATATTTTTAAGTTTTAACATTTCTTTATAACTAGGTTTTTAATAGCAGCTTATTTGCGCGATAAGACAGTGTTATGGGAATTAAACATCTATGGACTATTTTAACACCTTTTGGAGAACGTAAACCATTGTATGAATTGCAAGGTAAAAAAGTTGCTGTAGATTTATCATGTTGGATATGTGAAGCTCAAAATATAGCTGAATATGAAATACAACCCAGAATGTATTTGAGGTTAGCTGCTTTTATTGGTATTTTTCATAACTAATTCTTTATACATCAATTACATTTATGCTTTATGCAATTTATCATGATATATTTTAGAAATCTTTACTTTCGAACAACGTATTTACTTTTAATGGACGTTCATCCAGTTTTTGTTTTGGAAGGTAAAGCTCCTGAACTGAAATATCAAACTATTTCTGCTCGCAATGCCATTCAGTTTAAAGGTGCTCGCCCAAAGAATGATAAACTTAAGACTGGAAAAGACCGAACTAGATTTAATTTTACTTTAAGGCAATGCCAGGAAATGCTTAATTTACTAGGGGTTAGCTGCATCAAGGGAAATGGTGAAGCCTGAAGCACTCTGTGCCTACTTGAACGAAGATGGGGTGAGTTTATCAGCTTAGTGCTTTAAGTTAGCTCTTTCGACTATAGTGGTGCCCGCTTTTAATGAACCTGAAGGGACCAAAGAAATCGGTTTGTTATAAGCGAATTTCAGATTAAACTATAAATAATACTACTACTTTAACTGTCCATTACAGCTCTTAAAGTGATAGTTGGTTTTAAGGGGGTTCATTATAAGCAGACGCCACTGTAAAATTAAGTTTAAGATAGTATTTGAGTTGGTTTGGCTAGCTTTTCTTTAACAGTGGCTCTTAATTATTAAAGTTATGTATTTAGCAGAAGATATGACAGTTTTACCAATGTAAGTGCCGGTAGGAACACTAAATTACACTTACTTACTTACGTTTAGATTTACACAATATTAGCACATGAAAAACGATTTTTATTTCATTTTATAGGAGCTATATTGAAATGAAATTTTGTCATTCAGTAAAAATTGATCACAAAAAAATATCCTTATATTTAGTATAAAGTTTGTGATGCCTGTTTATTAATTTTATTTAACATTTGTGATGCCTGCTGCAAACGTTAAGTTGAGGTATAAAAAATGTTGCTCAGCTTCAAATTTGAACTAGCCGTAGCATTAATGACTAAAAAAAATTTTTTTTAGTTTGTCGATGGTTGTATTAGTCAAGATTCTGATTGTTTTGCATATGGTGCTAAAGTGGTTTATAGAAATTTTTCGATATCACAACAAGGTCCTCATTCATCATCTGGCGGTTCAGTAGATGTATATGACATTACTAAGGCATTTAAAAGTATAAGTAAGAAAGTAACAATTCTGTATATTTTTATGTATTATGTGTACAATTATTTATAATTTTGGTAAAACCGGACTGGTCCTTGGTTCATATAATACAAATCTTGTCCCCTAAAACCAGGAAAGATTAAAAACTTCTGTTGTGTTTTTTAATCTTTCTTGGTTTCAGGGAACAAGATTTGTATTTCAATTTTTTTACAATTAATTCACTTTTAGTTTATTACAAATGATGAATTTAGTGTTAGTATTGGATTATTTCATTTTTATTTACAAAAATTCTTAAAAAATCATAAAATCGTTAATTTACAGATTTTGGTAGAAATAAAATTATCACACTTGCCCTCCTATGTGGAAGTGATTACAACGATGGAGTGTTTGGTGTAGGTAAGGACTCTGCTATGAAGTTATTTGATAAAGTTGGTGATACGGAAATCCTGGATAGAGTCAGGTCTTGGAGAAAAAGCTCCATATTTGAGGAATTTGAGAAGCAATTGTCTGACAAAAATATATGTACTTCGTGTGGCCACTTAGGCAGATTGCAATCCCACAACAAAAACGGTATTTGAATTTATAGATTGATTCGAATAAACTATGTTGCTGCTCTTGTTAACTAATTCGATTAGTAAAACAGTTTGGTTGACTTGTGACAAGGATTAAAACCTAAGCGATCATTTTACAGGTTGCACGCTATGTAAAACGACCAGAGGTTGCGATTTCTCTAAATATAAAGAGCAGAGGCAAGAGATTAAAAACGAAATTAATATGAGAAACAAGGCTGTTGCGGACCCAAATTTCCCTGACGAAAATTTGATAAACGAATTTTTGTCTAGAACAGATAAAGTGGCAGATCTAGATTTAAAATGGAAGCGACCAGATCTTGCTGGTTTTGTGGTAAGAAATAAATGAAAAATGTGAACGTATTAAAAACCAAACGCCATCATTATAGAAATTCGCTTCCAAATACCTCCAGTGGGAGAGGTTTATAGTTTTGAAAAATGTTTGCCAATTTTGACAAGGTGGCAGTTACTCCACTTTGATGTTTTAACAAAGAATGAGACAATTAAAGGAGTTGTATTTGCCAAAAGCATCAAGAAAATACGAAATCCAAAAGGTAATTTTGTTGACATTTACTTAAACCATTTACTTTGTGTTGTTTAGGTGTTCCAAGTTATGAAATGTTGTGGTCTGATACCCAAGAATATTTTAAGAATCTTGTTCCCCAAGAACAACTAGACAGTATAGAAAATTTGGAAAAATTTTGGTCAACGATAGAGCCCCAATATTTGGTTGATAAAGCCCATCCTGCTCTGGTCGAATCATTTAAGCAATCCAAAATTAAGCCAAAGAAGCAAAGTAAGCGAAAAGGAAAGACTAAAAGCGACGTTGATTGTATCGCTGATTTAATGAAAAATACTTCGCTTTCGGAGCCAAAGGTTAAAAAACCTCGACAACGAAAGAAAAAAGAAACCGTTAACGGCAAAGACAAGGTAAAAACCATCGACTCCTACTTTAAAAAAGCGGTGCTAAATGCACAAATGGAAAAAGACCAAAGGATACTAAATGTTCACATCGAAGGGGACCAAGCAGTTACTTCCACACCTCTCAAACAAAAGGAATATTCGGCTACTTTTGACTTTGACATGTCGAGGTTCGGGGATGAAAATGATTCTGATTTGTCTGACATAATTGAGGGCATTACATCCCAAAAGATTGCGAATTTGGTTCATAAAAAATTGGATAATTTGGGTTTGCAAATTTTGAGTGATTGGAATCATGAAGATGAAGAGAATCAAAAATTGTTAAATTCATCCAGCTTTTTTCATTAGGGGCCATTTGGAGAATGATTTATTTGAACAAAGTTTAGATGAGAAGTACTGCCAGCGATGAAAGCACCGAAGAATATGAAGTGGATAATGAAATCGCGATTGGATGGAAATAAGAATGATACTTTTTTTGAAGAATATGTGCCACTTATCGACAGACTGAAAACTAAATCTTGATTTTATATGTATAATAAACTTATTTATATTTTCACCGAATTTTTTTGTTTTTTAGATTTTTTTCGATTTTTCATGAAAAATCGAAATTTTGAAAAAATACTTAAAACCGTCTAGGAAATTTCTAAATTTCAAGTTCAAAGTCAAAATTAAAAAAAAAAAAACTCAGTTTTGGGCCACAAATTATAGGTCTTCAGCCTATTTGTATGCAATTTTATTGGCTTTTTCTTCGCGGGTCACTCCTTTCACAATCCCTAAATTTCAGTACATTCTATTAAGGAATGGCAATCTGTTATAGATTGCCGCAAACAGCGATTGCGTTGGATCTTGGTTTGTCAATCGCTGTTTGGGACTCAACACTGAAAAACACTTAAAACTATATTAAAATTTAAACGACGTAAAAAATAAATAACAAGATTATTTAAAATTTTAACTTTTCGGGCAGAGTTATTAACTGCCTGAAACGTTAAAACGAACGAAACGATTAAATTAAATTTGGAGTTTAGAGACAAAATTTCTGGAAAAAAATAGAAATTTCAATTTTTAAATCGAAATTTAACGAAATGTTACCAAGGCGTAGAAAGGACATCGATTAAAAAAAATGTTATTTTAAAAATTTCAACTCTTCTCAAACTTCGACTTTTATTTCAAGTTTTGATTTTTTTCTCAAATTTCGACTCTTCTCTCAAAATTTCGACTTTTTTCTGAAAATTTGAACTTTTTCGATATGTTACAAAGTTACAAAAAGGAAATCGAATCAAAAAAATATTATTCTTAGAAATGTCGACTCTTTTTCTCAAATTTCGATTTTAAGCTCGAAATTTCGACTTTTTTCTCGAAATTTCGACTTTTTTCTTAAATTTCGACTTTTTTATCAAAATCTCGACTTTTTTCCCAAACAATTTACTTTTTCCTCAAATTTCGATTTTTTCTCGAAATTTCGAAATTTTTCTCGAAACTTCGCTTTTTGTTCCTCAAATTTCGACTTTTTTCTCGAAATTTTCCTCGATTTTTCGGCTTTGAACTTACTTTTAACCTTAATATCGCAATTTCGACTTTTTTTCTCCAAATTTCGATTTTCTCGCAAATTTTGATCTTTTCACGAAATTTCGACTTTTTTCTCGAATTCACGACTTTTTCCTTAAATTTAGACTCTTCGAAATATTTCAAAATTTCGACTTTTTTCTCGAAATCTCTGCTTTTTCCTTAAATGTAGACTTTTTTTTTCAAAATTTTGACCTTAATGTCGAAATTTCTACATTTTTTTTCGAAATTTTGACTTTAAACTCGACACTTCGACTTTTTTCTCACAATTTCGACCTTTTTCTTAAATTTCGACTTTTTTCACAAAATTCGACTTTTTTCTCAAAATTCGACTTTTTTTTGGAAATTATTTCGACTTTGTTCTGAAAATTTCAACTTTTTCGAAATGTTACAAAGGCGGAGAAAGGACATCGATTTAAAAAAAATGTTATTTTTAGAAATTCCGACTTTTTTCGAAATTACGACTTTTTTCTTAAATTTCGACTTTTTTTCTCAAAATTTCGACCCTTTTCGCGAAATTTCGTTTTTTTTTTCTCAAATTTCAACTTTTTTCTTGAAATTTTGACATCGAAATTTAGACATTTTGCTGAGATAATAAGCCTTGTATATACGAATATATACAAGTTTATTACGATGCAATTGAAATCTAATTTCATTAGAATCTAATGAAAATTAGACTGCAATTGCAAAGTTCACGTAGATGAGGCAAAGCTTGTATCACGGGTTGCATCGCAACATCCATAGATACAAACGTCCTCGGCGTGACTTTACTTTCATCTAGTTTTGACAAATGACCAATTAAATGTTCTGTAATTAAACAGTTAAACGTGCAATGGAGGTTTGCTCTCTTGGATACTTATACGACTGACTAACGGCTTTAAATTGGAAGTGTATACAACCACCGTACCATGCTGACGAGGCCAAGGAAGGCCGAAACTAGTCTATGGTTGCGGATGTACATATTTTCAATTTTAAGCACGTTTAACTGTTTAATTACAGAACATTTAATTGGTCATTTGACAAAATTAGACATTTTTCTAGAAATTTCGACTTTTTTCTTGAAATTTCAACCTAAATCTGAAAAATTCGACTTTTTTTTCGCAATTTGGTTTTTTTCCTCAATTTTGATATTTTTCTCAAATATCCACTTTTTTCTCGAAAGTTTGACCTTGATACGAAATTTCTTCTTTTTTCTTAAATTTCGATTTTTTTCTCAAAATTTCGACCTTTTCCGCGAAATTTCGTTTTTTTCTCTCAAATTTCAACTTTTTTCTTGAAATTTTGACATTATCGAAATTTAGACATTTTTCTGGAAATTTCGACTTTTTCCTTGAAATTTCAACCTAAATCTGAAAAGTTCGACTTTTTTTTTCGAAATTTGGTTTTTTTCCTCAATTTTGATATTTTTCTCAAATATCGACTTTTTTCTCGAAATTTTGACCTTGATACGAAATTTCGACATTTTTCTTAAAATTTTGACTTTTTTTCTATAAATTCCGACTTTTTACCCAAACTTCGATTTTAAGCTCGAAATTTCGACTTTTCTTGAAATATCGACCTTTTTCGCGAAATTTCGTTTTTTTTTTCGAAATTTTGACCTTAATATCGAAATTTCGACATTTTTCTAGAAGTTTCGACTTTAAAGTCAAAATTTCGACTTTTTTCTCGAAATTTCGACGTTTTTCGCAAATTTCGACTTTTTTATTGAAATTTCAACCTAAATCTGAAAAGTTCGACTTTTTTTCTCGGAATTTGTTTTTTTTTCTCGATTTTTGATATTTTTCTCAAATATCGGCTTTTTTCTTGAAATTTTGACCTTAATATCGAAATTTCGACATTTTTCTTAAAATTTCGACTTTTTTTCGACAAATTTCGACTTTTTTCTCAAATTTCGACTTTTTTCTTGAAATTTCTAGCTTATAAGGTCAAATTTCGATTTTTTCTTAAATATCGACTTTTTTTTCAAATTCCGACTTTTTTCTCAAAATTCTCAATCTCAGTCACGGAATTTCAATTTAAAACTCGAAATTTCCACTTTTTTCTCAAATTTCAATTTTAATCTCAAAATTTCTAAAAAAATACCTAACTTTGCTAATTAAAATAGCAATTATTGGACGCACCCTACTACCAACTGTCAAGATTTTTGGGAAAGAGGAGTGATGGGACGTAACTGTCGTCTGCCTAATTTAACCATAGAGTTTGTTTATTATGGAGCGATTTATTCTCGAAATTTTGAGAAAAAAATCGATATCAAAGCCGAAATTCCGAGATTAAAATCGAAATTTCGAGATTAATCTCGGAATTTTAGGAAAAAAGTAGAAATTTTAATAAAAAAATCGAATTTAAAAAAAAAAAAGTCGAAATTTTGAGTGTAAAGTTGGTTTAAAGCCGAATTTTCGATATTAAAGTCGAAATTTCGAGAGAGAAAAGCCGACATTTGGAAAAAAATCGAAATTTCGAGAAAAAAGTCGAAATCTCTAAAAATATTTTTTTTAAATCAATGTCCTTTTTACGCCTTTGCAAAATGTCGAAATTTCAAAATATAATTTTTTTTAATCAATGTCTTTCTACGCTTTTGTAAAATGTGGACTTTGAACTCTAAATTTCGAATTTTTTCTCGAAAATTCTACTTTAACCTTGAAATATCAACAAAAAAGTCGAAATTTTGGGTAATAAAAAATTGAATTTACTGTAAGTAACCTGCTGCTAATTGTAAGTGTCAATATTAAATTGTAAAAGGGTTGGTGCTTAGAATATAGTCTTATATTTTAAGGGTTGGTGGGGCTTAACTGTCATCTGTCTAACTTAACCATAGAATAAGAAATTTCGACTTTTCTTGAAATTTCGTGAAAAAAAGTTCAAATTTCGAGATTAAAGCCGAAATTTCAAGATTAAAGCCGAAATTTCGACTTTATGAAATTTCCTCAAACAGTCGAAATTTGGAAAATAAAGTAGAAATTTCCACTTTATTCTTGTAATTTCCAATTTAAACTTCATATTTCTAAACATATTTTTATAAATGAATGCCCTTTCTACATCTTCGTAAAAAACCAAAAATGCATGAATAAAAAACAAAGCAGAAAATAAATATGTATCGGATTTTTCTGATTAGGAATAAATAATTAAAATATAAATATTAGTGTTTAAAATCCAAGAAAAAACTTTGAAAATTAAACTAAGCCAATTCATCATTATCATTCAATTTTTCTTTTATTAGAAATGTTTAAAAATTTCACCAACAAGGCGATTAATCGGAAATCGATCTTCCAGCACCCAATTTTATCGGGAATCGATACTTTTGCTCACGATTCGAATCAGCCCAAAAATCTATTATTTTAAAAAGGAATCGACATCCCTAGCTCGAAGCACGAACGCGAAAGCCTCCACACTAGCTAGCGTTCGCGCTATTTCGCGGCGCGAGTGTGGAGCCGGCATTAGAAAACATTTCATTGCATTTACCTTTTAATATCAATATACATACAAGCCAAGTTTTACAGGTGACATTGTAATTTTTTTCCAAAGATAAAGTAATAAAACATCTACGTCCTTACATTAACTGCTTTTAAGAAACATATTTGGTGGTATAAAAACTCAACAGAATTTGTGATAAATCGAATAAGACTCATCCGTATATAAGGTGAAAATTAAATTAAAGTAACATTATTTTATACATAAAACAAAGTTTATTATCTTTACAATTAATTAACAAAATGTAGGAATTTTCTGATATAAGGAGAAGCTGCCTGTGCCAGAATTTAATAATTTTCCCACCATCAGACAACTTGATGGATTCTGCAATTGATCCTGTTTTCCTGTAAGATGTAAAGCCAAATTAAATACAGAAAAAACAGCATTCATTAAGGTCTACCTTGTATTGTAGCATTTTTTAAGAATGTTAGGGACGACTCAAACGACATCTGTTGGAAAGGAGATGCACTATTTTCCATTCCTTTTCTACTTAAAGGTTCAAAAGTACCATTAAACGTCATGTAATCCGCAATAAGTAAAAGGTGACGAGGGTCCACTTTGATTCCATAAACATTGAACACATCTTGTACTTCCTACAAAAGAAAACGATTTTAAACTGTGTACCCACTAATCGGTGAAATGAAAATCAATTATATACATTTTGATCGCATTTCAAACCTATTTGTTTCTCAAGTAACGCCACTGTACTGCCAAGTTCAGTATACTTTACAGTATTCTTGCCATTTATTTTTGACAAAATTGGGTTAACAAGTATTTTCAAATAAAATGTGATGCCTACGCTTTTGTAAAAATATAATCAGTGAACGTTAAACATGACTTTCTATAATTTTACTATTCATGACATCAAAGTACCGCCTTGATTTGCTTTAACCCTTTCGCGCCGAAGACCCTATATTCCCGTGTTAAAAAAATGTGTCAAAAAAGACTGTATTTACCCGAATTATATTTTTAATTTCGTACAACATTCTTGTAGACACCGATTATCGTACCTTTTCCGGTAAATGTATGCTATAACGACGAAGACCATACGATTCCGTAAAACTCGAAAACTGCCCGCCTTATGGACATACTTAAAAATAGGAAAATAGCACGATCGCGAAAGGGTTATTATGTGTCAGCTAGTACGCATATCTGCTCTTTTCGTTGGAAAGGTGAGCGGGATTGACATGTTACTTACTTTGACAATAATTTTCATTGCGGCTTCTATCCCATAAGTCTCTGCTATTTTATGTATATCATTGCAGTATAATTTATTTAGATCTAATAATTCGTTATACTTGAACATTTCCTGAAAATTAAAAATATATCAAATTTTCCTGACTTGTTAAACAACACATACAATGATATTAATTCCGTCGGTCCTAAGAGTTAACACGTTGTCTTTCATGTAAGTTATTGCTCTTTTGATATTGGCCGTTTCCCAAAGTACAGATTTTGAAGCAACATCGCGCAAAACGGCTGTCAAATCCAGTTTCTTTGTGTTAACAGGCAGCTAGAAACAACAGAGTTAAATTTGACGGCTTCTGTTGGAAAAATACTCACAGCAAATGTAAGCTCACACCATAAGAAGCTTTCCTTATCTGATTCGATAATTTTGAGCAAAAGAGTAGGAGTCCACTACATTGGTATCTTCTACATTATACGCCTCATTATTGGCTTCTTGCTGATCTTCTTCATCACCTATAACGACGATTTTAGGTCACCTGGTCAATTCTAGTACATTATTTTAGTGGGATTTCATTTTTTTACACCGCAGTTGCATATGGTCGTTACCGTGCAAAAATCTTCTATGTGCTGAAATGTAAAGTTTACAAGAGGGCAAAAAGACATATTTATTTGGAATGGGAAGAAAGAAATCCCCCTTAGATTATGAAAAACCCTATTTTCATAAAAAGATGCACACAGAAAATTTTTCCACTGCAGCAACAATGTTTTTCTGCTCTCTTTTAAAATTTACATTTCCGTACGTAGATTTTTCCACGACAATGACAATACACATATCAAAAAATGAAGATAAAGCAATTTAAGGTGCGTTAAATAAACAAAGGGATGTCGTAATTTACTTCGGAAGTTTATTATTTACTTTAACACACTTTGGCATGACCAGACAGAGAGCTTCAATGTTCTCTAAACCAGACATGACATTTATAGACATCAAAACCTAACCTTTTTGCCCACATCTAAAACCTAATTACACTACACTTTTGTGCCTATTTTGCAGAAAAATGTGGACTTAGTTTAAAACGTCCAATATGGAACAAGGATCAAAGATATAAGATAACGCTTCTAAAATCCCAGATGTCAACCAACCGTCAAATCTGCCAGACTATGGCAAGTTTTCTATTCATTTACCCCTAGAATTGTGAATTCGAATGCGAAAACAACACTGCGCATACATGCCGTTAAATTTCAATATACATAAGCAGGCTTAACTCCACCGAGAACGTTTTTATTCAACGCGCGTTACCTTCATCATCGGATTTTTCTTTTTCTTCTTCTTCCGGTTCTTGGCCATCGTGTGTCTGTTTGAACTTATTAGTCATTTTCGCATCCTCAGTATCTTCGGGTTCTTCGTCTGAACTGTCTTCATCTGCCATTGGAGCATCATTTTCCACGTTTTCATTTGCGTCATCGTCGTCTTCGTTCGATTTGGCTTTAGCTTTCTTCCTTTCTTCTTCCATTACGACGCTGGAAAATTTCTGACATATAACACCGGAAGTCGAAGATTATCTTCACTTACATGTTTGATTTAAATTTGATCTGCCTTCTAATAGCAGTGAACATCTGGGCGAAAAATTTCTTCGTCATGTGCTTTATAACGTACTTTGGGTTCACATAGTATTTGGTTTTGTAAAGCTTATGCGGAAGAAAGTGGAATTTTAAAGTATATTTATGTTGCCTATAAATAATTAAAATTGAAATAAACAACTATGCACTTAAGAGTACTATTGACGTACCTCACTGAGCTCGGCCATGAGTTGTACAGTTACATCGATTTTTTCGAGCACATCAGCGACAACAACCCTCGTTAACAACTTCCTCAAATTGTCCGCTTTCTTCTCCAAGTTGGGTACGGGTAAGAAAGGTATTTCCATTGATGGCGTCTTGATGCTTTTACTAGCCATCATTAGAATTTCTCTAAGACGTGGTATACCTAAGGTGACGTTCATTTCACCTCTACCGGCAAAATGGAAGGTATTCAATGTCATCTGAGTTGATGGTTCCCCAATTGACTAAAATCGAATTTATTAGTTCCCAACTGTTTGCGATGGTTCACGCACATGTACCTGTGCTGCCAAAAGCCCAACTGGCTCGCCTGGTGCACACAGAGATTGCATCGATTTCAATTTTATCATATTTTTCAACGACTTTTTCTCTTTCTTTCGCAAGTCGATTTGGAAATCGTTCATTAGCTTTTCAAGTCTTTCGTTGATTGAACCAAAATTATTATCTGGTTGATAAACTGAATTCACAGTATCTGGGCAGCGAGCACACTGCTTTATAAAACTGAAAACAGAGAGCGATTGGTTTCATTACACATATATGGTGATGTTAAAGGATTTGAAGAGAAAAAAATAACTAAAAACGGTGAAAATGACAACCCAGTGAATTGGAACAATTTAGATATTCGTCAGTAAATACTTTACAGTGTACTCTTAATAATTCTATCTGTTTGGTTTTTTCGTCGACCATCTCTGCTTGCAAAACTCGAGAAATCAGCATTCCTTCGTTAATTAAAAAAAAAAAGATAAATGTGAAGATTTGGAGTTTTGGGAGAAGAGATAAGCGACGAAAAAGCCAAACAACAAAATTGGTGTAATCCTAGCATTACTTCAACATGGAAAAATGACTTCGCAACTGAATTGAATCAAAGAGGTCGTTTCGACTTTGTATGGGAGTTCGTCATTTTTGAAATCATAAGCGTGGTTTGAGAAAAGTTGGATGGTTCCTGAGAAATCTCTGTTTACTGATTAGAAATTTCAGTCGGTTAGGACAGTTAGTATTCTTCAATATTACGATAATTCAATAATTAATAAGTAATAGTATCAATATCTTTAAAATTTAGACAGACAAAGGTAATTTGACCTAATTATCACTCTTTGATAAAAAGGTAAAACAAGATGGGTTGCTTTAATAAAAAAAAGGAAAAGACTAAACTAAAACTTACCTTCCTTTTATCTCTGAATCTGCCTCCAACCACATTCTGACTATCTTATTCCTGCTTATTTTCTTGTCTCCAGCTTTTTCTTTGACTACAGATGAAAAGAGAGTGAAGGGACTTCTTCTGTGCCTGTCTAGAGGATTTCCATTTTCACTTATCCAATTGTGGAGCTAAAAGTATTGAAAATATTTTTAACTTTGAGACCAGTTGACATTATGTTATCCAAGATCCTTTTATTATTTTAATAAATAATATAATATATACAATATTAGCGTTCAATTAAATATATTTTTGGAAATTTCCTTTTTAACTTTCATTAATTTTTCTTAAAAGTTCGATTACAAACTTAAAATTTTGATTTTATTGGGCGAAGTTGGCATCATTTTTAACTTTTTATCTATTTTCGAAATTGGATTCGAATCGTTTTCATAAATTTTGCGAAATTTTGAACCTTTTTCTTATAGTTTCAGGATTGCCCTTTTAAATTTTAGTTTTTATTTTAAATTAGGTCGTAAACGCAAGTGATTTCTACTGTTTGGACCTTAAGTAATGGTACATAGGAGCAAGAGTAGATTTTTCGTATAAAAATAATGTGATTTAACCACATTTACTTTATACCAACAGTTGATATTAACAGAGATACAGGGTATCAAAGTTGAAAAAAAAATTGTGATTTTTTCGCATAACGGATGAACACATTTCAGTATAGACATTTGGCATAGGGTGGTTTCTTTGGTCAAGAAATTCTAATTTGCTAACAGATTGTCAGTAACTCATAGGGGGCGCCACCTGTGCTACCTTGTATTATTCTAAAGCATCATAACTTGTGACACTTATTTTAAATAGATATTTTTATTTACCCACATTTTTTACGTAAAAAAGGTATACTTTCTAAATGTTGATACAAGCAACCGTTTTCAAGATATTTGCCTTCAAAGTTTGCCGTACGTTTATTTTCAGGTATGTAAATGTGAATTTTTCGCAGTAGGTTTCAAAATAAAAGTAATAAAACTGACTCTAAAATAGTTTATGTCAAATAATACTCTAGTGGCATTATTATTACACATATTTATTAAATTTCTAAAGCAAATTTAAATAAAATACCAAAACAAAATTTATTTTCAAAAATAAGTATGTCGGAAATGACCTTTTTCATGTAGAGGGATTGTAAAAAATTAAAAATCTGGCTGTCTTTTATTGAAATTTATCTCCAAATATCTGCTTTGACCACCCAGACTATTAAAATTTTCTTGTGCGGACTCAGAGATCATATGTGACATCTCTATGTTAGAAAATAAATTACGTCTTAATTTTTTGGATTTTCTTGATTCAGATTTTAAAAATTTAGGTAATAATATTATCAGCAAAGTTATATTTGATATAAATTAGTTTCAAATCTGTCTTATCAATACTTTTTTTTCAAGTCTACTTCGAAAATTTAATATCTTAGTAATTTAAAACCAAGGCACGTCAAGCTTTAAAGGCCAATATCTTGGAAACGGTTGCTCGTATCAACTTTCAGAAAGTACACCTTTTTTACGTAAAAAATATGGGGCAATAAAATAACCCATTTAAAATTAATATACGTAGGTGCACAAAAAAGTTATGATGATTTAGAATTATGCAGGAGAGCGCAGGTAGCGCCCCCTATCAGCTATTGGTAATATGTTAGCAAATTAAGAGTTTGTCGACTTAAGAAACTCCTTTGTGCCAAATTTCGTGCCTATATTACAATTCATTCCATAATTATACGAAAAAATCGAATTATTTTTTTTCAACTTTGACACCCTGTATCTCCGTTAATATCAACTTTTGGTATAAGGTAAATGTAGCTAAATCACATTATTTTTATTCGAAAAATCCACCATTGCTCTGTGTACCATTACTTATGGTCCACCCTGTATAAACTCCCAACTTTTTTTCGAATTTCTAATTTTAATAGTCAATATCAAATAGACGAATTTTTTAGGAAAGTGACCTTTCGACGTATCTCTTGAAGTTTCACGTTTTAATTCGAAATTTATTATTTCGAGTTTTTTTTGAAATTTATAAGGTTATCAAGTAGTTTCAGGTTAACACTTTCTGTTACCATTCTTATGAAATTTAAATTGTAAAGGCAATTATATTTATAAATTATAAATTTGTTTAGATGTTTCGAGTTGAATCTCAAAGTTTTGACCTTTTCGAGTATAGTATTGTTGCGCGTTATCCGTTCGAATGACTAGTACGCCGTGAATTTTAAACACTTTATTTCAAAACTGAACTCGAAACACTACAATTGCAATTCACTAACACTGTTTAACTAACTTATTCGTTGAATTCTAACTAACTTCTACTCTGACTAACTTGTCTGGGGGAAAAGTGACGGCTTTATATAGGTCCCGGTCGCATATTTGTATGTTACACACAAACTATCCACTCGGATCTGTTCGAGTTAAGCGAAATCGTATATTATAAGTTGCACACACATCAGAACTTTTGTTGGCTAATACGGGTGCAACATACCCTAATTCTGTTTTCAATTTCGAAGTCAAACCTCGTAAAATTGGGTATGTAAACATAATCCAACAATCGTTGTTTGTTTTTGTCAAAATTAACATATAAAGTAAGAATAGTTAAGTATATTATGGAAAATTTACCAAAAATTATGATTACAAGAAAGTGGGCGATAAAATATTTCTACTGCAGCTGAAAAGTCAAAGTGACGTGGAAGTAAATTTATTAATATGTCTTTACAAAAATTACTTTACGTTACTTACTTTACATATAAAAAAATACCTACATGATAAAATTTGTAATTTTTTTTTTAAAGATTAACGTTTAGATAATACAGAAATGTCCAAATATTTTCATAAAATAATATTTTATATTTCTTTTATAAAGTAATTACTTAAATTAATTCTTCATGGTAGACCCTTATTGACCGGAAATATTATGTTTTTTTCAATTTATTTAACATTTCTTCGGCCCAGTTAATTTATCAAAAAAAAAAAAAAAAATTATTTTTTTCCACATCTAATTTTGGTCTCCTATTTTTCATTATTCCTATTTTATGTAAAATAAAATAACCTCTTAATTTGTAAACTGTCATGAAGTGACGTTTTCAATAAATTTAAATATCACGTAGTCGCATTTCAAAAACTGTTTAGAAAATTGTCAACAAACCATAAAAATTTAAATATTTCCAAACTGGGCCGAAGAAATGTTAAATAAACTGAAAAAAACATACTTACATTAAGTTGAAAAAAGTATAAAATTTGAAAAATCGAACACATTAAAAATATTCTTTGTTTCAATAGGAATGGATTGAAGCACTACAATCTTTCAAAAGAAACTTGGAGAATAAGACGCACATTTAAAGCAGCTTGTAAGGCTCCAAGAAATATTTTTAAACGCATTTATCGTTAGCCTATTTTAACCTTAGATAAAGGGCTAAAACTTATAACTTGAAAAAAAAAACGTCAAAAAACTTTGAATGTCCTGCACAGTTGGTTGTAACAATTAAAAAATATATCGAAAAAACAAAATCTAAAAAATCTTTTGATAAGGAATGGCAATGTCTTGTAAGATTCCAAAATGATCACAATCATAGATTAAATGTCGCTGAAGCTCTTAGGTCGATCAGCCTAATAAGTTATGAAACAAGGGAATTTATTTTAAATTTGTTCAGTCGTGGTCATTCTCCTGCCACCGCTTATCATTCTGCAGCATTAAAAGAGAGGAATTCGGAGAGGATTATGAAAATTTTGTTTTGGATAGATACAACTGTCCCACTAAAACTGATGTATCAAACCTCTGGAAATCAAATTTTAGGGAACAGTACGGTGATAGATCAGGAGAAGGAATGTTGGAAACTTTAGAAAAATTATTGAGTACCAGTAAAGACATTAAGTACGGAATTGTGCGAAACGAAGAACAGTATGCTGTCTCTTTATGTACGCCATTTATGCAAAGGTGTCATGATTTGCCTCAAACTCAGGAAATAATGTTCGTCGACGCTAGTGGCTAATTGTGATTCTCAAGACCATAAAGTGTACTTTTTTGTCACACAATCAGCTGCCGGAGGAGTTCCCTATTGGCTGCATTTTAAGCAGTAGTCAAAAAAATCGGTACTTTTGATAAAGCTGTAGAAGCCCTTTATCAATTGTTTGATGGTAAAGTTTCTCCTTCTGTTATTATTACTGATGATGATTTAACAGAGCGAAAAGTTCTACAAAAATATTGGCCACGGGCAAATTTATTGCTTTGTACTTTTCACACACTTAAATCAGTTTAGAAACGGATTTCATTGTCAAAAAATAAATTGCCTAAGGAATAAAACTCAACAATATTTTAAACTTTTTAAAAATATAATGTACTCAAAGACAGAAGAAGATCTCAATTTTCACAAGAAAGAATTTTTAACCAAGTGCACGCATGAGAATTTAGAAAATATATATATTAGAAATCTACTGCTTAGAGAAAAGGACTGCTGTATGTATGACAAAAAAAAAACACAAATTCTGAGAGGAACAGATACAAACAATTTTTCTGAAATAATATTTCGACTCCTGAAAGACATACCCCTTGAACGCACGAAAGCTTTTAATTTAACACAATTATGCGACTTTATAATAACTGGATTTGAGCAATATTTCAAAGAATATTGGACTTAATTTTCAACAGAGTTTATAAACAAATAAAAGATAGATATCTTATAAACAAAAATGATGCTTCGCGAAGTAGTATCGGCAAGATTTAAGGTTCCACTGCAATTTCAGGTTCAGAGTTCAAAAATTAAGGATACTTTATATGATGTAGACATTGGTGATTGGTAAATGCTCGTGCCCAATTGCATTTAATGGTAAATTTTGCAAGCATCAAGCGTCTGTTCTTAAAAAATATAATATTTTAAATGTTTATAATACAATGACACAAGAAAACAAACTGAAATGTTATAAAATAGCCACCGGAAAAGAACCAAATCCCGAATTATTTCTTCCTCTGCAATATGATGAAAAAGAATTAAAACCTACAGCTATTACCAGAAGATTAATTTCCATGGCTGAAAATAATACCATCAAAGAAAATACCACCAATGATACCCATAACGATCTTACAATTTTATCTGTTTTGACAGAAGAAATTCAAAAGATTCGGAATGAATGGAAATCTTATTCAGAGGAAATCTTGAAACATTTAGATGATGATCGTGACCAATTTGCTAGTGCAATATCTTCTTTTCTAAAAAACAAAAATAAATATGGGAATAATGTAAACAAACTCCTTACTCATCTACATATTTCCTTTAAACCTAGAAATATTGATTTGAAACCAAAGGTGGGCGTTTCAAAGTTAAAAACAAAAAAAAGGGGAATCAATATATCTGTACAACCAACATCGGTAGGTCGTAGGAAGGTTCATGGAAAGAAGAATCATGTTGGAAGACCTTCAGGAGGAAATAAAAAAAAATAAACAAAGCTTATCATAACCTGGCGAAATGTGTTGAATCCAATATTGGCTTGGGTGACAATAAACAAAAAAAATAAATAGTAGTGTAATTTTCTTTTGCATAATGAACGTTTTAAAATATGACTGTTTAGTTTTATATCTTCTTAAAATGTTAATAATTAAGTATTTAGTTTTGTGAAATTACCTGCTTGTATTTCCATTTTTTTAATTTACAAGCAACTTGTATCTTTAACTGACAATCAAAATGTTGACTAGTGAGTTTTTCTTTAATGCATGTGGTGTAAACCTTCATATAATTATTATGTTAAATGATAAAAAAAAATGATGACTTGGCATACATAAGTTGCACACACGTTATATGAGAGAAGTTCTCTTATGTGTGCAACTTATAGTATCCGATTTCGCTTAACCTGAATAGATCCGAGTGGATAATATGGGTGCAACATACAAATATGCGTCCCGGTCCGGGTTCAGAAGTATTTGGCAGATAGGGCTTATCGTTTGCCGAAATTTCTGAAGCGCTTATCTGCCGTTTGATTTATTATCGGGACCGCTTCCCCTTACCAAATTTTCTAGAAATTCCCAACTAAACTTTATAATTACTTTTTTGTTACAGTATTTATTTTCAACTTTTTCTTGAAATTTCAAGGTTAGATTTATTTTTAATAATTACTAGTCTTTCAGAAATTAGAACTTCTTTCTTATATACATACTTTAGATTTATAATTCAAATTTTTACTTTTTTTTTTAAATTTAAGACTGAAAAGAATTTTTTTCATAAATTCCATTTTCAAGTCCAAACTTGATTGTTTTATTAGATATTTTATGCCCCAATATTACCTTGTAGGGAGGGATAAATTGTTTCTTATTACTATTACAATTAAATATATTGCTAGTAAACTCATTACTGCTAACAAACTCTGTAATCTGATTTTAATCCAAAGTAGTTTACTATCTAGTATATTATTTTATTTAACAAAGTATTTTACTATCTATGAAAATTCTGTGTAAGGACCATTTTATAAGTGTATTTGATAAGAACAAACTTTATTAACATATGAAACTTTTTTCAAAGAAAATCATGTTTTTTTACAGAAATTTATACCATACCTGTTCTAAATATTGTTCAACTTGTTCGCCTTCTTCAGAATTTTTCAACATCTTCAGTACTTCTTTATTAATAACAGCCTTACTATTCTCATATAAAAAGCGTACTTGTTTATCATTTAAAAATTGAGCTTTTGATATATCCATTCCATCTTCCCCATACATGAACTAAAGATTAATTTGATGCAACAGGTAGTCATTTAGTGCAACATAAATCTTACCTGTATGACACTCTTATCGCTATCTCTGACCGTCATATCATAATTAACAGTTAAACCTTCTAAATGTTTAATAAGGCACCTCTGTAAGTAACCACTCCTACTAGTTTTGACAGCTGTATCAATCAAACCCTAAAATTACCCAGAAAACAAACGTGTACACTTCATAAATCATAATAATTACTTCTCTACCAGCCATACAATGAAAAAAGAACTCTTGGGGCTGTATACCAGTCATAAAACGACCATCTATGAATCCACCAGCTCTTGGGGCAAATTCAAACGCCGGAAAACTAGGCAGAGACTTCCAAGATATCATAATTCGGAGGCCTTTTACCTTCCAATTCGATTTGTCCCCAATAAACACGAAATTTGCATCGTATTGACAGTTGAACCTTTGGCTCCTGATGTCACCATCAACTGCAGGTTGTTTTCAGGAAATTTGCAAATTAAACCAGCAGGTAAACAAGTCCTGAACAATGAGACTATAGAAATAACAATTTTGATTTGGTTTTTCATACAAACATTAAACCATGCGTTTTAAAAACAGGAAAACAAAATCTGCATCTAAAACCAAGGAAGGTTTTACCCCTTTACCACATTGGTGATTAATGAACATGATACGTACTTCACCAGAAGAACTGGCATTGTCAAGCGTATTACCAAACTTATTGATTACAAAGGAAGACACGTAGAGTTCATCTCTGCTGTCGATAACTTCTTTAAACTTAATCATAAGCCACGTTTCGACAAGTCATTAGCTAAGTTTAGTTGAGTGCTTTAGTAATCATCGACAATTTTGGTGGAACGGACTGGTCCTTGGTTATCTTCAAAAATTGAAATACAAAACTCGTCCACTGAAACCAGGAAAGGGAAAAAAAAACAACAAAGGTTGCTCTAACGCGTTTCCACAGCTAAGCTATCATCTTCAGAGAAATCGGTCAGTATCTCTCTGAAAATGATAGCTAGACTGTCGAAACATGTTATAGCAACATTTGTTGCGTTTTTTCATCTTCTTGGTTTCAGGGAACAAGTTTTGTATTTCAATCATCTACAATTAATGAATAATTACGGCGAAATACGTAATGCGTAATTATTACGCAATACATATTTCCCTAAGAGGACTGACAGTCCTAGTAAAGGGGTAAAATCTTTGACTTAATCACAAGCCGCAGTGCTCCAGAAAATCTGTACCTATTAATGTCGTTTGTGTACGAATCCAACTCAGTTTTATATTGTCGGTCTATCGTCGCTCTCAGTTTTGGGATTTGTCGCTGAACTTTCTTCGATATTTTCCACGATTTCCTCCAAAGTGGATTCCTTGGGTACATCAAGAGCTTTAGTTATGACTGTTTTACCTATTTTTCTCAAATTTTCGATGATTTCTTTGCGTTTGGCGTCCGCCTCTTCCAAAACTAAAATATCTCTTACACCCAAAGTAAATCCCTCTTGTTGTAAAAATCTCGTGAATAATTTCGCAAAACAGCTTAATAGTCTTGTTGCGTAGGGCCCACCATATAACTAAAATGAGACAACTTTTAATAAACTTTGGTCAAGTCAAGTAATAAGAAATGTTTATGAAGCAGTTGCTTGATTTCTAAGCCATTTGAGAAGGCTTGCAAAAAAAATGATGCAAATTGTTCATACCAAACACTCAACACTATTAATTACATGAAAATGTAATTAAATGTTATAAACTTACCTCATAGATACAGTGAATTAAGCCATATGGCGTAGCTCCATAATGCGACTTATCCAATACTCCAACCAACAGTTCGCCGTTCCTGATAACAACTTCAGCTTCAGTCATAGTGTTCGGATCTTTAAACGGTGTACCACCGCTTTTCCATCTTCTTGGCTTTTCTTTCTCCCAAGCCTAAAAATTAAGAGTCAATTTAGCCACCTATTTTGTCCCAAAAGCAATAATAAAACCTTGGCGCCAATTTTCGAAGTTGCGGTCAAATTTATGCGCTGTTGTCCCTTTGGAATCACATTTATTATAACTGTTGATAAAACTTGCTTACCAGACCACAGTGGATATGGTTTAATGATAGCGGGAGGCAAGAGTATAATTTCTCCAGTTTTATACGAAAGAGCTTGGAATACCAATTGGTTGTAATTCATCCTGAAATTGAATTTGCATTCACAATAATGCTGGTAAGCGAATAAGCAACCTACTTGTTAAAAAATCGCCCCCTCAACGAAAGCCTCACTCCTGATATCATGTGATCTTGAATTAAACCGCTCAACGGAGTGCCATCCTTAGGTACAAGGTACTGATTAGAAACATTCGCTGAAATTAACCAAAAAATTATATAAAGTGTTACATGCGAGCACTTTTCTTATAAAATTATAAATTCATGATCTAGGATTCTCTTATCAAAGAACTTACGTATAGGAAGCTGTTAGTAAAAAATTCTTATAGAGTTTAAGATAACTAAAGTGTACAACATATTTAAATGTAAAGGAAAGATAGTGACTTCATTAATTACGAAAACATCGAAACTACACACAATTGCTTCAAGAAAAAATCGAAACTGTTTTAAAATTCCTCGCATTTATGTCAAAATCGCAATATGATGCATATTTTGAAATTAAGGGTCACTCAAAACAGAACAACTTAACTTCATTGTGAAAACAGCCTTGCACATAATCACTTCAGAAAAAATCGCAATCAAACGCGTTATGAAAACTAATTACAATATTTATTAGTTCAACAGCTACAGAATAGTAAGATCGACAAATTATGTAATTAGTTTTTGTGATAATATTCACTTTTAGAAGAACTTTGCAAAAATTTGATTTTTAGGGCATTCAACTTGATTAAAATTGTTAGTAAAGTTGAATTGGACTTAATAAATAGCCTAATTATGTGCCCCATAAAATAGACAAGACATGTTAATGAAAATGTCACCAAAATCGGTTTAGCCCCTTCCAAGATTAACCCAGACAGATTATGTATGGATATTTAAAACATTCAAAAAACGATACCAGCCTATAAAAAGATACTTATTTTGAAAACAGAGACATTTCAACCTTATTAATGCAGAAAAAAAATAAGTGTTACCTAAATTATAGCCTTCACTTCTAGCCACTTCATTTTGCGGAAAATGTGCGTTCATTTCATCTCCATCAAAATCGGCGTTATAGGCTTTGCAGTTGGCATAATGCAGCCGTAAGGTTTTCTCTCCTTTCAGGATTCTTGCCGTGTGGGCCATAATACTAGGTTTGTGCAAAGTAGGTTGCCTGTTCAATAACAAAACGTCTCCATTGCACAAGTGACGATATACCTAAACAAGATTAGTCTTGAGATGATTAAAAAAACAAACAAAAATAAATATACCAGTTTAACGCCTTGAAAAGACTTTTCTTTGTCATCTGGAGTTAACAATCGCTTCAGCAGACTCTCCTGCTGAGTCGGGTTACTTGGATTAATTCTATGTATAGTACCATTCTCAAATTCAATCATAATAGCCCTAAATATTAAAAAAAAGGCCAACTATTTGTATCTAAATCATTAATATCTCAAGTTTTTACCCCGGGTGGACGTTAGGACCGTTTAAAATCATCTTCCTCAATTCTTCCACATTCCAAGAGGTTACAGGGACTGGATACGTTAAATGTTTGGCGAAGGCTTCAGGGATTCCGATTTCGTCAATGTTCAGGTTGGGATCCGGCGTTATAACGGATCGAGCGGAAAAATTCACACGCTTTCCCATCATGTGCATTCTAATGATTCCAGCCTTTTTCTCAATCACCTGCTTAAGTCCAACAACATCTTTGCTATTTCTGTTGTATTCTCTATCCATAAGCACATCGACGTTCATCTGAACTGCTTCCCATGACGAATTCAGTTTTTCTATGGGGGATGAACCTATTGCGGTGTTATATGCACCCTAGAAGATTTCAGGAAGTGTTTAATGTACTTCATATGGTTATCAAATTTAATAACAACTCTGCTAAGTATATCGATCATATTAGCGGAGATTTCCTGAAGGAAAATTTAATGAAAGGAACCAAAGTTAAGATAGAAGAGCAATACCAGAGGCAAAACTATCCTACATGAAAAGCTGAAAATAGGTTAAGATAGAAGAGCAACATACTGAGCTGGGCCAGAGGTAAAACCCAAAAAGGTTTCAGAAAATGTATATTGCATGCTGCTTAAGTAGATGGTTTAAATTACATTTTAGAAAGTTCTACAAAAGTCACAAATTACAGCAGAAACTTACTTTAGCTTCGAAGCGGTAAAGATTCTACATCTCCACCGTTTTTGATCACATGAACAATTGTTCTTAACAAAATGCTATCTTGAATAATCGCTTTATAAACTTGCGACTGAAAATTCTCCGTAACACGACCATTAACCATGTTTACCTGGAAATTTAAACTTTAATTACTAGAGAAGAAGATACAAGTAGTAAAATATGTACCGGCCTGACATTAGGAGGTGGTACAGGAATAATATCAAAGTATAATACATCTGTAGGATATTCATCATCAACATAATTCAACACTGATACCAACTGAAGTATTAGTTCTTTATCTTGTTTCCATATGTTCCGAAGGTATTCCCTAAATCGGTACATGTTACAAAGGGGTTAAATAATTTTTAATATAAACTCTTACCTTGATTCTTGAGGATTTATAAACTGGGTGTCAAAAGCCCTGACTGAAAACGAATCACCGCGGGTCCTCGACCTTAAAAGTTAATTTTATTGCTTTGTTGGGCACAGTTTCATCGATAACTTACATATCAACTGCTTTTTTAATAATAATTTTATTTTTTAAAGCTTGTATTTTGTCTCTACTGGAGTGGCAGTACATGCAGATCTTGTCAGTTTTGGTTTCTTTTAACATACTGCTTATAAATTTGTTTCTTAAAGCTTCTGTATTCTTATTTAAAGCATATATTCCATTAGTTTTTTCTGAAATTTATTATTCATAAAAATGATTAAAAAAGTAGGTGTAGTGTATCATAAGGGTTTGGACAGACTAAAAGCAGGTTACTGGGACCAGTCATCCATTATTAAAAAAGAGTAAAAGCGGTGCTTTTGACTGTTTTTATTACGGGCGCCCACATTTAATAACACACGTAATTCTCAGCACTGAATGGAGCCAGTAATCAGTACGCCAGAAACCTGCTTTTACTCTGTGCGTAATCTAAGAATAGAATGTGTCATTTGCAATAGCCACAAGGTGCAAAATTCAAATGTAAAATTGTGCATTTTAGTTTCTTCCATTCTAAAAAAATCTACTTATTGTATAACTACACAGTTATAATTTTAATAATGTGACATAATTTGGTATCAATTCTTACTAATTAATCATTATTGATAAAAACTTTAAAATTAGATCAAAATTTTAAGAAAAAAAGGAGAAATTTGCAGATCAAACCCTAATGTCAAAAAACCTAAAATATCCAAAGAATATCGAAAGAAGTAAAAAAATTTCAACTGGAAATTGAAATCTCTAAGTAAATATAATTAAAAAAAAAAAAACTCAAAATCTGTAAAATAAAAATTCTCGAAATGATGAGGGAAAATTTTGTACAACTACACATTTTAAGTACAAATGAAACATACTTAATGCTTCCTCAGCTAACGATGCATATTTCTTTATTGGTTGAACTTCTTCTTCAGGAATATTCTCAAAATTATTGTAGGTCGATATCAAACTTTGAATTAAATTTTCAATTTCCAACGCCTCAGTTATAAGTCCGCAATTAAGTAGCTTAATTTGCAACTGATATGGACTGCTTAATGTGGTCTAAAAAACAACTGATCACTGTACAATTCCTGATGTTATCAACACAATTTTACTTGGTATCTGAATTGTAAAACAGTTCAGGCATGATATTTGGAGTATTATTCCGATTATTTTATGAAATAATGGGTTTACTACAGGTAGAGGCAACTCGATGTATCCAAAATGGCCCAAACAGTGGAATGAGTTTTTGCTACATGTTCCGCAAGGTTCACTTTTATCATTCATGGGACCTAAAACATGGCAGTGTTAATTTTCAGTTAAATTAAAGACCTGAATTAGGGTTGAATTAAATTTACCCAAGGTTTTATCATACAATCCTCCTGGGAGAGGGTGTCCCAGAGAATCGAAAGTTAATGGTGTACATATTTTTGTAATACATAATTTTCGTAATTCTTCTGTAGTAAACATACAAAATAGGACATTGTCCGCATTTATGTGCTTAGGTATGAGCAACTCATTCCTTCGAGACATTTTTAATGTATTAAATAAGTCACGTTTTTCTCAACCTAACCTAAAATTTCGCTGCAACCATAATTGCCCCTAGGGCACTTGTTAAAACTAAAAAAATATTTTATTATAAGTTCCAAGCACGATAACTTAAAAAAAGAGGCAACGTTACTCAATATTAACTAAACTAGATACATTGCTCATTGTTATTAAATTTGTATTATTTGGAGGTTATATTTTTAAATTTAAATGTCAAATCTTGACATTAATCATAGATTTAGGAATCGTTGCCAACTGCATTTATTTTTAGAGAAGTAACACATCATACTTTTCCAAAAACGTCGAAGAGTTACCGCCACCGCCCTATAGGGGGCGATTCGTCAACTTCGCCCTTAGAGAATGTTAAACGAGTGAGCAAACTTGAAAAGAAAAATGATGATTTTTATAAAATATTTTTTAGAGAAATTTTTAACAGCAGTCGAACTTTCAAAATTAATACAAATCTCCAATAAAAAAAAGAAACCGATTTAAAAAATGAAATTGTCGAAATTTTAGCGTTTAAATCGTAAATTTTGAGCAGAAGGGTGCAAAAAACAATTTATTAAAAAAAACTGTTGGCAGAAATTTCGAATTTACATTAGGGTAAATATTATAAGTAAATATATAATTCATAAAATAGTTTTTTGATGAAAAATAGTTCGCAAATTTTTTCCTTCAGCTTTACTTTTGCGATTTTCGGATCCAGAACGCTTTTTTCTTATTTTGAGTGTATGTGGCATCGCTAATCTTAAATGATTAATTCACTAGTCAACGCGTCGAGCCGTATTGCTTCCCCCTCGAGCCTAGGGAGTGCCCCTCGTTCTCTTTTTATCTCGCCCCTCCCTGGCCCCGTAGCTGTTGGCTCTCTTTGCTGTGATGTGTGATCCATAGAACATACTTGCGGGGATTCCCATGATTCTGTTAAATTTTGTTTTTAGGTTCAATCAACTCACAAAGGGTAATCCTATTAGCTTATATAAATCTGAAACATGTATTTAGTTTGAAAGGAAGAAAAGGATTATAGAAAAAAATTTTATAAACAAAAATCAGTTTATTATAAAAATGTATTTATTTAAATTAGTACTGATAAATGAATGAAAATGTATTTTGTACTTCATTATTAATTAAACTAAAACTTTTAACAGTGGTAAATGAATTTAAGAATAATAACTTACTACAAGACATACTTCTTCCGAAATTGGACCATGTCAAAGAACTACTAAGTGTTCTGAACACTTTTAATGGTTCTTTGATAGTCTAATCCCGGAAGAAGTATAAACTGTACGGACTCTGGCCATGGAAGCCTTCATTACAATAATGACATGAATTCAGAAGCAGTTGAATTAAGTAGAATCACAGACAAAACAGACTGGTCGCTATGGGATAGACTGGCCGCTGCGGGGTAACTGCATGTGCACAATATTTTTTAAATCAATGCTGCAAATATGTGATGATTACACTGAAACGCTGACTCAGGCACGCCGGTAATTGAATATTTATAAGTATTTTTACCTAATCTGAAAATGAAACTTGATTTTTCTTTACTTTTAGTTCACACAGCATTTCACAATACATTATCCCATATCTAATGCTTATTTGCTAACAAAATCCCAAGTTACCTTTACAAAGGTCTGTTAAGGAATGAAAGCATATTACAAGTTGGGCCAGTCTTCCAACTTCCCTCACTGGTTACCCCGCAGAGTTCAGTCTATTTACTCTCTGAACCATTCTCATGCTGCTGAGATTGAAGCTGCTGATTTATTTGGTCTCTGAGTGGAATAAACCAAACTGTGCTCTGGCATATGTCGGTTTAGTTCCAAATAATTATTGAATACTTGTTTACACATAGGGCATGTTGCCGATTTAACATGAGATTTTATATGCTCTGTTATTACATCAAACTCAAACTGTCTATTACAAAAATTGCAACGTTTATTTATTAATAATTGTTTGCTTGGAATTTTAGAACTTTCCATAACATTTCCAGGAGCAATCCTCTTATTAACTAACTTTATATGGACATACTCAGGCACATCGATTGGTTCATCATCTACATCTGGATTTAGTAGATCTATCACTTCATCAATTTCGCTAGTTAACGATTTTGATGAAGCATCTATATTTAATGGATCATCGGTATCCATTACACTATCATCTGTAGCGACTACCGCATCGATACTGACACTGGATATTGGAAATGTTTCAATCTGTTCTTCAATGTCCTCTGTATATTGTGTTAATTTTTTGTCATCAGTTGTTTCCGGTATCACAACATTATCAATATCATTTGATACACCACCATAAACACCCGAAATGTTAATGGAAGAGTTCTCTTCATTATTATTTTCAATTTTAGAAAGATTCTGTCCCAAATTATCCAAATTTTCGTTTGCAACCATTCCATATACTCCTGAAATTCTTATGGGGCAATTCCTATCTGCTTTAGTTACCAATTTATTTTCCACTGTCTTACGGATGTTACTATCAGTTACATGAAATTGTTGCAATGGATTCTCTTTTGCATTAAAAATATTGTCCGAAAGCACAGCTTTACCACTCAAAATGTCTTGAAGTTCTTTTTCAGATACTACAAGGATTTCATCACTGAATGTAGATGAAGGAATAGAATTTGTGTCTGCTTTAGTTACCAATTTATTTTCCCCTGCCTTACTTTCAGTTACATTAATTTGCTGCCAAGGTCTCCCTTTTACAGTACACATCTTTTCTGGAAGGACAGCTTTGCCAGCCAAGATATCTTGAAGCTGTTGTTCAGATACTACGAACAGATTCATTACCAAAAGCAGATGGATTGACAGGTTTTATGATAAATTTGGGACCACTTGGTACTTCCTGAGGTGTTGGATCTTTGGGGCTTAACTTACTGGGGCAAGCTCTTATTTTTCTTTTTTTTCCGGGGACCTCTGAAGCACTTCCATCGGCATTTACAATTGAATAGACACTATGGTTCATACGGTGAATCCCTGAGAGGGTGTCACTACCTAATATTGTTGGTTCATGATCAGTTTCCTCATACTTTCAACAGAACGTTTAGTAGCACTTTTGAGGGTTTGGTTCTTCTAACGAACTGGGCGATTCTTTGTTCTGTTTTCATGTAAGTCACCTGAAGCTGGTAAGCCATTACCACCGCCGTGGCGCACGTTATACATATTCTGGAGTGAGCTTTTCCTCCGTATAATACAGAATGTACTTCATATTTTGTGTATACATTTGATGTTGTTTTAATGTAAGAATAAGGCTGAAAAAATGCTTTTTAAATATTTGGAGGATATTTAAAAATAGAATCAATCTGATATTAGATAGTATGCGCCTTTTTATTTTTTGGGGAATCTGGAGGCTTTAAATTAAGTGAATGCCACTGTAACGGAACATTATAAACACTATTAATAATCAGATGCAATTTTTCATTCTAATATTCGTTTGTGTATTATTTAGGCTGTATTAATTATCAGATTCACTTCGGTTATAACTACTTTGAACATATACTTACTAAATCTGGCATAACCCACTTTAAGTTTCTCAGTGTATTCTTCCAAAGGATATGTTTGTCCATAAGCATTGTTGAGGCATATTCGACAAATGTCCATGTTTTAGTTTTTAGTGTATTTAATTTGGTTCGCTTTTATTTTATATTTAAATTCTTAGAGAACTTCTAGCTTTGTTTATTTATTCATTTTTCTTTACTATAAATATCCAAAGACAATATCTTCATGTCATAATTGTCAAATAAACAGGTTCACCAACAAATTATCTTATTGCATATTAGGGTTAGATTACACTTTACTACTGGTGGCAATGGCTGCCTCCTTTTACTAATATATTAAGCAGAGCTCATCACGATAATATTATTTATTATAATATAATATTATACAAACATAATTATACAATGCTTACTTTACAGAATATATTTTTAAATTTAACTGTGAAAATTTACTACGGTCATAGATATAAGGATCAGTGACGCCAACCGCATTTATTTTTAAAGAAATGACAGCTCGACGACAGACGATGAGAACGGAGCTACAGTTTCCTCCCTCCAGGTGGCAGATTGTCAAATAGAAATTAATTATGGAGTTTTTATCTCTGTGCTGTTCCTAACTTCAAATTATGTATTGTATTTAGGCCCTTGTTTTACAATACATTTAAATAAAAAAGGGTACTCATTGAACTGTCGTAAATTTTTTAATTACTTTAGTTACCCTATTCGTGAAATCAAAACTGCATAAATGACCGCATCAAATTGAAGCCACAGTTGCCGATTTTATTATGTTGGAGCATATTATATACAATTCTAACCCGAAAAATTGTATTTTTATTCTCATTCCCATAAAATACCGGTCGACTTTCTGTGCATGAATTTGAAATTCTATGATAAGGTCGAAGCCACGCCTACAAATTTTCCCACTACGATCTACAGAGCCTCCAACAAGACCGGTGTTGCCAGAGCTGACGGTTATTCTTGAGATTACATGATTTTGGTTGCAATTTTACGAGTAAAGTAAATCTCACGATTTTTGTCTGTACGAAAAAAATGAATAATTTAATATCACATTTGATCATATGGATAACAAAAATGCATAAATTTAGTAAAACAGTTTTCTAAAAGCGCTTGGAGTATACGACTCCTATGAAAACGGTCAAATAGACCAGTAAATTTCTCGTCTTATATCGAACGGAACGGAAACTGAAGATTATTGTTGTGATATTTTTAGCTTAAAAAAATATATAATATCAGTATTACGTTTTATTTTTTACAAAATTATCCATAACAAAAGCAATTTTTAATTATTTCTAGATTTTTGTCATTTAATTTTCGCAAATGTCTGATCTGGAAACACGGGACCAAGACCCTATCGAGAGGGCACCCGTCGTTAGCACGCAACCACTCTCTTAATCCTAAAGAGCATGAGAAAACATTCTAAGAGCAAGTTTTCCCGTTGTCTCAATCAAACATTTCATTCATGCCGGCTCCACACTCACGCGCGAATCGCCGCGTTAATTCACTTTGCGATTCGGTGCGCGATTTTTGCACAAAAAAATGCCTCTCCACCCTTTCACGAAAAACATGCCTCTTCACACTCGCAAACTTCGCAGTGTAGTTCGCGCTTTCAAGAGAAATGTACCCAGAAGTAACCACTGCTGCTGTCGCTGTGCTTGCGCTACAACATTATCTGTATATTAAAAATAAAGGCCAAATAAAGAAAAAAAGAAAATCGTCCTCTCTGAAACCACACAAAAATCACCAGAAAAGCCTAATGCCGGCTCCACAGTCGCGCCGCGAAATAGCGCAAAGGCGAGTGGGGAGGCTTTCGCGTCTTCGCGTTCGCGCTGTGCCCCGTTAGAAGTCGGTTTTTTGGTCCGCGTAAAAGGATTCGCGGGATTTTCGCAAGGCGCAAGCGCGAATGCATCCAAACTTGCGGCGTGAATTCAGTCAGTTTTAGTCTTTTCTAGTGATTATTGTGTGGTTTCAGTGAGAACTATTTTCTTTTTTTCTTTATTTGGTTTAATGTACAGATAATTATAATATGCTATAGCGCAAAGCGCAGCGGCAGCAGCAGTGGCTACATGTGGGTCCATTTCTCTTGGAAGCGCGAACTACACTGCAAAGTTTGCGAGTGTGAAGAGGCATGTTTTTCGTGCAAAAATCGCGCGCGAATCGCAGTGTGAATTCACGCAGCGATTCGCGCGCGAGTGTGGAACCGGCATAAAACTAAGTGAATTCACGCCGTTAGTATGGATGCATTCGCGCTCGCGTGTTCCAAAAGTCCCGCGAACCCTTTGACGCGGACCAAAAAACAGACTTCAAACGCGAAAGCCTCCACACTTGCGTTCATGCTGGCATCATACTGACATGCTTGTGTTAAAACTGATTTTATATAAATTCGAAATACATTATGTTTTAAATAGTTCTTTAGAAGAAAAAGAAGAGTAAAAAATCACACTTTATTATAATAATGTAATTGATCAAAATATAGATAAACAAAAAAGTATTCTGTGCTTCATTCTTGTACATGAATATATTGGGGACCTGAAATAACGACTTCATTCAAATTTAGAAACTATTTAGTTGTGTTTGATAAAATAAACTAAACTTGGTCTTGGGACGATGCAGGTCCAAACAGTTATCAAATACTTGATTAAAAATAGGCACACTGTAGATCTAACATGATGTTTTATAAGTTCCGCTGCCCTATCGTCATAACAAATTGCAAAGCTTATTTAGTTTTTTTTCTTTTTGATCTTCTGGACTGTCTTATAGATTTTCCTAATCGTTTCATAGCACCTCCAGGTAGAGCCCTCTTATTAAGTAATTTCATATCGACATAGTCAGGCACATCAAGAGGATCATCATCCACATCTGAATTAAGTAGCTCTATCACTTCACCAACTGGACTACTTAATGATTTTGATGAAATATCTACATTTAATGCACCATCAGTATATAATAAACTTCCACTTTCTTCTGCTTTTATGTCAACACCACTAGACACGTCGACAGTGTTATTTGAGACATTATTTGAACTGTGCACAGTGTACACAATTAATGGAACTTTAGCTATAGGAAATGTTTCAATCTGTTCTTCAATGTCCTCTGTAAACTGTTTCAATTCTTCTTTACCATAAGTTGTTCCAGGTATCATAATTTTATCAATATCATTTGTTACTCCACCAAAAACAGCTGAAATACGAATGGAAGACGCCCCATTGTTATTATTTTCAGTTGCATCCAGACTCTCTCTGATATTATTCGAAGTTTCATTCGTCTCCATTCTATAGACCCCAGAAACTTTCGTGTATGCTTTAGTTACATTTTTATTTTCAACTGCATTAAGAACATTACTTTCAGTTACACTGAATTCTTGCAATGGATCCTCTTTTACAATAAAAATATTTCCCGGAAGAACAGCTTTGCTGGATAAAATACTTTGGTGCAGTTCTTCAGATACCATAGTGGATTTGTTACCAAATGCAGACAGATTCACAGATTTTGTAATTAATTTGGGCAGTTGCTGAGATGCTGGGTTAGCGCTCAACCTTCCTGAGTTGGCGCCCAACTTTCTTGAGTTGGAGTTAAACTTTATCGGGTTGACGTTTAATTCCCTTGGATTGAAGTTTGACTTCTCAATTTTACACATACTCTGGCAACTGTTATCCAATTTTTGGTTGGCGACAATTCCAGAAATTCTTATACGGGAACCCCTATTTATCGTAGTTACTGATTTACTGATGCAATTTTCAGATAAATTCACTTCTTGCACCGGATCTTTCTCTGTCTTAAAAATATTACCTGGAAAAACAGCTTTTCCAGCCAAAATCTCTTGGAGCTGTTCCTCAGATACTACTATGGATTCACCACCAAATGTAGACGGATTAACAGATTTTAGAGCAAATCTGGCACCATTCGGTGATTCCAGAGTTGTTGGGTCTGTGCTTAACTTTCTATTTTTGGCAGGGACAGTTGAGGAATATGAATTGGCCTTTATTACTGAATCGACTCTATCGTCCACATGCTGAATCCATGGGTGATATATAACGACATCCTCATCACATAATATTCTTGGTTCTTGATTTGTTTCCTCATACTTCAAAAGGAAGCTTAGTTCCACTGTAGAGGGTTTAACTCTACTGATGAGTTGGGCGATTCTTTGTTCTGTTTTCATGTAATTCATTTGAAGCTGGTAAGCTATTACTACACTCGAGGCGCACGTTGTACATATTTTACAACTAGTTTCTCCTGCGCTGGTTTCAGAATATACTTTGTATTTTGTATATACACCTGATGGCGCTTTCATATAAGAATAAGGCTAAAAAAAATTTTTTTAAATAACAGATGAAGTTGGCATTTAAAAGTGGAGTAAATATAATGATGTGGATTGTTTGAATGGTCCAAAAAAGGACTTTATTTTACCATGACATTGTAAAATATATGTTTAAAGACTTCGAATAATCTGTAGATTTATAAACTGATCACAAAACTGGTTTGCATTCTACTAAACCGTTTGAGTGTGGATTGATCCAAATTAAGGTATCATCATATTTACTCCTATTGTCAGTATTTTGAAAGAATGCTTACTAAATTTGGCATAATCCATTTTAACTGATCAGCGTATTCTTCCAAAGGACATGTAGGTCTAGTGGAGTTCAGGCATATTCGACAAATTTCCATGTTTTAATATTTAGTAGTGTCTTTAACTAGACCCGCTTTTATTTCATTTTGAGATTTTTACAGAATTTCTAACTTTGCTTATTTCTAATATCCTCTCTCCTGTAGATGTTCGCTTTTATGTTATATGTAAATTAAAAAAAAACTATTTCTAATTTGGTTTATTTACTATTTTTTTCAATAAATGTCATAATCAGACATAATTGTCAAATGTCAAATTAACAGCTCTACCAACCAAGTCTATATGATTATAGATTAGGGTGAGATTACACTTAATATTGGGGGATGGCTGCTGCTACTTTTTAGGTACAGAAGACAGCGCTTTAAGTTAATATTCTATAAATTAAGCAAAGTTATATAATTTCTTACTTATTTCGTTCTTCTCATTGAGCTCCTGTTTTTAAATGTCAAAATTTACTGCGGTCATAGATGTAACGTTCAGTGTCGCCATTCGCATTTATTTTTAGAGAAGTGATAAATCAAAGTATTTCCTGACGTTGAGAGTTGCAGTTTTTTCTCACAGGTGGTGGATAGTTTAATGTAAATTACTTATTGGCGTTTCCAAAAAAATTTATCGGCACTGAACCATGAAAATAAAACACCGAATGATAGAATTGTCTCACAATTGTTCAGTCCTGCTTATAAAAATGACCAGAACAAGTGAAAAAGACTTGAAATAAATAATTATCTTAGATTGCAGTGCATTAAAGCAGGTCTTTTATTACTTACAATATTTTTAAAAAATCAGCCACAACATTAGCTTGCTTCAAAACAAACGTCTTCATATTACAGATTTATGTCCCGAAAATTTCTAATTTCTAAACAAAATTGAATTTTCCATTTTAAAGTGCAAAAGTGCTAAAATAATAATAAAAATGTTAATCATAAACTGAAAAGTTTGGAACAAGTCAAAAATTTAGAAATTACTCGAAAATTACTAATATTTTCAAATTATCACGTTTAAAGCTTAAACTGGAAATTAAAAAAAAAACTCGTTTATAAAATCAAATCGAGGATTGCACGATCACTTTAAATATGCTGACAAACCTATGGTGAAATCCATACCAATAGTTAAAGCGAATTAGAGGTTTGAAAATGCAGAAAATGGCATAGAGCGGGGGTCGGCAAACCGCGGCTCACGAGTCCCATGCGGCTCTTAAAAGATAATTGCGGCGCTCTTTAGATTCCCCTGAAAAATAAATAAATAAAAGCTAGAACGGACAGGCACGCAGAAAATGAATACTTATTAAACAAGTGATCTACAGGAAGTCGACATTTCCAAAAATATTTTTCTAGGAATTTTTACGTTTTGCTTAAATTCTGACAAAAAAGATGATTTCAAGAGCTATTTTTCCGAAATTTTTGATTGATTTGTATTAACATTTTGAAAAAAAAAAACACAAAACTTCCAATTTGTAGAAAAAGACCAATTTGGGAAGTCGAAATTTCTAAAAAATATTTTTCTCCTGATTTTTACTTTTTTATTTGTAAATTTTCTACAGCCCTAAAATTTCGAAAAAAAAAGTTGAATTACTTTTGTGAGAAAATAAATCTAAATTTACTGAAACAGCAAAGATCAAAATTCGAAGTAAAAGTCGAAATTTCAGAAAAAGCAAGAGATTTCGAAAAAATTGAGAAAAAAATGACTTCAAAAAAATTGAGAAAAAGAAAGAAAATTTCAAAAAAATTGAGAAAAAGAAAGAGATTTAAAAAAATCTAATTTATACAAAATTCTCAAAAATAAGTAAAATTTAAAAAAAAGGTCGAATTTTGACCATAGATTGAAACCCAGAACAAATTAAAAATCTGCAATTCTTAGACAAATTTGAATTGTTTAAAAAATAGTAAAATAATAAAAAGAGAAATTGCAAAAATTAACTGGAAGTTTAAAAAAAATTGTTGAACGTTAAAAACGTTCAGAGAAGAAAAAAGTCAAATTTTAGGAAAAATTTCAAGGAAAAAGTCGAAATTATAAGGAAAGCTCGAAATTTCGACAAAAAATTGCAATTTTCCAAAGAAATTTAAATTTTGATAAGAAATTTGAAATTTCGAGAAGACGATTTAAAAAATCCAAATTTTGCTGATAAATTCGAATTTTGAGAATATTTGTAAAATAATTTCGAAAGAAAAGAGAATGTCGATAAAACTTCCAGTTTCGAGAAAAGTACTGAATTTTAAGGAAATATCAAAGTTTCCCATAGAAAGTCAAATTTAAAGAAAAAATCAAATTTTGAGGTTTGAAAATAGATGAATTTCGTTAGAAATATAAAGTTGAATTTTCCAGAAAAAAGCTTATTTTTGAATGAAAGAGATATCGAAAAAAATGAAATTGTCAAAATTCTCAAAAAAGCAAAATTTTAGAAAAAGACTTCGAATTTTGACAATACATTGAAATTCGCAAAAGAAATTTAAAAACCTGAAATGTTTAGATAAATTTAAATTTTGTGTAAAACTGTATAATTCCGAAAAGAGAAATTGTAAAATTAAATGCTTAAAAAAATTGTCGAACGTCTTTTTAGAAGTCGAAGTTTTCCAGGGAAGAAAAAATAAAAAATTTGCAATTTTCCAGATAAAGTTAAATTTTGAAAATAAATTGAAATTTAAGAACAAGACTAATAAAAAAAACCTGCACATTTTCAGATAAATCGAATTTTGAGAAAATTGGTAAAATAATTTCGAAAGAAAAGAAAATGTCGGTAAAACTTCCAGTTTCGATAGAAATATTGAATTTTAAAAGGTCAACATTACCCAGAGAAAATCAAATTTTAAGAAAAAAATCAAATTATGAGATTAAGAAATAGAAGAATTTAGTTCGAAATAAAAGTTGAAGTTTTCAAAAGAAAAACGAATTTTGAAAGATTTTTCAAAAAAAAATGAATTTGTTAAAAGTTCTTAAAAAAGATGAAATTTAAAAAAAAGTCGAATTTGGACAATTAGATTGAAACCCAGAACAAATTTAAAACCTGGAATTTTTAAACAAATTTAAATTTTCTAAAAAATTGTAAAATTTCGAAAAGGGAAATTGTAAAAAATTGAATGTTTAGAAAAAATCCTCGAACTTTTAACAAAACCGAAGTTTTCCAGAGAAGAAGAAAATAAAAAATTTGCATTTTTCCAGAGAAAGTTAAAATTTTGAGAATTAAAATTTTGATAGAATTGGTAAATAATTTCGAAAGAAAAGACAATGTTGACACAACTTCCAATTTCGAGAAAAATGTTGAATTTTAAAGAAATGTGTCAACTTTAAGAAAAAAAATCAAATTTTGAGATTAAGTCAAATATTTTGAAAACTTGCCTAAACAATAAAATGTCGAAAAACAAAAACGAATTTTGCGGAGCAAGTCTTAAAGTAGAAAATAAATAAAAGTTTAAATGTTTAGTAAAAGTCAATTTTGAGGAAACTGCCCAAATTTGGTAAAAAGACGAATTTTTAAAGAATGTAGATAGTTTTAGAAAAAAGCCGCAATTTAGAACAAGGTCGAAGAAATGTAATTTTGGCAAAAAGTGAAATTTGAGAATAGATCTAAATTTCGAAAAAAGATCGAGATCTTCAAAAACTATTTTACTTAACATCTCCAATTACTTCAAATTTTTACTTTTTTATTAAAAAATCGGCAAAAGATGATTTTTTGAGAATCTTCCAGTAAGTCGAATTAGAAAAAAAATAAACATTTTCACAAATTATCGACTTTTGAGAAGAAAGGAAGATTTAGGATAAAAGTCTTATTTGGCAAAAAGTGAAATTTGAGAATAGATTTAAATTTCGAAAAAAAAAAACTTTGAAAAAAGATCGAGATCTTCAAAAACTATTTTACTTAACATCTCCAATTACTTCAACTTTTTACTTTTTTATTAAAAAATCGGCAAAAGATGAATTTTTGAGAATCTTCTAGTAAGTCGAATTAGAAAAAAAATAAACATTTTCACAAATTGTCGAGTTTTGAGAAGAAAGGAAGATTTAGGGTAAAAGTCTCATTTTAGGAACAAAAGAGATATTAAAAGAGAAGACTAATATAGAGAAGAGTTAAGAAAAGTCGAAAATGCAAAAAAAAGACAAATTTTGAAGTAAAGGTCTAAATTTTGAGAAATAAAAGGTCTTTTGGGCTAAATATATTATCGTTTGGCTACACGAGTCAGAGGGGTCTCTCCCTGTCCCATATCTTGTCTGATTTAATTTTGAAATAAAATGTAAAATCAGAAATAAAAATTTGTGGCCCTTTGAAATTCACGAAATCAATTTTTTTATTGCGGCTGGCTATTTCAGCTTAAAAGTTTGCCGACCTCTGGCATAGAGGATGGTGATTTAGAGTATGGAGCTATAGCCGATGGGATCAGCGATATCCAACCAAAAAAAAAAAAAATCAAGCACGAAGACGCAATAAAATGTTACATTGGACAGAAGAAAAAATCTTGACATTGGAGGCATTCTTGTATTAAAGGTATCCAAGAAAAAATTATAGTTAAGCATCCTTCAATTATTTCACTTAAAGTACAATCTTTGACTATATTAAGTAACATAGTTTGTAGATTGCTTTTCTATACAGAGTGTTACAAAAGTCCGGGCCGCTACTTCAGGAGCATATTCTACACATTAAAATATGAAAAATGTTGAAATACATTTTTTTCTTTAAATTGCCTCCTAACGGAGATATGACCATTTAAAGATGGCGCCCCTAAAGTGGTTTTTTTACTACAAAAAGTTAACGGTTAGTAGCAAAGTCATGAAATTGGGCAAGCAGTTAAAGAATTGGATTAGGCATATTCTCATGTAACATATTTTTTAAATAAGCAGTAGCGTGGTGTGTAGGGGGTTGCCCGCGATTATTTTTTACCGTAACTTTTTTGTATTGCAATATTTCGACACAAAAGTGCCATAATCGTAAAAAGCAACATTTTTTATACAAAAAAGGTACTCTTTCTCAAAGTCGCTAAAAGTAACCGTTTCCGAGAAAAAAGCGTTTAAACAAAATTGTTGCATTTATTAGAATTCGTTTTGCAAATTTCTAATTTATCCACTACTAACTGCATTGATATAAAAATAGTACAAAATTAATGAAAAAAAAAATCAAAGCAAGTGTTCGAAATTACTGCCCCCTGCAGCAATACATTGCTCGGCTCGTCTTCTAAGGGAACTCCTTACTCTTTCGCAAATGCCTGGTGTATTGTGAATCTGGTTGAACCCATTTTCAATTCGTTCACGAAGATCATTGATATTGTCAACTGGTGTGGAGTAGACGATCTACTTTAGATGTCCCCATAAGTAGAAATCGAGTGGGTTGAGGTCAGGAGACCTAGCTGGCCATGGTATCGGACCTCCTCGACTTATCCATCGTTGATGATAGTTGTTATTCAAAAATTCCCTAGCAACTGCACTAAAATGGGCAGGTGCCCCATCGTGCATTATCCACATTCGCTGTCTTGTTATGAGTGGAACATTTTCAAGTAACACGGGTAACTCTGTTTGCAAAAAATGTCTATATGATGCTCCTGTTAACCTATGAGGTAAAAAAAAACGGTCCAATTATAGAGTCCCCTATTATTCCTCCCCAAATGTTAAGTGAAAAATGTTGCTGATGTCTCGACTGAATAACTGCATTGGGATTTTCAACTTGCCACTGATGCATGTTGTGAAAGTTAAGTATCCCGTTTCTGGTAAAACCTGCTTCGTCCGTAAATAATATGAGCGATGGAAAGTTCTCATTTTCAGCGATCTTATGCAATAGCCAGTTGCAAAATTCTAGACTTGGAGGATAATCAGCAGCAAGTAACCCTTGCACTCTTTGAAAATGATAGGGGTAAAATTGGTAAAATTTCAAAATTCGCCAGATAGTTACGTGATTTACTCCTTCGGCTAAAGCAAGTTGTCTAGTGCTGACACATGGATCTTCTTCAACTCGCTGAAGCACACGCTCCTCTAAATTAGCAACTCCTGCGTTTGGCCTTCCAACACGTTCGCCTTTGAAAACAAAATTTCCTGTTTCACATAAACGAGCATGAATTTTCTGGAACAATTTTTCTCCTGGTAGGTGTCTATTAGGAAAACGTTCAGCATAAAGCCGTCTTGCTTCAGCACGATTACAATTTGCAAGCCCGTACATTAAATGCATATCGGCCATTTCTTGATTTGAATAGTCCATTTTATCAAAATAACGAAAAGTTAAAAAACTATTACACTTACTATTGACAACAAAAACTGCTAAAGTTTACAGCTTACGACCAAATTTTATCAGTGACACGACGACATTCTCTGGCAGATATTGTCAAGTACAATTGTTTTCTTTACGATCAGTTTGCATGACCAACTTATTTTTTCTTATACAAATTAGTTAGAATTTCGAAGACGGGATAGGATTATTTAAACGCCTTTTTCTCGGAAACGGTTACTTTTAGCGACTTTGAGAAAGAGTACCTTTTTTGTATAAAAAATGTTGCTTTTTACGATTATGGCACTTTTGTGTCGAAATATTGCAATACAAAAAAGTTACGGCAAAAAATAATCGCGGGCAACCCCCTACACACCACGCTACTGCTTATTTAAAAAATATATTACATGAGAATATGCCTAATCCAATTCTTTAACTGCTTGCCCAATTTCATGACTTTGTTACTAACTGTTAACTTTTTGTAGTAAAAAAACCACTTTAGGGGCGCCATCTTTAAATGGTCATATCTCCGTTAGGAGGCAATTTAAAGAAAAAAATGTATTTCAACATTTTTCATATTTTAATGTGTAGAATATGCTCCTGAAGTAGCGGCCCGGACTTTTGTAACACCCTGTATATTATATGAATACTTATTTACTTTAAACTTGTTTTGAGAATAAAGTGTATTTATTTTAAACGCTGTTTATAATGTATGTCTATATAAAAATAGAAGACGCGATAATTCGGATTTTTTTATTAATCTGGATTAGATCTAGCTTTAATTGATCCGGTTATCGAGACTCTATTGTATAGGTTTATTTTGCTTAGCTGCAAAGATGTAGAAGCAATTCCATATTTGTGGGAAATTAGAAACTAATTTTTAAACAAAATGTTGCTTAGCGTTTTAAAATGTGGCAGCCGCAGCGTTATCGGCTCATTCTACTGCTAAGAGACTTTGAGATTTGTATTATTTTATCCACACGTAGTCTATGCTAAAAATCGAGTAGTGGTGGCAGTCTGACACCTTTCCACTATACACTGTAAAGATCGAAAGGTTCCAAAAACTTTTTGCTACGATTACTGTCGGTAAACTACCTCAGCATAATCCTTTAATGCATCATGAGGTGACGTTTGAAGGATTTTTTAAATATTGTATCAGTCGCGTGTAAACATAAAAAAAAACAGGAAATTGTCATGGTTTTTGATTTTCATTCAATTAATGTCTGATTTTTAATACAGGATTCTGTAAATCAAAAGAAAGAACCACATAACTGGGCATGACAGTTTATTTGATCAGAATATTAAAAACTCACAAGTATTAAATAAACATCTTTAATTCAAAAATTTGTAGTAAAAAAAAATTACATTTTAGTTATTAATTTGTACTTTTACCATTTAAGATCAAAGAATAAAGTCCAAAATAAACACCTTTTCCAAATTGTTAAAACTTCCATAAAACAGGACTTAATAAGAACTTCATATAGTCATTTTCCATTATGAATACAAATTAGTGTATTTCGAAGGGGCGAATTTGAAATAACGTTTACTCCATTTTGCTTTGGGGCAGTATTCGGAGTTTGTTTAAAATAAAATGATCTTGCTAAACTTAGGCAAATCCACCCTTGTCCAAAGTAAGGATTTTTGTTTCTTAAGGCATAACAGTGCAACAGATCTGAGTTTGTTTCAACATACCAACAGTCTAAATCATTATCTCTTAGTTGCCTCATTAACTGAATTATCTAGTCCTAGTCGGCCAAGTGTTGTTTAATATGTTTGTTCAACTCTAATAAATTTTTGAATGTTTCGCGACAAAAGCGACAGTAAGGCGTACTCGCATGTTGATTGCTAATGTGCTCAAATGTAATACTATCCCTTTGAAACATTTTATTGCAAAAATTACATTTATACAAATGCTGCGCAGGTAATTCCGCATAATTATGATCTAGTGTAAGTGCGCGAATATTGTGGTAAAGTATATCGTTTACATCACATGTATTTTTTATTTTTACCAGTTTAATAGCATCAAGCGATTTAATATGCACATATTCGGGTATATCGTTTGGCTCATCCACATCAACAGTAAGAATATTCTTTATTATAGTCGTCTACAGTGCCAGAAATATTAAAAGCTCCAAAATCTGCCTCTTTTGCTCTAATTGTTGGTTCAGAAGGATCAATTACTAATCTAGAAGAATCTTCCCTAGTTGTGTTATCTGTTTGCCTCTGATCAGTTGTACTATCATCTGGTACTGGGGCAGCATATATGGTGCGAGTTTTGGGTGAAAGCTCGGTACAATTTCCACTAGATTGTGTGTTATTATTGGACGTGCCATTACTTATTGATGCATTATCAATTGTTGGGTTGGCATTTGGCACTGTTCGATCACTCGTTTCATGCGCATTATTATTTAGTTGACTGGGTGACATGACATAAAGCTTTGAATTTGAATTTTCATTGGCTGGCTTTGACTTCAGTGCGTTAATGACGTGGAGGTGTTCTGTTGTGTTAGTAACCACCAAAGATTGATGCAAGGAGGGGTCGTCATCCTTTTGAAGCTTTTTTTTTGTATAATAAGTTTGAAAGGGTACACATGTCTGTATCCCATTCTTTGTTTCGGTGACTTTTATGTCATCAATGTTATCTGATACAGCTCCAAAAACACCGGAAATTTTAATTGGGATATTTTTATCTGTGTTTTCTGCGAGTATAAGTGGCTGATTTTTTCGGCATCAATTTTTTCCTTTCTTTTCTAATGTACAACTTTTTGATATTTTTGTCACAAAATAATCCTTTCTTTTTAACTTTTTTTGAATTTGGTTTTATTTTAAACTTAAATTGCTTACAATCAGGAGTAAGTTTCTTCATAACAGATTTAAATTTTTGATTGATTTTCTCAATTTGCATCTTTTGTTCAGAAACTGGAGATTCTGTACATTCAGTACTTGTAATACTATTTTTATCAAGAGCCTCATCTTTACATATTCCCTCATACATGAGAACGTCTTTTAGAGATAAATTTTTAGCTTTGGAATATTGAAGATAACAATCAATTCTTTGCTCCGGTCCTTTTAAAAGTGTTGTAAAATTGGCAGGCCATTTGTGCGTGAAGTGAACATTTACGGCACAGTTTCCTTTCCTCCATAACGTTATGATTATCCAACTCCTGCAAGAAAGAACATTAGTAATTCATAGTAACAGTAATAGAAAAAATTAAAATCGCCTTCCAATATACCTCATTCCTTAGAAAGATTTTATTTTTGAAACTAAAAAAATTACTAGTTCTGATTCTATTCTAAGAATTTCTATTTTAAACCTTGAAACATCACTTTCGTACTAAAATTTTAATATAAAAATTAAAATATTTTTTTCCCTTTCGTAACTTCGTATACAATTTACAAAAAATGTCGACATTCAATTTAAATTATTATATAAATATATTTATATATTAATCCAAAAAGTTAGATCTCATTCTTTCAATTGTTTTGCAACTTATTTTTATAATTTTTCATTTCAAAATGTGGTGTTCGAAATGTCAAATTTTATTCAAAATTTCGTATTAAAATTTAACCTTTTTTTTTAAATTAATTTCGGGTGTTTTGCGAAATTTCGATTTTTTTTCAATTTCCATTTTTTCGCCTTTATGCAAACTATAAAATAACGTCTCTTCAAAATTACAATCATATTTTTTGGACTTTCTTCTCGAAATTTCATTTTCCTTCGAAACTTTAACCTCAAAGTTTCAAATTTAATCGTGCTTTGTCAAACTCCTCTAGGAATGCAGTTGAAATATCGAGCCTAAGATCGAACATTTAATTTTAAAATTAAAAATTTAAGAACATTAAATACCTGAAACTTTAAAGTCAAACATTTTAAATAATTAAAAACTTAAAATTTAGGGCAAAACGTACTAATTTCAGAAAAAAACTAAAAATTTAAGAACAAAAAATTATTTCTTAATCTAAAAATATCTAATTTTTCCAAACTATCTATTTCCCAATAATTGAAAGGTAATATTAAAAAATTTGAAATATAAACATGAAGTTTTGATCAAAAGTAAGAAATTAAGAAAAATCTCGACAAAATCCAATTTTTTGAAATTTACCTCAAAAATGTTGTCTTATTCTGAAAGATTTTTCATAAAATTTCGTTTAAATCTTGAAACGTGTCGTCTCAAAATTTTAATTTTTTCTTGAAATTTTACGTTTAGGCTTAAAAATTCGACCTCAACTTCGAAATATTAAAAACGAAAAAATAAAATATTTGTTTCAAAAATTGTAAATATCACAAAAATGGCTTTAGACGTGATTTGAAAATTGCATTTTACATTTATTCCGTCAAAAATGATAGTTCACATTTGCAAAAATTTTAAATTTTTGGATTGAAATCTTCGGAAAATCTTAGTAAGAGACAAAAAGTACCAAAACAATTAGAATCAGTGCAAAATATCAAGTCTTTAAGAACGTAATCGACAAAAATCATTTAGTTATCTCAAATGGTAGATGTGTATAAAAACATAACCTAAATTAAACTTGAATAGATAAAATTTTAAAATTCGAAAATTTATCTGCGTGATTTAAAAAAAATTAAATCACAATTTACAAGAAAGTTATCAAAATAAATGAGGTTAGTAGGTGACGTCATGAACAAAGACGTCAGGATATAAATTTCGCTTCTATTCTGCACCCTTCTCACTGAAAACAACACCAAACAGACTAGACCTGCGCGCCTGTGGTCAGTTCTACCTACGCCCCAAGTCGCCGCTGCCATAACGTCGCAAGTAAAAACGATTTTAATGTTTGTTTGATATAACATACGAGAGTGGAAAAGTAACGGAATGCAAAATAACACCGTGACTCTGCTTTGGGATTTCAATGAACAATAACACCTACCACAATATGAAAATAAACTTACAGGCAACAGTATTTGTAGATACGAACCAAATCCATCCAGATTATGCATATCTTTATCATTTGAAGGAACAAGACAAATTCCTGCACACGTTCATTTCGTTTTATAACGTTAAGCACTTCTTTCCGCAATTATTTTTCGATTTGTTTGATTAGTTAACTATCCCTCTTAGGTATTCTTCAAGTTCAATAACCGTTATAAAGAAACCCCCATTGTTTACCAACAGCTATTTACGTCAATGTGTCAATGATGTCAACGTCATAGTTGTCAATAACAATGATGCCAACTGTTAAGGTTTTTGCGCGTGCGCACTGTCAAAATTTAAAATATGTCAAAGTTGTCAACGAGCAGAGGTGCCACGCCTAAAAGCATATATGTAATACTTCTATATGGCGTGTTGTGTATAATCGCCACTGCAAAATGCTTTGTCAAAAAGGTGAGATGAAAGTATATGTCGTACTCTTTAAAGGACAAGCATTATGGAGTCCTATAAGAAGGAGATTCATCGGTAATGTAAGTTGTCGAATGAAAATGGGACTGATTTCCACCCACTGACATCAGCGACCTCTGTTGTGTATTACTCGCAAGTATTGTGCGAAAACTGTAAAATGAGGGCTTAAATGAACATCACATCACTGTCGTGTTAACCTTTTTTTGGGCTTTTCCTAGGAAAGCGTGTCTAGAATATCCTTTATTCATCTTTTAGTCAGAGAGGAGCTGAAGTTAAAACTACTTGAAATAGAATTCTGTGGTGCATGTGTTTGAGAATCAATAGACATCAATAGACATTTCTTCTAGATAACCATAACAAGCATTCATTCATTTATAGCAGGAACATGTTTTGTGACAGGAACAGATGACAAGATGGGCGGGAACCCATATATGTAATACGTAATATGGGGGGATATTTGAAATAAACTTTGGGATTGGTTAATATATTATGTCCTTGAAAAAGACAAACATATATATCCATCGCGCCTTTTTGACACAAACAAAGGGACAAAACACGCCATATAGAAGTATTACATATATGCTTAAATTTTGATTCATTTTGAGGTTAATTATTCAACCATACAATATAGTAGGGATGTTCCGACACCCACACATGTTTTGTGACCCACACGGTATCGATTCCTACTAATAAAGTACATAGTATTCGAGAACAACTTTCGATACTATTCATGTGAATACCATTAAAGTGTCGATAGTTTTTAGAAATTTTTTGCCTACGTGTAGTTTAAATGCGGAAAGAAAATTTGAGTTCTCTACAGACAAAAAAAAACTGAAAACCTATTTTAAAGACAACACAGATATCTAATATTTAGCGATTACTAAGTAGCGAGCAGCAAGTGATTGTCTTCTTAACCCGAGGAATAGGGATATTTAGCTCTTTTTTTTTCTAGGGTTTGCTTTTCCCGCCGTGTATCGTCTTTGTTGCCAGATCAAAGAGACCAGATTAAATATTTGTCTTGTTAAAGTTTCACCTGCTGCTGGTTAATTGGTAAATCGGTAATCAAGCCTGTGAAAATAGTATTTGACGACAAAAAATAAACAAAACAACTATGTAAATGAATTAAATAATATATAAGAAATGATTAGAATTAAATTTTTAAACGAAAATAAATAGGACGTCGGTTTTTGATAAGTTTATTTAAGATATCTTTTTTGATAACATTTATATTATACTAATTTTAGCCCCCCTTTTGCCCGCTGGAATTGGATTTCTAAAAATTCTTTCTTATTTCGAACCTAGATCATGAAAGGAACCTAGAACCTACTCTTCAAATTTCATCTTACTGACTAGGGTAGGGATGGATTGCTATTTCAAAAGCTGCTACTTCGTAGCAGTTATTTAGCTGAAGCAGCGTCAAGCTGCTTTTCAATTTTCAAAATAACTGTTTCGCTACTTCGCTCGTCAATTCAAAAAAAAAAAAAAAATTAGAAATTTGGAGAAGAGAGTCGAAATTGCGAGATTATAGTCGAAATTTCGACTTTTTCCGTTAATTTCTCCATTTTTCTCAAAATTTCTCCATTTTTCTCAATGTTTAGAATTTTTGCTCAAAATTTCGAGTTTAAACTCTGTGGCTAAGTTAGGCTTTCGAGAAAAGTGGAAATTTTGAAAAAAAACTGGAAATTTCGAGGAAAAATTCGAAATTTCGGGATTAAAGATAAAATTTCGAGCAAAAAATTAAAATTTCGAGAAAAAGGGCGAAATTTCGAATTTATAGAATTCAAATATGGAGGTTAAAGTTAAAATTTCGGGACAAAAGTCGACATTTCTGGAAAAAAGCCTAGACTTTAAAAAACCTATTTTTTTAAAATCGATGTCCTTTCTACGTCTTCCTACCATATGTTCCTCCAAACCCCGAGATTAAGGTCAAAAATTTCGTCTTTAATCGTGCAATTTTAAAAATAGTCCAAATTTCGAGTTTAAAGCCGATATTTCTAGTAAATAGTTGATATTTCAAGTTTTAAGTCGAAATTTAACAATGCAAGTCGAGATGTCGACTTTGAGTTCGAAATTTCGACTTCTTTTGCGCACGTTAAAGTTGTTCGCTCGTAAAAGTTGCCAGCATACGATCGTTAAAGTTGCGCGAATATTCCCCCACTATAATTTTCAAACAACGAATTGAATTTCCGTGTTTCAGCGCCACTTTTGAATAACCCACTCAACCGCCCAAGGAGCAATAAACTAAATTTTTTTTTGCTAATGGTAGGGATAACGGGGAGTAGAAACTTTAACGATCGATCCAGTACGGTGAGCGCAACTTTAACGGGAGTCTTCTGAATTTCAAGAAAAAAGTCGAAATTTTTGTCAATAAAAAAGAAATTACTGAACGCACCCTACTGCCAACTGTCAACATTGAAATGTAAGTGGTATGGGGTTTGGCGGGGCGCAACTGTCATCTGTCTAACCTAAACAGAATATAGAAATTTTGACTTGAAGCTCGAAATTGGGGAAAAAAAGAAGAAATTTCGTGAAAAAAAGTTGAAATTTTAAGATTCAAAGACGAAATTTTAGCTTTATCCACGAAAATTTGTAAAAAAAAGTTCATTTTAAACGGAAATTCTATTAAGCAGGTTCCTTATAAGCGTACCACACACTGTCTCACTATTAAATTCACCATTGAAAATTACCACATCTCGTGTAACTATCACCTATTAGTTTCCTTCGTATAATAGTGTTGAAAAAATTACGAATATAAGCGTCTTGTTTTGCTTAGAACTAAAACTAAATGGTTTCGACACCTCAATAGTGAACAAGCATACACGGGGGACCCTTTGTTATTCTTCAAGGAAGTTTGAACCCACTCTTACTTTTACATTATGCATCCCCAAGAAATATATAACGAATAAACCAAAAACTGGATAAAAATATGAATTTTGAAACTATAATCCTCAAGCCTATCAAAATTCCTAATTTTTGACTTTGTTCCTTCGGATACATTCTAAATAGTGATTACACACATTCACCAAGTGTTCACAGTTAAATTTCTTTAAATCTGTACTCAATCTCTCAACGATGTCGTTAAAATGCGTTGCAGGCACATCATTTTCGTTCAATGTTTTTAAAACGGTCAACGCAACGGCAATCCTTTTTTTCTTCAAAATTAACATCTTCAGATAGTGTAACAGAACGACTTCCAATTAATTTTCTCTTTGACCAAACTTAAAATTTTAGACGAATTTTAACTGTCAAAATAAAAAAAATGGGGTCTTACGTTTGAGGCTGCAATATTATTAACTAAATCTTTTACTTGATCGAGGTCCTTCTTTAGGCCGTATTCCCGAAACTTTTCTTTTAAAATATTCATTTTTGAATTTGTTGCGGTCCTAGTAAAGACATAACCTTTATATTAACCGCCAAATTTTAAATTTGTCAATTTTGACATTTCACACACAGCAAAACCGGCGTCGGATACTTTTGTCAAAGGGAAGGTTCGAAAATGCTGACTTCAGTTATTATCATATATGTAATACATATATGGTTATTATATATTTTGTGGTTATTATTTTACTCTGCTCTAATTAATAAATCAGTCAATCAAAACTCTCTATGGTGCAAGACGAATTAGAACTAAAACTCGTTTTTGAGAACTACGCCATTTATTGCTCCATGGTGATGATGAGTAGTCCTTCCTTTATTATATTATTAATAATTTCTATGATTCGATCAGAAATTATAAAGCGTCGGATTCGATTGGATACCAAGTACAGCTTTTTCGTTACCGAGTAAGTATAGCAGAAATGATTCGAAGCTAAAAGTATTTGGTATCGAAACAAAAGTATCGAGTATTTACTTGTATCGGAACATCCCTAGAATATAGATTTCCAAGCAGTGGCGGCTGGTCCTATAGAGCGCAAGAGCGCGCGCACCTCGTCAAATGGATATTTAATTTTTTTTCTGTTTAATGTAAAATACAAGGATTTATCACATTTTTAAGTACTAGATAATGATCTCTTAATTAATTAGTACTTGTGCGTTATTTGGAATAAATTGCGCATATGTTTTATTCCATTATGAGGAAATTTAAATAAGTTGGTGCGCTCAGAACTAAGCACTTACCTGCTGTACGATTCCTATCAGCGACATCCTCGCGTTACGTAGAAACAATAAACTACGGAGCGCGCATTAGAGTTAGCGCAGTACGCCGCTCCCCCACAGGATGTTGTCAGATGATGAGTCCGAGACAGAGTTTGAAGTGAAATATTTATGGTTTATGTGTTAAGATTTGTTACAACTTTTGTGTCTTAATTTTGTTTCGAAATGAAGGATAGATTTTCATATCGTCTATCAATTATATTTCGATTATCTAATTATTAACATAAAAAGAAGTCATATGAGTTTCAATTTTATTACGTGTCATACATCTGCAATCAATCTGGCAGCAGCATATCTTGTTACATCTGTCTACGCTGTCTGTTATTGTTGTGATTGGCTGATTCGTATGATTTAAATATTTAAACAAATTTTAAAATGAGTGACAGAATGAACACTTTGAAGGTTTAAAACTATAAATGTTCAACCATTTAAATTATAATGAAAGTTACGAGAATGTTTTGTGTATTATTATTATTATTATATATTATATACTACTGAACGAGGAAAAAACACGTAATTAACTGTGAAATGATAAATGCTAAATGCGTACGCGTCGGCTGATCTGATTGCGATTGCTAATTGTGCTGGTTACAGGCCTAACTACCAATAGTACCGCTATTCACAAAAAGATAGCAGCACCCATTCTAGGGCCTAATAATTAATTTGTTGATTTGGTTCTAAATTATAGCAAAAATAGTTTGCTGAATACACAACCACCACTAATTATGACACTGTTAGTATGCGTGAAGTCAAGTGTATGTTTGTCAGTGTCAGTATTCTACTTTAGGTTTTAAAAGATTTAATTGCGTTTTTAAAATGAACAGCATTTTTATATTAAAAAACGATTTTGGTAAACTTCCACTGGAAGAAAAAGTGAAAATAAAAGAACTAGGTAGGCCTTTGCCAGTGTTAAAACTGGTACAAAAATGTCAAAAATAAACAAATAAATAAAATACTCTTAAATACCTCCCCTTACAAAAGGTGTTTGTTTCTCCTAAAGTTAATACCTTGCTACGGCATTGAAGTCACCTAAACCTTAACTATTAATATTTTTTGCATCAGCGCACTCCCTGTCAAAAAGTCACCAGCCGCCACTGTTTCCAAGATTCAATCAGAGGTCAATTATATAATTCGCAAATCCGCTAATTATATAATTTAAATATATGTATCCGGTGCCGCAGTTTTATAAACATCAAACACATCGCAAAGTGTAGTTAAAACCTGAATTTTTTAAACTTGAAAATTCCAGAAATTTTTAGATAAAATTTATGACTAGGTTCAAATTGACGCACTAAAAGTTTGAATTGTGCTAGTTTATAAAAGAAAATTTTAAAATTTCGAGTTTGATCTTGAAATCTTCACTTTTTCCACAAACTTTACTGGAAACTAAACATTTTAGAGAAATAATTTAAACAAAGATTTATGATGAGATCAACACAAGGAAAAATTTAAAAAGTAAACAGGACCATTACAATACAGAATTTATTAAACATAACATATTCTTTGAATACTTTTCAATGATATTGATAGTACAATATTTACAATATATATTCATTAATAAATTAAGAAATTAAAAGACTACAATAAAAAATAATTGTAAGTAATACAAAGTACCATACAAAAGTTTTATTGTCCCAGTGAGAAAAAAAAATTGTGCTAAATGTAGCACATTTATTTTGTTAATCGTGATGTAATAAACATAACACACTTTGGTAATTTTTATTTTAAACAGTAAAAAAGTAATAAAAAAATAAGTGTCATTGAATACAATTTATAGTACCTTCCAGGTACTCTTTACATATCAATTGCAAGAGTATTACACAGAATTTAACGCACCAGAATATTATCTATTAAGCACAAAGGTTTAGCGCTGAAAATGTATCACATTATGAATACTCACGTAAGCCTACTGTCAAATCTAATTTCAAAATACTTCAATAATAAAATCTTAATTTTAGTAATACCAAGCAGAAAATTCAAAAAAAAATATAATACAAATTATTAAATTATATTCACTTACAAAAATAAGTAGAAAATATTGAATATACACTTTTTCAATAAAGACTCTACATAATATATTCTTCCATTAAGCTCATCTAATTGATATCAAAAAAGTGAATCAAATTTTGGTCAATTTGCTCTATAAATATATCAACTATTTAACAAATAAATAATTCTACTATTATTGTTTAGATTTCGATTCAAAAATTGCTTTCATGTCCTTGATGTTGTAAGTAGGCGTCGGCTTATCCTTCCTGAAAATAATAATAATCAAGTTAGCAATGACAGGTATGTACAATATCGATCTCGAATGGGGCACTGATGTAGTTGGGGAGGGGGGCACTGATGTAGTTGGGGAAGGAGGGGGGGCACTGATGTGCATGGGCATGATTTTTTAGGAATTTAGCAGCATTTGATAAATGTAAACTTGTCAATAATTAACGTATTTTATCAGTTGATTATTAATTTTAGGTTAGGTTTCATGCTTGTTATTAATTTTTGGTTAGTTTTACATCTTTTCTTCAAAAGTTCAACTTTTTTTTCTCCAAATTACTAATTAAAAATTTCAACTTTTATTTAATTCCTACACATTCCTTGCATTTCTTCCTTTTTCGCGAAATTTAGGACTCCATCTCTTAAATGTCAACTCTATTGTCAAAATTTCGACTTTTAATTCAGACTTAATTGAACATTATGAGTTGAAACTCGGAATTTCGACAAACAAACAAACAAAGTCAACATTTAGGGGATTAAAGTCAGAATTTATTAATAATGTTTTTAAAATTTCCAAAGTCAAGAAGATTACAAAGAAATTTTAAAAAATGTTATAAAAAAATTCAATATTTTTATAGTTATACTAATTCAAAATTTAGACGTTTTCTAAAAATGTCGACTTATCATAAAATTTGAATTTTATTTTCAAAATTTCGAATTAAAGCTTGAAACATCTTTAAGTTTAAAGTAGAAATTTTGAAACTAACATATTAATTTGAATATTTTTATATTGAAATTGATATTTTGAATAAAATTTGAAAATTATTATTTAAATGGGAAAATTTGAAAATTTTTATTTAAATGGGAAATTTTGAAAGAAAAGGGGTAAAGTTGCATAAAAAAAGAAGAAGCAAAAGAGAAAGAAGCATCAGAGGAAAAGAAAGAAGATAAGGAGGAAGAAGGGGAAGCAGAAACAGAAGAAGAAGAGGAAAGGGAAGGCGATGAAGAAGAGGGAACAGCGGAAGAAGAAAAGGGAGAAGATTACGAGAAACAGGAAAAGGAAGGAAAAAAAGAAGGAGAGAGCTAAAGGAAATATTAATTTGCATATTTTTAGACTGAAATAGATATTTTGAGTAAAATTCGAAAATTTTTATTTAAAAGGAAAATTTTAAAAAAAGGTGAAGTTGCATAAAGAAGAAAGAGAAAAAGAGAAAGAAGAAGCAGAAGAAGAGAAGAAATGAGAAGTTTAAGAAGAAAAGCAGGAAGAAGTTTTATTTAAGAGGAACATTTTGAAAAAAAAAAGGTAAAGTTGCATAAAGGAAGAAGGAGAAAAAGAGGAAGAAGCAGAAGAAGAGAAGAAATGAGAAGCATAAGAGGAAGAAGGGGAAGAAGAACAACAAGAAGAGAGGAAAGGAAAGATGATGAAGAAGAAGGTAAAGAAGCGGAAGAAGAAAAGGGAGAAGATAACGAAGAACAGGAAGGGGAAGGAAAACAAAGGGAAGAGCAAACGGAAGAAAAGAAAAAACGCAGAGGAAAAAGGAGACGAGGAAGAACTGAAAGAAGAAGACGAAGAAAAGGAAGATTAGGTTTCTTTGAAAAATGATCCACATAAAATTGCTACTTTTACAAATATCAAAGTTCACATTTACCTGGGACTCCTACTTTCCAAACTCACTCTTCTCAATCTGTCGGATTCAGTCTCTCTCTCTCTAGATTCGAATGTGTGTCTTCTTCGTTCGCTTTTAATTGCAACGTCGTCCCCGCTCGGTTTCCTTTCGTACAAAATCGCTCGTCAAATCATTAGTTTCCACAATTTTCCTATCGGCGTTCGTCAACGAAGTTTTCCCCTCCACGGCGATATTCCTGTTCAATTTGGTGTTGCTTTTGCACGGTAACGGCAACCTGCTTTTGACGGGGCTCTGCTCGAATAGCGCCGCCCTCGCCTTGAGACTCTCGCTTTTGGGTTCGTTGAACTTTTCTTTGTTCGATTTGTTTAATTCTGGGGGTCCTGCCTCCGCTTTAGTTGGGTTAATTTCCGTTTTAGATTTCCTAGTTTCTAATTTGTTAGACTCTGTGTTAATTTGGTTGCAGGTACTCTGTTTCTCTTCTTTTTTGCACTTATCATCTTCTACGGCGTCCGAATCGTCGCTTCTGCTGCTCCGCCGTCGCGTCCTAGCCACTCGAATTTCTTCTTCTCGGATGGAGCAATCCAACATTTCTTCTTTGGGTTTATACAGTTTCAATTTCTGCATTAGCACGTCTTTGTCTTCTTTGAATGACTCTGAACGGTATTTTTCATGTAGGTACTTCCGTCGCTCTTCTTTGTACTTTTCAATTCGTTCGCGCTTTTTCTGCTCCTCTTCCAAAGCGTTGGTTATGTTTTCGGAACTATGCGACAGATGGAGCGAGTTTAAAGCATTGATTCCCTCAATGGGTAACACCTTTGGCGGATTCAGGGTTTTCGGCAAAGAATTCGTCTTGTAGCTTAGGGATTCATCCATGGATTTTCGCCGCTCTCGCACGCACTCTTTTTTAAATTCGTCCTCATCCAGGCTTCGCGTTTTGAGTTGATTTTTCAGGTTCCTGGCGCGCAAGCACGGCGGTAGGCTGTCTTTTTCGTAGATTTTTCGCCTGTTGGAGATTGAATCAGCTTTGGGTTTTTCGAGATTAGAAGGTGCAACTTCCTTGTCTTCGAATTTGATCAATAGATCTTTAACGCTGGGTTTGTCTTCAGATGGGGCGGTCTGTCCGTTGATGTCAACGTTTTCGTAAACTACTTGTTTCAGTTCGGCGCCGTCGACGTTTTCGTAAACTGCTTGGTTCAGTTCGGCACCGTCGACGTTTTCGTAAACGTGTCCATCTCCAGTTTCCAATGAATCGTAATTTTCTTCTTCGCTTGGGTGATCAGAAGTGGGACGTTTATCTTCCGCTTCGGTGTTATTGATGACTGTGTTCTCAGTTTGCTCGCTCTGACTATTATTTGTACTATTATCTAAATCTAATAAGGCATTAACTTCATTGATTGACCTCCGGAAATATTTAACTTGTTGGTAAATTGTATTGTCATCGATTGGTTCAGTTTCTGACGATTTTCTTTTATCATTGGTTACTATGGGACTAGCTTCGGTTGTTTCTACGAGAGGGCTATTCAGGTCAATAAGGTTAACACTCTTTGGTCTAGAATTTTCGTCTTCATTCAACAAGCTGTAGTCGCTGTTCGACCCTTTTACGTCCAAGGGACTGACTGGGGTCAAAGCGTCTTGTGATGCGTCAAAATCCAATGTTGGGCTAACGATTGGACTAAGAGAATTCTTCGAATGTGAACTCAGTGAAGTTGTACTTAAATTTTCCGTAGAGCTATGAAGTACTTCGCTCAAACTCAAATCAGTCGGAGTCAGTTCAGCGTTATCCACAAATTGATAAGGGGTACCATCGGAGCTAGCGGTGTATTGCATATTTGTAGCCGACGACCTATTGGAACCAAGTGACTTATCCACCATGCTTGTACCTATGGAATACTGCTCGTAAGTGTCACAGACTGCAGTTGAACTCAAATTCGTTTTAACTTCCCCCTCCTTTTTACTGATGTCCTCAAGAGCGCTCAAACTCTTAGGCCTTTGTTCTTTATCCAGAACAGTCAAACTGTTCAACTTGTAGTCCTAAACTGTTGCTGAGTTCCGGTTGGCTAGCTTGTTGAATTGGCAGGGAGGCCGTCGACGTCGGTACCACGGCTTTTTCCGGATTCAACAAGTTTATGTTCTCGTATATTCGATCCAAATCCTGTCACTTGCGTCTTAAGTGGGGAAGGTTTCGATGCTCCTAGGCGGAGACTTATAAATCACGCGAATGGTGGTCAGGACATTCTCATATGTTGGGCTCTGTTTCGTCGTAACAGGACTAATTATTCGTTCGAATGGTTTCTCTTTATTCTCCAAATGTTGGTAAGTGATTTCAGTTGAGGAGCTGTTATTAGAACTTGTGGATTCCGCCAGTTGTCTATAACTGGGACTTTGTGGCGTGGGGGTCCCTAAGTATTTTCCGCCGATGTCCGCCTCCGTGTAGGATTTCGCTATTATAATTTTGGTGTTGCAATCCAAATTCAAAGACTGTCGTTTGTCCAAGTTTTCGGAATTTCTCGGTGATTTATTCTTGGGTTGATAAGAATCGCTTTTTGTTGTTTCTTCGACTGCATCCGGTAGTGAATGGATTAGAACTGTGGTGGTGGCGACGACGTTTTCTGGTGTATTGCAGTCGATGTATTGAATGTCCGAGAGTTGATCTTCTAGACGGGTTCGCTTTCGGGAATTTGAGTCAGGCGATAGAACCACCCGAGGTTGTTTTTTAGGCGAAGGATTACTCGAATTCGTCGCACTGGTGAATTCCTCTGGTCTTGCCCTCGTCAGTATCCTTCGCTGCCCCTGAAATTTGTACAATTTACCATGGTTTGGTGCATGATCTAACACTAGGAATTTTGAAGTGAATGAGAAATGACAATGACAATGTCAAACAAGGGAAAATAATTTCTCTATGGCACGAACTAAAAAATGCATCGACGATAAACTAATGATGCTGCATCTTATCAAAATCTATTACTATGTTTTGGAACATCTTGTTGTTTGAAAAAATTACATATAGTATTTCCAACCTACAATTAGTTAAATGTTTGTAATTTCTATAAATGAACTTTTTTTAAATTCACACATAATAATTTCTCACATTTTTATCTGCAGATAATACTACAAGCGTGTCTTCTATGGCAGGTAAATCTAAGTTCCAAAATATTCTATGTTTTTGAAATTTTATGACATGATAGGTAAGCCACGCCTACAACTTCTCCTAGCAACAGGGCGCACAGCGTCGTTTCCGCGCGATCACTCTCTTAATCCTAGCGGGGCTGCCGTGTGCTAGCGAGTTCACCCTAAGCGTAAAATTGACCCATATCATACCATTTTATGCAGTTTTTGGATTACATAAATCCTACTTACCACTTCTCGTTGAACTTTAGGCGAGCTGACCAAGCTCTCGTCTTCGGAAAATATCCTCATCTCCGTTTCCTCTAAGTCGAAATTCAGCTGTATTTCGCTCAAATCCAACAAAGATCCTTCAGAATTGGTTTGGGAGTTTTGCAAGGTGTCAAAATAAGAATCGTGTGATACGGATCTACAAGATTTTATCATAAAGATCGTCGATGGTGCTTTTTGATGATAAAATGACAAACCTGTTGTGTCCGGGAGGTTTATGTAATGAGTGTAAGGGGGCCAAGATGTCGATCTCGTTTGCCGTTGGTTCGGAATGACCAGACGTAAGACTTTCCGCGGATTTTACGGACCGAAGTTTCCGTTTCATGTCGGTGAGGTCTGATTCAGTAACGGATTTTTCCTGCGAAAAGACGAAAAGAAGCTTCATTTAACATCATTTTAGACAGGAACATTGTCTTGTTCCGAATTTTTATTTTAGATTATCTTTTCTTTCCTAAGGATAACTCAAACAAAATGAAATGCAGAGAAGAAAAGGCGTATCTTCAAAAATAAACTTAACTGTAAACATGAAATTTTGAAAAAATGGTCACCATTTCGAGATTAAAGGGGAAATTTTAAAAAAAAATTGAATTACAAAAAATCGATTTATAATTGAAATATTAGAATGTATTGAATTCGAAACGTTCCTAATTTATATAAAATTCCAATTTAAATTTAAAATAGAAGCCAAATGTGAAAAAAATATGAAAAATGACAATTCCAAATTTCCAGTTTGTGATCGTTTAAGGAAACAATTTGAAATCTACAACAAAAATTCACGTTTACAAACCAAATTTGGAGAAAGTAAAAATTTTGAACTGTGAGAAAAGGGTCAAAAAAATTCAGGATTCCAGTTAAACTCGAAATTTAGAAAATGAAATTAAAACTAAAAAAGTTAACATTTTCAGTTCATGATAAAACTTTTCGAAATGAAAGTGACAACTGAAAATGAAAAATTAAAATTTTGAGAAACAACCTAACGTATTCGAAAAATTTCGTTTCCCTACTTCTACTGATTAATTTCTTCAGTCAACATCAAAGTTCCTCATTAAATGTTAAAATATGTCTCTCAAACATCGATGTTTCGTGATTAAACATCGCATTTGTATCCCACTTATTGGTGGTGAATTTAGCAACCAAAATAAGTTACTTACCGCAACTATTATCCCTGGGGTTGACGCTTTCCTATTCTTATTCAAATTTCCCTGAGAATTGTTTCTAGCTTTGGAGAAAAAGGATCGCCATCCTAAAGGAGATCTTTTGGTATGACCACGTTTACGGGCACCTACAAACTCCCTGTTAATAAGGCGAAAATACTTAGTTTAAAACTGAAGTCACCTCCAGGTAGTTCTATGACGGTGTGGTACTTCTTAGGTAAGTTCTTAGGCCCGCCACCGACTTCGATGTAGTTACATTCTTCGCTTTTATTCAAAAGGTGTTTACTCCTGGCCTCCTCCAAAGTGATCAGTTTGGTGGGGGTGGAAATCGCGAGACTCTTTGGTCTGCACTTCTTTGGGGATAAGCTGGAGTCAAATGTCGGTTTGTCAAGGTTTGGAAGATGATCACAGAAGATTAAATCCGCGTAACAAATCAAAAATTCGGTCACAACCGCCTAAAACCGATAAAATTAAACTCTGACGTTTCAAACTCTACAGATGACTTACTTGAACACCGACTCCTTGGAGGGCTGCTACGCCACCAACTTCGAGCTCGGCGCATCTGAGTAAATTAGGCGCCCAAACAATCGCCACATTCCTCGTCGTCATTCCAGTGCTAGCGCCATGTTTCGCCACTCTCGCGAGATGTCGCATCAAGTATTCCAAAGTCCTGTTAAAAGCGACTGATAATGCGAAAGATAAGTAGGAAATAAAAAAATTACCTGTAATGGGGTGGTGGCAACTTCTGTACAGCTTCACGCATTTTGAGTAGGCGCTCATGATCGCTTTCTGAGCTTCTAACGGTGGAGGTACAACCTTGAACAGCATTGACGAAACTCTGGTAAAGCTGATAAGTGCACAAGGGGTTGGGCAGTTCCCTGCAACGAAAATATAATATTACATACTGTTACTTGGGTACCCCTTGACTCCAACTCCACCCCCTTTTACATATTAGTACGATAATCGAAAATTGAATATTTAGACTCTTTTTATTAAACTCGATTTTCTAAAAAATAAAATTATTCTCAAATCTTCATTATTTTTACGAAATTAAATTTTTTTTCTAAAATTCAACATTTTTTCTCGAAATTGCGACCTGTCATATTTTCAGTTTCGATCAAAATAGGTTTTCCCGAAAACTATGACTTCTTTTAATTCTGGAAATATGACTCAAAAATAAAACTGTCTTCCAAAATTTCGAGTTTAATCAGAAAATGAGACCTTTTCTGACATGGGCGGGTGCTCTTCACCAATTCATGTGGTTAAGCAAAAATATAAGATATAATAATAAATATATAATAATAATAAATAATAAAATAAGATGATCCCATTTTAGTTTTTGTCTTTTTCTAGAAATTCTGATTTTTTCCCCCGAAATTCGTCCTTTTGGAAGTTTCGATTTTATTTTAAAATTTCATCTTTCCTCTTGAAAATTCACTTTTTGTTTGAAATTGCAACCTCTTCCGTCAAAATCTGCTGTTTCTTCTCAAAATTCGCCTTATTCTTCGAAATTTCGAATTCATTTTCAAAATTCTATTTTTTCTCAAAATTTGGGGAATTTGGCGACACATTTTCTCTTAAGTTTCGACAATTCTTTTAAATATTCCAAAAATTTTGTAAACATTTTTCAAAAGTTCTGCTTTTCCTGAAAATTCTTACTTTTTTTAGTTCAAATTTTTGGAAATTTTTACCTGCTTGAAACTTGATTCTTAAAATTCGTCGTTTTCTGAAAAATTCTCCAAATTTTATTCTAGTATTCGTTTTTTTTCTAGAAATTTAGATCTTTGTTTTTAAAATTCATCCCTTTGTGTTTTGAATATTCCATTTATGTTGAAAATTCGGCTTTTTCGGAGAATTTGAGGAGTTAATCACCTATTTTTTTTCTTTCAAATTTTTCTGAATACGCCTTCCTTGGTAAAAGAATTCAAGTTGGAACGGACTGGTCCTTGGTTATCTTCAAAAATTGAAACATAAATCTTGTTCTCTGAAACCAAGAAAGATTAAAAAACACAACAGATGTTGCCCTAACACGTTTCGATAGCCAAGCTTTCATCTTCAGAGAGACACTCAGATAAAGTACTTCTCTGAAGATGATAGCTTGGCTATCGAAACTGCGTTAAAGCAACCTCTGTTGTGTTTTTTAATCTCTCTTGGTTTCAGGGAACAAGATTTGTATTTCAATTTTTAAAGGAATTCAAATTTTTTTCCAAAATTCGTCTTTTTGAAATTTCGATCTTATGTGAAAATTTCATCTCTTTTTCGAAATTCACTTTCTCTTTGAAATTGCGACCTCTTCCGCAAAGTTCTGCCGTTTTTTCAAAATTCGCCTTATTTTGAATTTATTTTCGAATTTCTTATCTTGTCTCAAAATTTGGGAAATTTGACTCCAATTTTTTCAAAAATCCGACTATGTTTTTAAATACGTTTTTCCCAAAAGTTTGCCATACTTCTCAAAAGTTGCCTCTTCTGAAAATTCTTACTTTTTTAAATTTAACTTTTTGGAAATTTCTACATACTTGAAATTTGATCCTTAAAATTCGTCGTTTTCTAAAAATTTCTTCAAATTTTAGTATTCGTTTTTTTCGAGAAAGTTTTGTTTATAAAATTAATCACATTTTTTTTCTAATTTGCGTTTTATTTTCAAAAATTCCGCATTTTCGGAGAATTTGAGGAATTTAGCTACAATTTTTTCTCAAATTTCAAATGTTATTTTTTGACTACATTTTTTATTAGCAAATTTCGCAATATTTCTCAAAAGTTCTGTTTTTTTTTCTGAAAGTTCCGATTTTTTTTTAAATCAAAGTTCTTGGAAATTTTTTATTTTCTCAAAATTTCGACCACTTTTTGGAAATTTCTACTTACTTGAAACTTGATTCTTGGAATTTGTCATTTTTTTGAAAATTAGCCCAAATTTTATTCCATTGTTCGTTTATTTTTCTAGAATTTTAGGACGTTGTTTTTAAAATTTGTCAATTTTTTCCAAAATTTCCATATTTTTTTGAAAATTCGGAGAATTTGAGGAATTTAGCAACCATTTTTTCCTACATTTGGAGTTTTTCCTGAGTAGGTTTATTTTCCAAAATAATTCCAGCTTTTTTTCTGAAAATTCGTCCTTTTGGAATTTCAATTTTATTTAATTTTTTTTTTAAATTCACTTTTTCTTTGGAATTACGACCTCTGCTTCCGCGAAAGTGCTGCTTTTTTTCAAAATTCGTCGTATTTCGAATATAAATTCGAATTTGAATATAAATTCAAAATTCTTATATTTCTCAAAATTTAGGAAACTTGATGCCAATTTTTTTTGAAAATTCTTACTTATTTTTGGAAATTTCTACGTATTGAAATTTGATCTTTAAAATTCGTCGTTTTTTAAAAAATGTTTCTAAATTTTATTCTAGTATTCGTTTTTGTTCGAGAAATTTTGTTAATAAAATTCATCAAATTTTTTTTCTAAATTTCCATTTTATTTTGAAAATTTTGGATTTTCGAAGAATTGAAGGAATTTAGCAATCACTTTTTTCTCAAATTTTGAGTGTTTTTTTTAATACGTCTTTTATTTGCAAATTTTCGCAATATTTCTCAAAAGTTCTGTTTTTCTGAAAGGTCCGATTTTTTTAAAATCAAAGTTCTTGGAAATTTTTCATTTTCTCAAAATTTCAACCACTTTTTGGAAATTTCATACTTGAAACTTGATCTTTGGAATTTGTCATTTTTTTTTGAAAATTGCCCCAAATTTTATCCCAATTTCGTTTATTTTTCTAGAATTTTAGGACGTTGTTTTCAAAATTTGTCAATTTTTTCCGAAATTTCCATCTTTTTTTGGAAATTCGGAGAATTTGAGGAATTTAGCACCATTTTTTCCTAAATTTGGAGTTTTTCCTGAGTAGGTTTATTTTCCAAAATAATTCCAGCTTTTTTTCTCAAAATTCGTCCTTTTGGATTTTCAATTTTATCTAAAATTTTTTTTTTAAATTCGCTTTTTCTTTAAAATTGCGACCTCTGCTTCCGCGAAAGTGCTGCTTTTTTTCAAAATTCGTCGTATTTCGAATTTATTTTCAAAATTCTTATATTTCTCAAAATTTAGAGGAATTTGATGCCAATTTTTCTCAGAAATTTCGACTATTTTTTTAAATATGACTTTTTCAACATTTTGTCTCACTTTTCAAAAGTTCTACTTTTTCTGAAAATTCTTGTTTTTTTAAATTCAAATTTTTCGGAAACTTCTACGTACTAGAAAACTGATCCTTGAGATTCGTGTTTTTTTGAAAATTTCCCCAAATTGTATTCTAATATTCGTTTTTTTGCTAGAAATTAGATGTCAATTTCTTTTCGAAAGTTCCATTTTATTTTAAAAATTCCGGACGAATTTTTTTCTCAAACTTCGAGTGTTTTTTCTTAATATGTCAGTTTCGCAATATTTCCCAAAAACTACCTTTTTTCTGAAAATACCTATTTTTTAAAAATACTTTCAATTTCTTAAAATTTTGACTACTTTCCCAAATTTTATTCCAATATTCGTTTTTTTTTAAGAATTTAGGACTTTGTTTTCAAATTCGTCATTGTTTTTTCGAAATATCCATTTTACTTTAAAAAATTCAGTTTTTTTCGGAGAATTTAAGAAAAGCATTAAATTTTTTATGAAATTTAGAGTTTTTTTCTGAGTACGTCTTATTTTCCAAAGAAATTCCGACATTTTTCCCAAAAATTCGTCTGTTTCGAAATTCGATCTAATTTAATTTTTTTTCCTGAAAATTCATTTTCTTTAAAATTCTCTTTTTCCGATTTTGGGTAAATCGGCAGCAATTTATCTCTGAAATTTCGACCAGTTTTTTTAAATACGTTTCCCCAAAATTGTAAAACTATTTCTCAAAAGTTCTGTTTTTCTGAAAATTCGTTATCCAATTTAGAATTTTTCTCTTTGAATAAGTCTATTTTTCCTAGTTTTTCGCAATATTTCTCAAAAATTCTGTTTTTTATGGAAATGACTTTTACATCCAACTTTTTGGAAATTTAAAAACACTCTTAAAAGTCGTCATTTTTTTCGCCATTGCGATTTTTTCCCAAAATTCCTCTTTTCGATCTTCGCTTTTAAAATTTGTCAATTTTTTCTTAAAATTTGACAAAGGTTTTGATATTTTACGAAATGATGGTTCATTCTCGAAATTTCAATTAATTTGGCAAATTTGATCTTCATTTTTTTAATTTATCTTAAATTTCTAAACATTTCTACGGTTTTTTAGAACCTTTTGAAAATCCCTTCATGTTTCGACTTTTTTCCCAACATTCAACATATTCGCCCAAAATCAAACTTTCCTAAAGTCTAATATTTTCCTTCGAACATTTGACCAATTATTTGAAATTTGAGTTCATTAAACGTGAAATCTGCATAATTTCGCGAAGAATTACTTTTCTCTAGAATTGATTTTATCGTCTTCTCTTATTCTAAAGAAAATATACACAAAAAGAAGAAAGAAGAAATCATCTCCTGGGTTGTCAAAATTTTTGCAGAGACGAAAGAACAATAAAAAGTCACCTGTTTTACACCTTTTAGCAATGAAAACAATTTTAAAGTTGGAGGATTTTGCCTGAGTATCCAGTCCAATATTAAAAAGCGTCTTCTTCAACAAAAACACTTAATGTATTGGATAACTAAACACTTTGAATCGTCAAGTAGGATCAACTTCTGCATGAGTAATTAAATCACCTAACGATTCCAGAAAAGTTAAAAATAATCACACTTCAATAAAAAAAATCAAGGTCCGATAAAATTACCCATTTAAAATAGATTTAATATTGTCTTAATTTAACAATTAACTATTCTTGGGCAAATTTACAAGAAACAAAGGAAGCATTGTTGCGAAAAACTCAAACTGTTTACTTTGATAATAATCGACGCATTTTTAGGTATACATGAATTAAAAGATTGTATTTACACTCATTTAAAAAGAAAGTCTTTTGTAAATATTTTCATCGAAGAATGTCCATGATATTACCCCAATGCAATCACATAGTGTCGATTACTATAAAATCCAACCCTATCCAAAGCATAGACAGTCTTGTTTCGACATCAATTCCACCTATAAGTGCAACACATGTAGTATAGGAGATAAAACATGAAGAGTAAGTTTTCTTTTTTTTTTCACAAATCAAATGAAACAACAAAATAATTTTTATTACAGGCTCTAACAGATTAGCGTTTTGTCTTCTATTAGTCTTAGGTACAAACCAATGCTTCGCTCTTGGTAAGTAGCAAAAATTGCCAAAAAAATTAAAATTGGAATTATCTTTATAATTGTGCAGGTTTTCTTGGAAGTGTATCACAATTGACAGATCAGTCTGTAATAGAAAAGCCAGCTATCATACAAAAGCCAAAAGTTGCAGCTAATAAGTTATCAGTTGTTTCTGGCTTAGTCCAACAGCTTGGAAGCAGTCAAGTCTTAGGCCAATCAGGTGCTTATGGCGCAGCTCAACAGGTTTCAAGCAATCAAGTTGGGGCTCAACAATTATCGGGCGTTTCCGGCTCAGCCCAACAACTTGCAAGTAGTCAAGTCACAGCCCAACAACTATCCGATGCCCAATACCTTGCGAATATCCAAGTCCAAGCTCTACCACTGGGTTCTGTTCAAAAACTTTCGAGTAGTCAAAATATCGTACAAAATTTACTGAGTGGTAAAGGGTCTGTACAACAGCTTGCAAGTAATAAGGTTTCTGCTCAACAATTAGCCGGATCCAAAGTAGCTCAAAAGCTTGCAGTTAGCCAAGCCCTAGCTCAACAATTAAAAGGTAGCATCGGTTCCGCCCAACAAGCTGCAATCAATACAGTCACGGCCCAACAACTTGCATCCGGTGGTAAATCTGCACAGCAGCTTGCAGCAAGTCAACTAGCAGCTCAACAATTAAAAGGCATCGGTTCTGCACAACAAGCCGCAATCAACACAGTAGCAGCCCAACAACTTGCATCCGGTCGTAAATCTGCTCAGCAGCTTGCGGCAACTCAAGTCGTAGCTCAACAATTAAAAGGTATCGGTTCCGCTCAACAAGCTGCGATCAACACGGTCGCAGCCCAACAACTTGCATCCGGTCGTAAATCTGCTCAGCAGCTTGCGGCAACTCAAGTCGTAGCTCAACAATTAAAAGGTATTGGTTCCGCTCAACAAGCTGCGATCAATACAATCACAGCCCAACAACTTGCTTCCGGTCGTAAGACTGCTCAACAGCTTGCAGCTAGTCAAGCTGCAGCACAACAATTAACAGGTCGCATTGGTTCTGTACAACAGGCAGCAATTAACAAAGTAGCAGCTCAACAAATCACATCTGGACGTAAATCTGCTCAACAGGTTTCAACTAGTCAAATCGCTGCTCAACAACAAAAAGGTGTCAAACAAGCAGCAATCAATAAAGTTGCCGCCCAACAACTTGTTTCTGGTGGAAAATCTACTCAACAGCTTGCAACTAATCAAATCACATCGCAACAATTAAAAGGTCGCCTTGGTTCTGTTCAACAGGCTGCAATCAATGAAGTCGTGGGGCAACAACTTGTATCTGGGCGAAAATCTTCACAACAACTGGCAGCTAGTCAAATATCAGCTCAACAACTGAAACGTGGTATTGGTTCTGTGAAACAAGCAGCAGTTAATCAAGTTGCGGCCCAACAAATCGCCTCTGGCCGTAAGTCTGCTCAACAGCTTGCAGCTAGTCAAATTGCAGCCCAACAATTAAAAGGTAGCATCGGTTCCGCCCAACAAGCATCGATTAATAAAGTCGCCACCCAACAACTTGGTTCCGGTCGAAAGTCCGTTCAACAGCTTAAAGCTGCTCAAGTCGCAGCGCAACAATTAAAAGGCAGTTTGGGTTCCCTTCAACAAGCAGTACTCAATAATGTTGGTGCTCAACAAGTTGCTTCCGGTAGAAAGTCCGCCCAACAGCTTAAAGCTACTCAAGTTGCAGCTCAACAATTAAAAGATAGTAAAAGTTCTGTCCAACAAGCTGCGATTAATAAAGTCGCCGCTCAACAACTTACATCTGGACGTAGATCTACTCAACTACTTGGATCTAGTCAAGTCGCAGCTCAACAACTGAAAAGTGGAGTCGGCTCCGCTCAACAAGCTTCCATCAATAAAGTCGCTGCCCAACAACTTGGTTCCGGTCGAAAGTCCGCTCAACAGCTTAAAGCTACTCAAGTCGCAGCTCAACAATTAAAAGGTGGTTTGGGTTCCCTTCAACAAGCAGCAATCAATAAAGTTGGGGCTCAACAACTTGTTTCCGGTCGAAAGTCTGCCCAACAGCTTAAAGCTACTCAAGTTGCAGCTCAACAGGTAAAAGGTAGCATCGGTTCTGCTCAACAAGCTGCCATCAATAAAGTCGCAGCTCAACAACTTGCATCTGGACGTAAATCTACCCAACAACTTGGATCTAGTCAAGTGACAGTTCAACAACTCAAAAGTGGCGTCGGTTCCGCCCAACAAGCTTCGATTAATAAGGTCGCCGCCCAACAACTTGGTTCCGGTCGAAAGTCCGTTCAACAGCTTAAAGCTACCCAAGTCGCAGGTCAACAATTAAAAGGTGGCAAAGGTTCTGTCCAACAAGCTGCGATCAATAAAGTTGCAGCTCAACAACTTGCATCTGGACGTAAATCTGCTGAACAACTTGGATCTAGTCAAGTTACAGCTCAACAATTGAAAAGTGGCGTCGGTTCCGCCCAACAAGCTTCGATTAATAAAGTCGCCGCCCAACAACTTGCATCCGGTCGCAAATCTACCCAACAGCTTGAATCTAGTCAAGTCACAAACCAACAAATAAAAGGCAATTTGGGTTCCGTTCAACAAGCAGTCCTCAATAAAGTTGGGGCTCAACAACTTGCTTCCGGGCGGAAGTCCACCCAACAGCTTAAAGCTACTCAAGTCGCAGCTCAACAATTAAAAGGTAGTAAAAGTTCTGTCCAACAAGCTGCAATCAATAAAGTCGCCGCTCAACAACTTAAATCTGGACGTAAATCTACTCAACTACTTGGATCCAGTCAAGTCACAGCTCAACAACTGAAAAGTGGCATCGGCTCCGCTCAACAAGCGTCCATCAATAAAGTCGCCGCCCAACAACTTGGTTCCGGTCGAAAATCTGCTCAACAGCTTGCAGCTAGTCAAATCTCAGCTCAACAATTAAAAGGTGGCATTGGTTTTGTCCAACAAGCAGCAATTAATAAAGTCGCAGCCCAACAACTGGTATCTGGACGTAAATCTACTCAACAACTTGGATCTAGTCAAGTCACAGCCCAACAATTAAAAGGTAGTTTAGGCTCAGCGCAACAAACAGCAATCAATAAAGTCGCTGCCCAGCAACTTGCATCCGGTCGTAAATCTGCTCAACAGCTTGCAGCTAGTCAAATCTCAGCTCAACAATTAAAAGATGGCATTGGTTCTGCCCAACAAGCAGCAATTAATAAAGTCGCAGCTCAACAACTGGTATCTGGACGTAAATCTACACAACAACTTGGATCTAGTCAAGTCACAGCTCAACAGTTAAAAGGTAGTTTAGGTTCAGTGCAACAAACAGCAATCAATAAAGTCGCTGCCCAGCAACTTGCATCCGGTCGTAAATCTGCTCAACAGCTTGCAGCTAGTCAAATCTCAGCTCAACAATTAAAAGGTGGCATTGGTTCTATTCAACAAGCAGCAATTAATAAAGTCGCAGCTCAACAACTTGTTTCCGGTCGTAAGTCTGCTCAACAACTTGCAGCTACTCAAGTCGCAGCTCAACAATTAAGAGGTCGCATTGGTTCCGTCCAGCAAGCAGCAATCAATAAAGTCGCAGCTCAGCAACTGGTATCTGGACGTAAATCTACTCAACAACTTGGATCTAGTCAAGTCACAGCTCAACAGTTAAAAGGTAGTTTAGGCTCGGCGCAACAAACAGCAATTAATAAAGTCGCTGCCCAGCAACTTGCATCCGGTCGTAAATCTGCCCAACTGCTTGCATCTAGTCAAATCTCAGCTCAACAATTAAAAGGTGGCATTGGTTCTGCCCAACAAGCAGCAATTAATAAAGTCGCGGCCCAACAACTTGTTTCCGGTCGTAAGTCTGCTCAACAGCTTGCTGCTACTCAAGTCGCAGCTCAACAATTAAAAGGTCGCATTGGTTCCGTCCAACAAGCAGCAATCAATAAAGTCGCAGCTCAACAACTGGTATCTGGACGTAAATCTACTCAACAACTTGGATCTAGTCAAGTCACAGCTCAACAGTTAAAAGGTAGTTTAGGCTCAGGGCAACAAACAGCAATCAATAAAGTCGCTGCCCAGCAACTTGAATCCGGTCGTAAATCTGCTCAACAGCTTGCAGCTAGTCAAATCTCAGCTCAACAATTAAAAGGTGGCATTGGTTCTGCCCAACAAGCAGCAATTAATAAAGTCGCGGCCCAACAACTTGTTTCCGGTCGTAAGTCTGCTCAACAGCTTGCTGCTACTCAAGTCGCAGCTCAACAATTAAGAGGTCGCATTGGTTCCGTCCAACAAGCAGCAATCAATAAAGTCGCAGCTCAACAACTGTTATCCGGACGTAAATCTACTCAACAACTTGGATCTAGTCAAGTCACAGCTCAACAGTTAAAAGGTAGTTTAGGCTCAGTGCAACAAACAGCAATCAATAAAGTCGCTGCCCAGCAACTTGCATCCGGTCGTAAATCTGCCCAACTGCTTGCATCTAGTCAAATCTCAGCTCAACAATTAAAAGGTGGCATTGGTTCTGCCCAACAAGCAGCAATTAATAAAGTCGCGGCCCAACAACTTGTTTCCGGTCGTAAGTCTGCTCAACAGCTTGCTGCTACTCAAGTCGCAGCTCAACAATTAAGAGGTCGCATTGGTTCCGTCCAACAAGCAGCAATTAATAAAGTCGCAGCCCAACAACTGGTATCTGGACGTAAATCTACTCAACAACTTGGATCTAGTCAAGTCACAGCTCAACAGTTAAAAGGTAGTTTAGGCTCGGCGCAACAAACAGCAATCAATAAAGTCGCTGCCCAGCAACTTGCATCCGGTCGTAAATCTGCCCAACTGCTTGCATCTAGTCAAATCTCAGCTCAACAATTAAAAGGTGGCATTGGTTCTGCCCAACAAGCAGCAATTAATAAAGTCGCGGCCCAACAACTTGTTTCCGGTCGTAAGTCTGCTCAACAGCTTGCTGCTACTCAAGTCGCAGCTCAACAATTAAGAGGTCGCATTGGTTCCGTCCAACAAGCAGCAATCAATAAAGTCGCAGCTCAACAACTGGTATCTGGACGTAAATCTACTCAACAACTTGGATCTAGTCAAGTCACAGCTCAACAGTTAAAAGGTAGTTTAGGCTCGGCACAACAAACAGCAATCAATAAAGTCGCTGCCCAGCAACTTGCATCCGGTCGTAAATCTGCCCAACTGCTTGCATCTAGTCAAATCTCAGCTCAACAATTAAAAGGTGGCATTGGTTCTGCCCAACAAGCAGCAATTAATAAAGTCGCGGCCCAACAACTTGTTTCCGGTCGTAAGTCTGCTCAACAGCTTGCAGCTACTCAAGTCGCAGCTCAACAATTAAGAGGTCGCATTGGTTCCGTCCAACAAGCAGCAATCAATAAAGTCGCGGCACAACAACTTGCATCCGGACGTAAATCTTCTCAACAACTTGCAGCTAGTCAAGTCGCAGCTCAACAAATAAAAGGTGGCACCGGTTCTGTTCAACAAGCAGCAATCAATAAAGTCACGGCCCAACAACTTGCAACTGGACGTAAATCTGCTCAACAACTTGCAAGCAGCCAAGTTACTGCTCAACAATTAAAAGGTCGTTATGGTTCTGCCCAGCAGCTTTCAAGCAGTAATATCGCAGCTCAACAGTCTTCATCTGGATATAAATCAGCTCAACAGCTGGCAACTAGGTCAAGTTACTTCTCAGCAGTTAAAAGGCCGTTACGGTTCAGCCCAACAGCTTTCAAGCAACCAAGTAGCTGCCCAACAATCTTCATCTGGATATAAAAGCGCTCAACAGCTCGCAAGCAGTCAAATATCGGCTCAACAGGTAAAAGGTCGTTATGGTTCAGCCCAACAACTTTCAAGCAACCAAGTAGCTGCCCAACAATCTTCATCTGGATATAAAAGCGCTCAACAGCTTGCAAGCAGTCAAATATCGGCTCAACAGGTAAAAGGTCGTTATGGTTCAGCCCAACAGCTTTCAAGCAACCAAGTAGCTGCCCAACAATCTTCATCCGGATATAAAACCTCTAAACAGCTTGCGAGCAGTGAAATCACGGCTCAACAGGTAAAAGGTCGTTACGGTTCAGTCCAACAACTTTCAAGCAACCAAGTAGCTGCGCAACAATCTTCATCCGGATATAAAACCGCTAAACAGCTTGCGAGCAGTCAAATTACTGCTCAGCGGGTAAAAGGACGTTACGGTTCAGCCGAGCAGCTTTCAAGCAACCAAATCGCGGCGCAACAATCATCGTCTGGATACAAATCTTCCAAACAGTTTTCGCGTAGTCAAATAGAGGGTTATCAGTTCGATAGGTCCCCCGAATTACTTTCAGACAGCAAAGTAAATGCGAATGTGCAAATATCTGGAAGTTACGGCCCTGTCCAGCAAATTAGAAGCAGTCAGAAATCGTCACAGAAATATTCAAACGACGAGTATCAGTCGAACCAACAGCAATCTAGCCTTATTAAGGCCCAAGTTGGCACCCGCAAAATTTTAGGGAAAGATCAAGGACTTCTTGCGGTAAATGCACGTAAGTATTTTGTCTCAACATGTGCACATGTAACGTAACAGAGTCTTTTTTTCAGTTCTTTAAAATTGATTTAGACGAGGACAGGAACTATTTTAGCAACTTGGATAACACCAAAGGTTAGCAGTTGAAAAACGCCTGGTGGACAAAATTTGGAACTTCGGTAGTAATATTTAGTTTTATTGTCATTGATATTTTCGGAGAATAAATGCGTAAAAGAGTACATTCTTGATTTATTATTTGTAAGGTTTTGAGTCTTTGAGTCGTAGTAAAGAAAATTATTAAAAAAAACCAAGTTTTCGAAATTTCCAATTTGCTGTCGAAATTTTATAACCAAAAGGAGAAATTGTAACTACTTAGAATTGGGAAATATGTCCACATCTCAAGATTAAAAATCAAACAGAAAATAGCGACTTTATAAAATTATGATATTTTGAGAACAATTCAACTTCAAAATATTAACTTATTAGAATTTCGGTTGTTTCCATTTTCAAAATTCGGAAGAAGTATCACAGTTTCAATAAAACAAAACTAAAAAAGCGCTTTATAACCTAAAACTCTATACAAAAATACATGAAAGATCAAAGCAATAACTAAACACTAGTTTGTCGATTTTAAAAATTTAAGTCCGAAGGGGGTGAAAAGCGGTATTAATTGAATACTTAAAAATACCAAAATTTTTTCTTATAGGCTGAAAATTAGGCTTTCGAAAACAAGACGAAATTTTGAAAAGTCGAAATTTAAAAAAAAGTCGAAATCTTGGAGAAACTTAAAATTTTGAAAGACGATAAGATTTTCAAAAAAAGCCAAAATATTTAAATGAAGACAAAATTTTGAAAAAGGTTCCGATTTTTCAAATAAGTCGGAATTTAGAGAAAAAGCTGAAATTTCGAAAAAAAATTTTACTTAAAAAACAACTACGAGAAAGGGTCGAAAAAAACATTTTGGAAAAAATTGAGAATAGTCGAAATTTCTAAAGAAAAAATACCAAAATTTCGTGAAAAAATTATATTTTGAAATAAAAATCGAAATTTTCAAAAGTCAAATTTTTTAAAAAAGACGACATTCTAAAAAAGCTAGAATTTTAAGAAATTCAAAAAATTTCCACAAAAAGTAATCATTTCAATAGAGTTAACATTTTCCAAAAAAAAGTTTTCTTTTAAAGTCAAAACCTTCCAAAAAACTGAGAGAACAAAACCTTTAAAAAACACTGAATTTAAAAAAAAAGTGGAAATTACGAGAAGAGAACGAAATTTTAAAGGTTGAGATTTTGAAATAAAATAAAAAATTTCAGAACAAATGAAATTATGAACAAAAGTCGAAACTTTCAAAAGAAGTCAAAAAAATCACAAATTTGAAAGATTCGAATTTTTATAAAAGTCACAATTTTCAAGGATTCGAATTTTTATAAAAGTCAAAACTTTCACAAAAAAGAAAAATCTTTAATAAAGCTGATTAAAAAAAAAAGAAGTGGAAGAGAAAATCATCATTTTGAAAAAAGAACAGATATTTTGAAACAGATACTAACATTTTTAGGATATTTGAAATTTACAAAAAAAAACGAAAATTTCGAAAAAAAAGACGAAGTTCTGACTAAAGGTCGACATTTATTAAAAAAGTCAAAATTAAAAGAAAACAGAAAGAAACTTTGAGAAGTTTCCAAAAAAGTAAACATTTTCAGTAACACAAAATTCACAAAAAAATTAAAATTTCGAGTAAACGTAAAAGTTTTAAAAGAAGTTGAAATTTTCAAAAGAAATCAAAAATCGAAATTTTCAAATCGAATGAAATTTTCAAAAAATACAGAATTTAATGAAAGGTCAAAATTTCCAAAAAGTCAACATTTCGAGAAAAAACTGAAATATTGAAACAACTCGACATTTTAAAATAATCGGAAATTTTAAATAAGTGGAAATCTTCAAAAAAGATGAAAATTTTCAAAGAGTAGAAATTTTGATAACAGTTTGAAAAATTGAAATACAAATCTCTTGGAGCAGATTTTGTTGTTTTTTAATCTTTCTTGGTTTTAGGGGACACGATTTGTATTTCAATTTTTCAAGATAACCAAGGACCAGTCCGTTGCACCAAAAAAAAGGGTTGAACTTTTTTTAAAAAAGTGGAAATATTTCAAACAGTTGCAGTTTTTAATAAAAATTAAAACTTCGAAAAACGTCACTATTTTCGAAAGTTAGAATTTTTAAAAAAGTAGAATTTTGTAAAAAAATGTAAAACTTCCAAATAAGGTGAAAAATTCAAAAATCATATTTCAAAAGTGGAATTTTGCAGAAAAGGTGAACATTTTCAAATGAGGTGGAAATTAAAATTTCAAAACAGTAAACAATTTCTGAAAAAACAGGACAATTTTTCAAAAAAAAATTTAAACTTTGACAAGGACAAAAATTTAAAGGAGTCGACATTTTCAAAAAGTCAACTATTTTAAAAACGTTGAAAGTTTCAATAGAAATTTTGAGAAAAAGTCTAATTTCTGAAAAAAGTAAATGATGATGTTTTAAAAGATATCAACATTTTTAAGCAAGTGAAAATTTTGAAATAGCTAATGTACGTCAAAATTAAGAGAAAATTTAAAATTTAGAAAAAAATTATGAAGTTTGAAGTGTAGATGGAAATTTTAAAATGTCAAAACTTTCAAAATAAGTCGATATCATCAAAAAAGTAGAAATTAAGAAAAAATTTAAAGTTTTCGAAAAGTCAAATTATTCAAAAAAAAATGTAGGAATTTTCAAGAAGAGTCCAATGTTTGAAAAAGTCAAAAATCTCAGTAAAAAGTTAAAATATTTAAATGGTCAAAATTAAAAAAAAATGGTCATCTATTTGAGAAAAAGAAAGTTCAAATTATAAAGCCAACATCCTCAAAAAATTGAAGATTTAGAAAATATTTAGATTAAAAAAAAATCGAAATTATCAAAGAATCTCTTTCAAAGTTGCAATTTTTAAAACGTCGCATTTCTAATTTTCCAATTTCTCAACAACAAAAATTTAAACAAACAAAAAAAAAAACAAAAAAAACGAAGTTTCGTAAAAAGATTGAAATCCTAAGAAAAAATTAGGATTTAAAAAAAGTGAATTTTTTAGAAGGCTAGAATTCTCGTTAAAAGTCAAAACTCGAGTCAAATTTTTCAAAAAGAGTCAAAATTTTCATACTCCCACTCCTTTCCTCAAATCGTCAAGATAAGAATTAAGAATTTGCATACAAATATGTATTGATATTGGTCAAATTGCGACCATAAGCGATGCTAGTTATAAAATTACTTACTTCTGGTGATAGTACCAAAAATTGTGAACGTAAATGTTGGACTGAACTTTGGAAAGTTAAAATGGGTTCAGCAAGTGCATAAATAAGAAAATATACAAACATGTAACACGTCAAATAAAGCAGCAAAACATCAAAGCAAAAAACATGGATTATTTTGGGGTATTAACACGATTGCTAAAAATATTTTTGGTGATAAGAGATTACGTTTGGTATAAAAGGAGAAAGTGTATTTTCACTCATCAGTCTGTCTTGGGACATTCATCGTTTTTACCTATAAGTGCAAATCCTGCAGTATAGGAAAAGAAACATGAAAGGTGAGTAATATGTCCAACCTTTGGCGACCGAATCAGAACCATGTAAATTTCCAGGCTTTCAATGTATGTTCTGGTTCGTCTTGGCGGTCACCATCAGCCAGGTGTTCTCATCAGCAGTGATGGAACAGCCGAAAAAGGCCATCATTGAACAACCCTTCGTGAGAACAAAGGCACAAGTTCAACAACCAATCATCAAACAACAAGTACCTGTTCCGGAAAAACAACTCGTCACGCTTAAACAACAAGTCGCAGTACCTTACGACAAAGTTCTTACTCTAAGAAGAGAAGTCCCAGTCGACAGACCGTATCCAGTCAGGAGGACAGTTATTGTTCCATTGAGGAAAGAAGTCATCATCGAAGAACAGGTAAGTTATAACAACTATATATAACAACTTTTATAACAACTAGAACTAGTCAAAAATCAATCACGTTGTGGATTTAGGTACCTTACAAAGTAAGAAAAACATACGTCCTTACCGAACCTGTCCCAGTTGAGAGGAAAGTGTACTACAAGAGGTACGTCCCATACCCGGTTGAGAGGAAATACACCCTTACCGAGCAGTACGGCGTTGCTCAGAAGAAACCCTTGACTCTCATCCAGCAACAACCCCAAATGATGCCAAGAAAAGTTGCCCTTCGTGACGAACAAATCGGCGTTAAACAGGCCAACATTCAACAGGTTGGAGTTAAACGTACAGCTGTCGCAGTAGGCAAAGGACACGGTGAAGTCATCGCCCTTGCTGGTCATTAGAAGGTCATTTATTAGTTGAAATTGTTATCGATTTCAAAATGATTATGTTCAATAAACTGCTTGAAAGGAAAAAACATTTTTTTTTTGTTACTTTGTATAAGGAGTTAAAAGCAAGCATCTTTGAGAAGGGGAGCTAAGGGGCTTATATGAGAGAACCATCCAAACTTAAGGCTTAACCAGCATGACTTCGAAGTTCTCTAAATTGAGTTTATGTTGGAGTCAATTTTCCTACTTTTTTTAGCAATTTTTGCAGCTGGAACATTAGGAGTGTCCATTCTGTTAACATGTTCAGTCGATAGTGATCAACTGTATATTTATTCTCCAAAAGTAGAATTGAGTAACAAAAAATGATTCTACTCGCTTTCAGATTGACACGTTAATGTTTATTCTTATTATCGCATCCATTATACAAATGCTTTCAATGATGCAGCGGTATAACACTTTTAGGAAGAAAAACTTTGATACCAAAAACCAATTGAGCTATTAGAAGATGATAGTTTGGCTATCGAAACGGGTTAGAGCAACCTTTGTTGTGTTTTTTTTAATCTTTCTTGGTTTCAGAGGACAAGATTCGTATTTCAATTTTTGAAGATAACCAAGGACCAGTCCGTTCCACCTAACTTTCAAGTTTTTCTCGAACTTTTCAACTTAAACTTAAAATGTGTACCTTTTTTCTAAAATTTCAACTGTATGCTCAAAATTTATAGAAATTTGGAAATGTTGATGCCTTTCTAGAAATTTCTACAATTACATCAACATTAACCTAGGTTTGGATTTCATTTAAAATTTTGTGGTAAAACACGATTTTTCGTTTTTAAAATTCTGATTTTATAACCGAAATTTGGATTTTCTCAAAATTTAACGTGTCATTTTCAATTTTTTAATCCCAAGCTTGTTAAGGTGTTTATTCCAAATTATAAGTTTTTCAAATTTCTGAATTTAATCTTGATAATTTTTCCAATTAAAATTAAAATTTTTGACCTTTTAGTGTTTCCCTAAATGTCAGCTTCAGATTTACGACTTTCAAACTAGAAATTTTGATTTTAATCTCGAAATTTCGACTTGACTATCAAATTTTAGAACGTTACCTTTTTTTTGAGTAACTTTGAATGGGATGCTTTCTGTGTAGCCAGGTTAAAAACTGTTTTTTATTAGGTTGCACCTTTTTTAAATTTCATTAATCAATTTTTTTCCAATTTTGGTTCATTTCTCCAAATTTCGATTGTAAAATTATGCCTTAGATTTCCTATCTGTATTTTCCATTTTTTGAAATATCAAATTCAAAAGAAAAAAAAGAAGAAGAAAAATTGAAATATTCTAACATCTGGAAACTAAAAAAAATATTTCGCATTTTAAATCGAAATTGAAAGTTAAAACAAAAAATTCAGACATGCTAGCAAAAGTCGAAATTCCGAAATCAAATTCAAAAATTTGGAAAAAAGTATCAAAAAACTTTCCGAGTTTGAAAACTTTTTTAGAGAAAGAAGTAAAAGTATTTAAAATTACAGTTGACATTTTTAAAGTTTATAATCGAATATTAGGAAAAAAGTAAAAACTGAAAGTGTAAAATGTGTATTTTACGAAAAAATTTACTTATCTGTCCAAAATGAAAAATTCGAAATTTAAATAAAATCGTTTGCAGGAAACAGGAATTTTCAAGTGTACAATCAAAATGTTAGGAAAAAGCAAAAACTGAAACTTTAACGTAGAAACTGCGAAAAAAAAATTAAAATTTTACTTAGAAAAAAATTGAGTTTAAAAAAATTAAAACATTTTCAATTTCAAGTTTAAAGTTGAAATTTGGGAAAAAAAAACTCGAAGTGTATAACAAAAACGGTGTCAAAATTTCGAGAAAAAAGTTGATATTTCTGGATTAGAGTAGAAATTTTAGAAAGGACGTAAAATTAAAAAAAAAGCAATTCAAAATTTTGATGCAGGTCGAAATTTTGAAAAAAGGTCGACATTCATCAAAAAGAAAACACAAGCAGAAAAACATCGAGAATATTTTTCAGCAAATTTTCAAAGTAAAATTGTAAATACTTAGGTGCAGAAAAAATTGGCTGAAAAATAGAAAATTTCTAATAATTTTGAGTTTGCTTAACATTATTCAAAATTTATGATGAAAAAATCCTTTTTGTTTGTGGTGGAACGGACTGTTAATTAGTTATCTTCAAAAACTGATATACAAATTTTGTCCCCTGAAACCAAGAAAAATTAAAAAATACAATACTTGCTCTATCGCGTTTCGACAGTCAAGCTATCATCTTCAGAGAAATTTATTTATGTATTTCTCTGAAGATGGTAAACTGGCTATCGATACGCTTTAGAACAAAAGTTATTGTGTTTTTAATTTTTCTTGGTTTGAGGGGACAAGATTTATTATTATTATTATTATTTTGTGGAACGGACTGATCCTTGGTTATCTTAAAAAATTGATACACAAATCTTGTCCCCTGAAAGTCAAGAAAGATTAAAAAACACAACAGCAATTGCTCGAGTTACGACAAGATTTATATACCAATTTATGAAAAAATTGGGCAGTTATGGGATGGGGATTGCCGATAGAAGTGAAAACTTAAAACTATGACATGACAAATTTCAAGATATTTCAAAACAAATCTTTTTCATTCAGCGGTTTCTCTCAGTTGAGAAGTACAAATAATTGGGGGCGGCGACTAACATCCACTCGCCCCCCCCCCATATAACCACCACCACCCCCCAATTTTTCTTTTTTATATATTTTCATTTCAACCCCCCAATTTTTCTTTTTTCATATTTTCATTTTGTCCCTCCCCATTTTTTTATATTTTCGTTTTGCCCCCCCATTTTCATCTTTTTAATATATTTTCTTTTTGCTCCCTCTCATTTTTGCCCCTCCCATTTTTCTTTTATATATATTTTTATTTTACCCCCTCATTTTTTTAGATATCATATCATATCATTTTGACCCCCCATTTTCTCTTTTGCCCCCCCCCATTTTCTCTTTTGTCCCCCCCATTTTTCTTTTTTATATATCTTCATTTTGCCCCCCATTTTTTTATATATTTTCATTTTGCCCCCTCATTTTCTCATTTGGCCCTCTCATTTTCTCTTTTGTCCCCCCATTTTCTCTTTTGTCTCCCCCATTTTTCCTTTTTATATATTTTCATTTTGCCCCTCCTCAATTTTTCTCTTGCCCTCGCTCATTTTTCTTTTTTATATATTTGTATTTTTGCACTCCCCCAATTTTTCTTTTTCATATTTTGATTTTGCCCCCATTTTTCTTTTCCACATTTTCATTTTTGCCCCTTCGCCAATTTTTCTTTTTTTTATATTTTCATTTCAACCCCCCCCCCCAATTTTTCTTTTTCCTATTTTCATTTTGTACCCTCCATTTTTTTCATATTTTCGTTTTGCCCCCCATTTTCTTTTTATATATATTTTTTGTCTGCTCCTCCCCATTCCCCCCCCCAATTTTTTACCCCTCTCATTTTTTTATTAATTTTGATTTTACCTCCCCATTTTTTATATATTTTTATTTTGCCCCCCCCTAATTTCGCTTTTGCCCCCCCATTTTTCTTTTTATATATCATATTGCCCCTCCATTTTTCTTTTTTATACATATTTAATTTGTCCCCCATTTTTTATATATATTTTTGTTTTGCCATTCCCGTTTTCTCTTTTGCCCCCCCAATTTTCCCTTTTGTCCCCCATTTTTCCTTTTTACATATTTTTATTTTGCCTTCCCTCCTTCAATTTTTCTCTTGCCCCCCATTTTTCTTTATTATATATTTTTATTTTTGCATCCCTCCAATTTTTCTCTTCCATATTTTCATTCTGCCTCCTCATTTTTCTTTTCCACATTTTAATTTTTGCTCCATCTCCCAATTTTTTAAAATAACTTTTACCTGGATTAGCTGGTGCCGGAATAGCCGGATGTCGGATTATCCGATTGTTGGAAAGGATTAAAAGTCTCGGATTAAAAGTAGTCGGATTAAGATGTGTTGGATTAAAAGTGAAAGAGAGAGTTTGAAGTGCAAAAAATTAGAAAAAATGCTCTTAGAAAAATGCCACAAATTCGAACAAAAAACAATAATAAAAGAAACTCACAACGGATAAAAAACTATTTCTGAAAGTTTGGAAAAAAAGTTGACACCTCTAGATTAATGTCGAAAATTTAGGAAGAAAGTAATTTCAAAATAAGCAGCTACAAATTTTGAGTTTAGAAGTCGAAATTTCGAGAAAAGATCGAATTTAAAAAAAGAAAAACAATCAAAATTAAGAAAAATTCGAGAATATTTTTTATAAATTTCGAGTTTATATTGTTGAAGTATTTTTCCAACAACGACTTTTAGAAAAAGAATCAAAATTAACAAAAAATCGAGAATAGTTTTTATAAATTTTGAGTTTACGTTGTCAAGCGTTATACTTGTTTAATGTAAATTAACTAGCTTTAAAGTCAACGAGAAAAAAAAAACGCGAAACGTATAAAAAGTATTTCTGAAATTTGGAGAAAACAGTTGACACTTTCGGATAAATTCGATATTTTAGGAAGAAAGTAAATTTTGAAACAAGTGATTATGTTGAGTGTTTAGAAAAAAATCGAAATTTTGAGAAAAGATCGACTTTTATAAAAAGAAAAACAGAATCAAGATTAAGAAAAATTCGAGAATATTTTTTTATAAATTTAGAGTTCATATTTTCAACTATTTTTCCAACAACGACTTTTATAAGAAGAAAAACAGAATAAACAGAATCCAAATTAACAAAAAATCGAGAATAGTTTTTATAAATTTTGGATTTACATTGTCAAGTGTTGTATTTTTTAATGTAAATTAACTAATTTTAAAGTCAATGAGAAAAAAAAACGCGAAACGTATAAAAAGTATTTTTGAAATTTGGAGAAAACCGTTGACACTTTCGGATAAATTCTAAGAAGAAAGTAAATTTTGAAACAAGTGATTATTTTAAGTTTTTAGAAAAAGTCGACATTTTGAGAAAAGATTGACTTTTATAAAAAGAAAATCAAAATCAAAATTAACAAAAAATCGAAAACATTTTTTTTAAATTGCGAGTTTACATTGTCAAGTGTTATATTTTCTAATGTAAATTGACTGATCTTAAAGTCAATGAAAAAAAAAAAAAAACGCGAAACGTATAAAAAATATTACTCAAATTAGAAGAAAACAGGTAACACTTTCGCACAAAGTCCAAATTTTAGAAAGAAAGTAAATCGTGAAACAAGAGATTATTTTAAGATTTTAAGAAAAGTCGAAATTGCGAGAAAAGATCGACTTTAATAAGAAGAAAAACAGAATAAACAGAATCAAAAATTAACAATAAATCGAGAATAGTTTTTATAAATTTGGAGTTTACTTGGTCTAACGTTAGAGCAACCTTTGTTCTGTTTTTTAATCTTTCTTGGTTTCAGGGGACAGAATTTGTGTTTCAGTTTTAGGAAAAGTTGAAATTTCAAGAAAAGATCGACTTTTATAAAAAGAAAACAGAACAAACATAGGTAAAATTAACAAGAGTTGGAGAATTTTTTAAATAAATTTCGAGTTTACATTGTCGAGTGTTATATGTTCTAGTTTAAATTCACTAATTTTAAAGTCAATGAAAAAAAAAAACGTGAAACGCATAAAAACTATTCCTGAAATTTAGACAAATAGTTGACACTTCCAGATAAGTTGAAATTTTAGAAAGAAAGTAAATTTTGAGTCAAGCAATTAAAAATTTTGAGTTTTTAGAAAAAGTCGAAATTTCGAGAAAAGATCGACTTTTATAAAAAGAAAAATAAAACAAACAGAAGCAAAATTAGCAGAAATTTAAAAATATTTTTTATAAATTTCGAAATTTACATTGTCCAGTTTAATTTAATAAATTTAAACTATACGAAAAAAAAAAAAAAACGCGAAAGGTATAAAACTATTCCTGAAATTTGGTGAAAAAAGGTAGACTTTTCCAGATAGTCGAACTTTCGAGAAAAAATCGATTTTATTAAAAGAAAAACATAAACAAAAATAAAAAAATTGGAGAATGTTTTTTTAAATTCGAGTTTACATTTTTGAGTGTCACTATTTTCTAATTTAAATTCTAAATATCGTGGAAAGTTAACCAAGTTAATAAAGTGGACATCTTCAAAATACAGAACTCGAAATTTAAAAACTTCTTTCTGATTAATTGAAATTTAAGAAAAAAGTCACAATTGCGAAAAAACCACATTGAAAAAAAAAACGCTAAATATATAAAAAAACTATTTCTCAAATTTGGAAAAAAAGATGACACTTCGGAAAGTTAAAATTTATAAAAAATGCAAACAAAAAACAGTAAAAGTGAAAGGCTTCAAAGTTTTGAAGTTTGAATTAAAAAAAACTCGACCAAGGTCAAAATTTTGAAATTAGGACTTAATGTAGAAATTATTTCTTTCTATTTCCTTTTTATTTCAAAGTCAAAATGTTCACGTCAAAGGCAATATTAAACACAGAAAAACAGGGAAAGGCCGTATATCGTAAACTGCGATTTTTTTTTTCATTTAAGCTGACCCCTAGTAGATAACAAATTATCCTAAGACAAATAAAGGATTAAATGAACTTCGGTAATATTGTTATAAATAAACATTTCTAAAAAATACACCTTTGTAAAAAATATTATGTTAATGTACGAACGTTTTCATTGTCCGAAATGGATAAACAAATTTACGAAAATGACATGCCAGAGATAAGAACCAAAAATTTGTATAAATTGCCAATGTATACAAAACTGAATTCAGTCTGTGTTTGGACATCAAGCTTCTCTTTCGACCTATAAGTGCAGTAATCCTGTAGTATAGGATCAGAAAAATGAAAGGTGAGAAAGTTTTGAAATTGAAATTATCGTCACAGCGAAATTCCACTTATCATCCAATATTTTTGTTGTTTCCTTCTGAGCAGGTATTTAAGCGCTTCAGCATACGTTCTCAGTAGATGCATGGCCACCTCCAGTAGCCATAATAGAAGACTTATTGTTCGGTGATTTTCATTAGCCATTTTAATAATAAAATCTAAGCTAATTAACTGCATAACACTCATTTTGATTCTCAGGAATACTCAGGATACGTATTTTAAAAATATTTACTAGTGCAAAGAGGTAACAAGAACTAATAACTCAGATTTTTGCTGGAGAATTTATTTAAAATACGTCTTCAGAGAAATCAATTTAATATAATTAATATAATTTATTATTAAATGGACGCAAAAGTATCTAGTTCCTTGCGAATTTTGATTTTTGGGTTACGCATTTTAACTGATCAGCATCCCCTCCCACTAGAGCACCTAGTTTAGTGCTTTTTATTAGAAATTTCAAAAACAGAAATAAGCTATTTAATTGAATCACTCTAATTTTGATTCTAATAATAAGTATTTCAAGTACTAGCATCTTTACTGAGCAAAGAGGCAACAATAATTAATAAATCCGCTGAAAAATCACTGAAAAACTACGTTCAGCGAAATAAAATGAATATGATACATCGTATTTTATTATTAAAATGACACCACTAGGTTACCATTTTGAAAATAACCGCTAATAGAAACTACAAAAATCTCGAAATATTTCAGCCTTCCATCAATGCCTGTTTTGGTTCGTCTTGGCTGTAGCCTTCAGTGAGACCTTCTGCAGCCGTAAGTACTCGATAACCCCGCGCGGACGTCGCCACTAAATTGACTTAAATTCCAGACCAAGTGCCGATCCTTCAAAAGGAACCGATCGTGAAACAACAACCCGTCCGAGTACCCCAACCAGTCGTCCGCACCCAAATCCTTAAAGGTGCCCTACCAAAGAACCGTCCTCCGCACCCAAAACGTTCAAATACCACTCCCTAAAGGTTACGTCGTCGATCAACCCGTCCAAGTCATCGAACCTGTGATCATCAGGAAAAAGGTTCCAGTGCCAATTGAAGAACCAGTTATCATCAGGAAAAAGGTTCCTTACACCATAGAAAAAGCTGTCATCATTCGACGAGAAAATCCCATACACCGTGCCGAGAATCAACTACAACAGAATCAAGGTGCCTTACCCAGAGTACGACTATCCAGTACAAAAAGGAGTTGGTGAAAATCGAAAAACCAGTTGTTGTCAAAGAACAGAGCGTCCATGCTCCTCTTTACCACTAAGTGGTAAGTGGAATTTTTTTTTTAATGTCATCTTGTTCAGGTAATTGTATTTAGAGCACAATTAGTTTACAAAATATGTTGCTACTGATTAAGTTAATGAATTTCTTTATATTATAGATTAGTTTACACAACGCAGAGTCCACTAAAAAGGAAAACTGACAAAGGAGGATGAATGTGTACCCAAGACCAACCAAATGTGACGCCAAACGCAGGCTCTACTGTGAATTCATTTTAAAAGTTAATTGAACATATTTCTAAACAGGCGATTGTGCTTTTTACTAGTTTTGTGTCCTTTGTTATTGCTCCTTTTAATAAACAAATTATGGCAGAAATATCTGTGTTCCTAATGACTAATACACTGTGCGTATGTTATTGATGCGCAACAAAAAGAAATTTACGTCGATTTATAGTATTTCTTCCCAGTCCGAAATGGTCTTACGAACACCAAAACCTAGTCATGGATTAGCCATCAGTAATATGCCAATAGAATGCAACCTAGTCTAGAGTATGTAGCTCTCTAAACGTGTAAAGGTAGGTAGCCCAACTACCAACAGTTGAGTCACAAACCCTTAGCCAGCGGTCGCTTTCTGGGAAAGCCCAGAAGACTTGATTTTAATGCACACTCAGAGCAATTCGGTTTAAAACTTTACCAGATAGAGTTTGGAAACCAAAAACCGGTTTCGATTTTATTCGATCTCGTCAGCTTGGTATATCTAACCTGGACACATGTTCCAACAAATAGATACCAAAAAATAAACGGACAACTTCTGTGTAACTGCCAACTACCACCACCTATTGCTCCAAGGAAACTGTGGGCAAATTCCAAGTGTCATATGCAAATAGAATGCAACCTGGACTACAGTATGCAACCCTCTAAACGTGTATAGGTAGCAGAACTACGAACAGTTGAACCACAAACGCCTAGCAAATGGTCGCTCTCTGGAAAAACCCAGAAGACTTCATTCTAATGCACAGACCAATAAGTTGGACATTTTTCAGATTCAGAGTTTGGTGTACCCCTAAAAATACTCATTTTTGGAAAATTTTTATTAAAATTAATTTAGCAGTTTCCGATATTAGCCCGTACAAAAGATCAGTCGACAGTAGAGAATTCGATCCCGGTCCTTATTTTTAATTCCGGGATTTCGGAATTATGTTTGGTCAATCCCAGGATCCCGGGGTTATTTCGGTATTGAGAGCTAAGAATAAAAGAAAAGAAAATTTTATAGAAGTTAGCTTTTTAATTAACAAATGAAAATTTGGACAGCAATCAACGTAATCAAATTTTAGACAAAAATGAATGTATTTTCCTTACTCTTCTAACTAATCAAATCTTTTAACATCTTTCACTGTTTATGTCATATATTAGAGCCCGGAAATTATGACATTTGCCATTTGATGCCATATTTGCCATTTTTAACATTTTTAAGGTTATTTTGGCATTTTTGGTGTTATTGCCATTTTTTTGCCTTATATTCAGAAAAAGAAAGACAAAAAAATATTTAAATTACATCAATTAAAATTTTATAATAATTATAATTTTCATAACTGATCTTTATTTGATTAATGAGTCTTGAATATCTGGTCCATTAACCACGGTGTAGGCAGAATTTGCTTCAGGGGGAGGCATTAATTATCTTTAAAGATCGATAAACAAAATAGACATAATTTGTAAAGAACCTTTCGGTTGAGTATTTGTAAACATTTAACTATATTATATTTTCATTTAATTACATGAACTGGGGGTAGAAATTTCGAAAAATAACTAAACAGTTAGAAAATCGATTTTGAAATAGAAATCGAAACTTTCCGAATATTTAAAAAAAATTTCGAAATTTTAAAAACAAAAATTCAAAATTTCCTAAAGTTGAATTTTGTGAAAAAGACAGCATTTGAAAAAAAAAGCAATTTCCAAAAATCTGAATTTTTACCTTATTCAAATTTTGACAATGTTGAAATTTACCTGAAGTGTTTCTCAGAATTGTTAGCTTTATATTAAAATTTCTATACAATTTTGGAAAAATAAACGAATTTTAAGAAGGTGTTATTTAGAGAAAAAAATATAATTTCGACTTCAACTTTCCATAAACATAATTTTGAAGTACAAGTCAAAACTTCGAAAATTAGACGAATTATGCAAAAGCTAAAACTACCAAAAGTCAAATTTCAAGCAAATTTTCAGAAAAAGCTAAATACTAATGAAAAAAATTTAAAAAAATAAACAATTTTTGAAAAACACACTCGAAATCTAGAAAAACAAGGGTGACATTTTCAAGAAGAAAACCAGTTTTGGGAAAATAAATTAAAAAATCAAAATTAAACTAAGAATTAATATTTCGGAAAGATCAAAAAAACCCCCAAAATTTGGAAAATATCAAAATTTCCAAAAGTCAAATTTTGTGAAAATAAAGTTGCAAGTTCCTCGAGAAATTAAATTTTGAAAAAGAAGTTGTAATTTCATACAATTTTTGAAACATTGAATTTTGAAATTAAAATCCGAAAACTCGAGAATAATGCCAATTTTGATACACGAGCTGAAATTTCTAGAAAGTTAAATTTAAAAAGGTCTAACTTTTCAGAAAAAAAAACATACATTAAGGAAAGTGGCGAAATTTTGAAAAGGAGCGAATTTTGGAAGAAATGTCGAAAAAGTATAATTTTGAGAATAAAGTCGAAATTTATAGAAATACGCTTTTTTGGAAAAAGGCGAATTTTGGGAAAAAGACTTATTTTACGAGAAAATAGTTCGAGGAAAAACTAATATGGAATTTGTGTTAAAAATTTGAATCTTATGAAATCAGTAAAAATTTCTGATGGTCAAATTCGAAAAAACTTTGAACCTTCAGAAGAAGCCCAATATTGAAAATATAACGGAATGTCGAGGGGAAATCGAAATACCAAGAAAAAGACAAAACTTCGAAAAAAGTCACCTTTTCCAAAATTTATTAAAAGTAATTAAGCAAAAAACATCGATTTAAATCGAAAAAAAGACGCATTTTGGAAAAAATAGTCGAAATTTCGAAGAAAAGTAACATTTCAAAAATAAATGGATATTTGCATTTATCAAATTTTTTGAGAAATTATTTAAGAGTGTGAATGAAACTGTTTGCAATTTTTATCTTTTCAGAAAAAATCATTTTTGAAAAATATGAAAGTTCCCAAACAAATATTGTTCGCAAAATTTTTGACAAAAAAAAATTTTTGATAAGTAAGTTGAAATTTAAGGAAAGCTCTGTTAAAAAAACAAAGTTTTTAGAAAAAAGATAATTTGAAAATAAAAACAACAAATTTTGAGACAAAAATTGAACATTTTTAGAAAATTAGATTTTTCAAAGAAAAATCTAAAAAAATCACAATTTCGAAAACGAGATATATAGAGAAAGAAAGAAATTTTGGGATAAAATAAATCTAAGGAAAAAATTCAAAATTTTAAGGAAAAGACGAATTTCAAGAAAATATTAAGGTTTATAAATCTGGAAAGAGATGAAAATCAAAATTTCACGAAAAAGGCAAAAACAATACTGAAAATTTCCAAAAAGTCAGGTTCTGAGAGCCCAATGTTAAAAAATACAACAGAATTTCGAAAAAAAAATCAACATTTCGAGGAAAAGCTCGACATCATAAGAAAAATACCTAAAATTGAAAAGAAATCCAGGATTTTTCACAAAAAGTAAAATTTTAATTCAAAGAAGTCGAATTTTGCGAATAAAGTCAAAATTTGGAAAAAAAGACCAATAATTAAAAAAAACTCTAAATTTGGGAAAAGACGACTTTTGATGAAAAAGTCGTTATTTCCAAAATAGAATTGATATTATTCAGAGAATGTCTGATTTTAAGAAAATTTGAGAATAAATTTGAACTATTCAAAAAAAAAGCAATTTTTGCCTTTTTACAGAGCTTCCAAAAAATATTTTTCAAAATCTCTCAATCAATATTTTTCTCCAAATCTTTGTCTTTTTATAAAAATATCGACCAAATTTAAAAAAAAATCACATTTTGGTTAATAAGGCGAAAGTGGCAGAAATTAGAATTATGAAAAGAGTCGAAATTTTCACAAAATAATAAATTTTAAGAGATGGCGAAAATTTCAAAAAGAACTGATGAATTTGAAGATAAAAATTCAAAATTTTGAGGAAAAAAGACAAGTTTTAGGAACACAGTTGAAATTAAAAAAAAACTGAATTTTATAAAAAAATTTAAATTTCGAGAAAAATGTCGAAATTTGAAGGCAAAAATTAAGGAATCAGCTGAAAATATTCCGGAAAGTTAGATTCTAAAAAAATCGAAACTTACAGAAGAAGTCCGACTTAGGAAGAAATAATCGAGGAAAAAGATCGAATTTTAGAGAGAAAAGTCGACATTTTGAGAAATTGAAATTTTAATTTGAAAAAAGTCGAACTTTGCGAATAGAATTATAATTTTGGAAGAAAAGACGAATTTTGACAAAAGTAATCCTTTCGATAAAAAGGAGAATTTGGAGGTAAAATTTGCCACTTCCACATAGAATGGAAATTTCGCAGAGAAAACCAAACTTGAGAATAAAGTTTAAATTTTTTGAAAGAAAATTTTCTCGCACGTTATATTTTTTAGAAAAATATAATATATTTCCAAAACTCGAAATCTGTAAATAAATATTTTTGAAAGATTTTTACTTTTTTATCAAAAGATCGACCAAATTTGAAAAAAAAGTTAAATTTTAAGAACTTTGAGGAAAGTCATGTTTTAAAAATAGTCGCAATTTTCAGAAAAATCTGAATTTTGAAAAACGACGAAATTTCGAACAAAAAACTACGAATTTTAAAATAAAAATTCGAAACTTTGAGAAAGTCAGATTTTAAGGGAAAAAAATCGAATTCCAGGAATATATTGTTTTTTAATCTTTCTTGGTTTCAGGGGACAAGATCTGTATTTCAATTTTTGAAGATAACCAAGGACCAAAAAAGAATATATTTGAAATTAAAATAAAAACGAATTTGTTGGAAAAACTCGAAACCTCCAGAAAAAAACGAGTTTTAAAATACAAAAATAAAAATTTCCGGATGAACTCTATTTCTGGTTGAATATTTATCTTCACTTGATTGTATAAGCTAGAGGGGGGGGAAAGTGACATCAATCTGGTACAACATTGCTATGAGAGAAAGGTTTTTGTCTATATACATATAAGCCTATAATAATAAAAATTTATTAATGGCATTTTATACGTTTTTACTGCTATCTTTTCTATTTATGGCGCCAAAACTTAAACTTTTTTACTCCCACAATTTCCGGGCTCTAGTTATAATTATTCTTTTTCAACATCTCTTTAAACTTACATGAATTGAAAAAACCTTTATATGGCTAACTATGGAAATAAACTTTGAAAATTAACAAAATTCCCTTTTAACATAAAGTGATGACTTTCATATAATTCCTCACAGTAGCTAACAAAAAGCAAAAAGTATTCACATTTCTATTAAATATAAGGAAAACTAAGTTAATAGGAACATTCTAATTTGAATGAGGGAAATATGATCTGAGAAATTACAACACTTCCGTCACCAAACTTTTTAGTTCAAAATAAAAAAAAAAGTTTTATTTCAAGCATGCATAGCAACCTCGGTGGGTTAATTTATGGTACTTGCTTGGAATAAAACTTTGTATTTTATATTAAAAACATAAACTATGTACAGTGTGATATCAATCCCGAAATCCTGGCATCAGAAAAATTTAATTCCGAAAATTTCGGTACTGAATAGTGGTCGGGATCCTGGGATCAAATCCTCTAGTCGACAGTCACTTGGGCGTTCCAATTTTATTAGTATGATTGAGAAACATCCTTTAGAACTTCGAGGTTAAACTCTACATTTCTAAAAAAAAGTCGATTTTAATATCAGGCGTAATTGAAAGTATCAGGAATGATTGAAAAGTCGAGCAATCACTGAACATTTAAAAAATTGAAACACAGAACTTGTCCCCTGAAACCAAGAAAAATTAAAAAACACAACAAAGGTTGCTCTAACGCATTTCGACAGCCAAGCTGTCACGCGACAAGTTCTGTGTTTCAATTTTTGAAAATAACCAAGGACCAGTCCGTTCCATCAAACTGAAAAATTTAGTTTTAAAAACGTAAATTTCCAAATTTCATATTTAGGTTCCAAATTTGAAGACAATTTCAGATCTTGAGGCAACTCGTATTTTGTGTAACGAATTTAAGACTCAAATCGAGAAATTAAAAAAAGTTTTAGTTGGAAAAAAACTTAGAGAATAATCTTGAAACTTATAACAATAATATTCTCGAAATTAAAATCTAAACACGAAATTTTGAGAAGCAATCCAACAAAATTAAATTTTAATACGAAATTTCGAAAGAAAGATCACTATTTCAAGTTGAAATTCGAAATTTTGAGAAACCGAGTCAAAATTTAAGAAACCTAAATTTCGAGTCTTCGTTCGAAATTTTGATACGTTGGGTTTGTACTCCAAAGAAGAAACTCATTATTTCGAAATAATTTGTCAAACTTTGGAATTTATTCTCGAATTTTCATTATAAATCTCAGTGCTTCTACTTTCAATTCGAATACTTCTACTTTTCTCTCGAAGTTTCCACTCTTAAATTTCGTCAGAAGCTTACAATTTATAGATAAAGTTAAAATTTTGAGACTAAAGTCAGAAACTCGAGGAAAATGTTTGGAATTTTTTTTTAATGAATGAAACTTTTTCACATTTCCATTCTTTACTAGAATTTCCACTTTTAACATTGTTTGAAACAGATGTTGAATTCTCCAGTTTAAAAACGTCAATCTCAAACTACGTATTTGAGACTGAAGTATTTTGTGGAACAGACTGGTCTTTGGTTATCTTCAAAAATTGAAATACAAATCTGTCTCTTGCAACCAAGAAAGATTAATCTTTCTTGGTTTCAAGGGACAAGATTTGTATTTCAATTTTTGAGACTGAAGTAGAGAAATCAAGAAAATTGTAACAGCGTTAGACTTGAAATTTGGAGAATTTTTTACTCGAATTTCGACTTTTAAAATTTTTTGAATTTTTTAGTTTAACAATGTCAAACTCAAACTCGGTATTTTTGAAAATAAAATCTAAAATTATAAAAAACCAACAGCGTTGGATTTGAAATTTTGAGAATTTTGTAATCGATAAAACTTTTTTCGAAATTTCTATTTTTTGACTCGAACTTCGACTTTTTAAAATTGTTTAAAATATTTTTTGAATTTTCTACTTTAAAAATATCAAACTCAACCCCCGTATTTTGAAATTAAAGTCGAAAATTTAAGAAAATCTAGCAGCGTTAGATCTTAAATTTTGAGAATTTTGTGATCGATAAAACTTTTCTCAAAATTTCTGTTTAATTAAGCCTAAACTCCGTATTTTAAGACCGAAGCCGAAAATTCGAGAAGAAATCTTAATACTTCCAGCCTAAATTTGAAATTTTTAATCTAATAAATTTTTATATAAATTTCCACTTTTTTTTACTACTTTTAAAATTTATTTAAAACATTTTCGAATCTTCCGGTTTTCGGTTTCGTATTTTGAGAACAAATTTAAAATTTAAGAAAAAATCAAAATTTATATAAATCATCCGAATTTTAACACGAAGGTTCCAGAACTGCTTGTAATTTGTAAAAATATTTTTATAAATTTTCGGGTTTCAACATCTCAAATTTATAGTCAGTATTTGAGTTAAGTTTAAATAGTTCGATGTCTTGCTAAAATTCAAAAAATTTCCAGAAAAATTGTTATTTTGAAAAAACTATTTCTAATAGATTTGGTTTTTCTTTCATCGTGTTTTTTTTTGACTGAAGGTTTTCAATTTAATCCCAAAACTTCAACATTTCTTCCACGAATTTCTTCTCAGGATTTTGACTTCAATGTCGATTCCTTTTATAAATTTGAGGTTTGACACAAAACCTAATTAACTTTAATTTTCTTCTGTTGATATATTCCTCAACTATTTAATTTAAATGTATTTCATTCTTTTGCAAAATTTTAACTTCACATCAAAAATGTCGAGGCTTTTTTTGATATTTTGGCTTTCATTTCAGAAATTCGACTTATTCTCCAAAATTTTATTACTTGTATATTTTGTTTTATTTATACATTTTTAGTTTTTCAAATTTTCGACTTTGTTTTAAAAATTCAGAGTTGCAATATTCATTTTTTTTTCCCTAAAATTTTGGATTACTGAAAATTTCCAGTGTATTAAAGTAACCTGCTACTAACACGAAGTCGCTCGACCCTCCTTCGCCCCTTAATCTGGAAAACAACCCCCCAAATGCGGCGTTTCGCTAAGAAATTCCTAAGGTTGGGAATATTAACACAAATTGCCTCAGAAATGTATCCTAGGAAGCTTATTTGGGTCGCTGATCACAAAATCCATGGTTGGTTTTCCCGGAAAACTCATTGCTTGTATGTAGTAATATTTTTATTCGAAACGGTGTCCTAGAGGTTTTTGGGATCGCTGATTAAAAATCCGAAGATCCGTTTTTCCAAAAAATTCATTTACCGGTTGGAAAAATCAGTGAAGATTTTTGGATATGTTAGTGGGCTTGTTGGGGTTTTGAGACAATATGATGAACCTTTTTTTTGATAATTGCTGTCTCAGGGGTTGTTGGGGCCACTGATCAAAAATCAGAGGTTCGCTTTTCCGAAAAACTCATTTTCCGGTCAGAAAATCAAGAAAATTCCCCATTTTAGGTGTTTTGAGACAATGTAATAAAAACTTGTACTCGAAACGACGTCCTACGGCTTGATCAAGAGGGACCAATTAAAAGCTAAATAATCTAGAAAAACAAAGATTACAAGTTCCTAAAGTACATTTTTTATGTTATATTTTTGGAGATCCATCATTTTTTAAACATTTAACAAACAAATGTCGTGGGTGACGAAAATTTCAAAAATGCTCATTTCAAATGACAACAACTAATACTACTAAAAAACACAAAAGAAGTTCATACGACATGAAAAAACTTCAATTTTGTTGACCAGGGTATTTAACTAAATTCCTCGAGACTCACCTAGACTCCAAAGACGTGAGATTAAGACTAAAAGTGATGGTAGTTTTCTGAAATCTTAAAGAAACTTAGTTTCAAGATCTTAATTGTCAAAGAAATTCATTTAGAGTCATGAAGTAGCAATAAAACGTAGGTTTGGAGCATTAAATTATCAAGAAAACTTATCTAAAACAGCAGAGCTTGAAACATCTATTCTAATACTCTTTAACTTCTGAAGGATAACGGAGAGAACCATGGTCCAGTGGTACAGCGCTGGACTACTATCCAAGAGAGCTGAGTTCGATTCCCACTGGTGGCTCTCGCTTTTCAAAAACGCTCTGGTTCCTAAGATTGAATCAGCCTAAAATGAATACTCTGATGTAACTCGAGGTAATAAAAAGTGTAACTCAAAGTGGTAATAAAAGAGGCATCTTCTACTTCCCCTAACGCAGGGATCGGCAAACCGCGGCTCGCGAGCCGCATGCGGCTCTTTTAAAAGAAATTTGCGGCTCTTTAAATTTCCCTAAAAAAAATAAATAAATAAAATCTAGAGTGTGACAGACACGCAGACGCACATTAAACAAGTAACCTACAGAAGTCGAAATCTCCAAAAATAAGTTTCTAGGAATTTTCACGTTTTACTGAAACTTTGACAAAAAGTTATGATTTCAAGAAGTACTTTTGCGAAATTTTTTATTCATTTGTGTTAACACTTTGAAAAAAACACATGAAATTTGAAATTTCTAAAAAATATTTTTCTCATGATTTTTACATTTTTATTTGTAAATTTTTTAAAACCTTGAGATTTCGTAAAAAAAAATGTCAATTACTTTTTGTGAGAAAGAAAAATCTAAATTTACAGAAACGGCAAATATCAAAGTTCGAAATAAAAGCTGAAATATCCAAAAAAAGTCGAAAGAGAGAGAGAGAAAAAGAGATTTCGAAAAAATTGAGAAAAAGAAAGAGACTTCGAAAAAATTGAGAAAAAGGAACAGATTTCGAAAAAATGTAGAAAAAGGAATTTATTAAAAGTTCTCGATTTAAGATAAAATTTTAGAAAAAAAAAGTAGAATTTCGACAATAGATTGAAACCCAGGACAAATTAAAAACCTGAAATTTTTAGACAATTTTAAATATTTTTAAATATAGTAAAATTTCGAAAAGAGAAATTGTAAAAATTAACTGGAAGCTTAGAAAAAATTGTCGATCTTTAAAAAAGTCAACGTTTTTCAGAAAAGAAGAAAAAAGTTTATCGAAATTTCGATAAAAAATTGCAATTTTTCAGAGAAAGCTAAATTTTGAAAATAAATTTGCAATTTCGAAAACAGGACGAATTAAAAAAAACTTCGAATTTTTAGATAAATTCGAATTTTGAGAAAATTGGTAAAATAATTTGGAAAGAAAATTCCAAGAAAATTTCGAGAAGTGTTTAACTTTAAAAAAGGTCAAAATTTCCTAGAAAAAATTAAATTTTGAGAAAAAGGAAGAGATTTCGAAAAAAATTGAGAAAATGAAGAGATTAAAAAAATGAATTTGTTTAATTCGAAAAAAGGAGGAAATATCAAAAAAAAGCATTTATCGAAAACTCTCGAAAAAGGCGAAAATTTAGAAAATAAACATCGAATAGATTGATTGAAACCCAAAACAAATTTAAAAACCAGAAATGTTTAGACAATTTTGAATTTTTTAAAAAACTGCAAAATTTCGTAAAGAGAAATTGCAAGAATAAACTGGAAGCTTAGAAAAAATTGTTGAAATTTAAAAGTCAATTTTTTCAGAGCAGAAGAAAAAAGTCAAAGTTTACGAAAAACTTCAAGGAAAAAGTCAAAATTTTAAGAGAAGCTCTAAATGTCGACAAAAAACTTACAATTTTCCAGAGAAAGTTAAATTTTGAGAATAAATTTGAAATTTCGAGAACAAGACGATTTAAAAAAAAAATCCAAATTTTCAGATAAATTCTAATCTTGAGAACATTTGTAAAATAATTTCGAGAGAAAATTCCAAGAAAATTTCGGGAAAAAAGGTCAGAATTTTCCAGAAAAAGCCGAATTTTGAGAAAAGGGAAGAGATTTCGAAAAAAAATTGGAAAAAATAATTTAAAAAAAATGAATTTATCCAAAGTTCTCAAATAAGGTGAAAATTTCAGAAAAAAACATCGAATTTTGACAATATATTAAAATCCAAAACAAATTTAAAAAACTTAAAATTTTCAGATAAAAGAGAGATTGTAAAAATAAACTGGAAGCTTAAAAAAGTGTCGGACTTTAAAAAAGTCGAAGTTTTTCAGAGAAGTAAAAAAAAGTCAAATTTTAGGAAAAATTCAAGGAAAAAGTCAACATTTTAAGAAAAGTCCCAAATTTCGATAAAAATTTGCAATTTTCCAGAGAAAATTAAATTTTGAGAATAAATTTGTAATTTCGAATACAAGACGAATTAAAAAAACTCCAAATTTTCAGATAAATCGAATTTTGAGAAACTTGTAAAATAGTTTCAAACGGAAAGGATTCCAATTTCTAGAAGTATTAAACCATAAAAAAAAGGTCAACATTTCCCAGAGAAAGTCAAATTTTAAGAAAAAAAATTTTGAGATTTGAAAATAGATGAATTTCGTTCGAAATAAAAGTTGATATTTCCGGAAAAATCTGAATTTTCAATAAAAAAGAGATTTCGAAAAATATGAATTTGTCAAAAATTCTTAAAAAAAGCAAAATTTTAGAAAAAAAAACGTCGAATTTTGACAGTAGATTGAATCTCAGAACAAATTTAAAAACCCAAAATTTTTAGACAAATTTAAATTTTGTGAAAAATTGTTGAATCTCGAAAAGAGAACTTGTAAAAATCTCAAAGCTTAGAAAAAATTGTCGAACTTAAAAAAGTCGAAGTTTTTCAGAGAGAGAAGAAAATAAATAATTTGCAATTTTCCAGAGAAAGTTAAATTTTGAGAATAAATTTGAAATTTCGAGAACAAGGCGAATAAAAAAACTTTAAATTTTCAGAAAAATTCAAATGTTGAGAAAATTGGTAAAATAATTTCTAAATAAAAAGGAATATGGATAAAATTCCCAGTTTCGAGAAAAGTGTTGAACTTTAAAAAAAAGTAAAAATTTTCCAGAGAAAGTCAAATTTTAAGAACAAATCAAATTTTTAGATAAAGTTAAATATTCCTAATATGGGGGAATTTCGTCGATAAAATCGCAGCTTGTAGAAATATAATAAAATGTCGAATTTTCAGTTAAAAGTTGGAATTTCGAGAAACACCTAATTTTGCAAAACAGGTCGAAATTTCCAGAAAATAAATAAAAGTTTGTATATACAGTAAGAGTCAATATTTGGGGGAAATTGTGAAGTTTGGAAAAGGAGGGTAATTTAAAAAAAATAGAAATTTTGAGAAAAAAGACGTACTTTAGAACAAAGTCAAAAAATATAATTTTGGAAAAAAGTCAAATTTAAGAATAGATCTAAATTTTGAAAAAAGAAAATTTGAGAAAAAGATCGAAATCTTCAAAAACTATTTTATTTAACATCTTCAAATTATTACTTCAAATTTTTACTATTTTTATTACGAAATCGACAAAAGATGAGCTTTTGAGAAATTAGTCGAATTTTCCAGTAAGTAGAATTAAAAAAGTCAACATTTTTACAGATTGTCGAGTTTTGAGAAGAAAGGAAGATTTAGAGAAAAAAATCTAAATACATAGTTAAAAAAAAAGACGAATACAGAGAAGAGTTAAAAAAGTCTAATTTGCGAGAAAAAGACAAATTTTGAAATAAAGCTCTAAATTTTGAGAAATAAAAGGTCTTTTGCGCTGAATATGTTTTCGATTGACTACATGAGTCAGAAGGGTCTCTCCCTGTCCCATATTTTGTCTGATTTATCTGATTTAATTTTGAAATAAAATGTAAAATGAGAAATAAAAATTTGTGGCTCTTTGAAGTTCACGAAACCAATTTTTTCATTGCGGATGGCTCTTTTGGCTTAAAAGTTTGCCGACCCCTGCCCTAACGCTGTAAAGAGAGGCAAAAGAGAGCTACTCTGATTAAGAACACCAAAAAAAAATTAATACCAAAAATGCCAAGATTTGTATACTCTGAAAGAAATTCATCTACAGCTCTAAACTCCGAAGTAATTCATCTATAACTCTGAAATCCCAAGAATCCATCCAAAGCTCAGAACTCCGGAGGAAAGTCGTTTAGAGCTTAAAAAATCCTAAGGAAACCCATTTAGAGTTCTAATTTATTAAGAGAAATTATCTAGAGTTCCCAAATTTCAAGGAAATGCATTTAGAACACTAAATTGTGAAGAAGGCTTCTCAAGTTATTCCAAATATTAAAGGAAATTTTCTTGACATTTAATTGGCCTTAAAAGAAACTTAGAAGAAATATTTGAAATGTTGAATTCTCAAGGAAGAGCATCTAGTAGTAGTTTAAAGCTCAAAATGAATGATCAAGGAAATTAATCTGGAGCAGCAAATTTACAAGAAAACGCCATCAAGCTCTACAATTAATCTAGAGTTCTCAAGCTGCGATGAGATATCTCTAGAGCTCTTAAACGTCGAAGAAGTCATGCTTTAACTAATTTTTCTTTATATTTTTAGTATCCAGTTTTGGGAAAATATTTATATTGTTGGAATATTGAAATACAAATCTTATCCCCTGAAACCAAGAAAGATTAAAAAACACAACTAAGGTTGCTCTAACGTGTTTCGAAAGCCAAGCTGTCATCTGCAGAAAGATACAGTACAGAGAGAGTACAGAGAGATACAGTATACAGGACAAAGGTTGCTCTAACGTGTTTCGATAACCAAGCTATCAGCTTCAGAGAGATACAGTACCGATAGTCAAATTCTTGTTAGCATTTCGTTTAATTTCATGAAAATAAAATTTCAAAATTTAAGGTTAAGTCTGAAATTAAAAAAAAGTATCTATTGCACCCTTAAATTAAGCACTTAAAAAACTTAAAATTTTATTAAGTACGTGGCAAATTATTGGCCTTTTAACTCAACTCAAAAGACCAAAATGAAAATCATTATTGTATAAGAATTATTTTTGGAAAACGTCGTAAACATGACAAAAATAATTCGCGGAAAAATCAAAACAATCGGATTCCTTTATAACATTTCATGTTTTTATCGCGCTTCTGGCCACGACCAAACTCTTGAGTCAATATGTAACCATCAACAATTTACAGCATGGATTTTAAAACACTTAAAAAAGATCTTTCCTTGTTTTTGTTAATTCCGGGCAAAATATTTACATTAGATCAACAAAATAAAGTGAAAAATGTGTACGAAGTTAAAGGAAGTCGTGATAATCCCCCATGATATTGAACCTACCTATAAAACGGAAAAAAATTAACGTACTCATCAGTCCGTTCTCGTAATCCAGTAAAACAACTAGAACGTCCAGAATATGGGTAAGTTAACCAACTCGAATTCTGCTCTAGCCTCTAGCTGACATGATTTTTGATAACCTAAGACATTTTTTTTTCATTTTTAGGACCTCGACGTATTTTACCATTTTTACTATTCACGTCGGTACTCTATCGTAAGTAAGTTCTTATGCGAAAATACAAAATATATTAATTAAAATTTATTTCAGTTTGCCAAACGGCCATAATAAAAAAACCAACGGATTCCGATCAAGTTCTCAGTCAAATTTCAAGTAGTAACGTACAAGCTTCCAGTGGGTCCCATAATTCTGCCAAAGTCTCCAGTCACCTAGACCAATCGGTTAAAAACCTCGGCGGCGGCAAAGGTTTGCAACTAGCAGAACAAAGAAGCAACTCGAAAGCTTCCAGCAGTTCAGACGGATCCAAGAGTTTAGCCTCAAGCGAACTCGGCCAATCAGTAGTCAACATCAACGGAAAAGGCGTCCAAGCGGCTCAACAGTCAGCCAAATCACTGGCGGCCTCCTCATCCGACAAAACCAGCAGCGTTAGCGAAAATATCGTTTCCAACGAAGCTGGACAATTAGTCAGAAATGTCAACGAACATGGCCTTCAAGAAGCGAAACAAGACGCCAAATCTCTCGCCATTAGCCAAAGTTCCTCACACGGCGCGAGCAAAAACAGCAAAAACTTGGCAGCAAACGAACTCTCCCAATCCGTCAAAAATGTTAACGCTAATGGAATTCAAGAAGCTCAACAAAACGCCAAATCTTTGGCCGTGCAGCGAAAATTCATCAAACGGTCTGCTGAAAAGCAGCAAGAATCTCGCAGCTAACGAATTATCGCAATCCGCCAGAAATATCAACGCAAACGGGGTCCAAGAAGCCCAACAGAACGCCAAAACTCTCGCCGTTAGCGAAAATTCCTCCAACGGTGTAGAGAAAAAGAGTAAAAATTTGGCTTCAGCCGAACTATCCCAATCGCTCAAAAACGTAAACAAAAACGGTATTCAGGAAGCCCAACAAAACGCCAAAGCTGTAGCTTCAAGCGAAAGCTATTCAAACGGAAAGCAAAAATCTAGCAAAAACGTCGCCTCCAACGAATTGGCCCAATCAGTGCGAAACATCAACGCAAATGGTCTCCAAGAAGCTCAACAAAACGCCAAATCCCAAGCTATCAGCGAGGAATCCTCTAACGGATCAGAGAAAATAAGCAAGAACTCGGCCACCAACGAATTGTCTCAATCCGCCAGAAACATCAACAAGAACGGCGTCCAGGAGTTACAACAGAACGCGAAATCTTCGGCAACCAACGAAAACTACTCGAACGGGGCGCTTACCAAGAGCAAAAGCGAAGCTAATAACGAACTGGCCCAATCGGTTAGAAATGTTCGACAAAAATGGGATACTTGAGGCACAGCAACACGCCAAATCGCACGCTTTGAGCGAAAGTTCCAGCGATGGGTTGAACAGCGTCAGCAGGAATCACGCTTCTAATGAGTTATCGCAGTCGAGCAGGAAAGTTTCCGGGAATGGCGTTCAGGAGTCCAAGCAGTACAGCAAGTCTACTTCCTCTAGCAGCACTTCCACGAAAACTGTGTCTGGTAAGTTTTCTAATTCTTTGGGGTAGATTAAATTGATTATGGAGCTCACAAATAATTACATATTTTGGTCAGTGCAGCTCAGTCATGATTTGAAAGAAGTTGAGTTGCAAAATTTATTTACTTCCACGTTAACTGAAAAAATTTGACTAATATATGATTTTTTCTAGGTCCATTTATTTTACCAGCTCCCACCTTACCAACCACGCCTATTTCAGTTCCACTGCCAACCAATAAGCAAAAGAAAGTATGGTTAAAGATACAGCAAGAAAAAATCATTAAGGAAATCAAAGAAGAAGTCAGGAAACAGTTGATTGAGTCAATCACATCGCAATCTCATGTACTATCAGTTTCCCAGAAAAATGAGATCGAAGAAGCAGTTTCAAAGATAGAAAGCCAGGAAAGTGTCAAAACAATTCTAACGAAGATTTCCCAAGGAAGAGTCATCACTCAAGTAGAAAAAGAAGAAGTGATCAAGAGCTTAGTTAAAATCATTATCAGTCAAAACACCAATCTTCAAATTATTAAACTACCCACCGGCACCATCACAGTAGCTAAACAGCAACAGATCATTACCGAAATACAGCAAGATGTCAGGAAGAGATTGGTGGAATTAATCACTCAATCATCCAACGGAGTAACTGTTATACAAAAGAAAGAAATAGAAGAAGCTATTTCCAAACTTTCTAGATCAGAAGTCGTCAATAGCGTTATTAAAAGGGTAAGTGAAGGAAACTCCCTCAATCAACTTGAGCGTCAAGAAGTCGTAGAAACCTTGGTCAAGACCATCGTGAGTCAAAGCTCCAGTCTTAAGGTTATCAAATTACCCTCCGGAACCATCACTGAAGCTAAAAAACAGCAAATCATTACCGAAATCCAGCAAGACGTCAGAAAGAGATTGGTGGAGCTTATCACCCAATCATCTAAAGGAATAACAGTTATCCAAAAGAAAGAGATAGAAGAAGCTGTTTCCAAACTCTCGAGGTCGGAAGTCGTCAACAGCGTTATTAAAAGGGTCAGTCTAGGAAACTCCCTTACTCAAGTTGAACGACAAGAAGTCGTAGAAAGCTTGGTTAAGACCATCGTAAGTCAAAGCTCCAGTCTCAAAATTATTAAATTACCTTCCGGAAGCATCACCGAAGCTAAAAAGCAACAAATCATTACTGAAATACAGCAAGACGTTAGGAAGAGGTTGGTGGAACTAATCACTCAATCATCCAAAGGAGTAACAGTCATACAAAAGAAGGAAATAGAAGAAGCCGTTTCCAAACTCTCGAGGTCGGAAGTCGTCAACAGCGTTATTAAAAGGGTCAGTCTAGGAAACTCCCTTACTCAAGTTGAACGACAAGAAGTCGTAGAGAGCTTGGTCAAAACCATCGCAAGCCAAAGCTCCAGTCTTAAAATTATTACATCCTCCGGCATCACAGAGGTACAAAAACAACAGATCATCAGTCAAATACAGCAAGACGTTAGGAAGAGGTTGGTGGAACTAATCACTCAATCATCCAAAGGAGTAACAGTCATACAAAAGAAGGAAATAGAAGAAGCCGTTTCCAAACTTTCTAGGTCAGAAGTCGTCAACAGCGTTATTAAAAGAGTCAGTCTAGGAAACACTCTCACTCAAGTTGAACGACAAGAAGTCGTAGAGAGTTTGGTCAAAACCATCGCAAGCCAAAGCTCCAGTCTTAAAATTATTACATCCTCTGGCATCACAGAGGTACAAAAACAACAGATCATCAGTCAAATACAGCAAGACGTTAGGAAGAGGTTGGTGGAACTAATCACTCAATCATCCAAAGGAGTAACAGTCATACAAAAGAAGGAAATAGAAGAAGCCGTTTCCAAACTTTCTAGATCAGAAGTAGTCAACAGCATTATTAAAAGAGTCAGTCTAGGAAGCACTCTCACTCAAGTTGAAAGACAAGAAGTCGTAGAGAGCTTGGTCAAAACCATCGCAAGCCAAAGCTCCAGTCTTAAAATTATTACATCCTCCGGCATCACAGAGGTACAAAAACAACAGATCATCAGTCAAATACAGCAAGACGTTAGGAAGAGGTTGGTGCAACTAATCACTCAATCATCCAAAGGAGTAACAGTCATACAAAAGAAGGAAATAGAAGAAGCCGTTTCCAAACTTTCTAGATCAGAAGTCGTCAACAGCGTTATTAAAAGGGTCAGTCTAGGAAACACTCTTACTCAAGTTGAACGACAAGAAGTCGTAGAGAGTTTGGTCAAAACCATCGCAAGCCAAAGCTCCAGTCTTAAAATTATTACATCCTCCGGCATCACAGAGGTACAAAAACAACAGATCATCAGTCAAATACAGCAAGAAGTCAGAAAGAAGTTATTAGAGCAAATCACCCAATCATCCAATGGAGTTACAGTAACCCAAAGGAAGGAAATCGAGGAGGCCATTTCAAAACTATCAAAGTCTGAAGTCGTAAACACTGTTATTAGAAAGGTTCGGCCAAGGCGTCACTCTCACGCAGAAAGAAAGGCAAGAAGTCGTAGAACGCTTGGTAAAAACTGTCGTGAGCCAAAGCTCCAGCCTTAAAATAATCCAAAACTCTAGCGGAAGCACCATTGAGATTCGCAAGCAACAAGTCGTCAGCCAAATCAGAGAAGAAGTTACAAAAAGAGTTTTACAGGAAATCAGCTCCAAATCATCCAGCGGATTATCGGTAACACAAAGAAAACAACTCGAAGAGGTAATATCGAAAGCATGCAGTTCCCAATTGGTCGAAACTATCACCAAAAAAATTGACAACGGTGGCAGCATAACCAAACAGGAACAACTTCAAGTCGTTCAGCAACTTGTCAAAGTTGTCATCAGTCAAAGCTCAAGCATAATTCAAAGCTCTTCAGGAAGCACCACCGTGGTAAAAAACCAGTCAGTAACTGAAATAAGAGAAGAAATCAGAAAGAGACTGCTTGGAGAAACTCCGAGTTGAACTAGGTGGAAAAACGATCATCCAAAGACAAGAGTTACAAGAAGCAATCACAAAAGCCCAAAAATCAGAACAAGTTCAAACCATTATAAAACGAGTTAAGCAAGGAGGCGTGATTACTGAATTGGAAAAACAACAACTCATTCAAAGCTTGGTAGAGATTGTAAAATCTAGTCAAAGCACCAAGGTGACCACATCCCAAGGTGTTACCGAAGTTGAAAAACAAAAATCAATTACGGTAATAAGGGAAGAAATCAGGAAAAGACTCTTGGAAAAACTCCAAGTTGAATTGGGTGGCAAAAAAGTAGTCCAAAGGAAAGAACTAGAAGAAGCAATTTCAAAAGCCCAGAAATCCGAACAAGTCCAAACAATTATCAAACGCGTCAAGCAAGGAGGCGTTATCAGCGAGCAAGAAAAACAACAACTCATAGAAAACCTAGTCCAAATAGTCAAATCTAGCTCTAAAGTTGTTACGACTTCATCCGGTAGCACAACAGAGGTACAAAAACAACAAGAAATTAGCAACATCAGGGAGGAAATCAGGAAGAAAGTGATCGAAAAACTCAGCTCCCAATCGGGCGGCAAAACCCTGATCCAAAGAAAAGAACTGGAGGAAGCGATTTCAAAAGCCCAAAGCTCAGAGGCCGTACAACTGATCGTAAAACGAGTCAAACAAGGTGGCAAGATATCACAACAGGAAAAAGAACAACTCATCGAGAGCTTGGTCAAAATAGTTAAGTCGAGCCAAAGCTCCAGCAGCAAAGTCGAAGAGAAATCGAGACTCGAGAAAAAAGGTAACTTACTACACTCCGATAAAGTACGCGACGAGGTCTCCAATTCCAAGAAGCAATCCTCCAACTGGGAAGAACAAAGGAAACTAAAGAGTAACAAGTCTGGAAGCGAGCTCAATGTTAATCAGAAGAGGAACTCTAATGAAGAGGCTGAAAGGAAGGCAAAGCACCAAAGCGAACACCTGTTGACGGATGGTGAGAATTTGGAGATTGTGAGGAAGGCTTCGGAATCGTCCAGTAAATCGGCGAAGCAAGAAGAAGAAGAGAATAATTTGAGTAAGAAACACACCATAGGGGCCGATGGTAGTATCGAGTCGAGCGTATCTTCCAGCAGCAGTAGCTCGAAGAGCCAACAATTGGATAGGCAGCATAGTTCTACTAAAGAGATCATCAGGAAAGGTCCCGCTTTAGGGTAAATAGATTTTTAGATACATGCTAGAATACCTATTTATTCTATTTAACGATGTCAACTATTTATTTTTTTACGGTTTATTAAAGCATACATTGATAAAAATGAATCGTTTTGATCTTCCCAAAGCACCCTCACACTTCCCGCGGAAGCGTATAGAATTTCAATTGATGTGTTCTGATTTCTTCCAGCCATTTAACTAAGCGAGGCGCTAAAAGATATCTTGGTGAAGATTTAAATAAAACTCCTCAGCATGAGAGGGTTCACTCGACCGGTCCTGTTGAGTTTCCTGGTGTGAAAGATCATCTTGAAGAGCATCAACATTGAAAAAAATAAATATGTTTCAATCTAGTTGCAGTTTTATTTAGATCTCAGCTAAAACTGTGGTAGCCTAGTTACGGTTGCTTTGGTCATATCTTGCTTCCTGCAAATAGAGCAGCTGTGTGGTAGTATTAGTTTATTCATTGAAATATTTATCTGATTTTACAAAGTGACTCTGAATTCAGTGAATCGGAATGCTTACTATTTATGCAAGAGATGAAGAAGTTGGAATATTACCAGAACCAGTTAGAGGTGGAGGTGATAACGAATGTTGTATTTCGTCAGCTTGGAGTACGGATATATAATCAATAGTTCATCCGGATCGATAGTGATAACTTTCCTCTTTTCTCTCTCCCCCTCTCTCTGATTCTTCAAAAAAATTATTTTTGATTTTTTTTTCTCGACATTTCAACTGTTTTACTCAAAATTCCAAGTTTAAGCAGACATATTGGAATATTTACCAGAATTGGAATGGGACGTTTTATTTGGTCCAAATAATCTAATCAATATTCCATCCTGTTCTACAGTGATAACTTTTCACTATCACCATTTCTCTCTCATAAGAATCCCCAAACACTTTCTGTTGTAATTTCTATTTCTTGAAACAGTTTCGGGTTTGAGAATTTTTTTCTCTTAAAATTTCGTCGTCAACCTCAAAGTTTCCACATTTCTTCTTCAAAGCTTCTAGTTAAACTTGGAATTTCTATTCATACATTAATTTTTAACAATTTAAATATTTTAACCATCCTACAAAATATCAGCTTTGTCCAAGAAATCAATTTTAATTTTTAAACATTTTGATTCGGTTTAAACTTAAACACTTGGAGTATTTTCGCAAAATTTAGATTTTTTTTTCTCAAAATTTAGCACTTACATTTTCAGCTTATAACTTTTTTCAAAAAAGTTAGACATATTTTGGAAATCGTGACCTTTCTTTTAGAAAATCTTGTCTCGTCATTATAAAATCTGGATTTTTTTCCAGTTTTGAGTTTAAACACGAACAATATTTTGTTATATATTCGGAATTTTTTGAAATGACGCCAGTCTGTCTCAAAATTTTCTTTTGCCTCAAATTTTGAGTCTCTGCATTCGATTTTCGTTTCTTTTTTGAAAGGACGACTTTATTTTCCAATAGTCCGTTTTTCTGTCGAAATTTCGGGAAAGGTGTGTTTCACATAAATTTTCTTTTTTTTTAAATTTTCTCTTTGCGACTCATTAATAATTTTAGTAAATTTTTAGACAAACCCGTTTTATAGACAAATTCTTCTTAAAATTACCAAATGAAACTAAACATTTTTAGTTCATTCATTTTTTACTGACTTTTCCTTTGCCACATCCTTCCACAAATCCAGTTCTTCAGTCACATTTTGTTTTTACTTTTATTTAAATTACAACTTTAAACTCAAATTTTTGTTATACAAATCTCGAAACTTTCTATTCAAAATTTCAACTTTAATCTCTAAATTTAAATCTAGCACTTTTTAAAATCAATTTCGAGCATTCTCTCAAAATTTCCGTATATTTTTTTTAATTCCCCAAACTTTTGTCCAAAATTTAGGTATTTTCTAAAAATTTTGACCTTCTTTTTTGGAAATTTTCGTCTTTCATTGGGTTTCAACACGAAAATTATTTAATGCTTTTACACAGTCAAGAAACTTTTATAAATTTCGACTTTTTCAAAATTGGCTTTTGCTTAAAATTTCCATGAAAACCCTGATTTTTCTTGAACACGTTTTATATTAATTTATTTATTTATTTTTGGACCTTCGACTTTAGTTTCTAATGCTTTCAACTTTTCTGTCGAAATTTTAGGGCACGTTTTTTTTCCTCATCAATTTCCAGTTTTTTTAATTGCGTTTTTAATTTTGCGACTTGTTTTTGTTTTCAGTTTTAACTAGAAATTTTGACATCTTTAATATAAAAAAAAACGGTTTTTTTTCTCAAAATTAAGAGATTAAACTCAACAACTTTTTTTCTAGATTATGATTTTAATTAAATTCAAGATTTTCAGAAATATTTTTTGGATAAATTCAGGGCTTTTAAACTGAAGATTTCCACCTTAGTCTCTCGAGCCCAAATTCAAAATGCAGATATTTAAAAAAATTGAGAATTTACTCCTTTTCAACTTTGATTTATCTGTCAAAATTTCGAGATTTGATTTCTTTTTAATGAAATTATGATTTCTTTTCAAAATTCCGACCATTTGAAGTTTTCTTTTCAATTAAATTTCGAATTTAAAGTTATAATTGCTCAATTTGTTGGCGAAATTCTGAGATTAAGTTTGCAAATTTTTATTTAATTTAATTTCTGCGTTTATTTGTACACCAAATTTCAAATTGAACTCGAATTATTTTAAGATTTTTTTTAGCTTACCGAGCCCAGTTTGTAAGTTTTTAGTTAAATAATTTTTAGTTAAATAAATGAAATTGTTTACTTTTGAAACATTTTTTGACACACGACTATAGAATATTTAAAATTAATAAAACGTCAACCCTTTGATTTCGACAAAAAATAGATCAATAATGATCCAAAAATGAAAAAAAATTGAACTCGAATGGTCTCTGTTATTTAATCTCGAAAGGTTGACTTCACAAGAAATATATTTTTTTTTTGAAAATAGGAAATTTTTAGGCAGAAAAAAAGAGAATTATTCAAAAAGTTCAATCTGAAAAATGTGACTTTTTAATTTTAAAATTTTTTTGATAATAATTTTTAGGATTTGGCTTTAAACTCAGCAGAAGTATGTTTTTAGATATTTCAAAACTGTTTCGAAAAATTTTTGCTTTTAAATCAAAATTTCCATTTTCATTTTAAAATGTTGATCAAAAATTATATTTAGCAAATTCGACATTTTCACGAACCATTTAATTTCCCATTTTAATTTCAAAATGTTGATGAACAATTTTAATTAGAAAATGCGAAATTTTATTAACCATGACATTTGGAAATTTTATCGAGAAATTTAAATTCGAAAATTCGACTCTCATATTTTTAGCCAGAAAAGAAAGAGAATTATTCCAAAATCGCAACCTGAAAAATGTGACATTTTTAATGCTAAAATTTTTTGGACAATAATTTTTAGGATTTGACTTCAAATTCAGCACAAATACTTAGAGATTTCGTAACTGTTTCAAAAAATGTTCACTTTTTATACCAAAATTTCCATTTAATTTCCCATTTTAATTTCAATATTTTGATGACAAATTTTATTTGGCAAATACGAAATTTTCGCGACCACGACATTTCGAAGTTTCAACGAGAGATTTAAATTTGAAAACTCGAGATTTTAGTTTTGTATCCAAAATTTTTACCGAAATTCTAACTTAAAAATTCAATAGTTATTATAAAAAATATTTTGGGTTACTTGAAATTGTTGACCCTTTATTTTCGAACTAATTTTGAATCTTAATTTCGAATTCTAATATGATAACGAAGACTTCCACGGTTAGAGTCAGTATAGGATATACTTCTTCTGGGATTGGACCGTGTCAAAGAACTACTAAAAGTGTTCGACGTTTCGTCCACCATCATAGGGGGCTTCTTCAGGAACAAAGAAAAGAAACAATAAATAAAAAGGGAAATATAAGGGAATATGCAAAAATGAAAGAATGAAAAGGCCAATTTCAAAACATCTGAGCACGGTAACTCAGTATGTCCACCATATCAGAGGCAAAACTTTTATGAATTGAAAATTGGTGCAAAGGATAGAAGAGTATGGTGGACATACTGAGTTATCGTGCTCTTCTGTCTAAACTTTCCTATCCAGAAGAGTTTCGCCTCTGGTATGGTGGGCATATTGAGTTACCCGTGCTCTTCTGTCTAAACTTTCTTATCCTTTGTACCAATTTTCAATTCAGAAGAGTTTCGCCTCTGGTATGGTGGACATACTGAGTTACCGTGCTCTGATGTTTTGAAATTGGCCTTTTCATTCTTTCATTTTTGCATATTCCCTTACATTTCTCTTTTTATTTATTGTTTCTTTTCCTTGTTCCTAAAGAAGCCCCCTACGATGGTGGGCGAAACGTCGAACACTTTTAGTAGTTCTTTGACACGTCCAATCCCGGCAGAAGTTTATCCTGTTCGAAATCTAATCTTTCGAGAAAATGTTATTTTTTTTAATTCCAAAGTTTCTTCGACTTTAATCCTGGGACATTTCATCCTTTAAAAAAAGTAAAAGAAAACACTTCTGATGATGCTCTTTCTTGAAATTTCGATTCGATTCCAAACTCGAAACTGTGAAAAAAAAATTGACAAGAAGTTCCAAAAATTTCAGTAATTTTTGAATTTTTTTTCGAAATGTAGATTTAGCAAATGTTTATCGAAACATTGTGAAATTTTGAATATCTGTTGCTTTTTAATCGCAACTAAAGTTTAATAGTTAGAAATGTTTTTCTTAAATTGAAATTTCTGAAATTTTTCAGAAATTTAACTAAATAGAAAACCATTACGAAATCCCGAACTTTTTTGGGGGGGGAACTTCTACTTTCATCACGAATTTTGAACTTAGGGACATGGAATTTCGGCAAAAGATGTTTTCATTTTAAATTTCTCGACTTATCACTTAAAATCTTATGCTGAAAATTTCGAGTTTATTCTCAAAATATTCCACCTAAAGTTTCGAGCTTACCTTGAAATTTCCTAATTCCTAACAATATCGAATTTTTTTGGAGTAACTTTGAGTTAAATATCATTTTTTTTCAATTTTTTGACTTAAAACTTAAAATCTTATCCTGAAAATTTCGAGTTTATTCTCAAAATATTCCACCTAAGGTTTCGAGCTTACCTCGAAATTTCCTAATTCCTAAAAATATCGAATTTTTTTGGAGTAACTTTGAGTTAAATATTATTTTTTTTTCAATTTTTTAAAATTTCTGTTAAGTTTCTTTCTAATTTTCGAAATTTCCATGTCTCGCCAGGTCCAGGACAAACAGTGTTCCTTGTTTCGGTTAATAGATCGTTCCATCAGGTATCTTCCTGTAATTTGTGTTATGGAACCCTCTCTGCGTGAGTGACGTTCGCCTTTGGTTTTATTTTTAACAGCTAAGGCGTCATAAAAATTCTAATGATGCAATAAAAATACATTTTCATCATTTTTTGCATATAAAAAAATTAACGAGGACAAACAATAACAAAAACAAATACCAGTTACTCGAATAATATCGCTGATAAAAATTAAGACATTTCACCAAATGTATAGATGTATAGAAAAATATTGTGGCCAAATAATCACGGTCTATGCATCAAACATTTTTCCATCACATCTCAGTTATTTAATTCATGTTGTTTGTGGATTAGACAGAAAATGAAGAAACCAAAATGACTCGCGCAGAGCTGTAATTCGTAAAAAATACGAATCTGGACGATTTTCGTAAAGATTTTGAAACAGACTTTTTGGTTTCTGTAAACAGAGCAAATTCCGCCCGTCGCCGCTTATTAGTAGAGCCATCATGTTCGTTACACTAAGGCAAAGCTAGTGACTGATCTATGCAAAAAAAGGAAAACGAACTGAAACTAACACTTTTTGAGTTATTAAAAAAATGATTTACTATTTGGCATTTTTCTCGAAAATATCGATAATAAAGTGGCATCGAGAGGCACCAACAAGAAAAAAAAACGAGGTTTCTTATGATGGTCCCTTTCAGTCAAAAATGAGCTAGAATGGGTAAATAGCTGTTTTATTATTATTATCTAAAACATGAATTAAAATACACACGAAACTTTTTTTCATTTTTCTCTAAAACTATCAGTGGCAGCGGTTTCTAATTAATAAATTATTATAGAATCTGTTTCATGGAAAATTAGAGCATTCTCTAGTTTTCCACAAAACATTTCTCTAATAATTTATTAATTAGAAACCCCTGCCACTGATAGATTTAGGGAAAAATAAAAGAATTTTTCGTGTGTATTTTTTTCATGTTTTTGCCAACAAACCCCAGAATATAGGCAACACATTAATCATTTGTGAGGCTAGTTTTAATCTAGTTGGCTTTTTATCAATTAATCTAAAGCTTCACTTATTACTTGACAGCAAACTATCAGATTATCTAAAGTGGACTATAACTAACGTCACTCAGTAGTGCAAGAATGTTGCTATTATTTGATATTACATTCAAACGTAGGAAGCTTCATAAGCGCTCGATTTATTTTTAAGCTTAAATGCCCCATTGTTTTTTAAGAATTATTACAAACAAAGCGATGTATCTCAATAAAAAAGACAATATTAATCTTTGAACGTGAAAAGTTGAATACACGATATTTCTTATTTTGATAAACATTTAGCACTGATAAGGAAATTTGCTTCCTGCCTATAAATTGAGAAATGATGAAGGTAATCGTCAGTCGCATTCGGTAAAAAAGCAAAAACAGATCAAACACCATCTATAGGGGCAGGGCCACAACACCGGTCATCAATATGAGACGTAAGCAAACCAATTTAGTAAGAAAGTCACTTTAACGAAAGAAATCTAAGGATCGATTTTTATCTGATCCTTAGATTTTCATGGATCCTTAGATCCTTGTTTTCAAGGAAGATTTAAGAGACATAAGAGGAATTCGCAGATATATATTTTTTAATTTACCAGCAGCAAAATTTTGACCAGTAAAATGTCATAAAAGTTGAGGGGTGACCACTTTTGGTACTTGACCACTATTATGAGGAATGTCAACACTATGAGCAGTTTTACTGTGTAAACTGATTTTGAAAAAAAAACATTTTCAATTAATTTTTAGTTTTAACTAGATCGTGCTACATTGATACATCCATGTAATATCAAAATATTTTGCAAAGAAATAATTCAAAAAGTGCTTTAGTAATAACGTATTTGCTTCGTTTTAGACATACGAACATCTTTACTCTGGCTGGCCGTCCTCTATATAGTTAGCATTCATGGTGGTGGCGTCCAAATCCTACCACTACCCCCACAAAAAGTTGTTGACGCAAGAATCCAACAAAGTCAATCGAGCTCAGTAAGAGCGGACGGTCTAGGACCAAGCGCCATCAGATCAGACCAATCCCAAATCAGCTCTGTACGATCAGATGGCCTCGGCCTAGGATCCACCTCGATCCGAGCCGACCAAGTCCAAAGCACCCGAGTCAAAAACGTCGGTCTCGGACTCAACACCATCCGATCAAACCAAATCCAAAGCAGCCGAGTAAGCTCAGATGGCCTCGTAGACGCTAGCGCCATCCAAGCGCAGTCCTCATCAATCAAATCATCACCACTTATCCCTGCACCCATACCAGTCGACCCAAGACCATTGCCAATCATATCAAAACCTTGGCGACGAGTACCAATCGTCGCGCAACCTTGTCAACCACTAGTCGTCGGATTGGCACCGAAACAGTGTGGACCCGCTTCGGTCAGCAGACCTCTTCTACCAGCACCCAATCCTGGTCAGTTCTGGAGATGCGACGGGCACGGAAGGAAAATACTCATGAACTGCCCGAGCGGCCTCCACTTTGACGCCAATTTAATGGTCTGCAACTGGCCTGTAACCGGACCAAGGACAGGTAAGGCGAATTTAATAAATTCTAAAGTATCAGAACTGAATGATGGATTTAGGTTGGGACGGCATTTTAGCCATTTTAGCGGCCTTCCGACTGTACGCAATATTTATGCACGAGGTAAAAAACTAAGATTTATTTTTTTCTATTTAACCGATTGTGTCTTCTCCAAACATTCCTAGACATTGACAATCCTCAACAGAGCATTGAAATGTCAATTGGTACTGGTACAAACACTTCAGAGGAAAGTAGCAGTGTTTTGCCACATATTCAATATTTTTATCAGATAAAAAAAGTAGAATAAATATTCCAAAAAAGAAATATTTTGAAAAAATTAAAAGATAATATTTTCGCAATTCTAACTAAGATATTCTGAACGCAAAAGTATGTCTGTCTGTCTGTTCACTCTCTAGGGCTCAATTATACTATTCTGGGGAAAGTTGATATACTAGATTTACTTTGCGACGCGGGATTGTTAGTACGATACATTATATCTTGGAAAATTCTTCTAGTTACTCTCAGAATAATATTACATTCAAAAAGGAGAAATAAATTTTCTCGAATTTGTATCTAAATGAATGATCCATGATCTATCATCTAAGGATACGGCACAATCTTACCGTAACTTTCCACCTAAGACTTTTTTAATATAATGACCTGATAGCGTTACCTAACAAGTTAGGTCAAGACTTTGCTCCTACATCTTGGAGATAAGCTAGAGAGTTAAATATACACATGATCGTATCAACGAATTTGAACAAAACATCACTCTGAAATCTGCACAAACTCTTTCAAGCTGATTAAGTTAGTTTTATTGCGTTTGTCCAAACAAACACAGTTTCTTTTCACACTAAATGTGTCATCAATGATCTAAGATCTATCACCTAACGATGCGGCACAATATTACTGTAACTTTGCACATAAGACTTTTTTAATATAATGGCTTTGATAGCGTCATTTAACGAGTTAGGGCAAAACTTTGTTCCGACATCTTGGAGATAAGCCAAGCACTTAAATGTACACATGATCGTATCAACGAATTTGAACAAAACATCATTCTGAAATCTGCACAAACTCTCTCAAGCTGATTAAGTTAGTTTTATTGCGTTTGTCCAAACAAACTAGTTTCTTATCAGACTAAATGTGTCAATTTACGTTCCCTGAGAATTGAATTGTCAAAATCCATCAAGGGTCCTTTCATGACACTTCCCATACACCACCACAGAGCATCGCATCAAACCTTTTTAATATTAAATTTGGCAACCCCTTTCATCCTCCTTGGCTTTCCATTATAAGTTTTTATTTGATGTTTGTTTGAATTCTTAGGGGAGCATTTGTGTAAGAAAAATTTGTAGACTCATCGGTTGTAATTGACAGTGATCAGTCAGCAACATTCCTTGTCTTTGCGACTTGATGCAGAACAATACTTGATTTGTTTTTATTTGTTTTTTTTGTTCGTGAACTGGTACCATTAATGAAATGTTGACAAATGCGAGATTATAATTTGTCCACATTTTCTTTAATTGCACATGGGTAACCAAATTATTTTTTACAGTTTATCTGGGAAAAAGAATCAGTGATGTCAGCCTTGCCCAAGGGCAATCTTCATTGGTCGCAGCTTCGGGTATGTAGCTGTAAAATATTTTGCAGTTGAAAAATAAATTGTTCAAACGACCTGATTAACGATAACATTCATTTTTGTTCCAGGTTCAGAAGTATCAGCTTCTCAATCGCAAGCTCAATTAGCGTCCGTGAAAGGATGTAAGTTAATTAAACCAATAATGAAACTGTAACAATTACATCCTAATTATTTTAGATCCTCTAGGAAGTGATGTTAGTCTTTCACAAGCTCAAGGATCCTCGCTTTCAGCTTCTGGTACGTTTAAGATTCAACTTCTTGGGCATTTGTGTTTTATTCTCATCTTCTCACTTTTTGACCATTGGCCCTTCCTTGGTTTTCTGGTCTGCGCACGGGACCAAAGAAGCAAAGACCAATGAGCACTGGAGCAGAGAACCAAAGACATCTTCTCAGTTTTAACCATTGCCCCTTGGTTTTCTGGTATGTGCACTGGACTAGTGAGCACTGGAGCAGAGAACCAAGGATCAATGGGTACTGGAGCAGAGAATCAAAGACCAATGTGCATTAGATTATTTTAACTCTTTGTGTTAGAGTCGATTGTTTACTAGGCATTTGCCGTTCACTTGATGGTCAGTCAGTTAACTTCGACTTGCTACTAGACGACTTAGAGAGCTTTAATATAATATATTCTCATCTTCTCGCTTTTTGTCATTGGTCTTTGGTTTTCTGGTCTGTGCACTGGACCTAAGAAGCAAAGACCAATGAGCACTGGAGCAGAAAACCAAGGACCAATGGGCACTGGAGCAGAGAACCAAAGACCAATGTGCATTAGATTATTTTAACTCTTTGTGTTAGAGTCGATTGTTTACTGGCATTTGCCGTTCACTTAATGCTCAGTCAGTTAACTTCGACTTGCTACTAGACGACTTAGAGAGCTTTAATATAATATATTCTCATCTTCTCGCTTTTTATCATTGGTCTTTGGTTTTCTGGTCTGTGCACTGGACCTAAGAAGCAAAAAACCAATGAGCACTGGAGCAGAAAACCAAGGACCAATGGGCACTGGAGCAGAGAGCCAAAGACATCTTCTCACTTTTCACCATTAGCCCTTGGTTTTCTGGTCTGCGCATTGGACCAAAAAAGCAAAGACCAATGAGCAGTGGAGCAGAAAACCAAGGACCAATGGGCACTGGAGCAGAGAACTAAAGACATCTTCTCACTTTTCACCATTGCCCCTTGGTTTCTTGGTTTGTACGCTGGACCAAAGAAGCAAAGACGAATAAGCACTGGAGCAGAGAACCAAGGACCAATGGGCACTGGAGCAGAGAACCAAAGACCAATGTGCATTAGATTATTTTAACTCTTTGTGTTAAAGTTGATTGTTAACTAGGCGTTTGCCCTTGACTCGATGGTCAGTCAATTAACTTCAACTTGATATTAGAGGTCTTAGAGAGCTCTAATATAATACTCTAGCTTGTTCTATATTGCACTTTATGAAAATGTGAATAACGCAATCGCAAGCTTGGACGCAGGCAAATATTTGATACCAATCTTCTTTGTAGGTTCCAATCTAGCTGCTTCCCAGTCTCAAGCACAGTTAGCTGCAGTGAAAGGATGTAAGTATTTGGCATGAGAGACCACACAAAGTGACAGCTAACTCAAGGTTTTCATTCATTACAGCCCCTCTACTAGGCAGTGATGTCAGCCTTGCCCAATCTCAAGGATCATCACTTTCAGCTTCTGGTAAGTACAAGACGCGATCATCAAAACATCAACGGATCGAAACCTCTGGATAAAAGCAAATAGTTTGACACCAATCTTCTTCTAGGTTCCAACGTGGCTGCATCCCAATCCCAAGCACAATTAGCTGCGGTGAAAGGATGTAAGTGTTTGGCACCAGCCACCCCTAGTGACAGCTAATTCATTTCAATTCATTTCAGCTCGCCTAGTAGGCAGTGATGTCAGCCTTGCACAATCTCAAGGATCATCGCTTTCAGCTTCTGGTAAGTGGCTAAAACATCTTCCCAACAAAATCTCGCTTTGTGGAGATTTCAATGGGAAGATTTTGACATTATCTTTTTCTAGGTTCCAATGTCGCTGCTTCCCAATCCCAAGCACAATTAGCTGCTGTGAAAGGATGTAAGTGTTTGGCACCAGCCACCCCAAAAGACAGCTAATTCGATTTCTCAATTCATTTCAGCTCGCCTAGTAGGCAGTGATGTCAGCCTTGCACAATCTCAAGGATCATCGCTTTCAGCTTCTGGTAAGTAGCTAAAACATCTTCCCAACAAAATCTCGCTTTGTGGAGATTTCAATGGGAACATTTTGACATTAATCTTTTTCTAGGTTCCAATGTCGCTGCTTCCCAATCTCAAGCACAATTAGCTAGGGTGAAAGGATGTAAGTATTTGGTACCAATGAGCCCAAAGGGAAAGCTAATTAATTTTTCAACATATTTCAGCTCGTCGCCTAATCGGCAGGGATGTGAACCTTGCACAATCCCAAGGATCATCACTTTCAGCTTCTGGTAAGTTATAAAGGTGTGGCGCTGAAACATCTAACAATAAGATGCATCTCCAAATGCTCGGAGCAAGGGCAAAAATTTTGACAATTATCCTCTTTTTAGGTGGTAACGTAGCTGCATCCCAGTCTCAATCGCAGTTAGCTGCTGTAAAAGGCTGTAAGTAGTCTAACAATAAGACGCCTAGCTGAAAGTTCTAATTGAAATTTTTCATTACAGCTCCCTTGGGCAGTGACGTCAGTCTCGCACAAGCTCAAGGATCTTCAGTGTCAGCTTCGGGTAGGTAAAAGCAGCAGTAGCTGGTAAATACTCTATAATCTTAACTCTTACTCTGAAAAATGGTTCAGTGTTCGTAACATTCATCCATTTCTATAGTATGATGTAGTATAAAGAAAATAAAAAATAGCAAAAGAAGATTTCTTGATCTTGTTCACTAATTTTTTTTAAATCTTTTAGTCCAAGATAATATTGATGTCCGAAGCCGATCAGACAGAATTAAAATTTTACAATATAGTGTCAATCTTGCATGCTAAATAAAAATACTTCATCAAATGTCTGGAGAGTTAACTAAGTACTTCAATCACCACCAAGCATGTGCGTACAAATAAAATACGACCTAAAACGCATTAATGCAATCTTCTAAACGCGTGTAGTGGATTATAAGTAGCTGAACTACCAACAGTTGACTCATCTGACATTTAGTTGAAACGATCACTCTGGGAAAGCCCAAAGACTTGCTTCTAATTCACAGACCACAGATTCATAGTGTGTGCTTAGGAAATCTCTCAAAACTTTACATTAGGAATTTACTTAATAAGTACATAAAGCCAAAATTTTGTTTTCTTTTAGGTTCCAACGTAGCTGCTTCCCTATCTCAATCCCAGTTGGCATCAGTTAACACTAGACCAATCCACATCATCAAGAAGAGATCGGCAGTATTATTGAAGAAGCCCATCATAATCGACCCACCAATCACAATTGAACCACCAATCTTCAGAGGTGGTTGCCCACTCACTGGCCCCAAAGACCGCACGATCCTCCTTCCAGCTCCAAAACCAACACAGTACTACGCATGCTCAAACGGAAGGAAAATCCTAATGAACTGCGGTCCTGGAACCGAATTCAACCCCAAGAACCAAGTGTGCGATTGGCCCCTCAAATCCGGTCTAGCAAACGCTCCCCCAGCCCCACCATGCCCACGCGGCAAAGTTATCCTTGCCAATACTACCAATTAAACAACAAGCTGGCTCAACCATCCTTCAAGAAGGCCTCGGTAGCCAGAGCGCCAGCTCCCAAATCATCCAAAGCAGCAGTCTACCATCTAAACAAATCGCCGACTCAACCATAATCCAAAGCGGTTTGCCAGTCGGTCAAGTTGCCGAATCCAGCATCGTTCAAAGCGGAGGATTGGGCTCTTCGCAGTTGGCAGACTCCAAAATCATTCAAAGCGGCGGATTGGGTTCCTCGCAGCTTGCCGACTCCAAAATCATTCAGAGTGGTAGCTTGCCAGGAAGCCAAGTGGCCAATTCGGAAATTTTGCAGTCAAGCGCCGGATTAGCCAACCAGGAAGCCAGTTCCGATATCGTTCAGAGCAACTTGGGCGGAAATCAATTGGCAGATTCGAAAATCGTTCAATTAGGTTCCGGTTTGGGCAGTCAGAAGGCTAGTTCGTCTATCGTTCAAAGTGGTGGGTTACCAATCAAAGCACTTTAAACAACGAGAAGAACAACAAAGACAATGGCATTGAACAGCTATAGCTATAAGGACAACGATTAAAGCAAAAATTATTTAAAATCAATAAAAACAACATCTAGCAGAATATTTATGAGTTTTAATAACAATTCCTGATCCCTGTTCTTTTAAATTTCAATTTTTAGTGTTTAGGATTAGAGGAATTTCATTCTTGATTAGGTTATGTATTTTTAATGCATGGACATAGATAAATAGATTACAGCTTTATCAGATTCAGAGTGGAGAAGTGACTAATTTAGATTCTATAAGACTCATCACTTTGGGTCTTTCAGTTCAATTTAATGAATATGCTTCATAGATTGCTGTAGCAGAAAATCATCTCCACTCAAGGTCGAAATTTACAAAAAGTTAAATTTTTGAAAAAAGTGGGAAAATTTTAAAAATATAGAAATTTTCAGAAAAAGTTAAGATTTTAAAAAGGTCAAAATTTTAAAAAGATCGATTCTTTCTAATTTGAACATTTGAAAAAAAGGAGCAATTTATAAAAAAGTTTAAATGTTAAAGAATATTAGTCTAAAATGTTAACAAAAATGGAAAGTTGTCAGTGGAATTTAAAAAAAACTTTTGAAAATCCTAAACACTGAAGGAAATCCGAAATTATTGGACAAGTAAAAATTTTCAAAAAATCGAAATGTTGAAAAAAATTGAACTTTTCGTTAGAAAATTAAAAAAAAATTGGAAAAAATCAAGATTTTCGAATATCGACATTTTGAAAAAAAAATCATTATTAATTTTATTTAACATTTTGGAAATATTTTGAAACTGGGCCTAAGAAAAGTTAAATAAAATTAATAATTATAATGTTTCCAATCAATAAAAGTCTACCATGAATAATCTAAAAACAAATTTCAAATTTTCAAATTAAAAAAAAATTGGAAATTTTTCGGTTTAATTTAAAAAACCGAAATTTTCTAAAAGCCCAAATACTGAAGAATATCCAAAATTGAAAAAAATCGAAATTAAAAAAAAATTTTAAATTTTGAAAAGTTGAAATTTACGAAAGAGTCGAAATTATGATTAATTAAAATTTTGACTAAAAATATTTACAAAAATCAATTTTTTTAAAAAGGTTCCAAGATTTGCAAAAATTTGAAATTTTGCAAAATTTTCCACAATTTAAGAAAGCGACATTGTAAAAAATGTCGCAGTTAAAAAATCGAAATGTGCAAATAAAATTAAAAAAAAAGGCGAAATGAAAAAAAAAATCGAAAGTTTGCAAAAAATTGCAAATTAAAAAAAATACTTGGTATTTAAGAATCGAAATTTGAAAAAAGCAAAATTTCAAAAAATCGAATCAAAATTTTAAGAGTCGAGCATCAGAAAAATATATTTTTAAAAAAGTAACGATTTTGAAAGAGTAAATTTTGAAAAAATGTCTTAATTAACAAAAAAAAATCAAGAATTTAAAGAAGCTACATTTTCGAAAAAAAAACTAAACGTTGAAGAGAAAATTTTTACAAAAAACCAAATTTTCAAAAAAGTATAAATTTTTGGTGAAGCCGAAACTCGAAGTTGAAATCTTCGAAAAAATTAAAGAATTTGAAAAAAATCAAAAATCTGAGAAAAAGCCGAAGGTTCTAAAAAGTCCAAATCTTGACGTGAAAATCGAACCTTTGGAAAAAAGTCTAACTTGTGAAATAAAGTCGAAAAATCTAACCTTCAGAATACCTCGACATTATCACAAATTTTTATCGTCAAAATTTAAAGGAAATCTGAAATTTTCGAGAAAAAAAAATTAAATTATCAGAGAAGTCGACATTTTTCAAAAAAGTTAAAATTTTGAATAAAGTTGAAATTCTGATAAAAAGTTAAAATTTTGAATTGAAATCGGAATTAAAAAAAAATCATTGAAAAACTCTACTTTCAAAAAATAAAATTGAAAAAATTGAAAATTTTGAAGAAAATAGATTTTTCAAGTCGAATTTTTTAAAAAGCAGTAATTCAGGAAAATAGTTTGAAATGAAAAAAATGTCGAAATTTTCGGTAATATGGATATTTTCAAAATAATCAGAAGTCGAAATTTTGGAAAAATTTCGAATTAAAAATAAAATCGATTCATTTAACCACTTAATGATCAAATTAATTTGAAAATTTCTGTCAAAAATGATCAAGTTTTTTTTCCTAATATAATTGGAAGAAAAAGGAAAGGATTTTCAGTGGCGTAACAAGGATACTTTTTCCAATAGGGGCAAAAATATGTTCGCTTGTATGAGACACAGGCATATTAAAAATTTGCAGGAGAGGAACGCTCGAGTCAGACAAGGGTTAATGCATTAAGTGGTTAAGAAAGCAATGGAGAGAATTCGTAGAGAATCCTAAGGGGTACAACATAAAGCTGTTATGAAAGTAGAATTCTCTGCGTTATCAACTTATGCATACTTAGGTATAAAAAAAAATGTACAAATTAATTTTTAATACTTACTGCAGATGGTGCAAGTCAAAGTCGTAAGTGTGCTTACCTGAAACAAAAAAGAAATTAATTTAGTTGGGTTTTTCAATACATATTTTGTCAATTTGATTTGAGAAAATGAAATATTAGTTACTGTCTTCAAAAATTAAATACCTATATTAAAACTGTGGTAAAACGTTTAGTAATTTTAATTATTTTTTCAAAAAATTCCAAAAAAGTTTTATCGGAATTCATGTTGTGGTCAAATTTTAATAAAAAAAGTCCAAATGTCGAGAGAAAAACCGCCCAAACCTTTATAAAAAATTGAAGCTTTCATGTAAAATTTATAAAAAAAATGTTTGACATTTCAAGAAAAAAGATCAACTTTTGTTTCCAATTTCCATTTTGTTCTCAAAATTGTTTTAATCTATTTTAATTTCTTACATAAAATTTTGATTTCAAATTGGAAAATTAGAGCTTTTTTAGAAGTGAAGATTATAACTTACGACTTTAATCTCAAATTAACCAATTTTTATAATTTAGAGAAATGTTTTGTATTGTTTCAATTTTTTTTTAAAGTTGGCCTTTAATTTTTTTTAATGTTTTTTACCGAGTTTTCAATTTCAAATTTTATCTTTTCTTCTATTCATATTTTAAATTAGAAATTTTATTGTTTGCAATTTTTCAATTTAGTTTTGTCGACATTTTGTTTCAAGTTGTCTTGAAGTTTCGAGTTTATAAAAAAATTGATTGCCATTTATTTTCGAAATTGTGTATTTTTTGCAAAAAACTTCAAGTTTTTCTTCTAAAGGAATCAAATATTTTGAATGTGTCCATACTTTTTTGAAAATTTCAACTCTAAAAATTTCCACTTTTTTTGAAACTTCAAGGTTAGCAAATTTCCAATGTTTTAATTTTGTACTGTTTTCGGAATTTCCAATTTTTTAATTTTGTACTATTTTCGAAATTCCGTTTTTTCTTAAGACTTTGCAGGTTTTTTCATAATTTTGACTTAATAGTTGGGAATTTTCTACTCTTTTGAAAACTTCTTCTCTTTCTCATAGTTTTTTTTTATTTTGCAAATTTAGACTTTGTTCCTCAAAAATTTTTTTGAATTTTCCTCGAAATTTCAACTGCTTTGGGAAATTCCAATTTTTACGAAAATTTCGATCCGTTGTTCCTCTAAATATGACTATTTCACTATTTTGCCATTATTTGTTTTAAAAACTTCGTTTTGTTTTATAAATTTAAACTTTTTTCGAAATATTAATTTTTTTCTAGGAGATTTGATATTTCTAACATTTCAACACTTGTTTGGAAATTCTGACATTTTATCAGAATTTCGACTTGTTTTAAAAATTAAAAATTTGTTAAGGCAGAATTCGGACTATTTTCCCAATTTTTTATATTTTGGTTTTTTCGAAGTTTTCTTTATTTGTAAAAAATTTGACTTCTAGACTTATTGGAAAATTCTTCCTTTGTTTAATTTCGACTTTTTTTTGAAATATTAACATTTAGAAATTTTCTTTTCCCACAAATTGCAGTGTTTTTTTAATTTTGACTAATTTTGAATCTGAAAATTTTAACTTTCTTGAATAACTCTTCTTTTTTTTTAATTTCGTGATTATATGGAAGTTCTAACTTGTTTTAAAAATCGATTGTTTTAAAAATTAACAATTTTTTTTTCAAACATCCGACCAAAAATTTGAAATGCAGAACTGGTCCCCTGAAACCAAGAAAGATTAAAAAACACAACAAAGGTTGCTCTAACCTGTTTCGACAGCCAAGTTGTCATCTTCAGAGAGAAACGTTTCTCTCTGAAGATGACAGTAATTCAATTTTTAAAGATAACCAAGGACCACCAAACTTCCGATTATTTTCCAAATTTTTTACTTTTTTGTAAAAATGTCGCCTTCAACATCTCGGCTTTTTTCGAAATTTTCATTATTTGTAAAAATTTTGACTGCTCGACTTAATGGAAAATTCTTCCTTTTGTTTTTTTTTAATTTTAACTAATTTTGAATAAAATTTGACCACTTTTGAAACCTTCGATCATTTTTCGATATTGTCACCTTTTGGACATTTTTAACTTTTTTGAATAAATCTTCTTTTTTTCTAATTTCGCATTTTTATGGAAGTTATAACTTGTTTTGAAAGTCGATTGTATTAAAAATTAACAATTATTTTTTTCATTCCGACTATTTTCCAAATTTTGACTTTTTGTAAAAATGTCGCCTTTAACATTTCGGCTTTTTTTCGAAGTTTTCATGATTTATAAAAAGTTTTGACTTCGCGACTTATTGAAAAATTATTTCTTTTGTTTAATCTCGACTTTTTTTTGAAATATTAACATTTAAAAATTTTCTTTTCCCACAGTTTCCAGTGTTTTTTTTATTTTGACTAATTTTGAAGAAAATTGTAATCAATATTTTTATTTCTCTATAAATTTTAATTTTTTTCTGGAAATAAGAGCTTTTGTTAACATTGCACTATTTCTTAAAAATCCAAGCAGTTAAAGCATTTATTTTCTTCATAAAATTTCCACTTCACTCTTGAATTGACAAGTTTTTTTTCTGAAATGTTAAGATTAATTTCAAATTAGATTCATTTCTGCATTATCGAGCCCAGTTTGGAATTGTTTCCAAATAAGTAAAGTCAATAAGAGTCCAAAATGAAAAAGAAATTAGTCTTGAAGTTTCAAATTTTTCTTTTACATTATTTTTTTACCATTAATTATAAATCCATTTCTCAAAATACCACTTTGTTTCACTACTAAAATGTTCAGACTTGAAACTCAAAATTCAGTAGAGAAATTTTAACTTTTTATTTTTCGATGTCTGATGTAACTAGTCATAAAGGTCACTAGTAGTAAAGTAATTTTTTTGTATTAGTTTTAATAGTTTAAAACACTGACATTTTTTTTTCAAAATTTCAAGACTTTTTTTATTAGGCTTTTTATACATTTTCTGTTCAACTTAAAAATGTTTATTAAATTTTACCTTAACATTTCTGAGATCAAGTTTGGAAACTATTTAAAGTTTTTAATTCTATTTCCGATCAATAAGAGTCTACCATGAAGAATAACTTAAAAATGTCCAGAAAAAAATCGAAATTTATAAAAATCTCGAATTTATGTTCCTAATTATTTGTCCTCTATTTTAAATTATCAACTTTTATTTTCGAAATTTTGACTTTCCCCAAAATTAAGACTTTTTTCAAAAATATCGAGTTTACCTTCTAATTTCCACTTTTTCCCTAAAATTTCAAGTTTAAATTCTGAATTTCAGTTTGAACGTAAAAATAATAAAAAATTATAGCGTCAACATGGAATTCTGAAAAAAGTCGATGTTTCCAGAATAAATTCAAGTATAAATCTTGTTCACTGAAACCTAGAAAGATTAAAAAACAACAAAGGTTGTTCTAACGCGCTTCGATAGCCAAACTATCATCTTTAGAGAGAAGTATCTCTCTGAAGATGATATAGCTTGGTTATCAAAACGCGTTAGAGCAACCTAACGCGTTTTGATAACCAAGCTATATCATCTTCAGAGAGATACTTCTCTTGTTGTATTTTTTAATCTTTCTTGGTTTCAGGGGATAAGATTTGTATTTCAATTCAATTTTTGAAGATAACCAAAGACCAGTCCGTTCCACCAAAAAAACTAAACTAAATTTACAAAAAAACAGAAATTTATTTCGGTGCCCTTCTCTCACTGATTTCAAATCGTAGCACTTTTCTTTTTCTTTTTCTAAAATTTCGACTTCAATCTAGGAATATCAACATTTTTTTCAAAGTTTTAAAAATCGTACCGAGTAGTTGTGTTAATGTTGATAGTAATATCGAAATATCCTCTTTTTTACATATTCTTGCGTTTTTTTTTTGGTAACTCTGATATTTTCATTTTTCTCGAAGTTTCAAAAATTTGAGTTAAAACTGTAACATTTCTTATTTAGTTTTTTCTCTCTAAATTTCGCTTTTTCCTCAAAATTCCTACTTTGCATTATTATTATTATTATTATTCATAAAAATTGAACTTCAATCAGAAAAATCAATTTTTCTCAAAACGTCGTGAATAGTTTTGTAGATTGGAGACCCTTTTTTAAATTTCGAGTGTACATCTCAACAAAAGGGAAAATATTAAACAGTTGATATCCGAGCTTTACTCCACAACTAACCCCACATCAACTTTTTTGTATCTCTAGTATCTCTCTGAAAGTGATAGCTTGGCTATCGAAACGAGTTAGAGCAATCTTTGTTGTGTTTTTTAATCTTTCTTAGTTTCAGGGGACAAAATTTCAATCTCTAAGAAACTAACATTTCCTCATTAATAATAAAAATAAATCATTGTCATAACATCAAGTTTCGAAACTTATTGTATCAAATATTATTTAATTTCATGCGGAAAAAATGCCTAAGAAAACAAAAATATATTTTTAACCATTTTAACAGAGAATTTGTATTTAATGTTTTGAAAATACACAAACAAAACAATACATTTCAACAAAAAACAGGTATTACTAATCCCCCAAAAATTAAATATTATTTTTGTAAGTAGCCAACTTCCTACCTATAAATTCGGCAATTGGTAAGGTGATCTTCAGTCGCATTCAGTGAAACGTTATTTATTACATACAGCTGAAGGACCATAGATATACCATTAAAAATGGGACGTAAGTAAATTGGATTCTATTGAGATATGGACTATTTTTATTATGAGAATGATACAGATATTTTTCACGCTTTGATAACTGTCGTGAGGTGCTCAAATTTTGATTTTTAATGTTTAAAAAAATTGAATTTTAAATATCCAAGAGTTTTTCCCAAAAATTACTGACGACTATCTCAATGAAGATCGTTCTGGTAATTATTGGGAAATAAAGAGTAATAATTTTACCATCATTTTTCACATAGACAAAAACATTTCCTAACTCGAATTACCTCGTGTCCTTATGTTATATTCTTTTGTTTTAGATTTAAAAGGAGCATTATTTTGTTTGGCTGCTCTCTACATAATCGGATGTTTATGGTGGTGCGGTAAGAATTTTACCATTACCTCCAAACAAAGTACATGCTAGCGTCTCACAAGGTCAATCAAGCTCAATCAACTCAAACTGGTTTGGGCTCTAATCTGGTCAACTCGAACCAACAACAAAGCGCCTCCGTCGAATCAAACTGGACTCGGTTCAACATCTATCCGAGCCGACCAAGCCCAAAACAGCGCCATCCAAAGCAATGGCCTCGGTTTAAATTCCGCTAGCCTAGACCAAGCCCAAAGCGCTCATATCAGTAGCGATGGTCTCGGTAACTCCGTCGTAGCCGACCAAGCTCAGAGCAGCGCCGTCGAAAGCAACGGTCTCGGCCTTAACTCCGTCAGTTCTAATCAAGCCCAAAACACTCAAATCAGCAGTAACGGGCTCGGAAACGCCATCCAAACCGATCAAGCTCAAAGCTCTCAAGTCAGCAGCGACGGGCTCCGGAAACGACATCAAAACCAATCAAGTCCAAAGCACTCAAGTTGAAAGTGACGGGCTAGGAAACGCCATCAGAACCGATCAAGTCCAAAGCAACTCCGTACATAGTAACGGCCTCGGAAATGGCCTTAAATTCCTGTCAGCTCCAATCAAGCGCAAAGCGCCCAAATTAATAACCAGGGTCTAGGTTCAGTACAATCGGAACAATCCCAAAGTAGTGAAATTGCCGTAAATGGGCTTCATGGATCACATGGAGTTATAGTTGGACGTAGAGTTCACGGACCACTGATAGCGCTACCTTGTAAACCTTTGGTCGTCAGATTGGCTCAAAACGATTGCTCACGCGAAGCTTCGGTCAGCAGACCTTTATTGCCGGCACCCAACCGCAACCAATTCTGGAAATGCGACGGACAAGGGAAGAAAATTCTCATGAACTGTCCCAGTGGACTCGAATTCGATGCTGCTTTGATGGTTTGCAACTGGCCGGTGTCAGGCCCAATTGCTGGTAAGTAGCTTCCTGCTAGTTATTGACGCAGAAGTATTTGATATTCATTTGGTACAACTCTCTTCTTTCTCTCTCTCTCTCTCTCTCTCTTCTCTCTCTCTCTTCTCTCTCTCTCTTCTCTCTCTCTCTTCTCTCTCTCTCTTCTCTCTCTCTCTTCTCTCTCTCTCTCTCTCTCTCTCTCTCTCTCTTCTCTCTCTTCTCTCCCTCTTCTCTCTCTTTCTCTCTTGTCTTTCTCTTTTTTCTCTCTCTCTCTCTCTCTTGTCTTTCTCTTTTCTCTCTCTCTTCTCTCTCTTTCTCTCTCTCTCTCCTCTCTCTCTCCTCTCTCTCTCCTCTCTCTCTCTCCTTTCTCTCTCCTTTCTCTCTCCTTTCTCTCTCCTCTCTCGCTCTCTCTCCTCTCTCTCTCTCCTCTCTCTCTCTCCTCTCTCTCTCTCTTCTCTCTCTCCTCTCTCTCTCTCCTCTCTCTCTCCTCTCTCTCTCCTCTCTCTCTCCCCTCTCTCTCTTCTCCCCTCTCTCTCTTCTCTCTCTCCCTCTTCTCTCTCTCTCTCCTCTCTCTCTCTCCTCCCCCTCTCTCTCCTCCCTCTCTCTCTCTCCTCTCTCTCTCCTCTTTCTCTCCTCTCTCTCTCCTCTCTCTCTCCTCTCTCTCTCTCCTCTCTCTCTCCTCTCTCTCCTCTCTCTCTCTTCTCTCTCTCTTCTCTCTCTCTCTCTTCTCTCTCTCTCTTCTCTCTCTCTCTTCTCTCTCTCTCTCTTCTCTCTCTCTCTCTTCTCTCTCTCTCTTCTCTCTCTCTCTTCTCTCTCTCTTCTCTCTCTCTTCTCTCTCTCTCTTCTCTCTTTCTTCTCTCTTTCTTCTCTCTTTCTTCTCTCTCTCTTCTCACTCTCTCTTCTCACTCTCTCTTCTTCTCTCTCTCTTTCTTCTCTCTTCTCACTCTCTCTTCTTCTCTCTCTCTTCTCTCTCTTCCCTCTCACTCTTTCCCCTCTCTCTCTCTTCTTATTTCCTCTCCTTACTTTATCATTCTTGTTTGTTCATCGCTCTCAATCTTTCTCCACTCTTTCTAATTGTTCTCCCTATCGTTTCCTTTTCATCTATTTCTTCAATTTCTCGTCTTCTTACCCTCTGGATTCTGCATTCGAGGTGGGTTGCCTAGAGTTTAGGCCAGGAATTAGGCCACCCTTTTCGGGTCCATTGTGCTATCCCCGTGATTGAGCTGTCCTTGGTTATTCATTCAGTCACCCAACCTTGTTGAGAAACTGAAGAACGCCTCTTGGATGCGCCTCTATCAAACTGGCCATACTAGGCCGAAAATCCCCCGGCGTGGATCCTCTGATTGATGCTAGTGTCGGGCAGAGACACATCACTTGGTCGACACTCTCATCTTCTTCTAAACATCCCCTATAACTCGGATCATTTATAATTTCCATGGAGGTGTTTGTGTAGACAGTGGCCTGTCCAAATCTCTACAAGTTTCCTGAGGTTATTTCTTGAAAGTTGTAGGCATAGTTTTACCATTTCCCTGCACATGAATGCGTGAGTTTGTCGGCATGTTGTTATTGACGCCCATTGGGCTTTGTGTTTACGATGGATTTCTTCGTTAAGTAGGAATTCTACGGTTGATATAGCCAGGAGAAGGGTTGGTTCTGGTCTAAGGAATTGCCCTTCCGAACCCTTCCTCACCAGTTTGTCAGAGCGTTCGTTTCCCTCTTTATTAACTTTCTTAATTTATATCAAAATGTTATTGCAGGTCCACACTCACATGAAGTTGTATTGGGATCATCTGAAGCACGTAAGTATACTTCTGCTTGCTCAGGTGCAATATAAATTAATTGAATTTCTTTAGATGGAGCAGGCAGTGTGGTTTTAGGGTCGGCAGGTCCCGAGTCTCAAGTAGAATTAGAAGGCGGTAAGATAAGTTATTAATCGCCTCCAAAAATTTTATTGAATTCGTACTTTTTGCAGCTTCCCTAGCTGGTTCTAGCGATGTCAGTCTTTCTCAAGGACAATCTTCCTCTGTCTTAGCTTCTGGTAAGTTTCTCTCTAATATTCGCAAACATGAAGTAGTTTTAAACGAACGAACTTGGCCAAAGAAACTGTAAAGTTCATCAGTAGCTTCATAGCTGCACCAGGACTTACAGTTTAATAGTTCATCAGACCAGGAGCCTGTCTTCTGGTTTGAAGGTCAAGGGACAATATGGCAATATTCCGCCATCAATCTCCAACCTCAACTGGAGATCGATCAATGGCTTTTAACTGGAACAACGCTGGTTTCTTTTCATTTTAAGGCTTTTTCGCCTCCATAACTCCAAAAGTTCCTGTTAGGTCTCGGAAATGGCTTAAATTCCGTCAGCTCCAATCAAGCGCAAAGCGCCCAAATTAATAACCAAGGATCTGCAGTTCAGAAAAAAATAAAAAATCGAAAAGAATTTGAAGTTTTGGATGAAAATACAAAATCAAAAACAAAACGAGTACAATAGCAGAAATAGTTAGCTCTCTGGGGCACTTTATGAGACATTTTAAAGAAATGTAAAAGATTTACACTCGAACCCATAACCAAGTGCCAAATTTTTACGTTAAATAAAACGAGTACACGATAATACTGTTCTGTACTTATTTTAATGAAGGCAAAACATTTTTTTCGCCTCTACAACTCCAAAGGTTTCTGTTGAAGATAAAGTTTTTTTTTCTGCTAAGAGAAACATCAGCAGACAAATTAACAAAACAAGCAATCTACGAAGACTCATTTTTCTATAAAATTTTCAAGCAGTGGAACTCGTTATTGAACGGAATTTTCCCCAAAAATTACAACCCATCCTTGTTTAAGAATGCAATTCATCGCCATCTATACTTCTTTCCGCTTCCTCCTGGCGGTGCTTTGAAGACACAATAAAGCTATCCGTTGCGAGTGGATTGAACACAAAAAAAATCACTAGACCTGACTAGCAAGAGTCAGGGAAGTTTTAGAAATCAAAAAAACTCTGTTAAGAGAAAATTGTACACGTTATGGTATGTTGACAATTTGTTATTGTTGTTTCAGGAGGTAATGTTGCAGCATCTTCCTCCCAGGCTCAACATGCTAATGTACAAAGTTGTAAGTTGGCAAACCTTAACCATTTCTTCTATTAAAATTACTAAACTATTTTAGCTCTCGGTGGAAGCGATGTGAACCTATCCCAAGCTCAAGGTTCTTCCGTTCAAGCTTCAGGTGAGCAATTAATTCAACTGTAGGATCTGTCAATATTTGATACCTGATACTGGCTTGAAACGAATTAACAAAATTCCTAATTATACGTAAATCGCTTATGTATTCAGGAATACTTTAGAATAAAAAGTTACGTCTTAAGGGTATCATGTATCAAGGGTCTTGAAGAAAACAATTACAAATTCTGTCATTATTCTGCACAGGTTCCAATGTGGCCGCCTCGGCGTCTCAACAGCAGTCAGCAAATGTAGGAAGCTGTAAGTTTTGTAATATATGAAAGAAAACCTGTTAACAATATAATATTTGTTGCAGCTGCTTTAGGAAATGATGTTAACCTCTCGCAATCCCAAGGTTCCTCAGTTTCAGCTTCTGGTATGTATAAGACTTCGAATAGTTTTCATTTATTCTAGCTTGAAATGGCTTTCAAACTGGGATCATTTAAGCGAAAAGTGTAGGAAATCTATTTAGTTCTCTTAGGATAAATTGATAAATACTTTGATGCACTTAGCAGACAAATTAGTAGAGCAAGCAATCAGTAGATCTGAATAGCACGAATAAAGTTATCGATGGCCTTAGCAAAACGTTACGAATGCTTCCACGGCCAGAATAAATCTTTTAGGATTGAACGGTGTCAAAAACTGCTAAAAGTGTATCATTGGACACTTTTGTATTTCGGTGATACGATCAAATTCCTGAAGAAGCAAAAACAGCAAAACAATCCTCTTAGCAAAACAATCTTCTAAAGTAAATACACTTCATAAAACAAATGACACCACTTTACAATTTGAACACCAAACGAATAGCTTCTCAATGTTGATGCATTCAAATGTTTAGGTGGCAACGTTGGTGTCTCCCAGTCACAGCAGCAATCAGCATCAGTTAGTTCCAGACCAGTTCACATAATCAGGAAAAGGTCGTCCAAACCCTTCCCAATTAATCCACCAGCTCTAGGCGAACAAGTGGCTAACTCTGACATTCTTCAGAGCGGTAGCGGTTTGGAAAACCAATTGGCCGATTCCGATATTAAGCAAATTGGTTCCGGATTGGGTAATCAGGCAGCCAACTCGAACATCGAGCAGCTTAATGGGTTGCCAATTAAAGCACATTAAGAAAATTTCTTGAACCATTGACTATTTATGAGTATATAAATAATTTATTTATGATGTTATTATTTATTTATTTAAATAAAATTATATTGTAGGACTAAAATAAGTTTTTATTTTGATGATTTTAATTACTTCCATGATTGTGTTGGTGCGCAAGTGATTAATAGAGATTGCAACAACAGTAGTTATAGTAATAAAAACCAGTTTAGAGATCGCTATTTTTAACGACTGATTTTTGGTAAAGTTTCAAATTTTTGAAATTTTAAAATTCTATTGAAATACAAATCAGGTTCCCTGAAATCAAGAAAGATTAAAAACACAATAAAGGTTGCTCTAAAGCGTTTCGATAACCAAGCTATCATCTTCAGATAGATACTGGATCTTGGTTTCAGGGGATAAGATTTGTATTTCAATTTTTGAAGATAACCAAGGACCGGTCCATTGTACCAAAAAAATTTAAAAGTCTATCTTTTTAACGCTTTTAGGTAGAAAAGTGCAGAAGTGGGTTTATCGCATCAAATACACTAAAACTCAGTTTAAAGATCGCAATTCTCCACCATTGAGAGATAGCAACGAGGTATTTCAATACTTGATTGTTTTGATTCGATTGTATACATATTAATTAGACATTAAGCGGTTAACTAAAGACTGAAATCTAGAATTAATAACCATTTTTCAAAATTAGGATTATTTTCCCTTCAATTTTTGTTTTTTTTTTTTCAGAAGCAATTTTAAATATATCCTGACTTCTCTGTTACAGCTGAAATTTGAAGAAGAAAAATCAAGATTTTCAAGCAGTGTTATTTTTAATTTCAACTTTTCTCGACTCTACTTTCTGCATTTAAAGTTAAAACTTAAAATTGTCAATTTTTACAGAACAAAAATAGTTTATAGAAAAATCGAATATAAAATTTTTAAAAATTTCGAATTTTTAGCACGTCCAATTTTATCTAGAAATTTCAAGTTTTTTTTTTGAAATAAGGTAGTTTTTTTTAAAATTACAATTTTTTCATTTAGTCTCGTAGTACAAATTAAAATTTTTCATAGGATAATTTATAGACAATTTAGAGAACATAACTGTTGTTAATAGCTCTGATATTTTTCCTCAAAATTTCGACCTGTTTCCAAATTTTAAATTTTCTTCAACTTACGAATTTTTCCTCGCCATTTCCATTTTATTTTCAAAGCTTCGATTAATCTTCTCCAAATTCTGACTTCGCTAGAAAAAGCCTTTGTTTTAGAAATCAGAATTTTTCTCGAATTAAGTTATTATCATTCGTTTGATTAATTAGCAAAAGAAGCATCAAAGATCATCTCTTTTTGGAGCGATTCAAATTTCAACAGGATGAGTTTAATGGTTTAATGCAGAGAATGCATAAAAGATTTTCGAAACCTCAAGTTTACCGATCTGCTGAAGGGATGCTATTGGTAGAATCCAAGAAATGAACCAAGGAATGTCGCGGTGGATGCACAAAAGATTTTCGAAGCCCCAAATTTACCTATCTGCTGAAGGGACTATATCGGTAGAGGCATGAAACAAGAAATGTTGCAGTTGATGCATAAAATATTTTCGAAAAAAGCCAAAAAACCTCAAATCCGCTATCGGCTGGGATCATGAAGGGATTCTATCGATAGTGTCCATAAAACCAAAAATGTTGCAGCAGATGCACAAGAAATTTTTGAAAAAAGTAAGAAATCTCAAGTGCACTAACAGCTGGGATCATGAAGGGGTCTTATTGATGAATTACTGAAGAAATTTATAAAGAGAAACTTATCCAATTAAAAACGCGAAAATGAAACTGATAACTGTGGCTAAAATTTTTCTTCTTCGCGCCCAAAGTGCGGGCTTAGGAAGTTAAATTAGAGACCACTTTGAGCTTTCCAAGCTTTCGCATTCGCCCCATACACCTGATTTGGGATCCTTTGAAAAGTATCTAGCTCGTTAAATTCTTCTTCAGGCGATGAGTCGATCTTTTGGAGGACAGAGCTACCAAAATAATTTCTTTGGAAGGCATAGTTCAGCCATGGATTAATTTTCTGATAGAAAAATAAAATAATGAACTTCGTCCAATCGTAATTGTAAAACTTTCCCGCGTAACGGAAAAAGATTAAGGGATTTTTGTAAAGTTTTAGTCCACAAGTGGTAGCAAAAATAGGGAAAGTTGCAGCGACCTTTGTTTCCAAATTTTTATTTTTCTCCAACTTACGAATTTTCCTTCGCCATTTTTATTTTGTTATCAAAATTTCGATTAATCCTCTCGAAATTCTGACTCTTAGCTAGAAGAAGCTTTCGTTTTAGAAATACAGATTTTCTCTCGAATTAAGTGGTACTAAAAAAATGAAGTTATATCACAATTTTTACCATTTTTTTGTTCGTTTGATTAATTAGCAAAAGAAGCATCAATGATTATCTCTACTTGGAGCGATTCCAATTTCAATAAATTAAGTTTGATGATTTAATAAAGGGGATGCACAAAAGATTTTCGAAACCTCAAATTTATCTATCTGGTGAAGTGATCCTATTGGTAGAATCTATTGAAGTAAAAAAAAAGTCGCAGTGGATGCACAAAAGATTTTTGAATCCTCAATCTTACCTATCTGCTAAAGAGATCCTATTGATAGAATCCATGAAGAAATGTTGCAGTGAAGGCATAAAAATTTTCGAAAAAAGCCAAAGAACCTCAAATTCACCATCGGCTGGGATCATGAAAGGATTCTATCGATAGTGTCCATGAAACTAAAAATGATGCAGCGGATGCACAAGAAATTAAAAAAAAACAAGAAATTTCAAGTGCACCAGCAGCTGGGATCATGAAGGGGTCTTACTGATGAATTAATGAAGACATGAGTGGAGTAATTCATAAAGAGACACTTATCCAGTTAAAAACGCGAAAATGAAACTGATAACTATGGCTAAAATTTTTCTTCTTGGCGCCCAAGGTGTGGGCTTAGGAAGTTGAATTATATAAGACTTTGAGCTTTACAAGCTTTCGCATTCGTCATATATACCTGATTTGGGACCCTCTGAAAAGTATCCAGGTCGTTAAATTCTTCTTCAGGCGATGAGTTGATCTTTTGGAGGACAGAACTACCAAAATAATTTGTTTGGAAGGCATAGTTCAGCCATGGATTTATTTTCTGATAGAAAAATGAAATAACGAACTTCGCCCTATCGTAATTTTAAAACTTTCCCCCGTAACGGAAAAAGATTAAGGAATTTTTGTAAAATGTTTTATTCCACAAGTGGTAGCAAAAATAGGGAAAGTTGCAGCGACCTTTGTTACCAAATTTTTATTTTTCTGCAACTTACGAATTTTTCCTCGCCTTTTCCATTTTATTTTCAAAATTTCGATTAATCCTCTCCAAATTCTCACTCTTCGCTAGAAGAAGCCTTCGTTTTAGAAAAATAGATTTTTTCTCGAAGTGGTAATAAAAAGATAAAGTACAGATTTTTTCTCAAAGTGGTTATAAAAAAATGAAGTTATATCATAATTTCTACCATTTTTTTTTGTTCGCTTGATTAATTAGTAAAAGAAGCATCAAAGATCATCTCTGTTTAGGGCGATTTAAATTTCAACAGGTTGAGTTGGATGGTTTAATGAAGGGGATGCGCAAAAGATTTTCGAAACCTCAAGTTTATCTATCTCCTGAAGTGATCCTATTGGTAAAATCCATTGAAGCAAAAAAAGTCGCAGTAGATGCACAAAAGATTTTTGAATCCTCAAGTTTACCTATTTGCTGAAGAGATCCTATTGATAGAGTCCATGAAGCAAGAAATGTTGCAGTGGAGGTATAACAATTTTCGAAAAAAGCCAAAGAACCTCAAATCCACTATTGGCTGGGATCATGAAGGGGTCTTAATGATGAATGGATGAAGAAATAAGTGGAGAAGTTCATAAATATAAACTTATCCAAATGAGCTATAAGAATCTGATAAACATGGACAAATTCTTTCTTCTTCACGAGCAATGTGTGTGCCCAGGAAGTTAAGTTATAGGCGAAGTTTCCACATTCACCCTATACACCTGATTTGGCACCCTTTGAAAAGTATTTAGCTCTTAACATTTTTCTTTCTTCAGGTGATGAGTTGATCATTTAGAAGACAGAGCTACCAAGAAAATGTCAGAAAGACACAGCTCAACACCCTCAATTTCTGAAATTGATAGAAAAATAAGACATTTTTTAAGGAAGAGCTTCGTCCTTTCATAGCTTTAAAACCTTCTCACGTAACGGTAAACGGCAAAAGTGGGAGCAAAAATGGCGAAAGTTTCAGTAAATAAAAATAGATAATCTGGAATCGAATATTAATAGAAATTCTCCAAATCCCATGGAAAACAATATAACGAGTAAATACAAATATTTGCCTGATGCAATTTTCTGGAAAATGCCATCATGGTTTATTTTACATAACAATAAAGATTAAAGCACGGAAGTTGTCCTAGTCCATTTGTTTCTTTAAAATCGTTGAAATAACACAATTTCAAAGATATGCGATCCAATTTTTTTATTCGAGTTACGCTTTGAGAGACCCTAGAAGAAAACTCATTAGGTTACATAATTTAGAGGAGGTTTGCAACACTGTAACGTAAACGTAGGTGAGTGATTTGAACAGTTTAGTCGTTGAAAAGTTTGAATTTATTTTTTTTTTTGATTACCTACTTAGTCGTCTGCAAAAATTTTCGTTTTATGTTTAATTTTTGATCCAACGATACGTACATGCATGCGAAATAAAAATGTTAATTGTACCCTTAAAATTTCGTATTCTAAGTTGTTAAGAAACAAGTGAGACTTTCCAGATTTAAATTTGAAATTCTAGAACAGGGGTAACCAATCCACCACCCGCCTAAAGGTTTCTTATCGACCAAAAAAGGAGCATTTTATATTTCCGCCCAACATTTGTTTTATCAACCAAAAAAAGTCCTTAAAGGGATATATAATTTTATATGGGGCCTGCGGAGTTGTGATGCATTTTCAAAGTGGCCCACAAGATCATTTGAGTTGGCCTAGAAAGGTGTTCTAGAAAATTGACATTCCAAAATTTGTAAAAATTATTATTTTTTAGAAATTAATTTCGAATTTCAATGATTTCTTTCGATATATTTTTTTCTCGACAAGCAACTTGCCATCGAACTCTATTTTGTAGTATAAAAATTTGGATCAGAAATTCAAGACTTCCAAATATTTTTTTTTCGCAATTTCTACCTTCATCAGGAAATCCGAAATTAAATTCCAAATTACGAATTTTTCTACTTCAACCTTTGAATTAAAAAAATTGAAATTACGGATTTAAACTTGAAATGAACAAAAAACCAAAAATTGTCGAAAAAATAGCTTTTCAGCGAAATTTTAGGAAACGTTTACATTTGGAATTTTAATTAAAAAAACCAGAATTTAAAAAATGTTATTCTCTAAATTAAAAAAAAAGTAATCTCAAGTTTGAAATTTTGGGAATCAACCAGAAATTTTCAACAACGAACAATTATTTTTTGAAGTATTTTCAACTTTAAATTTGAAATTTTAGTAAAAGTTTTTTAGAATTTTAGTAACAAAAACCAGAATCTAAAAAAATTAGCTTTAATCTCTAGGATTCTATAATGCACAGACCAATGGGTTTGAACATTTATTAGATTCGAGATTTGGAAACCAAATACCGGTTTCGATCTTGTTAGATCTCGTCAGTTTGATATATCCAACTCGAATGCTAATAAATGTTCCGACAAGTAAGTACTAAAACATTCACAGGCGTCAAGCGAGTGACTCTTTAATACTACCACCTATTGGTCCATAGAGAAACTATGGCCATCGCCAACAATGCCGTATGCAAGAAGAATGCAACCTAGTCTACAAATCTAACAAGATCGAATCCGGTATTTGGTTTCCAAATCTCGAATCTAATAAATGTTCAAACCTTTTGGTCTGTGCATTATAGAATCCTTGTCTTCTGGGAACTCTCCTAGAGAGCAACCGCTTCGCTAGGTGGCAGTGTTTCAACTGTTGGTAGTTCAGCTACCTATGATTCACTATACACGCCTGGAGGACTGCATGAATTTGTAGTCTAGGTTGCATTCTTCTTGCATTTAATCTCTAGATTAAGAAAGAAGTAATTTCAGATTTGAAGTTTTGAGAATCAATCAGAAATTTTCAACAACAATCATTTTTATGAAATTTCTGGTTCTAAATATTCTCCGTCTCTTCTTTGCGAAGTTGTGTTGGTTACATTCACTTTCTATCGGCTTTTTCTTCGCCAGTTGCTTCTTCAACAAAACCAGATTTTCAGTTACCTTCAACTGGATTGGTTGAAAATCTGGATTTGTGGAAGAAGCAACTTTTGACTTAGGACGGGAATATTCATTCACTTTTTTAATGGCTTTGCCTTCGCTAGTTGCTTCGTCCACAAATTCAGATTTTTAGTTACCTTCAATTGGATTGGTTGAAAATCTGAATTGTGAAAGAAGCAACTTTTGACTACAACAATTTCATTCACTTTTTTAATGGCTTTTTCTTCGCTAGTTGCTTCTTCCACAAATCCAGATTTTCAACCAATTCAATTGAAGGCAAATGAAAATCTGGATTTGTGGAAGAAGCAACTGGAGAAGAAAAAGCCATAAAAAAATGAATGAAATTTCCTGCCCAAAGTAAAAAATTGCTTCTTCCACAGGTCCAGATTTTAAAGTGTTTATTTCGTAAGGTTTCCCTAGCTTTCATGGAGAAAACCCTCTTGGTAAACAACCGTTCCTCGAAGGTTTTAGGATATGAATCCAAAGTAATAAAAAATTGAAATACAAATCTTGTCCCCCAAAACCAAGAAAGATTAAAAAACATAACAAAGCTTGCTCTAACGCGTTTTGATCAGTATCTCTATGAAGATGATAACTTAACTATCGAACTATCGAGAATCAAGCAGAAATTTTCAAGAACAATCATATTTTGAAATTTCCGGTTCTAAATATTCTCCGTCTCGTCTTTGGGAAGTTGTGTTGGTTACATTCACTTTCTATCGTCTTTTTCTTCGCCAGTTGCTTCTTCCACAAATCCAGATTTTTCAGTTACCTTCAACTGGATCGGTTGAAAAACTGGATTTGTGGAAGAAGCAACTTTTGACTTAGGACAGGAAATTTCATTTACTTTTTTAATGGTTTTTCCTTCGCCAGCTGCTTCGTCCACAAATCCAGATTTTCAGTTACCTTCAATTGGTTGAAAATCTGGATTTGTGGAAGAAGCAACTTTTGACTACAACGGGAAATTTCATTCACTTTTTTAATGGCTTTTTCTTCGCCAGTTGCTGCTTCCACAAATCCGATTTTCAACCAATTCAGTTGAAGGCGAATGAAAGTCTGGATTTGTGGAAGAAGCAACTGGTGAAGAAAAAGCCAAAAAAAATGAATGAAATTTCCGGTCTAAAGTCAAAAATTGCTTCTTCCACAAGTCCATATTTTAAAGTGATCATTTTGTAAGGTTTGCCTAGCTTTCATGGAGAAAACTCTCTTGGTAAACACCTCTTCCTCAAGGGTTTTACGATATGAATTCAAAGTAATTAACAACTGAAATACAAATCTTGTCCCTGAAACAAAGAAAGATTAAAAAACACAACAAAGATTGCTCTAACGCGTTTCGATAGCCAAGCTATCATCTTTAGAGAGATACTGATGGAAACGCGTTAGAGCAACTTTTGTTGTGTTTTTTAATCTTTCTTGGTTTCAGGGGACAAGATTTTTATTTCAATTTTTGAAGATAACCAAGGACCCGTCCATTCCACCAAAGTAACAAAATTGTTAATGAGAATACTTAAGTTTCTTCTCTTTCTGTTTATACTTCTTAATGTATCAAGGCTTAATATTTCTAAAGCTTTAATTTTATTTATAAACCAACTGGAAGCTTTTCATAATTAAACATTTACTTTAACCTAATCCTCGACGTCTCGTTTTCTATAATAATTCAACATTTTTCTTTTTGTTTCCCCTAGAGCATCCTATTTTTTTAAATAAAACAACTGACATTTTTAACCTTTTCTTTGTAAAATTCTTTAATAGTTATGAAAAATAAAGCAGTGCAAAATTAACAACAAAATCAAGTGAAATCAAAAGAAATCCACATCGAGCAGAAGCAAACTGCCGAAAATAAATATTAATCCTCTTGTTTTGAAAATAACAAACAAGACACAAATCTGTTTAATAAACAATGACGCTGATAACGTAATTTTCGTCCAGTATAAAAAGGCAGGAAAATTTTTGTATCATCAGTTCGTGTTGGGGCTAGAATAACCGCCGAAAACCTATAAGTGCAATATTTATATCTGCAGTATAGGTATATTAAAATGATGTGTGAGTATCACTTTATTTTTAAACTGAACTATTATCAAAATACAAAAAAACTGCTTAAACTTTGCATAACAATACCATGTCAAAACCAATCAAAGTTTTAAGGATAAAAGAGTTATGTTTAATACTCTAAAGGCACACACCGATTGGCTGTAGCATTTATTAGATACAGAGTTTGGGAACCAAGGACCGGTTTCGATATCATTAGATGTGGCCAGTTTGGTATACCCACAAATCCAGATCCGATAAATGCACACTTCGCTGGCGAAAACAGTAGATGCTTGTACTCGATTTCGTACAAGCAACCTATTTAAACGCCACCTAGCGGACCGTGCGAAAGCTGGGGTTAGTTTCCACGTGACTTCTGCAAATAGTATACGACCTAGACTGCATATTGCGCCCTAAATGTACAGTAGCAAATTCAGATAGTAGGACCACCAACAGTCGATCTGCTTGCGTTTGTCAAAACACAGTCAATTTAGAACAACTCAAAAAGCTCTAATACATTATTACTGAAGTTGTCTGGCCTTTTTTAAAGTAAGGGTTCCACCAAGCACAAGATCGGACTGTTCAAAGTCCATCTACCTAGGACTTACTACTATGCGGTTCTTGCTTCCTTGGCTCATAGAAGTAATGTTTGCTTAACTATGAACATGGTTTCATGCGATAGGAAATGTCATAATTAAAAAACAATCGAAAAAAAACCTAATGATTTAGATATATACGGAGAAACAATCCACATAACCCAAATTTTTAACTTATCCTAGCTTTCCAAGGAAAAATTATCGCGATTTGCATTTGGCGCAAATGTCAATTTGTTTATTTACATGGCAAAACTGACCTATTTGTAAAAGGTGAAGTTTGGAGGTACGAGATGGTGATTAAATTTATAAAAAAAATGCATCCAGGGCCCTTTTCTCATAAAGTCCTTTTATTTCAGCTTTCCAGCAAACTTTAATCTGGTTGTTAGTGGCCACCTTCAGCTTCGCTAGCTGCAGCAAAGGTAAGGAAATTTTCTTGTACTTTCAGCTAGAGAATGTCTTCAATGTGAATCAGCAAGGGTTTCAAGTTCCTGACAGTGGACTTTCAAGTTCCAATTCTCCCCACTTTCATTAATAGTAATTTTTCTCTGTTGTCGACAGAATTAAGCAAGGGCGCATCATTCAAACCCGCAACCACTTCGCTTGGTTCTTCCATCGTTACCTCTTTACCATCATATTATTTGAGGTCGCGACCTTTCTCATCATCTCCTTACTTTGGAAATTATTTGGGTGATCAAAGTAGTTCCTTAGGTAATCCGGGTCCTGTCGAATTCCCCGGAGTTGACAGATACACGGTCCCATCTTACGCTGTGCCGGTTAATGCCGCTCGCCTTCGTCGTCCACGAGGTAATTTCGGTCTAAGATACGGATCGCCAGTTTTTGTTGCGTTTTGATTACAAGGTAAATCTTACTCTGGATCTGGGTTCTACGATGGATATTCTTTTTGTCATCTACGTACCTAATCAGGGATCAAAGACCTGATGACGTTGCTTTTTGCCACCAGTATTGGCAACCGTCTTGGTACACTAAAAATGTTTTGGAAGTTATGAAGCTAGAAAGAGCTTCAGCAGTAAGCTACGATCAAATCTCATCGCTTGATGTTCAAGAGTTTCTTCTGCTCTTGGACGAACATCGTAACTGTTTGTACATATGGTCTTTGAAAGATCAACAAGGAAGAATAATTTGGAGCTGAAGCAAGAAACGGATTGAAAAACGAAGCAGTTGATTTGGTCTTTAGACCAAGGAACTTTTTTCAAGTTCTTTTAGTTTTTGTAGTTCTTAATAAGCTCCAGAACACGAGAAACAACAAAATTAAAAACCTTTTTTTTTAAGTTTAATTCGCTCGCAAAGGGTAACCCCATTAGGCCTTTAAAGCACTGCGAGTAGAATGCGGAAACAAGCACAGATGGAGATGAACTGCCTTCTTAAACAAGGATGGGTTGTAATTTTTGGGGAAAATTCCTTTTGGTAACGAGTTCCATAGCTTGGAAGTTCTTTAGAAAAAAGAGTCTCCTTAGACAGAAGTCCTCACTGTGTTAAGCTGGACCGCACAGGAATTTAATGTCTCCGAGTGTCTTGTATGCCTCAAGAATTTTGCCCTTGGGGGATCAATCCTATTAGTTCCTGCAAGCATCTTCCATGACAGTACTTGTAGAAAAGAGACAAGTCACCAACCATCCCCCTGTGCTCTAGTGTTTCGAGAGAATCGGTCAAACTCTCGTCATCAATTAGGCGAATCGCTCTTCTCTGAATTGAATCCAAAAGAGCTAAAGTGTGCTTTGGGGCTGAACTCCAAACATGAGAACAGTATTATAGTGTTGGCCTAACTTGAGTTTTGTATAGTGTGAGTAGCTGATGAGATGTGAAGTAGTTTTTAACTCTAAAAAGAAAACTTAGCTTCTGAAAGCCGGATTTAGCAATGGCGTGCAAATGATCGTCCCAAGAGAAGTTAGTGTTCGTATTACTCCTAGGATAGACAGATTAGATCTCATCGTCACTTTGCATTTGATTTACTCTCTAGAATTGTCGAGAACGTTTGATTCAAAAAATATAAAATATAAAAATATTAAATATTTTTTTTATCCAACAGGAATCACCACCATCTCCTCCACTCCAGCTAAATATGCAGGTATGTTAAGTTCAAAATGTAAAATTAATTACTCAAATTAAATACAATATTCTTTGCAGTTTCAACAGCACCCGCAACAGTATCATCTAGTTACATTGCCTCCGGTAAGTCTTCTTGTTGCATTAAAAGAGGGTCAAATTTTTTAATACTAGAATTCAAGTAATTATCATAATCAGATTTTTGATGAACTATATCATTGAAAACATCGGAATGTTGTAATAGCCGTTGAATGTTCTGAAGCTTTAACAGCCGACTGTAATGCAGAGATTTACGTTAATTTATCCTTTTTAGCACCAGCTTTCACCTCTGGATATGCCGCCCGACCATGGGGAGTTTCTTACCCTCTTAGAAGTAAGTGGAACATTTCTTTAAGTATCAATACGACGAGGAACGTAAAAATCTTAAATTGATAAATCTTTCCAGGCTATGCTCCATTGGCTACCGCGCCTTTGGCCACTGCTCCACTGGCCGCTCCACTAGCCGCTCCTCTGACCGCACACTACGGCTATTATGGAGCTCCTCTCGCCGCCGCTCCATTGGCCTCTCCCTACGGATATTTCGGCGCACCTCTCGCCGCCGCTCCATTGGCCTCTTCCTATGGATATTACGGTGCACCTCTCGCCGCCGCTCCTTTGGCCGCTAACTATGGATATTACGGAGCTCCTCTTGCCGCCGCTCCTTTGGCTTCATACGCTGCCGCTCCTTTAGCTTCATACGCTGCCGCTCCAGTTGCTTCGTACGCCGCTGCACCCTTAGCTTCGTACGCTCCCCTAGCTGCTGCCCCGATAGCAGCAGGCCCAGTGGCACCAGTTGCGCCAGTGGCAGCCGCTATTCCGATGAGGTCAGCTGCCGTTTCTATACAGAAGACTGCTGTAGCTAGCGCTCCGATGTATGAAACCAGCTACCCAATGTCTTCTTCTCTTTCGTCCAGCATCATCGACGGAGGATCTTTCACCAAGGGAGCTACTTTGATCAAGAAATAAGCTAGCCCCACACGTCTCAATCAAAAAAATATTTTTTGTGTTGTAGTTTTCAGGTTAATTCTTAATGAGTCTCATTAAAATTGATTGGCAATATTAGTGGTATTTTTATTTCATGTTCGATTTTACCAGAGGAAAAACATTTTCTACAACAGAGGTTCTCAATTATTTTTGGATTGAACCTCCCCTGACTGCAAATTATATTCATGTCCTATCTTTATCTATTCTCATTCCTACAATAAAAAAAATCAGGACATTTATTTCTAAATTATAAATATAATCAAATGAATTAAAACTTCAGTATTCTGCATCTACCAACAATGTCTATAACGGGTCACGTGCTCGAATTCAAAAATACGAAATTTCAAAATTTTCAAAAATTCCAAATTTTCAATAAAAACTGAAAATCCGAATCGAAATCTTGAAATTTAGCCGAGATTTCACAAAATTTCACAATTTTAAAAATATCTAAACTTCTAATTTGAAAAATAAAAATTCCGAATTTTTAAGGATCAAAATTCTGAATAGTGTCGAAATTTTCATAAAAAGTTAAAATTTTCAAACAAAACCAAATTCTTCAAGATAATTTATATTGCATTGAAATTATGAAAAAAGTCCAAATATTAGATAAATCTAAAAAAATTCTCATTTTTTAAAAAATGAAACTTTTCAAGATAATTCGAAATCAAATCTTCGAAAAAGTCATAATTTTGAAAAATTGTCGAAAGTTTAAGAAAATTCGAAATTTTCCAAAAAAAGTTAAATTTTGGAAAAAGGTAAAAAATAAATACGAAAATATAAAATTGAAAATTTTGAAAAATGTCAAAATTTTCATAAAAAGTTGAAGTTAAACAAAAAATTGAAAATTTTGATAAAGTCGAAAATTTGAGAAATGTCGAAATTGTCAGTTACAATTTCAAAAAAAATCAATATCCTTTAAAAAAAGTAAAAGCCAAAGTCGAAATATTGAAAAATTCTCAAAACATTTTCAAAAAATGAAAAATTTTGAAAAAGTCGACTTTTTTTAAAAAAAATGCCAATTTAAAAAAAATTGCGCAATTTAAAGAAGACAACATTTTTTAAAACAAAACCTTCAAAATAATTTGAAAATTTTGAAAAATTTAAAATCAACATCTGAAATTTTTCAAAAGTCAAAATTTAGAAAAATAAGAAATTTTCATGAAAAAAATTAAAGCTTTTAAAATTAAGTTTTCAAAAAAGTCAGGATTTTTAAAGAAAATTCCTAAATTTTAAAAAAGTCGAAAGATTGAAAATTTGTCGAAAATTTCAAAGAATTTTGAAGAAATTCCGAGATTTAATAAAATCGAATTTTTCTTTGAAAGGTCATATTATTTAAAAAATAATAAAAAACCTAAAATTTTGAAAATTAAATCAAGATTTACAAAAAAAAAAAAACACCAAAATCACAAAAAGAAATTCGAAATTTTCAACTAAATTCAAAACTTTGTAAATAAAAATTATTGGCAGGTTGAGATTTTCAAAAAAAGCCAAAATATTGAAAAAAAAGTGATAATTTTCAACTATAACTGAAATTTTCAAAAAAGTTAGATTATCGAAAAAAAATCGAAATTTTCGACAATAAAAAAAGAATCGAAGATTAAAACAAAACCGACATTTTTAAAATCATTTGAATGTTGAAAAGTCCAAATTTTCAAAAAAGATCGAAATCTTTAAAAAAGTCGAAATTTGTAAAAGTCGACATTTTAAAAAAGTCAAAAATTTACAAGAATACCAAATTTTGAAAAAATAATTCCTAAATTTGCAATAAACTCGATATTTTGAAAAAAAATCAACCTTTAACGAAACTCGATATTTTACAAAAAACTAAAGCTGATAAAACCAAAGTTTTGTGAAAGGTTGCAAACAAAAACCTTTAAAATAATTCGAAAATTTTGAAGAGTTTTTGAAAAATTTGTAATTGAAATCCCAAATTTTCGAAAGAAGTCAAAATTTAGAAAAATATAGAAATTTCCATAAAAATTAGTTAGGAGTTTCAAAAAAGTCGATTTAAAAAAAATGCTTAATTTTTAAAAAAGTCGAAAGTTTGAAAAATAGTCGAAATTTTCAAAAAAGCCCAATTTTGGAGAAATGTCGAGATTTGATAAAATCGATATTTGTAAAAAAAAGACGAAATTTATAAAAGGGTGTATTTAAAAAAACTAATAAAAAATCTGAAATTTTGAAAATAAACTCAAGATTTTAAAGAAATAAAGCGAAATTTTAAAAGAAAATTCGAGATTTTTAGCTAAATTCGAAATGCTGCAAAATGGTTACAATATCAAAAAATTAAAAAAAAAACGAAATTTTCGAAAAAATTCCGTATGTCGAAAATTAAAAAAAAAGAGCCGAAATTGTGAAGAAATGTCGACATTGAAAAAAAAGCGAAATTTTCAAAATAATTTGAATGTCAAAAAACCCAAATTTTCAAAAAAGTTCGAAATCTTTAAAAAGGACGAAACTTAAAAAGTCCACATCTTAAAAATTAGAAATTTTAAAAATCATCGAAATTTTGAGAAAAAAATCAATGAAGTATCTCTCTGAAGATGATAGCTTGGCTGTCGAAACGCGTTAGAGCAACCTTTGGTGTGTTTTTTAATCTTTCTTGCTTTCAGAGGACAAGTGTTATATTTCAATTTTTGAAAAAATCAACCATTAAAGAAACTCGACATTTTCAAAAAAAACTAAAGCTTAAAAAACCAAAGTTTTATAAAAGGTTGCAAGTTTTGAAGTCCAACACCTTCAAAATAATTCGAAAATGTTAAAGGGTTTTTGAAACATTTCAAACTGAAATCCGAAATTTTCTAAAAAAGTCAAAATTTAAAAAAGTATAGAAATTTCCATAAAAAAGTTGAAATTTTCAAAAGTTAATATTTAAAAAAAAATCCTAATTTTTAAAACTGTCGAAAGTTTGAAAAATAGTCGAAAATTTCAACTAAGCCCACTTTTGAAGAAATGTCGAGATTTGATAAAATCGAAATTTGTAAAAAAAGCCGAAATCTCCAAAAGGTCATGTATTTAAAAAACTAATAAATAACTGAAATTTTGAATATTAATTTAAGATTTAAAAGAAAAAAACCGAAGTTTTATAGGAAAATTCGAGATTTTCAGCTAAATTCGAAATTTTGTAAAAATGTCGAGATTATGGAAAGATGAGATTTTCAAAAAAAAGTCGAACTTTTGAAGAAAAAGTAGCAATTTTCAACTAAATTCGAAATGTTGCAAAATGTTGAGAATAGCAAAAAGTTAAAAATGAAATCGAAATTTTGGAAAAAATCTGGACGATGAAAATTTAAAAAAGAGTCAACTTTCAAAATTGTTATGAAATGTTGACATTTAAAAAAAAGCTGAAATTTTCGAAATAATGTGAACGTTGAAATGTCCAAATTTTCAAAAAAGGTCGAAATCTTTAAAAGGGCCGAAACTTAAAAAAGTCCACATTTTAAAAAAGTAGAAATTTTAAAGAATCCCAAATTTTAAAATTGAATTAAACCAGAAATTTTCAAAACAAAATCAACCTTTAAAGAAACTCGACATTTTCAAATAAAACTGAAAGCCAAAAAAACAAAATTTTGTAAAAGGTTACAATTTTTGAAGTCAAAAAAATCCAAAGTTTTGAAAAGACGCCGAAGTTTTGTAATAAATCGAAATTTTGAAGAAACGAAAAATTTTAAAATTGGTTCAAATTTTAAAATACGCAACCATTTTTTTAAAGCCGAAATTTCAAAAAATGGTTGAATTAAAAAAAATTTAACATTTTCAAAAAATTAAACATTTCAAAAGTCTAAGTTTTTCAACTTTTTTCTTCAAATTTTCAAAAAAGTCGAAACCTTAGGCTAGGCAGTCGAAATTTAGAAAAGTGCCAAAATTTTGAAAAATATCGCCATTTTCAAAATTGTTATATGTTGACATTTAAAAAAAAAGCGAAATGCGAACGTTGAAATGTCCAAATTTTCAAAAAAGGTCGAAATCTTTAAAAGGGCCGAAACTTAAAAAAGTTTCCATTTTAAAAAAGTAGAAATTTTGAAAAACATACAATTTTGAGAATTCCAAAAGAAACTCGGCATTTTCAAATAAAACTGAAAGCCAAAAAAACAAAATTTTGTACAAGGTTACAATTTTTGAAGTCAAAAAAAGCCAAAGTTTTGAAAAGACGCCGGAGTTTTGTAATAAATCGAAATTTTGAAAAGTAAACATTTTAAAAATAATCCAACTTTTAAAATGTCTGAACATTTTTTTTTAAATCGAATTTTTAAAAAATGCTTTCATTAAAGAAATGTAACATTTTCAAAAAAAATTAAACCTTTCACAAAAGTCGCAGATTTCTAAGTCAAAATTTTCAAAAAAAAAGTCGAAATCCTGGTTATTCGAAATTTTGAAGTGTTAAACTTTTGAAAAATGCCTCAACCTTTAATCAAAAATTTGAAAACTCATATTTTTTTAAATTTTTTTAAAATTTCTAGGTTTTTTTTTGAAATTTCGACACTTCTCAAAATTTTGGTTTTTTCCTTAAACTTTTCATTATCGATTTTTTCTTTAGGTTCTCTTTCTTTTTCACAATTTTTGGTTTTTATTATATTTTTTTTGGAAATTGTGTCTTTCTTATAATTTACATTTTTTCCTTTATTACTGTGATTTTAAAATTTTGACACATTTTTCAAGTTTTCCATTTTTTAAAAACTGAAATACAAATCTTGTCCCCTGAAATCAAGAAAGATTAAAAAACACAACAAAGATTGCTCTAACGCGTTTCGATAGATTACCATCTCTCTGCAGATGATAGCTTGGCTATTGAGCAACCTTTGTTGTGTTTTTTAATCTTTCTTCGTTTCAGGGGACAAGTTTGTACTTCAATTTTGAAAGCTAACCAAGGACCAGTCCATTCCACCAAATAAAAGAGAATCTCGATTCAGAAGTTTAGAAGACAAAGGTTGCTCCAACGCGTTTCGATAGCTAAGCTATCATCTTGAGAGAGAAACATTTTTTAACAAAATTTATCGACTCAAAATTTCAATTAGTTTTTCGAAATTTCAACAGAAATCAAAAATGGTCGAAAATTTGAGCATGGCGAAAATTAAGAATTTTGAGGAAAAGGTCAAAACTTTGTTAGGAAAGTAGAAATTTTAGAAGTTTCCATTCGTATTTAGAAATTTCAACAAAAAGAAAAAATGGTCGAAAATTTGAGAATAGTGTGAAAAAGAATTCTGAAAAAAAAAAGTCGGTCGCTTTGAAGCGAAAATCAACATTGTGGAAAAAAAGTTGAAATGTTGTGAAAAAAAGTTTAAATTTCAAATGAAAGAGGAAATTTTAATAAATAAAATGTCACGGGAAGAGTCGAATTTTGAGAATGAGTAGTAATTTCAAGAAAAAATCGAAATTTCGTAGACCTGCAAACCTAACAGAAAAAAAGTGAAAGTTGTCGATAAATACGACATTTTCCTACAGAAGCGAAATTTTTTAACAGAGGCCAAATTTCACCAAAAAAACGAATTTTTGCGAAAAAATAAAAAAATTTTATTCACTTCAAAAAAAGATCCAAATATTCGAAATTAAAGCTAATGTTTTTAATTAAAGATGAAGTTTTGGAAAAAAAAACACGTCAAAATGAAAACTAACATTTTTCAATAAATTTAATATAAGAAAACAAAAAAATTGAATGTCCGAAAAGGCAATTTGTAAGAAACGTTAAAATTACTGGAAGCTGCAAAAGTCCAGATTTTTTTTATAATTTCTTTGGATTTTTTCCAAAAAATTCGATCTTTTTTTCTGGTTCAAATTTAAAGTAAGAATAATCATTATTACTTTTAAACTTTGCCTTGGGACATAGTATTGCGAATAAATTCGAATTTTGAGATAAAGAAAAACCAAATTCCAAGAAACTAGTTCAAAGTTTTGAAATTATGGGTTCAAAATTTCTACTTTAATACACAATTTTGAGACACAAAAAAAATCGAACTTAAATCTTAATGTTGAGTTTGCAAAGAGATAGTTCGAGAATAACATCGCATTCTACTCGCATAATGGGATTGCCCTTTGTAAGTGGATTAAAAATCATGTTGCATACATTTTTTTTTTGTTAAATTTATATTTTGCACAAATTACAAATTTTTGTTACATAGACTTCAATGAATCCAAATGATGCTTAACGAAGATTTTAAAAGTGGATTTTTTTCTAACAGCGCCAACACGACACAATGCACAAATGCAACAACAAATAGACTAAACCAACATTGCGTAAAAATTTGGCGCAAATTAAACACGCAAAGTAATGCAATTGGTAAATAAAAACCACGTAAGATTTATTTATTAAAGTCTGCGACGCCGAAAAAGCGAAAATAAAATTAATCCCTTCGCTATGAAAAAACAAGCGCGGTAATCCGTGTAAAAATAAATTTTTGATAACACTCCGTCGGTATAAAAGAACGAACAAAAAAAATTGTCATCAGTTCGTGTTGGGGCTAGAATAACCATTTAACCTATAAGTGCACTAATATTGCAGTATAGGTCCAAAAAAATGAAGTGTAAGTAGCTCGCTTTTGTCACAGACTAGAGAAAGCTTCATAGAAATCAAATTTTCATAGAAATTAAATCCGCACAGAAATCAATCTTCAACATAAAACTTTCTAGTCTTGAAAATAGTAGCTTAATTGTTCATCTTCATTGGTTAGGTTTGCATTCATTTTATTTCGAATTTTGGTCGCTTCCAAGCCCAAATTTTAGCAAATTTTGGAAGGTTGCTCCTTGAGCTCTAGCTCTTAGATTCTTCGGTAGTTGAGACCTTGATTGAACATTTTCAATCAACGTGTTTAAGAAAATTTACAAAACTTTGCCATTTCTAATTAGCAATTTTAGAAGCTCCATCTTATAAAATAGACAAAAAAAATTGAATAAAATACTCTTAATTGTTCGTAAATATAGCGATTGGTAGCAGTTGAAAAATATGAATGATAGATAATGTTAACAGATATTGTTAAGGGCTGCGTTGTGAGCGTGTAGTTTTAAGAAAAGGAAAAAAAATTTTAGTCCATCAGATATTTGATGGCGAGCAGTGGGGGAACTGTCCCCCAAACTATCCAAGTATAGTTACGTTACGTTCTACTAAAATATGATTGCTGCAAAGAAAGGTAGCGACGTTTCAATTTGGACAACTTCCGGCCATCAAATAATATTGAACAATGTATTTGTTTTTACTTTCTGATTTTCTGCTCCATCAGGAAGGATGCTCTCTCAAAGAGAAGGAATTCATACTTTTCTATTCCATTTTTTTGCAATGTAGTATTTCGTAGACGTAAAAGATTATTTACTTGATTACATCATTAATATTTTTAACCTTTACTTCATGGAACTGTTGAATATTTTTTACATGAACTATAATTAACAATAAATGCAACAAAATAAATATGAGGATTTACAACTTTCCACCATAATCTACTTGAAAAATTCGGATGCAAAATTCATTATCAAGGAGATGAAACTGAATTTTATTATGAGTCTGTGATAAATGGATTGGCGTAAAAAATGCCAAACAAACTGCAGGTTTCTGCCCAAGATGTTAAAAAGCGAAACCTATCCGATCTTCTAGACATTGTTACGTTTTACCTTTATTGTTAATAAGGTTTATGAATTGCAGCCGTAGTCTTAGTCCTCTTTTAGTTTATTTTATTAAGTACCAAGAGTTAACGATATCAACCAGGAATGTATTGAATTGAAATTTATTTTGCAGGCTTAAGTGGAACTTTGTTTTGGTTGTTAGTGGCCACCCTTGTAAACTATTCACTATGTAGTGGTAAGTGTAAATGTTAAGTGCTCTTAGCACAGTCGGAAATTGTTATTTTCTTCTGCAGCTATCGTTTCCGCTCCCTTGACGAAAACAGCAGTTGTTTCTGCTCCTTTGACAAAAACAGCTGTAGTGTCTGCTCCTCTCACAAAACAAGCTGTCATCGCCCCAGCAGCGATTGCATCTCCAGTCATCTCTGAATCCTTGTCTGGCAGTCATATCTCCGAAGCCCTCTCAGGTGATCACTTGGAAGGATCCTCATGGGGCGACTCCCTCGCATCTTCTCACTTGGGCGACTCCCTAGATGCTCCTCTTCTTGACGGTCACCTCGGATCTTCTTCACTCGCTCTCCCACTTGCTGCCCCAATTGCAGCCCCTCTAGCCGCTGCTCCTCTAGCTGCTCCCTTGTCCATCGCTCAACCCCTCCACGGAGCATGGGCAGCCCCTCTCGCCGCCGCTCCCTTAGCCGTCGCCAACGAATGCTCCTTGAGAGGAACCTCAGCGATGCACTTTATGGGACCAACCCGCACCAGCTTCTACACCTGCGTCAACGGAAGAAAAATTCTTAGGCCATGCGCCCCAGGAACCGAATTCAACCCCGCCTTAGGCATCTGCGATTACCCATCAGTATCCGGAGTTATCACCGCTCCTTTGGCAACTCATGCAGCTCCTTTGGCTTGGTCCGGCCACTCCACCGGCCCCATCTCCTTCCGCAACGGATGGTCCGGTTGGGCCGGTCACGGCAGTGGCTGGTCAGGTCTTGGCAGAGGTTGGTCCGGTCTCGGCAGTTGGTCCGGTCTTGGCAATTGGGCCGGTTACGGAAGTGGCTGGTCTGGTCTTAACGGTGCCTGGTCTGGTCATGGTGGTTGGTCAGCCCCAGTGGCCGCATGGACCTCTCCAGCTTTAATGCCAGCTCCAACTTTCTCTTTGGAATCCTCACCAGGACCAGTACTCGCTAAAGGTGTAGCTCTAGCCGCTCCAGTAGCTGCGCCTGCGATCGCTGCCACACCAATCATCAAATCAGCAGCCATTAGCGCTGCTCCACTTGGTGTAGCTCCATTGGTCGGTAAAGGACAAATTATTTCTGGCACCTTAGGATCCGGCTACTTGGCTGGTGGTCACGAAACACAGATTTTGTCGTCTGCTAAGAAATTCTAAGACGAGTCCCCGACACGACTCGTTTTATTGTAAAGCAAACAATTTTTATCGCCTTTTTGTAGAATCTAATTTTACTTGTCCTAAAGGAAGATGTAAGGTAGATTCTATTATTTGGCGCAAGATCTTGGTTTGTTAATTTGCAATGTTAAATTTTGATTAAAAGTTGAATAAATATTCATCACAATTCCGTATTTTAATTTTTCCAGCAATTCTAGATCTTCAATATAATTATAATATACACAGAGGATCCAACTAGAGATGTGTAGATTAAAAAACTCCACTGAAATCCTTACAAATAACTGAACTAGATTTGACAAGTCAATTTCTGTTTTGAGGAGGACACATTTATAAAAGATTTTCATTTATATCCTTTGACCACCGCAGGTAGAAAGCTAAGCTAAATTTTGGCGCCAAGGATGCGCAACTCTGAGCTGCAAACACCCGAAATAAAAAAAAGTTAATAATATAATTAGCAAGTAAAAACAATGTGATTATTAATTTTTTAAATTATATTTTCATTTGCAACAGTACAAGACTTAAGGCGAAAAAAAACACTGTTTACACTACAGCATTAAAATGATGAACATATACTGAAAATGAAATTCACTGCAAAAATCTCAAAACGAAAACTAAAAATTCTAGGAAGTCAAAATTCTGAATTTCAAATAAAAAATCCAAAAATAAAAAAAAATATTGAAAGTTCGATATTTTGAGAAAAAGTGGAAATTATGATATTAAACCACCAAATTTTCAAATCAAAGTAAAAAAAAATGGAAGTCTAAATTTATAAGTTTGGGAAAAAACATCGTATTTAAAGCCGATATCGTAACATTTGGAGATTTATTATAAAATCATTAAGCATTAAATTTTCAGAACAAAAATCGGAATTTTTCGACAACAGTCGAAAATTACGAGAAAAATTCGTGTTCCAAATAAAAGCTTAACAGAGTAGTTTAGGTATAAATTTGGAAAGCAACTCAGAATTTATAGAAAAAAATGAGTTCAAATTTAAAATTTCAGAGAATGAAATCGAGATTTCGAAATTTTCAAATTCTAGAAGGAATTGTTTTAGAATTTTTTTTCAAATAAACCAATCTTTTGGAAAACAGATAAAGCTTTGAACTGCATATTTTAAAAAAGATATGATTTCAACATTTAAATTGGAAATTGTAAAAAAATATCAAAACCTTTAAGAAAACCAAAGTTTTGAGCTTTAAAGCAAACTTTAAAGGAAAAGAAAGGGAATTTTGAGAACAAACTGAAAATTTCGAATAAAAAACGAGGAATGTACGAACAATATCAAAACCTTTAGGAAAAACAAAGTTTTGAGCTTTAAATCAAAAATCGAAGGAACAGAGACAGAATTTTGAGAACAAATTCAAAATTTCGAATAAAAAACGTTGTTGATTTGACTTTTAGGAAAACCAAAAGCCGCTCCAGGTCCAAGAAATGACGATGTAGATCCCTTCTCCAGCGAGTTAGTCCGCAGCTTCATTCCCTTCTTTGTACCCTGGTACGGTACCCACTTAAGGTAGATCCTGTTGTATTTGGTCAGTTGCTTTAGAGTTTGTTGACAGTCCCAAACTAGTTTGGATTTGACAATGCAGCTGCTGAGAAGCTTTATTGTCGCTTGACTGTCAGAGTAGATCTTTTGTTTCTTTCAGATTTCTTCGAAGACATTCGTAGATGCGGAGTTCTATTGCATGTATTTCAGTGTGAAAGACAGTTGGGTCTTTTTCCTGAGGCTTTAGAGAACCTATAGTTAGGGCCATAAGTTCCCACTCGGGTCCCATGTGCTATCTTTGATACATCGTGTAAACCAGATGGATAATTTGTGTTTTTCTTCAGGTACTGATTGACCGTCAGTGTGGCTGCTAAATCCACTTCAAAGGAATGATCAAATTCGTATCTGGGTTGCATAATCAAACGATCTTGTTAAAATCACAGGGCTACATTCCTTGAGGATTCTCATGTGATCGGCGAAGTCTCCTTCTTTGAATTGTTTTAATTGCAGCAATCATGAGGCTCCTTTAATCGCCTCACTCTTGACTAAAAGGTGGAGAGGAGTTAGAGCTAGCATTACCTCCATTGCTGCTGTTGGGCAGGTGTTCATTACGCCTGTTATGCCCAGACATGCGTACCTCTGAACTATGTTCAGATGGTTTTGTCTTGTCTTTTTGGTTATTTGTGGCCACCGTTCTAAAGAAGTGATCAGGGGTGTAATTATCATGGTATATGGCCAGTAGATCATTTTCGGTTTCAGACCCCAAGTTTTGCTGAATAGTCTGCGGCACATCCAGAACGTTGTCGTGGTTCGCTTGATTATTCGAGTCAAATGAGGATTCCAGCCAGGTGAGCTTTTGGTCTAGGACTATTCGTAGATATTTAGTCTCACTTGAGAAGTTAAGTTGCACTCCATTCATAAGGGGTAGCCAGGCCCGTAACCAGGGGGGGGGGCTAGGGGGCTGCAGCCCCCCCGAAATTTTTTGGCTTCACACTAGATAAATATGAACTTTTCAGATGTGCGACATTTTTAAAAACCATTTTTTAATAAATCATTTTGTTTTCTTACTGAAATGGAAGGATGTTTTTTTTTTCAAAGTTGGCGCCATTACTTACTATTAGAGATCGGATTTTAAGCACAATCAGGCAAGGGAAAAAGGTGAGCAAAATGTTAAATTAGGCAAAAACGAAAAGCTAAAGAAGGCATCAAAAAGGTAAAATACTCTAAAAAAGGCATTAACAGACCAAAACTCACAATTAACAAAAAAAAAATGTTGAAAAAAAATAGGTTTTAGGTTAGGTTAGGATATTCGAAAAGAGTATAACATTTTCAAATGAAGAATTTGCTAAAATTTCGAGTTCATTCTCGAATTTCCACCCTAAACCTTGACATTTTTACCCTAAATTCATTCGAATTTTTTCCAAAATTTTGACTTTTAAATCTGAGATTTCGTTTCTAGAAAAATTTAAACTGTTCTTGAAATTCCTTTTTTCTTATTTGAAATTTCAATCTTACGCTTTAAATTTGATTACGAAAGCGTTGTTGAATTGAATTGTTGAATTTTGTAAATTTTTCAAGCTTAAACTCCCCATTTCGAAAAAAAAAAATCATATTTTGAGAAGAACTGGAAATTTATACAAGCCATTTTTCGAGATTTAACACCAAATTTTGAGAATAACTTGGACTTTGTGACAATAGTTTAACAGTTTTGGAATTTAAAAATTTAAATTCGGTATTTGAATAAAATTTTGAATATTAGGTCCTTTACTAAAAAATCAAAATTTCTTATGAGGCGTTATTTTGCGAAAACATTTTTTAATAAGTTATTTTTATGAATTTCTTCTATCGTTTTTCTAACATGATCATTAAACTTAAAAAAAAAACTTTAAAATGTGGGTTGTTTTTTAGATTTCGAGTTTTACACAAAACGTGAACATTTTTAAATTGGAAAATTCAGGATTTTTTTAATAACCTTTAACCCATCAGCTTAATTCGAAACTTTTAATTTTTTTAAAAAGTTTTAAGTTTATAATAAAAAATTTCGAAATTCTTTGTTATGAAGTTGATTTGTTTACAATTCGATTACGATTTCGACGCAAATTCGACTTTTTTCTCCAAAATTCGACTTTTAAGCGAAAACATTCAAAAAAATATTGAAATTTCTATCTTAGTTATCAAATTTCAACTTTAAGACATTTTTTACTTTCAATCACGACATTTCAACTTTAAATTCATATATTTAGAAAAAATTAATTTATAAAATGTTTACAACATTTCATGACGAGTTTGAAAATGTCAAGATAAAAATCGAAATTAAAAAAAAAAAATGAGCCTAATGACTTAAGTTTAATATTTTGACTTTCTTTCTAGATATAAATATATATAAAAAAATACCCTGGCCATTTTGAGAGAACACTAAAGTTTCTGGAAATATCAGTTTTTTTTTGAGTTTTGTTTCAAGACAAAATGTTGAGTATTATTAGTTTTTGTTAATAGTTTACATCTTTTGGAAATCAGAGATTTTTTTTAGAAAATGTTGACTTCTAATCTTTTTTTTCGAAAATTATAGCTTCTTTTTTCTTCTGATTTAGAGAGTAGAGGTTTCTAAAAAGACCCGAAGTTTAAAAAAAAAAACATTTCTGCGTTTGAAGTAAATACCAAGATTTTAAACTTTGAATTTTGAGAAAAAAAAAGTAAAAGTATTAACATAATTCGCATTTAACAAAAAATCTAATTCAAATTGAAAATTTTAAAAAGGTTAGAAATTTTGAAATTAAAGGTACAACTTAAAAAAACGCGATAAATAACTTTATCGCAATTTTTTTTGAAATTCGAAAGAATCAAATGCATTTCGATATTGCATATTCAGATAGCAACAATAATTCCCAAAATTGCCCAAAAACGTAGGAATATTGAAGTTGTTGCCAGTTAGAAAAAGAGTTGGACGCTAAGAGGAAACTTGGATTTATAAAAAAACATCTAATCTAACAAAATTTAGAAAGAATATCCAAATTCTAAATGTTCGGGTGCAAACTTTAAATTTAAGATAAAAGTTAAAATTATGAATTTAATCAAAATTTGAAAAAATTAAATAAAAAGATTTCTCCCCAGCTGAGGTCATGTTTTTAAATAGAGCATTTCCTAGAGTCATTTTTCATATACAAGTAAGGTTATAGAAAACAGTTGAAAGATAAATTTTGGAAAAGAAATATCTTTCAAGTGATTTTATCATCTTACCCACACATCTGTTTTTATTTAGGAATGGAATTAAGATAAATAGGCAACATTGTGTTAAATCACTTTGTCAGAAGAGTTAGACTCTAGAAATGTTTCAAGTGTATTTTTTTATATTTTAGTATACTTCTATACAATAATGATATTAATAGTAAAGTAGTATTGGACTGTGGCTTCTTAGCTCTAACCTAAACGCAAACAAAGACTAGGTAGTTTTAGCAGAAGGATCGCAGCCCCCCCGAAAAAAAATCCCGGTTACGGACCTGGTGGGAGCTATTAGATTTAGCTTCCTTCTCTCCCCGAAAGGAATTATTATTGTTTTATTTGTATTTACACTTAATCCCCGGTAGTAATGGAGTTCTAGGGCTGTAGCACTTAGTGGAGGTATTTAAATGGAATTGACTGCACTAATTTTATTTGGCTTCTTCGTCAACCGCTTGCTTCCTAGCTCTAGATTCTCGGTTAACTCTTTCATATCGAGAATAGAGGATCCAAAACAAATTCAGATCCTTAAACCACATCGACTATTAGAGATAATTACATTTGATTTATTAAAAGCAGGGTAAAAATCCTGACCGCGACATTATCGTTGACTTTCGGGAAAATCTAAGTTTATCTACTAAAAGGTCCAAATCTCGGCAATAATGACAATTTTGGGAAAATATTAACATTTTCAGAAAAAATCTAAAGGATCAAAAAAATAAAAAAACATATTTTTTTAAATTCATGTTTCTTTGACATTTTTTAGAAATTAGAATAAACAAATTTAAACCTAAAATTAAAAAAATGGAGAAAGAAAATGTTTAAATATCTGACGCAGAAAGGGAAAGAAACTGCCGGAAACGATAAAATATTTGACAAGTTTCAACCGTTTCATATTTATTCTTAAGAGATTTAAAGATTTAATTTTTTGGCGACCATTACGTCACAAACAACCGCTGTTTGGGGCAATCTTGAATTGTCTGCTATGTCCTAGTAAAAACGAAAAAATTGACGTAGAGAGTTAAAGAAAAAGGTTGTCAGAAGGAAGGCACCGAATGCAATAATTAGTATCATCTCTCAAAGAAGATACAGTCAAACCTCCCTATAGCGACTTCCTAAATGCTAGACATAAATTCGTTATAGAGAGGTTTTCATTATAGGGAGGTAGCATTTAAAAATACACAAATCATATGTAAAAGTTTATATGCTTGCAGGGGTTTTAAACTTGTTGGCGATGTCCTTTTTTATAAATCCTGATTAAAACACTGGTTATCAGTTGAACTTTTTCGTCGAGTGTGAAAGTTTTGCTCTTCTGGCACAAACAATCAACTGAAAAAGAAAATCCTTTTTGTGCTGACAGACCAACAAAGTCATCAACATGGGGTATCTCAAAAATTAAGAACTTTTTCTGAATCGAGTGCAACCGGAGAGTCTTTAATGTGGGTATCCCAAAAATTAAGAAATTTTTCTGAACGGAAGCATTTGAAAACTAATGAAATCTTGAGAAATCTTGGTTCAAAAATTTGCTGTATGAAGGTATTGCGTTCGTTAAATGAAGCTAATTTTATGTGTAAGTTTGCTTAAAAGGTTGCGTTTCATAAAAAAATTCGTTATATAGAGGAATTCGGCCTACGGAGGTTCGTTATAGGAAGGTTTGACTGTACATGATTTTTTATACTCCAATTTGAGAAGTTAAAGAAAAAGTTGTCAGCAGAAAGGCACCGAATACAATAATTAGTATCATCTCTGAGAGAAATACATAATTTTTTATATCCTACTCCAATTTGAAAAGTTGGCGTACGCTGGAATATTTATTCAAAAAAAAAAACATCGACTTTACGTACGTATATTAAGACAACATTACAGTAAACAGGATGATGTCATAACGAAGGGAAGAAATACCAAAACATTACGTCTCTCATTAATAAACAACTGTTTGAAAAGTCTACCTCAACAACGCAGACCATTTAATAAATATCTTATTATTATAAATATTGAAAACTTCCAACCATAAATGTGAATTACGCAAAGGTAATGTGATTGAAAAATAAGTCTTACGTATATAAGAAAAGGCGGACGTAGTACATACTTCAGAAGAATTAAAGGTACAATTTCCAAGTGTTAGGAGGTACAATCAAAACTTCTGGAAAATGAAACGTAAGTAACGAGATAGAATATTTAACAACCAGAGGGAGTAGCAGGTTTTTTCAATATTTTCAGTTCTCGTGTTCGTTACAGCAAGTTGCATCATTGTCAGCGCTCTAGCGGCAGGTAATGACAACGATGAGTTTTTTCTTTGGAACTTAAAATGAACGGTTTCAGGTGAAGCAGCGCAGAAGGTTATAGTACAACCAGCAGCGAAATTAGCAACCAAACAAGCAAGGTACGATCAGATAAGTGCACAAGATATTCTCTATCTTGATAGATATTGAGACCAAAGGTCTATTCAGATAAAGAACTGGATTCTTTAAATTTTTATTTTTAAAATATACTGTTTTTTTAGATTTTTAGATAAGTCAATCTTTCTTCTTTTATGATAACGAAGGCTTCCACGGCCAGAGTAAGTACAGGATATACTTTTTCCGGGATTGGACCGTGTCAAAGATCAAAGAACTACTAAAAGGGTTCGACGTTTCGCTCACCATCGTAGGAGGCTTCTTCAGAAACAAAGAAAAGAAACAATAAATAAAAGGGACATATAAGGGAATATGCAAAAAAGAAAGAATGAAAAGGCCAATTTCAAAACATCAGAGCACGGTAAATCAGAATGTCCACCATACCAGAGGCGAAACTCTTCTGAATTGAAAATTGTTACAAAGGATAAGAAAGTTTAGACAGAAGAGCACGGTAACTCAGTATGTCCACCATACCAGAGGTGAAACTCTTCTGTCGAACACTTTTAGTAGTTCTTTGAAACGGTCCAATCCCAGAAGAAGTATATCCTGTACTTTCTTCTTTTATATTTGTGAAGTATTCCGCTGAAATTCATGTGAAGGATTTCTCTTCAATATTTAGAATAAGAGAGGAAGAGTTTTAATCAAACTATTAAATCTTTAATGATAGATAATATCTTCGTCTATTTACTCCTTTAGATCAAGCTTGCTTTCCTTCCTATCTTTATGAAAATTTCTTTCTTCACATTGTCAATGTTTTTTCTTTGTTCCATCTTCAAAGTACATATAGCATTACCCGCTGCTCCTCTCAGAATTACGATTTGAGGAGTCTCATTCATTCTGTGCCTTCCGCTATTATGATTTTTCAAATTTCTATCCGTGGTAGATAGTACAGTTCCTTCGTATAGCTCTAAATATCAGTATCGGGGTGAGAATCCCATACTTCCTACGGAGAAACTATTTATTCCTTTACATCTTCACGAAAAATAATCGTCTTCTAAACTTATGAATCAAGATTCTTTTTATTTGGTGGAACAGACTGGTCCTTGGTTATCTTCAAAAATTGAAATACAAATTTGTCCCCTGAAACCAAGAAAGATTAAAAAACACAACAAAGGTTGCTCGATAACCAAGCTACTATCATCTGCAGAGAAATGGTAATCTATCGAAATGCGTTAAAGCAGCCTTTGTTGTGTTTTTTAAATCTTTCTTGGTCTCAGGGGACAAGATTTCTATTTCAATTTTTGAAGATTCTCTTTCATTATCTTCTATTTTGGTGGAGACAAAAGACTTATGTTTCTATGTTGGTTGCCACATTTATATTTTGTTGGCTTTTTCTTCGCCCTTCTTCTTCTGTTAAGGATTGGCAATCTCTTATAGATTGCCCCAAGCAGCGATTGCGGAAGGAGTAACTGGCGAAGAAAAAGCCAATAAAACTGAATGAAAATAACACTACTTCACCAACAAGATGCAGAGAATATCAAGATTTGATGTTTTTATTTATTTATTAGTTATTCATGTAAGGGAAATAATGCTGCCTATTTCTTCTTTTCAATTTCCAAATAAAAATATCTCAACTCCCTTCTTTTATTTGGGATTCATCTTTGAACAATCCCTCCCTTTTTGTATTTCAATTTAGCAGAAGAACTGGAGATCTTTTTAATTTTCTTTTATTCTGTATTTTTATACAGAATTATAGAGTAAAAGAAATACTTCTTCAAGGATTGAACCTTCTCAAATAAACTGCTGAAAGTGCGCGCGGAACAGTTTTAGTAGTTCTTTGACACCGTCCAATCCAGGAAGACGTTTCACCAGAAACTTCCTCTACCAAGAGGAAGCCTTCGTAACTGTATAACTATAAACTTTCTTGGAAGAAGAAAAGAGCAAGGAGGAGAAATCCTGTTCATCGTCCATTTGTTAAAAAAATCGTCACCAACGCATAATTTTTTCTGTCCATGCCTGTGGTCTGTTTTTCTTCTCTGCTTAGCTGCTAGATTACATTCTAGCAAAAGATCGAATTTCTGTGATACTACCGACTAGTTCTACTAGTAATTATTTGATTTGAACAGCACTGGGGCTAGTCGTTGCCAAACAACCGGCGACAGTGGTAGCTGCTCCGGCAAAGACTCCAGTAGTGGAAACTAGAAAAGTCGTAGCCCAACAATCTCACGGAGAAATATCATCGGCTCAATCTTCCAAGACGTTGATCTCCGATGGACACAAAGGCCACCAAGGATTGGGATTGGAATCCATGATGGGTCCCATGGCGCCTCTGATGTCGACATTCACCGGATTGTTTAAAGGATTGGGAAATTTGGGAAGCCTAGGAGGAAAACATTAAATATTTGGATACTCTTAAATTGTGAAGATTTTTTGTTTTTGTCTTCAAACTATAATTAACCTTCAAACTGCAGTTTTTTTAGTAACATTTAGATTACCATTGTTAAACCCTACCATGCCGATATGGCGATTTATTTGGCACCCTGCAGGTTGTGTAATATAATTGGTGTAATAAAAAATGTACCTGTCATCTGCCAGTGGTTAGTGTCCAAATATGAATTCCTTATACGTTTAACTTCTTGGGATCACTAACACTGATAGGATGTTACCTCTACCCGGTTCGTGAATAGAAATTAATAAAAACAGGATTAAGTAATTATCTTGCTGATTGTAATATTATTATATTAATAAAATGTCTCTCTGTGATTTTTTTAGTACAATAATTGCCTTTGAAGCTTATATGGTTTTTTAGATCTTCTTAGAACCAACGCAAACGTTTTTGAAATTTTTGGCAAATAGAATACGACCTATACTGCAACAACAGTCCTCGAAACTTTAGCAGCGAAGATCTAAACATATCTAAATCAGTCTTTGGTTCTCAAATCTGAATATGATAAAAATTCAAACATATTGGTATTTTCAAAAGTCTCTCAGAGTGACCATTTCTGCTAAGCGTCAATGGGTCAACTATTTGCAGTAGTAGGGAAAAAGGTAAATCTTGATAAACAAGCCGAAAGAAGATCAAAATTTAAAGATAAGTCGGAATTTTCGGAAAATAAAACGATGAATTTTGAGATAAAAATGCCAAATTTTGATAAAGTCGGATTTTGATGAAAGAAATCGAATTTTGGGAATAGATTTGAAGTTTCGAAAGAAATTTGTGAAAAAAGAGGAATTTTGAGAAATAAGTCGAAATTTCGAAAAAATGTTGATATCAAAAAAGAACGAATTTAAGAAGAAGTTTCCTCAGTTAAATATAGCCGCATGAGCTAGGGGGGGCTATGGCAGATGATGTCGATGCTTCTTTTGCTAATCAATTAAGATTAGTGCCACTTCTGCTGGCGAAATACGTATAGCGTAATTATTTGTTTAATTGCCGATATGGTAAAGGGGTACAACCTTCTATGGACTTATCATAATCCACAGTGTTTAGTTCAGTGCTCTACTAAACCAATTACAGCCAATACAGCAGCTCACTTTTGCAGAGGTTTCCAGTGCTTTAGGAGGTAACAGGCTGCTACTACTAGGATCGAAGGGCATATGAGGAAGGCAGTGTGGTTGGCACTACGCTTCATCCGCCTATTATAACCTCGAGTTGCACCCGTAAAGATTGAGTCGACTTTGGGAACCAAAACGTTGCTTAAAAACGGGCGGTGGATGAAGCCGCCAGCGGGAATCGAACCCAGCTCGTTTAGACAATAGTCTAGCTCCTGTACCACTGGACCACGGTCCCCCAATTTTAATGAAACTTTCACTAAAAGTTAAGGAATTTTCTCGGGCATATTTTAGGCTATTTCTTTGGTGGAATTCAACTGTGATAATTTTATGTTTAATGGTGAACTCTTATTGACTGGGGCGAAGAAATGTTAAATAAAATTAGTAAACAAAATGTGATAATTTTATTTATAATAATAATAATGTTGGACCTAATCATCTCTACAAAAAAATATGTTCATACTTTCTTCTGTACGAGTGATAGTTCATGTGATACTGAGATTTTAAGGGTTAAAAGAACAAACATTACTCAAAAATTGAGAAGACCGACCGCGCCAGAAGTCCTTGCTTGGCCTTGGTGCTTATTTTTAGCATCATTTTTAAAACTTTGTTAACAATTTGATATAATTGACTTTTTCTTGCAAGCTTAATTTCTAATATTCTATTTTTCTTTCGTAATTTCAAATTTTAAGTTCCAAATTTTGATAAAGTCTGTTATAATAAAAATACTTTCTTTCGAAAGTCTCACTTTTTCCCAAAATTCGAAATTTCAAATATTTTATACTTTCTTCAATAAAATTTTGAACTCAAACCGAAAATTTGGATTTTTTCAAGAAATTTTGATTTTATCGACAGTTCGACTTCTTCCGAATTTTGACCTAAATTTTTTAAATTAAAAAATTCAACATTTCGTGCTTAAACGTGGAATGTTGAGAAAAAATTTTGCAAAAATAGTCATAGAGATAAAATTAAATTATAAAACGTTATTTTTATGTAATAAATTAATAATATAAATTATATCATAGACACATGGATGCAATAAAAAAAAAGGTTTTATTACATTTACAAAAATCTAAAAAGACGTTAGTAAGAAAAATGAAGTTAGTTGTGGTGAGGACGTTCAGTAAAAATTAGTTGAAATAAAAATTTTGTTTCCAGAAACCAAGAAAGATTAAGAAACACAACAAAGGTTGCTCTAGCGCGTTTTGGTAGCCAAGCTATCTCTTCAGAAAGATATCTCTTTGAGTATCTCTCTGAAGATGATGTTTCAGTATTTCAATTTTTGAAGATAACCCAGGACTAGTCCGTTCGACCAAACAGTAAAAATTAAATCAAAATAACCAGAATTTTTAAATTCTTCATAAAAAAATGCTCCAATAGTATTCATTAAAACCTTGTCATATGTTTACTGAAATTGTGACCTCAATCCATCATTGTTAAAAAAGGGGATTATATACAATGCATGATATTTTTTATCCCAAACCAAACTTATCCTTCGTGAATATTCCTAAAAACTAACTGCTTGCTCAAACAATTTAAAAAATCGTGCAAAAAGGGGACTAAAAGAGAACTAATAATAGACGAAATTTAATAAAGAAATAATAATACGTCAAATAACGAAAATGTGACACAAAACACATGGTTAATTTTTCCGTCAAAAAATAAAAACATCTTATACACGTTATTTTTAGGGAAAATACAGGTCGTTATACTTTGCACAATTGCAAGCCAAGTTGAACAACAAATTTCGGCAAACAATAACAAGTTTATAATTCAAAACGTAACTCACATTGACCACTATAAAAAGGAAGCTCCCCCCTTTTAAATTCAGTTTGCATATTTCCTCCTAAAAAACGGTGCCTCCAATCTCCAACGAACCCAAAATGAAACGTGAGTATTAACGTGTCAATAACTCGTGATCAGTTCGGTTCTCTTCCTTAGAAGGCGAAGAACGATATTTTTCGGGCAGAAAATCGATATATCGATCGACAATTAAAAATCTTACAGGAAAATTGTTTTCAAAATATAAATTATTTTCAAAATAACAGACATAAATGTCAATATAAAATTAAATTAGTTCCCTCTGTCATATCGGTTTTTTAAAAAAAATATGAATAACTAATAATTGAAAATCGTTTTAAATTCAACCCAGGTGTCAAAAAGGAGAAGTGAGATGTCAAAATTAGTATGAAATATTAAAGATGCGTTCTGCAGAATAAAAAATTGTTGAAAGAATGTTTAAAAATGTTAATTAAAAACGTCTTCGACTAATTTTGAAAATTCAATTCCGAAGGGGTTCAAAATTGTGCCAGATTGAAAAAATTAAAAATGCGCCATCTTTTTCAAAATATTTATCTTAAACATTTTTATGTTTGTCTTAAATATTTGTTTTAAGTTTTTTATTAATTTGGACACGTTTTTCTTGAATATATTATTTTTCGAAATGTTTCGATTAATTTCTTTATATTTTGAAACTCGTAATTTTTTTTAAACACCATCATTCCTGTGGCAAAATATTTTTGAATCTTTATTTCAGAATTTTCTTTTTATTTAAATATTTATTCATTCATAAATTGAACAAAAAAATTAATTTATGCTTTTGTATTTTTCTCGAAAACTATCAATGGCAGAAATTTTTAATGAACACACTATTTATTATTATTTTTTTTTTTTTGGTAGAACGGACTGGTCCTTGGTTATCACAAAAAAAATGATACACAAAATCTTGTCCCCTAAAACGAAGAAAGATTAAAAAAACACAAGAACAATTGCAACTGTTGTTGTGACTTTTAATCTTTCTTGGTTTCAGAGGACACTATTTATAAAGAATTTAAAAATATTTCCTCTTTTGCCCCCACTCCAACATACTTTTTTATAGGCACCATATTGGATTATTGCAATTTTAAAAGAGTTTATTTTATAACATCGATGTATCACAAGAGAGAATTTATCTTTATTAATTTTGTATAACATTTCTCCAGCCCAGTTTGGAAATATTTAAATTTTTATTGTTTGTTGACAATATTCTAAAAGAGTTTTTGAAATATGACTACGTGATATTCAAATTTATTTAAAACGTCACCTCATGACAGTTGACAAAATAAGAGGTTAGTTTATTTTACATAGAATAGGAAAAATAAATAATAGAAGACCAAAATTAGATATGAAAAAAAAATTTTTTTTGATAAATTATGAAAATATAAAAATATAAAAAAATACATAAAAAAGGTTGAAGCACTGGACATCCATGTTTCGCTCTCATTTGAGCTCGTCAGCAATGCATAAAATGGAAAGGGAACAATGAGGAAGAAATTGTTAAAAATAAAAAAAAAATTAAGATGAATAGACGTTTTTTATGTTTTAAAAATTTTTATTTCTAAGAATTTCTTCCTCATTATTCCGTTTCCATGTTAAGCACTGCTGACGAGTTCAAATGAAAGCGAAACATCGATGTCCAGTGCTACAACTTTTTTTATGTATTTTTTTATATTTTTTAAATTTAGCAAAAAACAAAATTTTTTCCATATCTAATTTTGGTCTTCTATTTTTTATTTTTCCTATTCTATGTAAAATAAATTAACCTTTTATTTTGTGAACTGTCATGAGGTGACGTTTTAAATAAATTTAAATATCACGTAATCATATTTCAAAAACGGTTTTTGAATATTGTTAACAAACATTAAAAATTTGAATATTTCCAAACTGGGCCGAAGAAATGTTAAATAAAATTAATAAACATAATATTTCCGGTCAATAAGGGTTCATCATGAAAAATAGGATTTATCTTATTAAATTTGCAATAAAAATAATATTTTATAATTCTGTTATGTGACTGCTTCTGCAAAGCATGCTTCAGAAATAACTGTTATGTCACATTGCTTATCAATTTTTAGGAATAAACAAATCGAATAATCAGACATTTTATTTGTTACAGGTTTACAACTGGCGTGCTTGATATTTGCAATTGTCCTTGCTACAATCACAGGTAAAAAAAAATATTCGATAATATTACAATATCGAGGCAAACAACTACATTTTGAAAAACTTGACATAAAATATATTTCTTAAGTTGGATCCACACAAATAAAAATTTGCGTTGTGCGTTGTATTTGTCACAAACAGTTTTTGCCTTGTATTTGAGGAGTTTGGAACGTACACAAGCACATTCGGCAATATGACACACAAAATAACCATTGACACCACAAAGTAAGAGATCTTGCGGAAGAGATCTTTTAAATTTTAAAATACAACGGACAGCACAAATTTTTATCTATGTGGATCCAATTTTAGAAACTGGCAAACAAGACGAGTTAGACATTTCTTCATTTAAATAAAAACGAAATTTGATAAACTCATCAAACTGCTCATGAGCGAAATCCTCATCAACAATTTCTCTAATGCATCCCTGCGTCTGTATTAGGTTCTTCAAGAGCGACAGGGGCTCCTGGAGGAGCTGGTGGCGGCTTGCCAGGTGTGGGTGGAGGTTTACCAGGAGTAGGTGGCGGTTTACCAGGAGTCGGTGGAGGTCTACCAGGACTTGGTGGAGGTCTACCAGGGGTTGGTGGAGGTCTACCAGGAGTAGGTGGAGGTCTACCAGGGGTGGGCGGAGGTTTACCTGGAGTCGGTGGAGGAAAAAAGGGCGGCGGCGGTGGTGGTGTATCAGTTGTCGGTGAACTCGGATCAGCTTTGTCTGGTCTTGTCAAAAATTTATTAGTAGGATGAGAATCCCACCATTTATTTATAATTATATTCTATTTATTATCAAATGTTCTATTGTTGTTAATTATTTGTAAAGAATGTTAAATCGAAACCTAAAGTTATATTTTTTTGGCAAAACTAAATCTCTGGATTTTAAATTGAGTCAATTAAATGCGAGTCTTAGCAGAACAAAAACATGGGCCTTCGATGAAACCAAAATCATTTTGGTGGAACCGACTGGTCATTGGTTATCTTCAAATATATGATTTTGTAACTTAAAAGACACCTAATACTAGTTCATTTCACAAATGTATTTGTTATTTAATAATAATAATAAAAAGAAAAATCTCAATGCATATTCTTTCATTAAAATGAATTTCCCGAGTCCAGTAGCCGCGCACTCTTGTGCCAAACATAATGATTTGCATCCAATAATAACTCACTAAAAAAAAGCTTAATAAAATAATTTACAAAACCTTTCATGTCCTGTTTACAATATTTTTGACCATCGTGGCTAAAAATAAGTTACAAACCCTTCCAATGTCGTGTCTCTAATATTTTGACGACTACAATCATAATAATAATAATGAAGAGAAATGTAGTGTTCCAAAATTTTCTGCGTACCCTATTTTGGAGACCACTGCCCTTGATGACTACATTTTTATTTGCATCAATAGGTTTTTTCAGCTCAAATTTCCTTCACTTGGTTAAAAAATTAATTCATTCTCTCTAAAATCAATCAATTAACAAGGAACATACCATGCTGATGCTTTTTTAAAAAAGTAAATTGATATAGCGTCTGGTCCAAGAATATCGCATTTTCATTATTTACCTAATGTAAAATTAATCCTGAAACAGGTCGATTTTTAATTCTAAAACAACACACAAAAGCACAATATTGTCCCTCACCCTTCATTCACCTTGGAGTGACAGCTACCTCCCTTGAAATTTTTAAATATAACGATGGGGCGTGTGATATCTCATTTAAAAGGGATTTTAATTCTCTATCCAGTGGTGCAGTTTTTTCGAATTTTATTAAGTGTATTGTTACGCGTTACTGGTTCAATAGTAAACACCTTTCAAACATCGGAAACCTATTCATATATCGTCGAATATCAAATTTGTCACCACCAGATCGACAGTTCCAAAATACTCGACTTATGAAGAGGTCTGGAATGGAAACCTCCGTATAAGTCTTTCCGAAAGTCTCCCTTACTTATTTATAACGTATATCAAACTGCCAAAATCGTATCATTTAAATGAGTCCATACACGTTACGATTACTGATAACTATTTCATTCTTATACAGTTTTTTACACGTAGCATATATTAAATTTGTTTTAGTGTTTTTTTCGTTTCGTGTCATTTTCCTGCACTTTTAATGGATAATATGCTCGTCAAAGTCAAACGTTCACGTATTTGTTAATAAAAAACAGTATAAAATTTCCAAACATTTGAACAGTTCAATTGCTGATAACTATTCAATTCAAGAAATGCAACACAATTAAATGATGAACTTGAATAAATAAAAATTCCACTTTAGTCACTGTTAGTAAAACACAAACAGTATTGTTCCCTTATAGAAGTATCAGTTTTTGAACTCTTTGACGTTGTTTGGTGGTCAAAAATTCAATAACAAACAAAACTTTACATTGACCATTGTTACGCCAACATCGGGGTACGTATATAAGACAAATCTGCGCTTAGGTATGGATATAGTTTCAAAATCTAGTTCCAAACAAAAAACATAAACATCCTGAAAAATAAAAATGAAACGTAAGTACTTCAATACTGTAATTTTGAAATACTTAATATTTTCTTTGACCAATCCAGAGATAATGACTATTTTCCCGAAATCTCGACTTTAAACTAAATACTTTGATATTGATTCTCGAAATTCTTTGTTAGATTCTGTTCGTGAACAGATGAAGATATCGCGCTGTTGCACTCCTCGCGTAAGGCAAAATCGTTAGACCAGCATGAACAGTTTTCAGTCCTTTTGTGATTTTTTTATATTATAATTTCGATTTCAACCCAGCATTTCGATTATTTTTTCTTTAAACTAAAAATTTTTGTTTTCTCCCGAAAACAAAAATTGCTTTCGCAAATAGATGGAGATATCGCGCCGTTGCACTCCTCGTTTGTGACAAAAACGTCTAACCAATCACCAAGCGGAGACTATTTCCAGTTTTTTTACGATTCGTCGTTTTTTCATTCATTCGATTCCAATCCCAACATTTCGAGTATTTTCTCGAAATCACGAGTGTAAACTGAAAATTTTCACTTTATCTCAAAATTTTGTAGCCTCTGTTCGCGAATAGATGCAACGTAGCGCGGCCTCGAACGTAGCCTATTTCAGTTTTTTGCCATTCTTATTTCTTTTCACTAACGTTTCGACTTCGATCCCAACGTTTCGACTAATTTTGAGAAATCTTTTAAATTCAGCTCGCGAATAAATGGAGTTATTGCGCCGTAGCAGTTCTCGAGTATAGCAAAATCGTCAGATCAACCACCAAACGCAGTTTTTCTGCGATTATTACTAGGTTTTTACTAAATTTTGAGAATGGAATCCCAACACTTCGACTAGTTATTCGAGACCTAAAATTTAGATCTTTTCTCGAAATTTGTGTTAAAATCCTACTCGCGAATAGATGGGGATATCGCACTGCTGCACTGTTTCCTTAAAACATCGAATTTGGATTCAATAAGTCGATTTGTTTGAGTTAAAATTGTGCTCAGTGAATAGATGAAGATATCGCGTCTCTGCATTCGTCGCGTATAACAAAATCATCAGGCCAATCACCAAGCTTACACAATTTTGAGGAAAAATTAAAATTTCATTAAACTGGAATAATCTTCGACTGGTGTTTAGTCCGGTGTTTTTCTTATACGCGAGGAGTGCAGCGGTGTGATATTTACATCTATTGGCGAGCGCAATTTTAACACAAAGTTTGGAGAAAAAAATCGAAATTGCTAATTTAAACTCGAGATTTCGAGAAAAATGATGCTCCACGACGTAATGAGTTTGCGAGTGGATTGATCTTGAAAAAAAATCGAAATGTTGGGATTAAAGCGTTTAGTTAAAAAAATTAAAAACAAAAAATCGGAATAGTCTACACTTACGGTGCGTTTACACTAGAAACTTTATTCCATATATTTCTTTCTGACGAAATATATTTTCTCTCTGATATAAGGTCAACTATCCTGGGAGAAGCTACGACTGGTGTTTAATCCGGTGGTTTTCTTATATGCGAGGAGAGCAGCGGTGCGATATTTATATCTATTCGCGAGCGCACTTTTAACACAAAATTTGGAGAAAAAAAATCGAAATTGCTAATTTAAGCTCAAGATTTCGAGAAAAATGATGTTCCAAGACGTAATGAGTTTGCGAGTAGATTGATCTTGAAAAAAAATCGAAATGTTGGGATTAAAGTGTTTAGTTAAAAAAATAAAAAATCGGAATAGTCTACACTTACGGTGCGTTTACACTAGAAACTTTATTCCATATATTTCTCTCTGACATAAAACATATTTTCCCTCTGATATAAGGTCAACTATCCTGGGAGAAGCTACCTCCTCCCAGCTGTGTAGATAAGTCTGGGATACCTTCTCTTAGAATATTTGAGACTTATGTCAGAGAGAAATGTACGGAATGAAGTGTCTAATCTAAACGCACCCTTAGACTATTCTAGTTTTTTGCGACTGTTGCTTTTTTTTCGCTAAAAGTTCGGCTTTGATCCCAACAATTCGACGGTTTTCCCGCAGTCCCGAATTTAAATTCAAAAATTCGAATTTTTCCTCTAAATTTTGTGTTAAAACTTTGCTCGTGGATAGATGTAGATATCGCATCGTTGCACTTCTTGCATCACAACCATCTGGCCAATCACCACTAAGGGTGCGATTAGATTAGACACTTTATTCCGTACATTTCTGTCTGACCTAAGTGTCAACTATCCTGAGAGAAGCTATCCGAGACTTATCTACACAGCTGAGAGGAGATAGCTTCTCTCAGGAAAGTTGCCACTTATGTCAGAGACTTATCTACACAGCTGAGAGGAGATAGCTTCTCTCAGGATAGTTGCCACTTGTGTCAGAGAGAAACTATATTTTATGTCAGAGAGAAATATATGGAATAAAGTTTCTAATGTAAACGCACTGTAAGTGTAGACTATTCCGTTTTTTGTTTTTATTTTTTTTAATTAAACACTTTAATACCAACATTTCGCTTATTTATTTTTCCAAGATCAATCCGCTCGCAAAGGGCAAACTCATTACGTCTTGGAGCATCAGTTTTCTCGAAATTTCGAGCTTAAAATAGCAATTTGGATTTTTTCTCTAAATTTTGTGTTAAAATTTCGCTCGCGAATAGATGTAAATATCGCACCGCTGCATTCCTCGCATGTAACAAAACCACCAGATTAAACAGCAGCCGCAGATTGTTCCAGTTTAATGATATTTTAATTTTTTTCTCAAAATTCCTAATTTCAACTCTAGATTTCCAAAAACAAAAACTGCATGGTTTATTTATAATTTTCAAGGGGGAGGGGAATGTAGATTTCTCTTAATAATGCCATTTTTATTCTAGTAATTTTAATGTTAAATTAAAAATTTCGGTTTAATCTTGAATATTTCGATTTTTTTACTCGAAATTTACTTAAAAAAATAGTTAAATAATTTCGAGGTATTTTTTAGACATTTGGGCATTTTCCACAAAATTCCAAATTTAATTGTAAAACTATTCACCCATTTCATTCAAACCTTACCACTTAAATTTGAGTTGATTGCTATGTTGATGAATTAGGTTTAAAAAACAGAATAGTTTGCTCTTTTCTGAAAATTTGAACTTAAATTCAAAACACAGGTTTCTTAATGAAAATGTTGACATTTTTTTCTCAAAAACTTGACTTTCATTTCACTTTATCGAAGAAGTTTTAGGGTTGTTGTTAACTTTTTTCTCGACATTTTGTATGATTATTATATTTTTAAAATATTTTCGAGTATTTTTTGATATTTGGATCTTTTTTAAGGTCTTGAAATTTTTAAATTCGAACTACGTGACTTTAAATTTTGTTCAATTCCTTTGATAAATGCATGATTCTTTTGGATATATGTATATTTAATCGAAGAATTTTAATAGTTACTTTGTAAGGGAGGGTATTTGCCTGAGGGATATTTTTCATTTGATTTCCCTACACACATCAAACTAAGCTGATTTAGAATAAAACATACGAGGGTAAATCAAATATGAACTGGAATTTCTATGACGTCGCCATAAGGGCGTCGGGAGTGTGACATGTTAGGTGGGGATATGATGTGACTTCCTGCGCTCAAGGGAATTCCGTTCTTGCCGTTCGTCAGTTGTAAATATAATGAGTGAGCAAGAGGTTCATCCACACGTTGCGCAGCGCATTATTATTAAATTGCTTGGTGTAAAGCCCGTCGAAATTCTTCGTAGACTAGAAGCACAGTTTGGGGATACTTGTTTGAAGAAAAGTCAAGTATATGAAAGGCACAACAAATTTTTGGAAGGACGAACTCAAGTTATCCTCGGACCAGTGTGATTGCGGACCAGATTAACGCTGTTCAACGCCTTTTGTAAGGTGATCGTCGTTTAACTGTTGGTGAAATTGTAGCTCAGATAGGGATAAGCTTTGGGAGTGCTCAATCCATCATTACAGAAGAGCTAAGATTTCGAAAAATTTCTGTCAGGTGGGTACCTGGTCTTTTAACTGAAGAACAGAAACTACAACGTCTGGAAACTTGTCATCGCCATCTTAGACGTTTTCAACGTTAAGGTGGTGGTTTTTGCAACGTATAGTTACGTGTGATGAGACTTTGGTTCACCATTACACCCCTGAATCCAAACAAGCAAACATGGAATGGAGAAGAAAGGGAGAAGGTGTACCCATCAAGGCAAAAACTCGCCTCTAAACTGGAAAGGTCTTGCGACAGTGCTTTGGAATTTTAAAGGAGTTGTGCACGTCAATTTTCTGCATGAACGTCATACGGTTAATGCTGCCTTCTACTGCCAACTATTGGATGAAGCAAAACTTGCATGTCGGTGGAAGAGGAGCGAATTTTCGGTCAGAAATGTGATTTTTCTTCATGGAAATACTCGCATCCACTTAACCAATCTGACATATCAAAAATTAGAGGAAATGCATTGGGCAACATTAGAACACCCTCCTTATAGTCCAGACTTATCAGCATGCGATTAAAATATGTTTGGGCCACTGAAAGAAGCTCTAGGAGGTAAGCGATTCTATGATGATGGGGCTTTTGAGGCATCTGTGCGCAATTGTCTGCAAATACGCATCCTTTTTTTTTACGATGATGGCATTAAAAAACCCTCCAATCCAATGGGAAAAATGCATAACAAAATCAGGAGATTATGTAAAAAATAATTAATAACCTTCATATATGTATCTTGTACCAATAAATTTTAAAAAACGAATTCCGGTTTATATTTGATTTACCCTCGTATATATAGCATGACATTTAATGTATTTTAAAATTTGATCATAATGGAAACAGGAAACGAAATATATCCATTAAAATGAATCGAATCCTTTGAATTTTGGCAACCAAAGTAGTGAAATTTTTGCAAAATGTTTTTAATTTTCTTTTCAGGTTTTCATAATGTATTGACCCTTCTATCAATCAGCGCTCTTTTACTCCAATTCGCTTCAGGTCTGTACGAATCTACAGTTTTTGATAATTGTCGACTATTTTTGAATTTTTACACTAATCTACCTTTAAATTTCAGGTTCTTCTTTGACTAGTCTTTATGGAGGAGGGTAGGCTTTAATAATTTCTATTTATACTTTAAATATGATTCTGCTGATTTTTCAAAAAGATAAGGTTCCTAAGTTTAATTGTGGAAAATGTACCAAGATTAGTTTAAAAGTCAAAAATCACCTACTGCCAAAGAAAAAACCTCTGCTGGGATTAGCAAAGATTTTTTTTATACAGACGCTACTAAAAACAAGTTCCTCAAATAGACCAAGTACCTGCAAAACACAGTACTAAACAAGGAACTTGATGAAACTAAAATAGGAACATACAAAATAGGGCAAAGGGTCTGGAAAGGATCTAAGGATCTTGAGTAAATAATGTCAAAAAGTCAAAGTTTTCATGGGCCACAAAAAACAGTGAGATCGTGCTCATCCCTGATCTAGCATCCTAAAAGCAGTCGTCATCCTAATGCCTGGTACACACTTGCAACAAAATTGAGGAACTTGTGCCTATAGACAAAGTTCTGCGATTGTCTATAAACAAATGGGAAACAAATCACTGGTTCCATAACTTCCCATGACCAAGCAGCAATTTCATAGGTCATTGTCTCAATTTTTACTATGTCTTAGAAACTAATTTGACTGAATTGAGTAGATGAGGACGTCTGACAAAGTCCCTAAACTATTTTGAGATTTGTTTAAACTGTCTACCGACAAAATCTTCGATTTGTCGGTAAACAGTCGCGCGATTTTGTCTACGAGTGTGTACTAGGCTTAATACATTAATTTTTTTACAATTCCTAGTCGTCGAACTAATACCAACATAATTCTTTTAGAGGAGGTCCTTCAAACGTTATAATTAGAGGTGGTGACGTTGACGTTGCGAATACCGGTACCATTGGTGGTGGTACCGTTGGAGGAGCACCTACTGGTGGTGTACCTGTAGAAAGTGTACCTGGGGGTGCAGTCCCTGGAGGATACGTAAGACCTGTGCCCATTCCAGTTGCCTCAGATGGAGGAACAGGCGGATCCGTAGTAGGAAAAATTGGAGGCACAACATCAAGATTCATAACAGGTGTATTGGGAGGCAACTGAATAAACTTGTTGTTGCATGAAAATATAAATTAAATCAGTGACCAAACGATCTATTTATTTATCCTTATTAAATAGTAAAAATAAATTATTATTATTAAGCATTTCCAAGCTATGGAATTTGTTCCCGAACGGATTTTCCTCAAAAATCACAACCTATCCTTGCTTAAGAAGGCGGTCCTTAGCCATCTATCCTTATTTCCGCATCCTACTCACGATGCTCTGAAGGCATAATAGGGTTGTCCTTTGAGAGTGAATTAAACTTAAAAAAAACAATATCTAGAGAACGAGGGAAACTAGATTTTTGATCGAAACCAAATTTCGGCTTCCGCTCTGGTTTTGATCGAAGCCGAAATTTCAGTTACGAAAATTACATTCACTTGTCGAAATTTTGAAAAAAAAAAATTCATTTGTAAAGACTATTTCTTTGGTAAAACTGTCTACGATTCGAAAAATTAACCAAATTAAAAAAATAACAAATGCTAATTTTCTTTGAACTATTTAATTAATAAAATTTAAAAAACAATTAAACGTTAAAGTAGTTGAAAATTCCAAATAAATAAATACTTGAAATTTCGTATCTAATATAAAATTTCTATATTTTTTTCACATTTGAATTAAACATTCTAAAAAAATCAAAAAATTTATAGCAATTTTAATGTTCGGTTCTCACGTTGGTGGTAACGGGTTCGATCCCTGGTTGTCCATCATGCTTTTTATATTCTATTGTTGGGTGTTATCGGTTCGAAAATTAGAACTTCGTGAATTGTAAACACTTTATTTCACACTTATTTAGGAACACTAGGATTATGATTCACTTAAGAAGCAGACTAACTAACTAACTAACTAACTGAGGGAAAGACGACCGCGTATTTATACCCTTCCGATTTTCTAGAACGGAATCCGTACAGATAATATTATCGCTTGCGGAAACATCTGGAGCGCTTATCTACCGTATATTCATTCTCGCAGCCGCTCCCCATTATCAAATGTTTTCAGAGAGTTCCTTACACTACACAGTGATCCACTGATACAAATTTTATAACTACACTTTGTTACACTATTATACGTCATACTCACACCCATAGTTACAGATATGCAGCATGAATCACGATTTTTATTAAGCGATATCTTAGTTGAAAAGATAGACATGAACCAAAAAAAGTTTGAATGGCACCAATTAATCTATTATTATACAGAGATATAGCCTAATAAGAACATCATGGGACACGCTGTATACTGTTAACATTACTATGTTGGTGACGCGTCATTAACATGCTAGTGCGTCATTAACATACTAATGTCGTGTGACCAACATAGTAATGTTAACAGTATACAGCGTGTCTCGCGATCTCGTTATTAGGCGATATCTCGGTATAATAATAGATTAATTGACAGCTTGTTCCTCACGCAATAGCTTGTTGGTGACGCAACAGCTTGTATGGTAACGCAAACTCATAAGATTTTCTCTTATTAATTTTCGTTTAATGTGCCTAAAGAAGTTTTCATTTCAAACAACTTGTAATAAATAGACAACGAATTGAAAGTAAAAATTTCAATAAAAATGTAAAAACAACTCAAATTTAAACTGCAAAATTTGTAGAAAAAGTGGAAATTTAGTGAAAAAAAGGTTTCTGCTGTTAAAAAAGTCAATTTGTTTCTGAAAAAATGTTGGATTTTTGAAACATCCTTGTAAGCGCATGAAAGGTACCGGAACTGTAACCAGGACAGAATACCAGTCAAACATTTGAGAATTTAGAATAAAAAAAAATATAACTCTTTTCGATTAACTTGTACATAACCTAAATTTTAGTTATTTTCAATGGTAAGTACAGGAAATATGAATTTTGAAATGGACCCCTGAGGACCTCCTGAGTTTTTGCAAAAAAAATTGACATATAGATAACTGCTGAGAAAGGAACGTTCCAGACTCAAAATTTTATGTAGACATCAAAAAATATGAAAACAAAATTGGACATTTTGATAAGAACAACATGACGTCCATTTCTAGTACTGCTGAAGGTGCCACGATTTTAAACATATTTCATTTCTACTTGCAGTAATCAGTATGATAGTCTACTATTTATGTTATACCATTTTGGGAAGTCAACATTTTTTAACGAACAATTTACGTGAATCGCCCTATATAGTGCTAGTATGTAATTTGGAATAAATTCAGTAAATCAAAGACGGTTTTTTTTTGGAAAAGTGCACGGATACGTCAATTAATATTTTAATTTGCGCTCTTTTTGATGTACAAAAATTTTATAAAGAATGCTCCAAATTTAAGATATGGCGTCGTCGACAATTTTTTTAAATGGCAATCCTATTTTTTCTTGACTATTCTTAAAGTATATATCGAGTTACACGTGCGTGCCAGTTTCTTGTCATTTAAAAGATATTTAACAAATATTAACTAATTTGAAAAATCAAGGAATCTGATTCAATTCAATAAACTTTCTTCAATAAATGTTCAAAATCTTCTCCATTTACTAACTGACAATAACCTATACGAAACTGAAACTCGTTTTGAACATTCAGTCTACACCCCTGTGTGTTATTCGTCCTTTCAAGATTTGCAGATTTGGTCTTAAAAACTTTGCTTTTCAAATACCCCCACAAGAAATAGTCCATAGGTGTTAAGTCGGGAGACCTGGATGGCTATTCAAAAGGTCTTCTTCTACCAATCCATCTGCCTGGAAACATCATCCAGATAATCATGGACAGGTCTTGCAAAATGAGGAGGGACACCGTCTTGTTGAAACCAGATGTTTCTATTCGGGACATCAGCTTCGACGGGATCAGGAAACAATATAGCAAATCAGGAATTAGCTCTTCCTGCAAGAATTCTAAATATCCTGCCCCATTAAGATTTCCTTGGAAGAAAATTGGTCCTATACCTCAATCACCAACAATCCCAACCCAAACATTGACTTTCCCTGGATGTTGAGAGTGGCCCCTTCCTTCATCCAGTGTGGGTTGTTGTGTGCCCAATAACGACAATTTTGACGATTTAGCTCACTTAAGATAAACGTTGATTCATCTGAAAAGAGGATATTTTCTATGCTTAGAACATTTCTGTCCAGTACATCCATCATTTGTTCGCAAAACTGGAGTCTTCTATCTGGATCATCTTCTAAGAGTTCATGGAGAATTGTCATTTTATAAGGATGAAATTTTTGCATTTTCAGAATTCTTGCAACTGAAAACTGGCTAATTTTGAGTTCCTACCTACCTGACTAGAGTGGACATGAGGAGTTTGTTGGACAGAGAGAAGTACATTAATTTTGACATTTTCATTAAGCGCATTCTGATGGGGATTACTTGTTTTCCTTAAATGCCCATTTTCCGTAACTATTTTTCAATCTTGCTTACTTACGGAACTTTGCGATATGGGTGATAAATCAGAATACTTCTCTCTGAATAAACGAATAACTTCATTTTGTGTTCTTGTTCTATATCCGTAGCCAATCATTATTAAAATTGCAATCTTGTGGGTTTCAGTTAAGTACCGCATTTTGCTGGATTTTTTAATGAATGGTGTTTCTCACTAAACGACAAGCTAATAGCCTCTTCGATCAATACAATACTGCTCTTCTTATTTGTTTTTATTCACTTTTTTTATAAGATTCTGATAAGACGTTAACCCAGTTTGACAAAAAATGTCAAACGAATACCTTCTGATACGCGATTTTTAAACTTTATGAGAATCGTATTGAATTGAATCAGATTTCTTGATTTTTCGAATTAGTTACCAAATTTATAAATATCTTTTAAATGACAAGGAATAAAAAATTGAAATTTGGTAGGCATGTGTAACTTGATATACCCTTTAGGAATAGTCAAGAAAAAAATAGGGTTCTCATTTAAAAAAATTGTCGACGATGTCATATCTTCAATTTGGGACATTCTGCATAAAATTTTCCTGCATTAAAAAGAGCGAAAATTAAAATATTAATCGACGTGTCCTAGCATATTTTCAAAAAATAAAATGTCTTTGATTTACTGATTTTATTTCAAGTTACCGACTAGCACTGCTGTATAGGGCGATTCACGTAAATTGTTCGTTAAAACAATGTTAACTTCCCAAAATGGTATAACATAAATAGTAGACGGTCATATTGACTGCTGCAATTAAACATGAAATATTTTTAAAATCGTGGCACCGTCAGCAGTACTAGAAATGTATGTCATATGACATGAATGAAATTAGCCAGACTCAAGCTTCTTTAAGAATTACCATTATACAATATAGTGACGTAAATATATTTCTCCCCCCCCCCACAATCCTGTTTAAAATTTATTTGCGATTGAAGCAAGCATGAATGAAATTCGATTCATTCTGAAAAATATGTAAACGTTAAAAAGTCACGTGGTGCCCAAGTTGTATTTGTAGTCTTTGAAGAAGGTGCGTTCACAATTTATTTGATTTGAGAAGTTTCAGGATTTCCATATTTATATTCTTCTTATTAAGACATCTTGAAAGTTCAAAGTTGCCGCCAAATATACCACCAAAACAACAAAATTAATTTTTTCCCACCAAGCAAGCGGCTTGTTTGGTGCTTTGTTTTGATATTAACAATAGAGATTCATTCAGTTCGACAACTTAACAAGTCAGCGATCTACCATCCAAGTTTGGGATTTAAGGGTCATCTGGCTGCGAGGATCATCCACAACAGCGGAAATATCCTTCATGGAAAAATGAAGTTTTCGAATTAAAAATAAAGGTCTTTGACATCGGATATGTTTTGAAAAATACGAAAGGATTAATTTTAAGCGAAAACAGGTCAAGCACCAGCGAACACAATAGCTGGCGCGCCAAAATAATGCTCAAAATAAAAAAGCATCAATAAGAAACAAAAAGAAAATATAAATACATATAGAGTAGGTTATGATATATAAGCCAAGCTTTCGATTAATTTCCCATTTCAATCCACTGATTCCACTAGACGAAAATGAGGAGTAAGTATATCTGCAAAGTCCAATTTCCTATTTTTAAACGGTTATTTGCTTCAGGCCTACCCAGGAATATCATCACAATAGCTACGTGCTTCATAGTTTTATCCACAGTTGTCGCAAGTAAGTCGAAATATTTTTTAATAAATGACTAGAATATGAATACTTTTCAATATATTTGAAAACATCGATGTCACATCAATGCTGACATCGATAAGTTTTGTTTTGAAATTTCTAGGTGTTAACTTACTTTTTTACTTTTTTTCAAATTGAGAATTTGTACTGATAAAATTAAAGCGTCAAATCTATATTGGTAAAATATTGAAACGTCTAGATGTCTATCCGTCTGTCGACTGATCATTTGTCCGGACTAACCTCGGAAACTGCTAAATCGATTTTAACGAAAGTTTTACTAAAATGTAGAGTATTTGTAGGAGTACCTTTCAGGGTATTTTTATTGTAGCAAAATCAACCTGTCGTTTTTAAGAAGTCAACTATGCTAACAATTTCACTTGAGGTAACACGGAAAATATAAAAGAGAAACCAATCCGCAATGACTATTACAATATTACGCGCCACCTACAATTCTAGCGAATACTAGAAGAAAGGGCGCGAACCTTTAAATCTATTTTTTTATATAGGGTGTCCCCATTTTAAGTGCTTTACAAGAAACAGGTGACAGAAAAAACCATTTTAAGCAAACAGTTTTCTATGAACATGTATCCGGAAACTCTTAATAAAAAAGATACAAGGTGTTGAAATTTGAATTAAAAAAAAAGTTTTTACTTTTTCTCTTTCAAGTTTTCTAAGATATTTAAACCTAATTTTGCACACATGGTGTATGAATGAAGAATAGCAAAATAAAAGTAAGTTTCTATTTCAAGCAGTGGTGGAGTTACGAGTAATCTTGTGATATTATTGTAGGAAAAACGCGGTACATCACTGGAGAAATAAAACAAAAAACCTATTTTGGGTAAAGTATTTATTTAATTTTGAATAAAGGTTATTTTTTGACACTTTTTCGTATTTGCCACTGGTTGCGTCATGTCGTTGGTTTTGGAAGAAACATCACTCTCGCTCGTACTTTCACTAAGAAAAGTCCCAAAAATTTAAATTTTGTCACAATAATGACAAACATGAAAAAACGTTAAGAGTCAACTTTATCTAAAAATTTTAATCCATTTCATTTTATCCAGTGTCTTAGCATCTTAAACTTACCCCTCTTTGTGTTAGTCAGTGATTATTTAAAGACCAGCATACATTGTATTCGAACAGTTCCTACGTAAAACATAATGTAGTATAAATGCCAAAAAAAATGTCAAGAAAAAACTCTTCTTCAGAATTAAACGCTTTATCCAAAAATTGTATTTTATTTTATTTTGTTTAGTGGCGTACCACTTTTTTTCAAAACAATATTACAGATTACCCGCAACTGGCTGAGATAGAAACTTAATTTTATTTATGATCCTTCATCTACATACCATGTGTGCAAAATTTAGTTTAAATAATTCTGAAAACTTGAAAATGAAACAATAAAAACTTTTTTTTATTCAAATTTTAACACCTCGTATCTTTTTTATTAAGAGCTTCCGGATACATGTTCATAGGAAACTTTTTCCTTAAAATTACTTTTTCTAGCACCTGTTTCATTTAAGGCACTAAAGGCACTCTGTATCTCTCTCTATCTCTTTCTCTCTCTCTCTCTCTCTCTCTCTCTCTCTCTCTCTCTCTTTCTCTCTATCTCTTTCTCTCTCTGAGAATGATAGATTGGCTATCGAAATGCGTTAGAGCAACCTTTGTTGTGTTTTTTAACCTTTCTTGGTTTCAGGGGACAAGATTTGTATTTCAATTTTTGAATCTATTATTCCATTAAAATTTTATTTTATTTTGAAAATATGACATTATTGGGAGCTTTCGCAGGCAAAGCAGCGGAGGAAGCTAATTTAAAATAGAAAGCTCAATTTTTTTCTCGAAATTTCAACTTATATTTCCCAAATTTCGAGCGAAATGTTGATTTGCTCTGTCTCATTTGTCAAATAAAACCAAATAAAATTCGATATTCTTTTCAGATGGAAGCAGCAAATCAGAAGTCGTCGTAAGCAATACTAACACGAACGTTAACTCGGCAACAAGTAGTGCGGATGCATCGGCATCTGGGGGGTAAATTATCTGAAGTGAACCAAAAAGCAACATTACTTCAATTGTATTTTTATTTTAGATCAGGAGCAGGTGGAACCTCTGGAACGGGAACTGGTACAGGCACAGGTGGAACTGGCACCGGTACAGGTGGAACTGGTACCGGTACAGGTGGAACTGGTACCGGCACAGGTGGAACTGGTACCGGAGGTGGCGGTGTTTGGACTGGTGGCCATGGGGGTGGCCATGGGGGTGGTCATGGTGGTGGCGATTCAGTAGTAAGCAAACTAGGAATAACTTTGTCAAAGACACTTAAGGGTCTTCTTGGATAATGTTGTGTTTAAATTATTGTTTATAAGTTATTGATTATGTTAATTTATTATTAATTTATTGAGTTATTAAAAGTTAGTCCTCAGATTTTGTCAAGATTTGTTTTGGTGAACCTGCCGCAAAAATCAATGTATACAGTTAATTTTCCAAAAGGCCAAAATTTAGACTTTATTCTCCAATTACACTTATCAACAAAATTCAAGTTTTATCATGTCACATGAACTTTTTTTGTGTTTTTTAACAGCGTTAGCTGCTGCCATTTAAAATAAGCAGTTTTGAAATTTTCATCACCTATGACATTTGTTTGTTAAATGTTTGCAAAATGATGGATCTCCAGAAATATAACGTAAAAAATTCCCCATTCCGAGGAATTTCGCTTTAAAACATCAAAATCCATTTTTAATGGGACCCATCCCCTCTAGACAATTTTTGGTAAGCCTAATTTAATATAAAGTGGTCGTAGAAATATACCAGAGAGCTTTACAAATGTAGATGCTTTACAATTTTCTATTTACAAATTAAAGATCTACGTTTAGGACAAACTTTTTCCTAATTGTGATTTTTTCGATCCCTGGTGCCCCGTTCACATAAAATGTACCCAAATTTTAATGATAAAAAAGACTTCAAATGAAGAATTAATATGATCATGATATTATGTTTTGTTTTTGGTAAAATTTTTTAGGATGTAAATGATATATCGACCCAAATAAAAACGAACAATATTTGGGAAGACTATTTCCAAAAAAAAAATTTACCTTGTCACAAGAAAAGTAGAGGCGATGGGAGAAAAATAAGAACGGTTTCATGATGGGGGTAGGTAGTCCAAACACAATTACCTACCAGAATTCGTGTGACAAAATCAGTGTTGACCAGTGTCATTAGCGCCTTTCTTTTGACAATTTGCATATTTTTCTAATACAAGACATGAAAATGTCAACGAAGAACTAAGTAATTTTTTTCCCACTCCCACCTGCATATTTCACTGTTTTCTTTATAACTTGCGAACAGGATAGATAGGCCATATCAGTCTAGTGAACGGATATAACGTAAGTCGCATGACCATGCGATAAGAACAAATGTCATTTTTAGGTTCAAAATTATACCATAGAATTTGTCAAGTTGACGTATTTAACGGAAAAAATATTTGTTAAATCGTATATTTGTTCTTGAGAGATCGTAGTCGTGGGAAAAATTCGCTGTACTACTCGAGCGGATTGTCCATATCGCATTCGAACGATTGAGGCACTCCGCCTTCGGCGTCCTGCTCAAACTTCGTTCTCGTGCGATATGGGCATCATATCCGCTCTTGTTGCACAAACTACTATTTTCATGTCAAATAGTGCCAAAAAAGTGACGTTCCTTGAAACGTAACACAAAAACTTTAGTTACAAATTTTTCATATTTTCCTCAAGCGACATTTCTTAGGAGAGCAATAAAACTGTCTCTTCCGCCTTCCGCCTTTGTTGTGGTTTTTAATCTTTCTTGGTTTCAGGGGACAATATTTGTATTCCAATTTTTCAAGATTTGTTGACCTTCATAAAAAAATTAGGGAGTGTATCACGATTTTGTTACATCTAATATATGTACCAAATTCGCGAAATCATTATTAATTTTCAGTCAAACATAATTTAAAAAATATCGCTATAAAGTACACAGTAACCAACTTTATTGCTACATGACCAATGTTACTAACAAATAATGAAAAAATTAATGACAAATATGAATTTAAAGTGATCAAAAATTTGGTAATCTCACACGTTATTTTAAATTTGGTGGAGGATTGAATGGTTGCACTAGCAGGTAGTGTGAAAATATTATATGATTAACTTCCAAAATATTTAAAATGGATACTTTGTACTTATTGTTTAGATTCAAAAGGAGCATTATCGGTCAAGTAGGAGGAACTGTGTCAGGGATGAACAAATTTATTTATTATTTATTTTTTACTTAAGAACTATTGTTAACTTTACTGAATAAATATCCATGAACCAGGAAAGCATTTTCTTGCCCTAAAATTTTTATAATCATCTTCACAGGATAAGTTTAAGACGTATTTGGAAATGCACAATAAAAAAAAAACCAAAGAAGGGATGTTTACGAAAGCATCAATTATGACTGTAACAGGTTTACGAAAGCTATAAGAAGCACTTTAGCAAACTTCCAAATGCTGCTAGTTACTTTTATTGTAAAATGAACATCCACTAAAAGCATTCGCATGTAGTGTATCGCGCAAATGTAACATTCCTTTCATTCAAAATCGATTTTAGAATCACCGAATACTCAAGATCCCAATAAGTAATTATCCACAATCTTCTACATTCCAAAATGTAATAAACTGATCCATTATGTAATTATTGGATTATGTAAATACTTTAATTTGAATTATTCGAAAAAGTAGGTAATCATACTTTCATGTCAAACATTTAAATACAGAACTTGTCCCCTGAAACCAAGAAAAATTAAAAAACACAACAAAGGTTGCTCTAACGCGTTTCGAACAGCCAAGCTGTCATTTTCAGAGAGAAACTGTCAAACAGTCTAAAAAAGGAGACGTTTTTTGAAACGCAACACAATTTTAGTTGCAAAATTTTTATATTTTTGTTAAGCAAAAAAAGCAATAAAACCGTCTCTTCCGTCTAAAGCAAATATCCCTAATACATATACCGCAAACATATGATGGAGCGTAACCAAAACAAAAATATAAACATACTATTAATATACAAATAAAAACATTGAACAAAGGATTAGTAAATAACAACAAATAAAAATTCTCCAAATAGACATAACGTATAAAAAGAAACGCCACACTCTGATGTTCACTTTGTGATATAATTGATATGATTAACCTTCAGTTTGTTACGTAATTACTAAAAAAAATGAAACGTAAGTAACCTAATAAACTAGAGCTGAATTTTAAATAATTCATGTTGTATGTTTCATAGATTTTACAACAATTGTATTGGCCATCTTTATTGCCATCACCTTATACGACAGACCAGCAGAAGCAGGAAAAATCGACGCAACTGAAAACACAAATATCAAAGACGCTGGTGGAGGTAGCAGCAGTAAAACACCTGCTAAAGAAGGGTAAGTAAAAAAGTGCTAACTCTGGCAAAAATAAACATAAGTAACAAGAATGAAGGGAAAAAGTAAAAAAGAAACTGCTTCTGACGCTTTTTCACAGTGAATTTAATTTAATACTGTTGCGTGTTATCGGTTTGATAATTAAAATTACGTGAATTGTAAATGCTTTTCGGAACACTACGATTATGAATTACATAATAATCTAACTATCTGTCTATCTGACTAACCAACTGACTGACTGAGAGAAACACGACCGCGTATTTATAGCGTTCCGGTTTCTAGAACGTATCTCCGTACATATAAGATTATCGCTTGCGGAAACATCTGGAGCGCTTATCTGCTGTATGATCCATTCTTGCGGCCGCTTCCCATCATCAAATGTCCAGAGAGTTCCTTTTTTAAAAGTTTAATCCACTCGCAAAGGTTAGCCCCTTTATGCCTTCAAGGCACTGCGAGTAGGATGCGGAAAACAAGGATAGATGGCTATGAACCGTCCTTCTTAACTAAGGATAGGTTGTAATTTTTGGGGAAAATTCTTTTAGGTAACGAGTTCCATACCTTGGTGGTTCTATAAAAAAAAAGAGTCTCCGTAGACAGAAATCCTCACTGTGTCAGCAGCAGGAATTTGCTGTCTCCTACAGCCTTGTTTGCCTCAAGAATCTTGCCCTTGGGGGATCAATCCTATTAGTTCCTGCAAGCGTCTTCCATGATAGTACTTGTAGAAAAGAGACAAGTCACCAACCATCTGCCTGTGCTCTAGTGTTTCGAGAGAATCGGTCAAACTCTCGTCATTAATTAGGCGAATCGTTGTTCTTTGAATTGAATCCAAAAGAGCTAAAGTGTGGTTTGGGACTCAACTCCAAACATAAGAACAGTATTCTAGTGTTGGCCTAATTTGAGCTTTGTATAGTGTAAGTAGCTGATGAGATGTGAAGTACTTTTTAGCTCTAAAAAGAAAGTCTAGCTTCTGAGAGGCTGATGTGGCAATGGCGTGCACATATTTGTCCCAAGAGAAGTTAGTGCTCGCATTTACTCCTAGGATAAACAGATTAGATCCCATCGGGAGGATTATACCATTAGTATTTTTGTTGCATTATCCCTTGATATTTTCTTAGAGAAAACCGCGGCCTGAGTTTTTGAAGCGTTGAAGTCGACTAGATTTTTCTTACCCCATTCCAGAATTATTTCAAGATCCCGATTAATCATCTGTATCTGCTGTTCCCTTAGTCGATCTGAAGCAGCGACGGATAATGGTTTGTCGGAGAAAAAAGATGACCCAAGGCTACTATCATCTGCGTAGCTGTACATAGGATTGGAAGTTGAAGTTAAGAGATCGTTTATGTGTAACAGAAACAGAGTAGGAGACAGGACAGACCCCTGAGGCACCCCTGCATTAATCGCAAATGTCTCGGATGAGATGCCATCGAAGACGACCTGAAGAGATTTGTCAGCGAGAAAATTGGATATCAAATGATAAGAGCCCAGGAGGAACACTGTAAGACGTTAATTTGGCGAATAGAGATCGATGCCAGACTCTGTCGAAAGCCTTTAAGATATCCAATGCAACAATTCTAGCCTCACCATGTTTTTTCATAGCTGAGTTACAGATATGAGTGACATATGCCAGTAGATCACTACACTACACAATCACTAATACAAATTTTGTAACTACATTTTGTTACAATACTCTAAAACACAAATCGATTGTCTGGAGCATTTGTTAGATTTGTTGTCAGATTCAATAGTTTGGGAACCACAGACCGATTTCGATCTTATTAATGCACGTCAGGCTTCGAAATCCGATAAATGTACCACTGCCAGCTATCTGTGACCTGCTACTATGCGTCAGAATTGAGATTAAAAACTATTCTAATTCTCGCCTCTTACCCTCATGTCTTTAAGGCAATTTTGAAGTTTCCATCGATCAAAGGAAAATCAGAAATAGAAGATTTCTAAAATTGTACACTTGTCTGCAAGTTTATCTTAACAAATTACGAATTAAGGATTTAGAAGACAATCAGCTTCTTCTGGCGTTCCTGGCGTGATCTGACTTTCTGTAGCGATAGTGTCGTCGCATTGGTTAGAATTAATTAGGGTGGATGAAAGTCTTCCAAATTGAAAAATAAAGTGGACACAGAAATGCTCAATATTTGGAAAACTATTTTATTTGTGGAACTGTATTTACAACTTTATGCAAATTCCAAAAATGTAATCATATACAGGCTGTCTCATTTAAAAATTAAAACTAAGTATCTTTTTTAACGAAGCTGCATTAATATTATTTTCATGTCAAAAATTGGCGTTTCATGAATGTATTGTGTTTAGAAAATTTAAAATTTATAATAAAAAAAAGGAGCATATACCATAAATTTGTTACACGACGTTTTTTTTATAACGTTAATACGTGAAACATTAACTTTTCGTGAAACAAACTTTGGAAAACTCCGCCGAGTATACAGTAATTAAATAAAGTAAAGAGAGGGAAGGCAATGGGTGCAATTGCCCCCTCCCCTCCTCACATGACCGAAGCACTTTCAAAATTTTAAAATTGTATTAAGTACATCAGTACCTGTTTATAAGAATCGCTATTAACTCAATACTAAGTACTTTACTAGAACGAATTTTCTGAAGCAGTAACGCAGATAAGAGAGGATCGATCTCTTCCCATGAGTTTCTAAGCCACAAATCGCGAGAAAAGTCCAGAATTTCTTCCTTAAAGCAGGACTTTGAATCCAAATTTCAAAATTAAACCACTCAACGATTAAACTCAAAAGTTCCAGCCAAAAATAAAAAGTCTTAAGGTGATCAATTTTGGGATTTCGTATATTAAGAAATCAAAATGTTTGATGATTTTTTTTTCCAAACTTTAACTTAAAACTCAAAATTTATACATTTTTTACAGGATATACTTCTTCCGGGAATTGGACCGTGTCAAAGAACCTGTTAAAAGTGTTCGACGTTTCGCCCACCATCGTAGGGGGCTTCTTCAGGAACAAAGAAAAGAAAAAAAAATGAAAAGAGGAATATGAGGGAATATGCAAAAATAAAAGAATGAAAAGGCCAATTTCAAAACATCAAAGCACGGTAACTCAGTATGTCCACCATACCAGAGGCGAAACACTTCTGAATTGAAAATTGGTACAAAGGATAAAAAAGTTTAGACGTCGAACACTTTTAGTAGTTCTTTGACACGGTCCAATTCCGGAAGAAGTATATCCTCTACTGATTCTGGCCGTGGAAGCCTTCGTTATCTTATACATTTTTTTCTCGCAATCTCCAATACAAACCCGAAAATTTGATAAGGAAATTTTTAGTGAAAAATTCCATGTCGAAATTAAGACCTTCAGAAAATTTCAAATTCGACATTTTTTCTCGAATTTTGAATTCGAAATTTCGACTTTTCTCAAATATTCGAGAACACATTTTGTTTAGTTATTTTTATTCTTAAAAATTTGCAAATAATAAAAATTGAAAGCGTAAGATTAATAAAAATTTTTAAACGAAGTCGAAATTTGATAAAAAATATCCAAAATTTATTAAAAAAATTACGAACTTTCTCTATTTTGATTTTGTTCTTTTTCTTATAGATTCAGCACCTTTCTCCTTATTGCGGGTAAACTAAATTCAATTTGTTTTCTCTGGATCCGAGTTTCAATATTCAGGTTTTTCAGATTTTCAACTTTAAACTTAAAAATCTTCATTTCTTCGAGGAATATTGCCCGTTTGCTCAAAATTTACGTGATCCCAAATTGTTCTTTTATGGACATTTTCAATTTTTTTTTAAATTTTGATTATTTCGAAGTTTAGCATCCAAAATAATACGAATTTTTAAATGTAAACTAACAATTTTGAGCAAAAATGAAAATTTACGAAAACTCAAAACTAATACAAAAAGAGAAGATTGAATATTTTTCGTTATTTTTTTTACTGTTTTTTCATAAATTTCCAGTTTATTCTCTAAATTTTGTATTTGGGACTATCATCTTTTTTTTCTCTCAAATTTTGATTTCAAAAACCAACATCGAATTCTTCTTTTCTTCTCCTTCTCTTTCCGAAATTGGCACTTGACTATTCACCTTTTGTTTCTCGAAATTCTGGGTACAGTTAAAAAAGAATTTGGTCCTTTTCAATTATATTACAAAAACATTCTGTTTATGCTTTTCTTGTTAATTTCAAATTCGAATTTCCCTGTCCGCACTTTCGATACTTTCAAAAATTCCGCTTTAATCTCGTAATAGGGAAGCTATCTCGAAATTTTGAATTCCTTTTGTTTTGGGGATACGTTCCTTTAATTTCGGAATTAATTTCGAATTTGTTAATTTTCTGCAGTAAGTTACAGGTTTATTTCAAAACTTTTACTTTCATTTGAAAATACCGGATTTGTACACTGAATTCTTTTCAAAATTGCAGATTTTATCCTTAAAAGTCGAACTTTTCCTTAAAATTTAGAACTTTTTTATACACTGTGGCATTTTCACAACAAGAGTCGTGAAAAAATTAAAATAATAAAAATATTAAATTTTCAAAGAATCGTACTTTCTGAAAGGATTAGAATTTTGAGAGAATACTTGAAATTTCGAGATCAGGGACTTCAAAGAACTCCAAATGAATACGATTCGCGTATAACATGAATACTAGGAAAAAAAATTGAATGAATACACTTTAAAGTATGAAAAAGGCTTTAATTTCGGAAAAACTCCGAATTCGGAAATTAATTTCGGAAAAACTCCGAATTTATTTATATAAGTCTAATCTCAAAACCGAAACAAGAAAAAAGACAAAATTTTCCAATTTCGAAAATGAGCTTCTCCAATCAGTCAATTGTAATAATGATGTTTATAAACGATATATCGATAATTTTTTCGGTTCAACTCCGATTTTCGTTTTGACAAAAATAATTGTTTTTTTTTGTTTTTGATTGAGTTTTGGCTTGAGGTCCTAGTTTTACCTGTATTTTGTTTAGGGAGGAATTAATATAAACAATTAATAAGCTTGCTTTTGCAAACATGTGAAAAGTTTTTTAACGAGAAAAGTAGAATTTCCCCACCGAAAAAGTTATACGATAAGACTTATACCGGTATGCTGAGATTTTGACGCAGACTCGTTTCGTGCGCGCCAGTTACGTTGACTGCGAAGCAAATGTGCGATGCAGAACATTGTTAACAAGCCAACATTTTGGAAAATATCTCCATTATCTATTAATCGATTTAAACAAACTTTTTTTGTTGCGTTCGGCATAAAAAGATCTATTAACCGAGGTATCGCAAGTGGTACTTTGCTATTCGAATTTTTAAAGTTGGGGTTACTACCTCTTAGGGGTTAAGAAGTGGGAGGTTGAAAAATACATCTTGAAGTGGCAATTTAGAAATAAAAATCGACCTGTCCGAGCATTTTTTTGAAACATGTTTGTTCATGGTTTTATAGAATTTATTCGTTACTTCGGGAAGCACGGTATAATGTAAACATCTGGGCTTTTGCATCGCGTACTACGTCACAAGATGCGCATGCGTTATAAGTCTATCGTGTCAAGGTCACTTTCTGTAAGATGAGTAAAATTCTAAAAAGAATTGCCCCCACCTATCCGCGACTGACAGCAAGTGTCACTAACAAACATCAAAAAAATAATGACAAATATTTTAAAGTGATCAAAAATTCCGTAGCCCCATACATATCTATCTCATTTGAAAATATATATTTTGCAGAAGTGGAAGTATAACAAAAGAGGTTAGTAAAGAAAATCAAGGAGAGGTAAAAGGCACTGTCGAAATGAATCAGGGAGGTGGAAGCGCTGGAGGTCAAGGTGGACCGGGTGGTCAAGGAGGAGGGGGCGCCGGAGGTCAAGGCGGGGCGGGCGGTCAAGGAGCAGGAGGCGCCGGGGGTCAAGGAGCAGGAGGCGCCGGGGGTCAAGGAGCAGGAGGCGCCGGAGGTAAAGGACCAGGAGGCGCCGGCGGTCAAGGAGGAGGAAGCGCCGGAGGTCAAGGCGGAGCAGGCGGCCCAGGAGGTGGCGGCGGTGGCGGTGGAACTGCCGGAAGTGCCGGCGGTCAAGGAGGTGGGAGTGCGGGCGGTCAAGGCGGGGCTGGAGGCCTAGGAGGGGGAGGTGGCGGCGGCGGTGGAATTAGCGGAGGTGCTGGCGCTCCAGGAGGGGGGAAAGGTGCCGTTGGACATGCAGGAGAGATTGGTGGAAGTGGAGGAATAGGGAAATGGGGTGGTGATTTAATTAGCAGGTAAATGTAAAAATAATTACATGACTAACTTCGAATTTAATTAAAACGGATAATATCTTATGTTTTGTTTAGGTCCAGGGGATCAGTTATCGGTCAAGTAGGAGGAGCTTTGTCAGGATTAGTTGTAAATCTTTTGGGAGGACGACGCACCACCGAGAATAAAAACTGTTAATAGCCAAGATGAACAAATTTATTTATCATTTATTTTTTAAGAGATTTTGTTAACTTTATTGAATACATATTCAAAAGCCACAAAAGCATGTTTTTTTTAACTTAAAAGCTAATAATTAGTAAGGAGGATAAGATTAAGACATATTTGGAAATTTACAATAATAAAAAACAAAAGGAAAAGTTTGCGAAAGCTATAACAAAAAGTCCACTTTAGCAAACTTCAAATAGTTCATAAGTTCATAGTTCAATAACTACTACTACCCTCACTGGGAGTAATCACCTCTAACATACCTAAACGCATGTCGCGCCGAGGACGCTTGTATTCAATCCAATTTGCTATGATTCAACTCCAGAATACCTTTGTCTTCTTTAGAAAGAATAAGAATTAAAGGTTGCGCCGCGAAACAAATAAACAAAACATTACTAGATTAGGTCTAAATAACAATACGAAAAACATTCAATGATTCTGGCGGCACAGTCGTCGGGTGATTTGTTTTTTTTTTATATGAAAATCGGGTAACAACCAATTGCGGAAGAAAGTTACTCGAAAATAAAAAAGGTGAAATTCGAGATGGATATAAAAGTTTTTATTTTTTGTGACCCTCTATGATACGACGGAAATTTTTTAAACCCTGTGTCATTTACCGACGAATCATCACTTTTTTCATGCGTCAGACAGGTCTAAAATAGTTTGGTAAAGAGGCACTCGAGTATTAATGTAAGTACACTGCGCCTATTCTGACTATGGGCAATCGTTGACGTATTTTTTTTAAACAACAACCTAATTGTTAACCAACGTTAATATGTTTTAAAATTAAATGAACCACTGGTTATTTATTTTGTAGAATTAATATTTTAGTTTGAGTCGTTTGTGTGTTTTTGAATTTAAGTTTTACTTTTCATTAGACCGATTGATTAACGAAACAAAAAAAATGTAAACAGTTTTAAGTGTATGAAAATACAAATACCTATTCGTCAAAATAATTAATAGAGATTTGTTGCCTATTAATTAGCGATGTTTCGCCCTCGCCAGTCCGGTTTATCATTCCAGCTGGTGAGTGGATGATAAGGTGATCAGCGTCTGTTGCAGTAAAGCATTTAATGTGGTCAGTAGCGTTGGGCTTTTGGTGGTCAATCCAAATCCAAGAGATTTGGATCTATTTTAAAAAGTTGAATAACATCTTTTGTTTTCGATTTTCTGCCTTTACTAATCCTTCCGACTGCGTAGTTAAAAATAATGCCATTATGACAACTGTTACGGTTTAAATTTTCATTAGAGATAGTGCTTGTAGCTAGGCCACCAAACATACAGCTGTTGGTTTTGTAAGTGCTGGCCATTTATGTATTACATATATGGTGCTGGCATATCTTCTGTCAGTCTTGGTCTGGGGGAAATCGGCCATCTTCTCTCTGGTCGTTCACTTGGGTGTCATCCTTCTCAAGGTGAGGTTACAGAGTTTTCCAAGTGGATCTTGGATGTTTTTCCTGTGAGGGATTTACTGTAACCCATCTTCGGACCGCCTGGGGCGATTGTATTTCATGGTATTACTGGGTTAGGACGAAAGCCTCAGATGGTTCCGGTTTTTCCGGAATAAGCAGGGAGGTGCTCCCCAGGCACGCGGCAGAGCCGACTAATAACCAAGGTATGAGCATGTGCCCCTCAACCCTCGGTAGTTTAAAGGGTAAATCCAGGGGCGGCTTCTGGGGGTGGCGAGCAGGGCAACCGTCCGGGCCTCGCTCTTGTAGGGCCTCGCTCATTCAGTTACATTTTTAAGAATAAAGTCTAATTTCTAAACTCAATTTTGAAAGTCAGAGTTTAAAAAAAAACAAATTTAACATAAAAACGCAACCTTTCGGAAAAATTAGAAAAAATATTGAAAATTTGAAAAATGTGTATTACCAAAGATCCAATATTATGAAAAATATCGCAATTTTCAGAAAATCTCGTCGAATTTCCAAAAATAGTTTTAAAATTTTTACTTCTTCATTTCAATTTTAACATAAAATTTAAATTTCAGTAAAAAATTGAATGTACAAGAAGTCTTTTTCTCTTAATTTTCCAAAAATATTTGGCTCGACATTTTTTACTTTTTAATATCGTACCGAATTAATTTAAAGAAAACAGATGAATTTCGAGAAAACAAAGTTAAGCCAATTTCGAAGAAAAAGTCGACATTTTCAGAAACTAATACATCGCGTTTTGAGGTAAAAGTCGAAATTTAGAAAATTTTGAAGAATTTTGAGAAACAAGTTTAAATTTTCGGAAACAAATTTAAAAAAGTTGAAATTAAAAAAAAAGACAAAGGAAAATAGTGGAATTTGGACGGAAAAAATATTTCTTTGAAAAGGTGTTCAAAAAAAACTAATTTTAAGACAAAAGGTTAAATTTTCCAGAAAAGTTAAAAATCGAATTTTGGGAAAAAAATAATAATATTGAGTAAAGTCGAACTTTAAGCAACTATTCAAAATTATTGAAAAGTCTTCTAAAAATCAAAATCTTCAGAAAAATCCGAAGTTGAAAAATACCGGAATTTCCAAAAAAAGTAATCTCGTCGAAATTTAGAGAAAAAAATACCAAATAAAGCAAAAAAAAATATAGAAATTTGCCGGAAAAAGTCAAGCTTTAAAAAACAGGGTACAGTTTGAGAAAAGTCGTTTATGAAAAAAAAAACGAGTCTTGAAAAAAAATGACAAAAAAAAAATTTCAGAAAAAAAAACGGACCTTGAGAAAAATATCAAAATTTCGATTTTTTTTTTTCGTTTTTATTTCTGGAAACTTCGAATTTTTCCTTGGAATTTTAAAAAACAAAAACGAATTTACAAAAATTCGAAATGTTAAGAAGATCGAAATTTTCAGAAACAGGACGAAATTTAGTAACCACTCGAAATTCTCCGAAGAGAATCGAATTTTATCGTAATTTTGGAAAAAGGACGAATTTTGAGAAAAATGAAATTTCCAGAATTTTTTTTGACTGAATCAGGTGCACTCCTTTCTGCCCCATCCTAAGCCAGAAAATGTCCAATATTAAAATAAATGTCGAAATTTTGAGGAACAATTTTATCGACATTTTTGTCTTACAAAATTTCTAAAAAATCATTACCAAAATTTCTGGATAAATATTTTTAGTTTTTTATCAAAAAATCGACTAAATTTCGAGAAAAATGGTAAATTTTGATAAACAAGTCGAAATTTGTAGAAAATCAAAATTTAAAAGAAAATCGAAATTTAAAAAAAAACAATTTTATGAAATGGTAAGATTTCGGAAAAAAAACCGATTAATTTTGCGATAAATAATTGAAATTTTGAAAACGTCCGGATTCTGATTAAAAAAATGGAATTTTAAAAATAAATTTGAAATTTCAAAAGAGAAAAATAAATGTCATGAAAAAAGACGTATTTGGAGTAATAAGTCTAAATTTCGATATCTTAAGAAAAGGACGAATTTTGAAGAGAAAATAGGAATTTTTTTAGAAAGTCTCTTCAGCTGATTATAAATTTTCGTGTAACTGCATGAGCCAAGGGGGACAAACTCCATGCCCTGCCCTATTCTAGTTACGCCTATGATTGTTACGGTGCTGAAATATAATAATAAAAGAAAATTTAAGCGAAGTGTACCCTAATTTATAGTCACAACACCGTTGCGTCTGCAGAAAGAAGTTTTTCGAGGTTAAAAATTATTAAAACATATATGCGGAGTGCTATGACGAAAGATCGGCTTTCAGCTCTTGGTATTATTTCAACTGAAAATGACATAGCTCATTCGTTAAATTATTATGATTTAATTAATGATTTTACTCTTAGAAAAAGCCACAAACATCATTTCTGAATCCTTTATTCTTTTAAGACATTAATGCACCTTAATTTATCATGATTAATAATTTGTTATTTTTGTGTTTATTAATTTTTCCTAATTTCCAATAAACAATGTTAAAACTCTAAATTTATTTATTTATAACTTTGCATTTCTCGTGAAGCATCATCATTAAAACTAATTCCACAAAGACATAGGCTCTTTTTCGGTTGGGATCCTTGTCAGTTTCATTTTGAGATCCTTGTCATCTTTATTTTAGATCCATCTCTGATCTTTCAATCACGACCTGCGTAGAGACACGAGGAGTTCCAAAGGAGTGGTCATCGTCACGTGAAAACCTCCAAGTGTGGGCTTCGAGGACTTCGGTGAAGCGAGTTCTTGAAAAACCTACGCAGTGGCCGCACGAAGTACAAGCATCCACGTCGACCTGGGACCCTTCACGACGCACTTAAGTACCCCTTTTTTATATTATTACGTGGGAATTGTCTCAGCTTAGTTGGAACCATATATGTGTCAGTCATTTGGACTTTACCTAAATTATAATACGGTTTGATATATTACCTACAGCCCCCTTTTTTTTTTCATTCGTTTGTTTACTTAGCATTTTCTGGTAGGCTTAGGTCCAACCAGTGTTAATTCTGCTTTTGTTTGTGCTAGAACTTAACCAATATTTTAATATTTGTATTCATGAATCGAATATGCTAAATAGATTTCAAAGGTAAAGTTTACCAACTTTTGTAAAAAAATGTACGGAACAAGGTGCGCATTTTTTTTCACATAAATAGTGTCAAGATCGGAATAAAAAATTTTGCGAGAGATACACTTACCTTGTGTGCGTATATTGTTAATTTTTAAAAGAACGTGCAATACACTTGAACTTAGTGTGCCTTTGAAATACTTTGTTTTATTGGTTGTAAGAATTATTTTCCTGTCTGTCTAAATTGTAAGGTTAAAACATAGACGGCAACACTCTTAACAAGGTAGATCACAGAGAGAGAGAGAGAAAAGAGAGATAGAGAGAGAGAGAGAGAGAGAGAGAGAGAGAGAGAGAGAGAGAGAGAGAGAGAGAGAGAGAGAGAGAGAGAGAGAGAGAGAGAGAGAGAGCGAGAGAGAGAGAGAGAAAAGAGAGAGAGAGAGAGAGAGAGAGAGAGAGAGAGAGAGAGAGAAGAGAGAGAAGAGAGAGAAGAGAGAGAGAGAGAGAGAGAGAGAGAGAGAGAGATCACATAAATAGTGTCAAGATCGGAATAAAAAATTTTGCGAGAGATACACTTACCTTGTGTGCGTATATTGTTAATTTTTAAAAGAACGTGCAATACACTTGAACTTAGTGTGCCTTTGAAATACTTTGTTTTATTGGTTGTAAGAATTATTTTCCTGTCTGTCTAAATTGTAAGGTTAAAACATAGACGGCAACACTCTTAACAAGGTAGATCACAGAGAGAGAGAGAGAAAAGAGAGATAGAGAGAGAGAGAGAGAGAGAGAGCGAGAGCGAGCGAGAGAGAGAGAGAGAGAGAGAGAGAGAGAGAGAAGAGAGAGAGAGAGAGAGAGAGAGAGAGGAGAGAGAGGAGAGAGAGCAGAGAGAGAGAGAGCAGAGAGAGAGATAGGAGAGAGAGAGAGATAGGAGAGAGAGAGAGAGAGAGTAGAGAGAGAGAGAGAGAGAGAAGAGAGAGATAGGAGAGAGAGAGAGAGAGTAGAGAGAGAGAGAGAGAGAGAAGAGAGAGAGAGAGAGAGAGAGAGAGAGAGAGAGAGAGAGAGAGAGAGAGAGAGAGAGAGAGAGAGAGAGAGAAGAGAGAGAAGAGAGAGAGAGAGAGAGTAGAGAGAGAGAGAGTAGAGAGAGAGAGAGAGAGATTAGAGAGAGAGAGAGAGAGAGAGAGAGAGAGAGATAGAGAGAGAGATAGAGAGAGAGAGAGAGAGAGAGAGAGTAGAGAGAGAGTAGAGAGAGAGTAGAGAGAGAGAGAGAGAGTAGAGAGAGAGAGAGTAGAGAGAGAGAGAGAGAGAGAGAGAGAGAGAGAGAGAGAGAGAGAGAGAGAGAGAGTTGTAACGAGACGCGCCGCTCCCACGAACTACGCCATCTAGGAGTGAGTTGTCCAGCTTCCTTTTTGGGTATATTTTGGTGATTTTTCTACGTCTCCGTTGGGTAAATTGCGTGATTCAAAATCACCTGGCGCCCCTTTTTAGGTATTCTTTAGCCGTCGTGCCGCGCAATTACCAAATTTAATTCTATTTAAACGGAATCTTGGACTTAGAAATATTTTCACTCCTGAGTTCTGGACTTGTCAAATTTTGGAAAGTTTTCCACTCACTAGATTATCACATCGGCCCAAACGAGGGGTCCTCATAGGGGTGTACAATTCCCAGCCTGTAATAAGAAGAGGCTCTTGCTCTTTCCCCAACGCTAGCCGGCGATAGTGAAGGAAATTATTTCATAGCTTGATAGTGGCACTTAGAAGAATTTCTCGGAAATTATAAATACTAAGCCACGACTCCTTCACTGGGGAAAAATTCCGTAACACAATCATCCTGTATAACATCAAATTGTCGAAAAAATATAAATTAAGCAAATATATATTGTTCTGTAATTGTAAACAAAATTCATTGTACCTGAAAATTCCTGTTAACAATAATATTATTTTCTTGTGGTATAAATACTTCCTTATTTTTATAAACATATTTGAAACCAAAAATACCTATAAACGCTTGTAAATAAATATAATAAAATCAGCAAGATTAAATCTGTACGAATTCCCATATAAATGTGTCGCGTGGAAGGTTTTAGTGCACTTTACGCCCAGTAAACCCAACAGATTACTCACAAAATGAACTGTAAGTAACAACTTGTAAAATATTTTAAAAGTAATACTCTAGATCTGTATATTTTCAGCTGTACAAAACTTCATTGTCTTCGTAACACTTGCAGTTTTCATTCTAGTAATTGGCACAGGTAATTATTCTATTCAATTAGATTTGCTTTGTAAAATATCAATTTGTGTTTGCGTGTCTGTCTGTCGACTGATTTTTTGTCCGGGCTAATCTCGGAAACCGCTAAATTGTTTTTTCTGAAACTTTTACTGAAATATAGAGTGTTTTTCGTGGTAGCTTTTAAGCTATTCTGATTCCAGTAACACTCAACCTTTTATCTCTAACAACTCAAGTGTGCTAACAGTTTTAATTGAGGTTATAATACAGAACATATAAGAGTAATGTTTACGGTTGATATATTGCGCACTAGAATAAGGAGCGCGAACCTATTCTGTCAAAATCAAATAAAGAATTATTTTATTTTGAAATATGGCGCTATTGGACCTTGCGCTGATAAAGTCGGTGGGGCTGTTCTAGTTGTATCATAAAATTAAATTTAATTTTACATTTTTCGATTTAAACTTGAATTTTTTTCGAAATTTCGAACTATCATTAAATATTTCATGTTGAACAGTAAGCTTCTATTTCAAATTCTTTATTTAAATTCGAATATTTTTAGATTTCCAGTTTTATTGGAAATTTTTTCTTCGTTACCTTTTTTCATACTTCTTAATTTTTTGGTGCAACGGACCGGTCGTTGATTATCTTCAAAAATTGAAATACAAAACTTGTCCCCTGAAACCAAGAAAGATTAAAAACCACAACAGAGGTTGCTCTAACGCGTTTCGATAGCCAAGCTGTCATCTTCAGATAGATACTATCTCTCTGAAGATGATAGCTTGGCTATCCGAAACGCGTTAGAGCAACTTATGCGGTGGCTTTTAATCCTAATTTAAATTTAAAATTTTATAAATTTTGAGACGTTCTTGGATTCCAAACTCTTAAAATTCCGTAATTCGATAACATATTTAAGAGTTTTTAATCCAAACATTCACATTTTTCTGGTCTTTAGATCTGTTTCTTATCGACATTTTTTCTGAAAATTTTATTTTTTCGAAAATTTTCCCAAAATTTCAAATTTTTCTTAAAAATTTCGTGCTACATTGAAGGATTTATCTCAAATATCATAGCTTAAATTCGATTTTTTTTACAAATTTCAATTTTTTGCTAGAAATTTCAGCTTTTTTCTAACAATTTGCAGTTATTTAACATTTTTACTCCTTTCCTAAAACTTCAACTTCTTCGAAATATTCTTATTTCGTGTTGAATTTAAAATCTCTACAAGATATATTTCTCCCGCAATAAAACTTCTACTTTAAATATTGAATTTGAACTCGGTTTCGAATTTTTACTGAAAATTTAATTCTTTTTCGCATTTTCTAGTTCAAATGTCAAATTAAAAATAAAAGAAATGCTTGAATATAAATGAAAGCACAAATTATGTTAATATAAGAGAAAAAGTGAACTAAAATTTTACTATATTTTAATTATTATAATTTATTGTTTTCAGATGCTCAGGGTGGATATTATGGGTAAGTTTTTATCAAAGAAATCTATGATTTTTTGTCTTGTATCTTAGTGTCCAAAGAGCCATATGTAATAATCCGACGAATATCTGCTTAACCGTTAAACATTTCGAAATATTTGTAGGTATAAAAAATGTTCATTTTTTAATTTTGTATCTCATAGAAAAAAAATATACAGGGTGTTCCATTTGAAAAAAACGAAGAAAAATTGCTTTATATTTTAGCCAATTTGGCATTGAATTTTGGACACCCTGTACAAGTTAGGCTTAAGATATTCATAGCAAAGTAACTAGAGACCACTACAGTAAACACCTAGCGTATTTTTGATTTTGGGGCGTTTTTGTATTTTTAATGAATTTTTAAAGAAAATGTTGCAAAATATTTTTTTTTCTCTTTATTTATTTATTACTCTGGAACTATCTATACAAATTTAACAATATCTTAGGAATATGTAAAGTTGTCAGAAAGGAACCCAAAAATGTAAAAAAATACAGGGGGTTCCATTTAAAAAAATTCACCCTCAGCGGCTCACACTTTTTGGAGATACTCTATAGATGTGACTATATTTTCCTGAAATACATTTTTGTACAGAGTTAAGGTCTGCATGTGAACGGAATTCCCTAACTTCTTTATTATAGGACCTATAGATGCCCGACGCACTGTTGCAGGACCCTGTATAATTATTTCATTTTTGGTATCTGCCCATTTCTTAAATAGAATACACCTAAAATATTTAAAGAATCGAAAATTTTTTGATCCCATTTTATTTTGCAACCTAGGAGGCTATGACTCATTCTAATTATTTCTAATGAAATTAATCGAATGTTATGTTGAGGCTAAGAAATTTATTTTAAAACTGTATCATAAGTAAAAATGTCTTAGGATGTTATGGGTCAAAAGCGACCTTAAAAGTGAAATCGGTTAGACATATTCAATAAATAAATAAACAAATAAATAATAACAGTAACACGGTAAAGTAAATTCGATTCAACTGATTAGAAGTCGACCACGACGCTTGGGTGTCGTAAATACTTTTAAAATGTGTAATGGAAAATAAGACGTGCAGGGGCGTTATAATGCATATTTTTTTGCAGCCCCTGATATCCAGACGTCTCTTTCTGAAAGCTTCTTTTAATAAAAAAAATTGTCAAGTACCACACAACTAATACTAAATTATTTTTCAGGGGTCGTTCTGGCGGAAGAGGTGGAGGAAAGTAATGTAGCAGCAGAATTAGGGTCAGCTTTGTCCGAACTTCTTCTGGCGCTTTTGGGAGGCAGATAGGACGTCTGTTATAAGATTACTCCAAAGACTTCTAATTTATTCCACTAACGTAATATTTATATGTAATATAAATTTGATAAAACATAAATCTGCTTTCTGCCTTCTTTTAAAATTATGTCAACAGTTTCTACGCAGCGAAATACTTTTGCATTACCGTAACCACTGCAGTGGCGTGTCGTGACACATGGAAAAGTAGCTTATCGGGAAAAACATCAAATGTGATCTTTGAGTAATTGAGGTTTAAATGTGTGGGAGGTAACGCGAGCAGGGTACGTCAAGTGAATAAGTAGAGTTAAAAATATGGTGGCACTGGCTCTGCGGTTAAGGAGTTTGCCGCTGAAGCGAAGGTTCCGAGTTCGATTCCCCGTCGCTGACCACGCATTTTTAATTCTACTACAAATGTAAGATTTCATGACTTGCTGCCTCAACGAAGACATAGAAATAAATGCAACAGATGCATGCTCAATACATTTAAACATTAATTATTATCGAAATGCAACAAAAGAACCTTTTACTTATTTATTTATGGTTTTTGCCAAATTCCTGTTTAAATTTGAAACTTCGAAAATTTTTCAAGATTTGGACTTTTCAGACTTGAAAAAAACTACTTTTAAATGGACAGCTTTAAAATCGAAATTAAATTAACTCTCGAATTCGTTCTACGAAATTCGCTCAATTCGCAATTTAGAAGGTCAGGATTGTTCGAAAAATTCGAAATTTTCAGGAACAGCCGCATTTTTCAAAAATTCGAAGTTGCACAATTTGACGTTTTGAAAAGGTCAACATATTAAAAAAGATCTCAGTTTCGAAAGTCAAAACTTTGAAAGAAGTTCACATTCTGAAAAATCTCAATCAACTTAATTCTTCGAAAATAAGTTGAAATTTTGATAATAAAAGATGGAAGTTTTTTATTCTGAAGACAGTCCAAAATGTTAAAAAATTCGAAATTTTGAAAACATACAACTTTTCAAAAAAGTGGAACATTTTTAAAAAAGTAAAACTTTTTAAAAAAGTGGAAATTTTCAAAAGTCAAATTTTTCAAATAAGAGTCCAATTTACTATACAAAAGTAGAAACTTCTAGAAAAAGTCGATATTGTCAAAAAAAAATTTTTCAAAAAGGTGGAAATTTTCCAAAAAAGTTAAATTTTTTAAATAAGAGTCCAATTTACTATACAAAAGTCGAAACTTCTAGAAAAAGTCGATATTTCGAAAAATAGTAAACATTTTGTACAAAGGTCGAAATTGGAACGTGGACATTTTAAAAAAAGTAAAAGTTTTCAGAAAAGAAAATTTCACGATAACTAAATTTACAAATTTTCAAAAGTCAAATTTTTCAAATAAGAGTCCAATTTACTGCATAAAATACAAATTTCTAGAAAAAGTCAATATTTTTAAAAAAAGTCAAAACTTCGAAAAATAGTAGGTAAACATTTTGAACAAAGGTGAAGATGGGAACGTGGGAATTTTCAGAAAGGTAGAAAAAAAAATATTTCACCACAATTAAATTTGCAAAAAAAGTCAAAATTTTAAAAGAAGTTTTAATTTAGTAAATAACCCAAATGGACTGAATAAAAAGAAACTGAAGAAAGGTGAAACTGTGAAAGGGTTAAAATTGTCAAAATAAGTTGAAATTTTACAATATGGTGAAAGTTTAAAAAAATGGAAAATTTGAAATTCGAATTTTCAAAATATAAAACGAAATATTAAAAAAGTCGAACTTTTCAGTAAAAATTGAAGTCAGATTTAAGAAAAAGGTCTAAATGTTGAGAGAAAGTCGAAATCTTGGAAAATGTTGAATTAAAAAAAAAATGACGAATTTCAAAAAAAGTCGGATTTGCAAAATACTCGAGATTTCGAGAGCCTAAGTTTAAAATCAAAAATTTTCAATAAAAAGACGAAAATTGTGAAAAAAGATCAAAATTTGCAAAACAAAGTCAAAATTTGCAAAACTAAAGTCAAAATTTACAAAAACAAGGACAAAAATTTGGAAAAAGTTTATCTTTTCCAAAAAGTTCAAAACTTCGAGACAGAGTCAAAATATTCAGAAAAAAAATAATAATTAAAATTTTTCAAAAAGGTGGAAAATATTAAAAAAGTCGAAACGTTAAATAAAAATTGAAGTAGCTTTTTAAAAAAAGCCTAAATGTTGAGAAAAAACCGAAATCTTGTAAAATGTCGAATAAAAAAAATTAAGCATTTCAAAAGCCGAATTTAAATGGTCGGGATTTGCAAAATAGACGAGATTTCGAGGGCCAAAGTTTAAAAAGAAAAATTTTCAATAAAAGGACGAGAATTTTGAAAAGAAGTCAAAAATTTGCAAAACAAAGTTAAAATTTGCACAACAAAGTCAAAATTTGCAAAACAAAGTCAAAATTTGCAAAACAAGGTCAAAAACTTGGAAAAACTTTAAATTTTCCAAAAAATCCAAAACTAGTCAGAAAAAAAATAAAAATTGAAATTTTGAAAACATCCAACTATTTAAAAAGGTGGGAATTTTCCAAAAAAGTCCCATTTTTCAAATAACACTCCAATTTACTACATAAGTCAAAAATTCTAGAAAAAATCGATATTGTCAAAAAAAAAACTTCGAAAAATAGTAAACATTTTGTACAAAAGTCGAAATTGGAACGTGGACATTTTGAAAAAAGTAGAAATTTTCAGAAAAAAAAAATTTTCACCGTAACTAAATTTATAGAAAAAGTCAACATTTTAAATTTAGCAAGTAATCCAAGTGGATTGAACAAAAAGAAATTGAAGAAAGGCTTCTTGTGAAAGGATTGAAATAGTCAAAATAATGCAAAATTTCGAAATATACTGAAAGTTTAAAAAAATAGAAAATGTGAAATTCGAAATTTTCAAAATATAAAACGAAATACTAAAAAAGTCGAAACGTGCAATAAAAATTAAAGTCAGGTTTTTAAAAAAGTTAAAATGTTGAGAAAAAGCCCAAATCTTGTAAAATGTCGAATTAAAAAAAATGAGGCATTTTAAAAGTTGAATTTAAAAAAAGTTGGATTTGCAAAATAGTCTCGAGATTTCGAGAGCCAAAGTTTAAAAAGAAAAATGTTCAATAAAAGGACGAGAATTTTGCAAAGAAGTCAAGATTTGCAAAACAAAATCGAAATTTGCAAAACAAAGTCAAAATTTGCAAAATAAAGCTAAAATTTACAAAAAACAAGAACAAAAATTTGGAAAAAGTTTACATTTTCCAAAAAGTTCAAAACTTTGAGATAGAATGAAAATATTCAAAAATAATAATAATAATAATAATTGAAATTTTGAAAACATCCAACCTTTCAAAAAGGTGGGAATTTTCCAAAAAAGTCAAATTTTTCAAATAACAGTCCATTTTATTACATAAAAGTCGTAACTTCTAGAAAAAGTGGATATTGTCAAGAAAAAAACTTCGAAAAATAGTAAACATTTTGTACAAGGGTCGAATTTGGAACGTAGACATTTTGACAAAAGTACAAATTTTCAGAAAAAAAAATATTTCACCATAATTAAATTTACAAAAAAGTCACAATTTTGAAAGAAGTTTTACTTTAGCAAGTAACCCAAATGGACTGAACAGAAAGAAACTGAGAAAAGGCGAAATTGTGAAAGGATTAAAACTGTCAAAATAAGTCAAATTTCAAAATATGGAAATTTAAAAATATGAAAATTTGAAACTCGAAAGTTTTAAAAATATAAAACGAAGTATTAAAAAAGTTCAAACGTTCAATAAAAATTGAAGTAGCTTTTTAAAAAAAGTCTAGATCTTGAGAAAAAACCGAAATCTTGTAAAATGTCGAATAAAAAAAATGAAGCATTTCAGAAGTCGAATTAAAAAAGAGTCGGATCTTGCAAAATAGTCGAGATTTCGAGGACCAGAGTTTAAAAAGAAAAATTTTCAATAAAAGGAACGAGAATTTTGAAAAGAAGTCAAGATGTGCAAAACAAAATCCAAATTTACAAAAACAGGAACAAAAATTTGGAAAAAGATTAAATTTTCCAAAAAGTTCAAAACTGCGAGATAGAGTCAAAATATTCAGAAAAAAATAATAATTGAAATTTTGAAAACATCCAATTTTTCAAAAAGGTGGAAATTTTCCAAAAAAGTTAAATTTTTTAAATAAGAGTCCAACTTACTATACAAAAGTCGAAACTTCTAGAAAAAGTCGATATTGTCAAGAAAAAAACTTCGAAAAATAGTAAACATTTTGTACAAGGGTCGAATTTGGAACGTAGACATTTTGACAAAAGTACAAATTTTCAGAAAAAAAATATTTCACCATAATTAAATTTACAAAAAAGTCACAATTTTGAAAGGAGTTTTAATTTAGCAAGTAACCCAAATGGACTGAACAAAAAGAAACTGAGAAAAGGCGAAATTGTGAAAGGATTAAAATCTGTCAAAATAAGTCAAAATTTCAAAATATGGAAATTTAAAAATATGGAAAATTTGAAACTCGAAATTTTAAAAATATAAAACGAAGTATTAAAAAAGTTCAAACGTTCAATAAAAATTGAAGTAGCTTTTTAAAAAAAGTTTAGATCTTGAGAAAAAACCGAAATCTTGTAAAATGTCGAATAAAAAAAATGAAGCATTTCAGAAGTCGAATTAAAAAAAAGTCGGATTTGCAAAATAGTCGAGATTTCGAGGGCCAGAGTTTAAAAAGAAAAATTTTCAATAAAAGGACGAGAATTTTGAAAAGAAGTCAAGATGCGCAAAACAAAATCCAAATTTACAAAATACAAGAACAAAAATTTGGAGAAAGATTAAATTTTCCAAAAAGTTCAAAACTGCGAGATAGAGTCAAAATATTCAGAAAAAAATAATAATTGAAATTTTGAAAACATCCAATTTTTCAAAAAGGTGGAAATTTTCCAAAAAAGTTAAATTTTTTAAATAAGAGTCCAATTTACTATACAAAAGTCGAAACTTCTAGAAAAAGTCGATAATGTCAAAAAAAAATTTCGAAAAATAGTAAACATTTTGTACAAAGGTCGAAGTTGGAACGTGGACATTTTCAAAAAAGTAAAAATTTTCAGAAAAGAAAATTTCACCATAACTAACTTTACAAAAAAAGTCAACATTTTGAAGAAAGGTTCAATTTAGCAAGTAACCCAAGTGGATTGACCAAAAAGAAATCGAAAAAAGGCGAATTGTGAAAGGATTGAAATTGCCAAAATAAATCAAAATTTCGAAATATAGTGGAAGTTTAAAAAAGTGGAAAATTTGAAATTTTTAAAATATAAAAAGAAACATTAAAAAAGCCGAAACGTTCAATAAAAATGGAAGTCAGGTTTTAAAAAAAGAAAGATTTTTTTGTCTTGTATCTTAGTGTCGAAAGATCCTTATGTAATAATGCGACGAATATCTGCTTAACCGTTAAAAATTTCGAAATATTTGTAGGTACAAAAAATGTTTATTTTTTAATTCCGTATCTCATAGAAAAAATATATACAGGGTGTTCCATTTGAAAAAACGAAGAAAAATTGCTTTATATTTTAGCCAATTTGGCATTGAATTTTGGACACCCTGTAATAGTTAAGCTTAAGATATTTATAGCAAAGTAACTAGAGAGCCACTACAGTAAACACTTAGCGTAGTTTTGATTTTGGAGCGTTTTTGTATTTCAATGAATTGTTAAAGAAAATGTTGCAAAATATTTTTTTTCTCTTTTTCTCTTTATTTCTTTATTACTTTAGAACTGTCTAACCACACTTAATAATATCTTAGGAATATATAAAGTAGTCAGAAAGGAACCGAAAAATGTAAAAAAATACAGGGGGTCCCATTTAAAAAAAATCACCCTCAGCGGCTCACACTTTTTGTAGATACCCTGTACATGTGACCATATTTTCCTGAAATACATCCTTGTACACAGTTAAGGTCTGAATGTGAACGGAATTCCTAACTTCTTCATTATAGGACCTATAGATGCACGACGCACTGTTGCAGGACCCTGTATATTTTTAATCTATACAGTGCTAGTCTGTAACTTGTGACTTAACAAATTAAACTATTAATCGACGTGTCCGAGCATATTTCCGAAAAAAAAAAACTGTATTTAATTTACTGAATTTATTCTAAGTTATAGACTATCACGGTATATTTTAAAATTAAGCGCCTAAGTGCGTGCCTGTCTGTCGACTGATTGTTTGTCCGCGCTAATTTCGGAAACTGTCAAATCGACTTCAACAAACCTTTGATTAAATTATAAAGTGTTTTTAGGAGTACCTTTTAGGTAATTTTTATTTTAGTAAAACTCAACCTTTTATTTTTAAGAACTCAATTTATGGCTGATTTAATATTGTGGGCAACCTACAATTCTAGTGGGTACTAGAATAAGGAGCGCAAACCTTCTATTGTTCGATGTTGTGTATCTATTGTTCGATGTTGTGTATCTATTGTTCTATGTTGTGTATCTTTTGTTCTATAGAAATCACATGAGAAATTGTGTTATCTTGAAATATGACGTTACTAGATTTTGCGCACAGTCGTGGGGGTAGCTAATCTTAAATAAGTTTTAAACATTTAACGTTGTTGACGACAATCATTCTATTGTAAAAAAATTACCCAATTTTCGATTGTTGTGCATTATTTTACCATTTCCCCGCGTGTTGAAACTGGATAATATACAGCCGCATTACCTTGAGCAAATAAATCACCATAAATTACTTGCCAATGCTTTTTAATTAAAGAATAAATAAAGTTATTTTGTAGCATTGTAACGATGAAAAACAGATCTTTACTTTATTGAGAGCAGCAAACAAATTTAAACAACAGTAAATCAAACAAAATGATTTTCATTGGGGCCTTTGTATATAAAGCTGTGTTTTTAACATTTTTTGTAATTCGTAGTAGAAATCATAACAAATTATTTACAAAAATGGATTGTAAGTTCAATAAAATTTTGTAAAGCCCATAATTCACATTAAACTTTCTTTTATAGCTAGCAACACTCGCTCGTTACTCATTGTATTAACAGTGGCAACTTTATTCTTTATTTTCGTATCGGCAGGTAAGACGCAACCCAATAAACAAAGATAATTTGATTTTAAAATGTTTTTCTTTCAGATTCGGACTCAAAGGCTCCTGCTGGAGGGTAAGATTTTTTTTGCGAAAAAGACAAACATTTCACTTAGTTATTTTTAAAAATCTACCTTAAACAAAACTTGAATGTGAATGTCTGGTTAATTTTTTTTAATTAAAAAGATATGTCACAGTTATCGCCTAACTAACAAAGTAAATAAGATGTTCCATTACAAGCAGGTTATGTGCGATGTAAGTCACAAAGTAACTTTTTACAGTGCCCCTGCGACAATGAATGAGGCCAAAAAGACAAAAATCGATCTATAGTAGTTGGTTGTAAATATTTTCAACAGTAGCACGTTCGACTATTTCATTATAGAACATTAAATTAATATTATTTAATTTTAACATATATCTCATGGCGAGGGCGCTTGCATTTAATTGATGTTGCTATACAACCCACAGTGCTAGAAAGTTATTAGTTACCTCACTACTAAAGGCCTTTGTCACTTTGGTTACGTCATACATAATTTGGTTGTGATTCTCAGCCATAATTGCATCAATTTGTGTACAATAAAAATGTGTCTTGTAAGATATGTCGTCAGTTACAACTCATTCAATGGAATTCACGTCTCTTGAGTATTTATGTGGTTCACTAATAACCATAAGTTGAAAATGTTTACAGCGATCGTACCACACCATTGACGTCAAGGAAGGCCGAAGCCGGTTTACAGTTGTTAGCTGTAAATATTTTCAACTGTAGCACGTTCGACTATTTCATTACAGAACATTTAATTGACAAGATGTTTCCTTCATGGCTTAAAAAGTTGTTCTATTGCAATTCAATTTTGAGAATCTCTGCTCAATGATCAATATTATTTTTATTTTGGTACAAATAAACATAGTTTTATTATTCTGACCTTTTAAGATTTTAATTGAGGGGTTGTTACTATCCCAAAATCGAAAAGGTGGATTCGATGCCGTCGCTAATATTTAGTTTAATATGCTTGAATATGCCATTTTGGTTGGCGAAATATAAGTAGTTACACACAAGTGTATGTGACTTTATAATTCATAACACATATTAACAATAAATATTAGAAAAATTTACAAAATTAATATGACTCCAGACCGATCTATTTAATAAATTAATAATTCTTTACAGGTTCGACTTTTCAGCACTACAAAATACGTTCCAGGCGGTTTCCAAAATTTTCCAATCTGTTGGGTAGCGTCTGTAAGCGATCTTTGAAACCTTTTATCTACTACGGATACTTATGAACATTTTATACATTTTTTGCATATTGTAAATAAATTTTAAACAAAATAATACAGTGTTTATAAAACGACAAATTTTCCTTTGTCCTTTTTTCCCCTTTGAATGTGTATAAACGCCACCCCAATATTATATAAATTATTAGTTTAAACAAAATACATTAACAGTAACGCTTAAGAGTTTACTTACTGCAAGTGGGTTCCTTGATGAAGGATATCATAAACTTACCTGGAAAAAAATAAAAATTTAGGACACCCTACATATTTTTAAACAACATACATAAATCTTGATAACGAAGGCTTCCACGGCCAGAGTCAGTACAGGATATACTTCTTCCGGGATTGGACCTGTGTCAAAGAACTACTAAGAGTGCTAGACGTTTCGCCCACCATCGTAGGGGCTTCTTCAGGAACAAAGAAAAGAAACAATAAATAAAAAAATAAATATAAAAGAATATGCCAAAAATGAAAGAGAATGAGAAGAGATTCGCCTCTGGTATGGTGGACATACTGAGTTACCGTGCTCTTCCGTCTAAACTTTCTTATCCTTTGTACCAATTTTCAATTCAGAAGAGTTTCGCCTCTGGTATGGTGGACATACTGAGTTACCGTGCTCTGATGTTTTGAAATTGGCCTTTTTATCCCTTTCATTTTTGCATATTCCCTTATATTTCTCTTTTTATTTATTGTTTTTTCTTTGTTCCTGAAGAAGCCCCCTACGATGGTGGGCGAAACGTCGAACACTTTTAGTAGTTCTTTGACACGGTCCAATTCCGGAAGAAGTATATCCTATACATAAGTTTTAGTGATAAAGTCATTAATTTTAAAAGATAGAGAAAAATAAAAATGATAACAAATGCGCGATTCAATTTTTTTTAAACGTACGTTGACAAAAGTATTTTCTAATCGTAGTGGCTTCGACATTGCTAAATAATTCGACAGCTAGGCTACAACTTGTAATCGGAAATCGAGAGAAACAAAACATTGTTTAAAATATAGCTGAAGGATAAAAACATGCAAATTATTAAGTGATACTTTCGGCACCGAACTAATGAATCGTTGACTGATTCGTTTCTCGACATGAAAACACCGATAACGCATTGCAAAAAAAGTTAATATGAAATGGCGAATACTGCAGAATATTTTGAAAAAAAAAAAAAGAGTGCAATATTATAAAGTCGAGAGATATTTTTTGTATTACGAATGTTTTGAGTATTGTGAATCCTATAAGAAAAAGATGTGACGCAGGTGGAAGTTTCTTAAACCACCTGTTTACTGAGGCATTGTCTTCTTAGACGCGACAACCCCCAAATGAGTCGGAAAAACAGGCAATTAAGTATTTCAGTACCTATCTCTTCAAAAAAATTAATGTTTGGACTGTTGAGAAATGTCGTCGTTGGCAGATGTTTCATAAACCTAACTGGTGACACAGTTATTAAGGTATTGTTACACCTTATCGGTTCAAGAATTAATACTTCGTGAATTGTAACCACTTTATTTCCAAATTGATTTCGAAACACTATAATTATAATTCACTTAACCAACTGACTAACGAATTAACTAACTCACTCTTCAATTAACTGACTGAGGGAAAGACGACCGCGTATTTATAAGCTTCCGGTTTTCTAGAACGGAATCCGTACAGATAAGGCTTATCGTTTGCGGCAACATCTAGAGCGCTTTTCTGCCGCATGATTCATTATCGAGGCCGTTTCCCATTATCAAATTTTTCTAGATAATTTCTTACTAATATACATTTTATAACTATATTTTGTTACAGTATCAAGGGTGTTATATGGATAATAAAAGTGTACTTCCCGAGGGCTTTTGGCCCGAGGGTGTTATTATCCTTTAATACTCGTGGTGTCTTCAACATTTAATGTCCTACAAATCTGCTATTTAATTTGATTTTTTTTGACATTTATAATTATAGGTAGCTGAACTACCAACAGTTGGAACACCGCCACCTAGCGAAGCTGGTTGCTCTCTAGGAAAAGTCTCCAGAAGACAAGGAATTCTAATGCATAGACCAATAGGTTTTTGAACATTTATTAGATTCGAAGTTTAGAAAACAAAGACCGGTTTCGATCTTGTTAGATCTCGTCAGTTTGATATACTCGAATGCTAACAAATGTTCCGACAAATAAGTACTAAAGAATCAACGGACGTCAAGCGTGTGACTCTCAGTACTACCGCCACCTATTGGTCCATAGAGAAACTATAGCATCGTCAACAATGTCGTATGCAAATTCATGGATCCCTCTAGGCATGGTAGCTGAACTACAGTTGAAACACTGCCACCTAGCGAAGCGGTTGCTCTCTAGGAAAGTTCCCAGAAGACGAGGATTCTAATGCACAGACCAATAGGTTTGATTATTAGATTCGAAGTTTGGAAACCAAAGACTGGTTTCGATCTTGTTAGCGTATATAGTGAGTGAATCATAGGTTACTGAATTACCAACAGTTGAAAACACTCCCTGCACTAAGTGCAGCATTTAACTGTGGTTTACTTGTTTCGTATAAAAGTTGTGGATGAGTATTTGTTTTTATATTTACACCGAATAAGCGAAAATCTCCAAATTCCCCTTATTAAAATAAACAAGGATTACCTTCCGAGTTGTGTCGTACAGCAATAAATTACAATTTGTTGTTTTGTTTTCCAAAAAACAATTTCCGCATATTACGTTTATCAAACCGAAGGCATAAAAGATCCCCCAAATGTGATATGTTCGCATTTGTTGTGTGTGAGAAGGCCACCATCAGATTTTGCGGTATTTGGACTTCAAAATGGATGGTAAGTTATATTTGCGAAACGCTTAAAGTAAAACAGCATTGTATTAACTTTTCTAATTTTTTTAATTTCAGGTTCATTTCCCAGATTACTTTCTGTTGCTGTAATTATATGTATCTACTTCAATGCAATCTATGGTAAATATTGAATTATCTTTCTAATTGTCTCCTGATTTAAACAAAAAATAAAGTGACATTAAAGTTCAAAATGTCCACATTTTTATTGAATTAAGATTTTACGTTAGTTGCTTTAATAATTTAAAAAAATAATTTTTGAAATAAGTATAAAAATAAAATCTCATATAAATAATTTGCAAAATTAACTGTATTGATTTAGTTTAGATTTTTCGTCGTTTGTGTCTTGTGTTTAGTATCATGTTAATTATAGTCCATTGCAGATAATTATGCGTCAGGAGGCTGTAAAGTATTAAATCAACCTTTAAATAAGTTACTAGAAATATCACCAAAACTAAAGCTGGTTTCACCAGTAAAATTTTTGTTGACTGTGTTGCCTATATTTGAGGGGTTATTTGGCAGAAATAATCAGATTAAATCTGTTCCACATTGTTTTCGTTACCATTATTAACAATGTAATAATTTTCAGCCGAAATTGACATAAAATATAAAACAATTTATCTTAAAACAACCGACAACAAATCAAAATATTTAGTGATATTTAGGTTATGGTTCTAGGAATATAGAACACCATTAGGAAATGACACAGCGCTGTCATATGACCATGTATAAATATATCTAGTTCCTGATGTTGCCACTACAAAATTGGAAGTTCAATGCCTACTCCGATGCAAATTGGAGGTGGACTATAGCTTGTTAACGAGCTAATTCTTTGTTTTATTTACTTTTAATTACCCCGAACAATACTAATTCGATTTAAAAACAAAATATACATCAATAAATTCAAGTATTTTTACTGTTTCGTTATAATACGTTCTTTGTGGCACGTATCCCCGGGGGCATAAATGTGTCTTAGGTGTGGTGTGCTGTAAAAAGTAGCAATGGTTTTCTGTAATGTACTTCACGTAATAATTATTTCTTTAATTGTTAGATATACAACTTTAAATGTACACCCTGGGGGTACCAATAAACCCCCCCTGAGTCCCCGGAGGCAGTGTCTGACATATAAGTTATAATTTTATCAAAATTAAATCATCATCATTAAATCAGAACCATAAAGAAACCCAATTTTGTGTTTCAATAGTTATACTAATTGACTTCTAATAAAATTTGTGTTTTCTTCAGGTATAATGATTATACAGGGCCCTGACAGACCTGTACGCTTCAAAGCAGAACCCCAAATTGGCTATAACGTTGTAGAGAAAGGTGAACTACACAACAATATTCAAATAAAAGATTCTAAACCACACCCCCTTCCGCAACTTAAGTATAGATCAGGGGAAGTCTACAATGTTCAACTAAATAATCGACTAAAACAACTGGAGCAAAAAGAACCACATAAGAAATTTTCTGTGGAAGCAGACTGTTTTGATCAAATCAATGCCAATGGGAAATAAAGTGAAAGGTGACTTAATATCGAACAAACAATACGGTATTCGTCAACCTTTAACGGTAAAGAGAGAAGTAAGTCCAATGAAAGCAGAAAAACTTCAAATTGGGGTTACCCTAACTCCACACGCACCATTGCACGACAAACAAGCTGACTTGGGCATGCATGGAGTACATTCGCCGCTTGGTCAAATACATTCACCGCTCGCCCAAGTACATTCACTTGATCAAGTACATTCACCGCTTGATCAAGTACATTCACCGCTAAGTAAAGTACATTCGCCGCTTGGTCAAATACATTCACCGCTCGTCCAAGTACATTCACTTGATCAAGTACATTCACCGCTAAGTGAAGTACATTCACCGCTTGGTCAAATACATTCACCGCTCGCCCAAGTACATTCACCGTTGAATCAAGTCCATTCATCGCTCGCTCACGTAGAATCTCCGTACTCTCAAGTACATTCACCGTTGAATCAAGTATATTCACCGCTCACTCATGTTTCATCGCTACATCAAGAACATTCACCGCTGCATTCAGTACATGCACCACTTGGTCACGGATTTTTATCGCTCAATCAAATACATCCACCGTTAACACATTCGCCTCTAAATCACGTACATTCACCTCCGCATGAAGTGCACGAGACAAAAATCAAGAGAAAAATTAAATCAAGATGCGGAGGATGCAAGAAAGATGTGGAGATAGAGCATAAAATTCGGAAGATTGAACATCCTGGCAATATTCACTTGGACCACCATGACCAACATCATTTGGTGCAAAAAGAAATATTACACCCAACGTCGCATGGAGAAAGTCATCTTGGACACCATGAACTGCATCATCATTTAATAAAAAAGGAAGCAATCAAGCCTGGGATCGTGGAAGTTTTGCATATAGAACATCCACTCGGGCATCATGAGATACATCACCAACCAATTAAGAAAGAGACTCACGAGGTATATCATCAGTCAGTAGAGAAAAAATTAATACAACCTGTAAAAGTAGAAAGTATTCATATAGAAGACAAAATAGGATACCACGAGCCACATCATTCAGAAATATTAAATCCATCACATATCCCAATTCTTGCGGTACACGAATTAAAGAGTGTGCATCATGACGATCACCATGGTTTACATCATAATCCACATCACAACGATCACGATCATCATATTTTGAATGAACACCACCATCACGTTCCACATCATGATCCACATCATCTGGAAGTGTTAAAACCTAAAGCTGTAATAGTTCATACGTCAACGCACGAAGGTCACCATGTAACAATTGAAAGAGAGCATCATCACCCTCACTTAGATCATAAAGAAGATCATCATGGATACTTGAAAAATTTCAACAACAAAATCGAAGAAAGAGTCCATATAAAAGTCAAAGATAAGAAACCCCACAGAAGAGAAAAATCCAGTCGCAGTCACTCATCTTCGTCTAGTTCGTCATCTAGTTCGTCCTCATCGTCGTCCAGTTCATCTTCCTCTTCGAGTTCAGAATCACACGAGCACAACAAAAGCCATAAAAAGCATTAACATGAAAAAATATTGACCATGAGGCTCCTTCGCCTTAAAAGTGGAACACAAGCCAGTCCTAATACAGAATCAGCGAAGAATTTAAACATGTTAACAATTCAATGTATACGTATATCACTTTTCTATGTCCAATAAAATTTCTCTTTACCGATTTTTTTTTAAAGTTTAATCCACTCGCAAAGGGCAACCCCATTATGCCTTCAAATCACTGCGAGTAGGATGCGGAAACAAGGATAGATGGCAATGAACCGCCTTCTTGAGCAAGGATAGGTTGTAATTTTTGGGGAAAATTCCTCTCGGTAACGAGTTCCATAGCTGTGAAGTTTAATTTTACAAAAAAAGTGAAAATTCTGAAGAGGTAGAGATGTTCAAAAAGTCAAAACTTCAAGAAAAATGCAGAACCAAGGAAAAGTGCAGATTTTCAAAAAAAATTTAAATATTGAATTAAAGATCGAGAATATCAAAAAGTTGAAATTTTCAAAAAATATAGAAAAAAAGGTCTCCGTAGACAGAAGTTCTCACTGTGTCAAGCTGAACCACACAGGAATTTGCTGTCCTCGACTGTCTTGTATGTCTCAAAAATCTTGTTCTTGGGAGGATCAATCCTATTAGTTCCTGCGAGCATCCCCCATGATAGTACTTGTTAGTTTAGCTGAAACCAACATTTATTCCTTTTTTTTTCCCGATGCCAAATCGACAAGAGACCTCGAAACTAAGCAAAATTACCAACTACAAGGTAAAATACATCACCAATAATTTACTGGTGATTTGTCATGGAGCTGGATTCAATGCTGAGGATTAAGGTCGAAAATACGACTTCAAAGTCGACATTAGGGGCACTGGAGACGTGACTTTTAAATTTAGAAAAAAAAATTGAAGCTGCGAAAACACCGAAACCTTTTTTTTTAAATTTGGAATTTCTCTCAAAATTTCGATATTTTGGGGAAAGATTCTTTTCAACATTTTGATAATGATGTCCACCTGGACAAATTTTGATTATGATGTCGAAATTCTGATTATATGTCATTTTGACTATATCTCAACTTTTAACTCGAAATCTAGATTTTCTTTTCTAAATTTTAATTTTCCTCGAAATTTCATTTTTTGTTCGAAAGGAATTTTTCGCGATTTATTTATAATCTCGACATTTCGACTTTAACCCCAAACATCTAACAGCCAACATTTTTGGAACAAATTTAAATTTTGAGAAAAAAGCGCAAGCTCCGTAAAAAAACTAAAATATTAATATGGGATTTCTTGAAACATTTAAAATTTTTGCGCAAAGATTTTTTTTGGAGATTTGGTTTTTAACGTTGTCGATATTTTTAAATTTATCTCAAAATTTCAACTTTTCGAAAGTTCAGATTTCTTCTTCGTACAGTCAAACCTCCCTATAGCGAATTCTAAAATCCTACAAAAAAATTCGCTATGGAGAGGTTTTCGTTATAGGGAGGTAGCACTAAAAATGCACAAATCACATGTAAAATTTCATATTACACATTTATTTAAAAATATATAAACAAACATATGTAGATAAATTAAATTTAATTTTAAAAATCTCTATTATTTCTATTTGACGAGAGAATTTATTTCTGTTTCAAGAGAGAAATGCTGTTCAAGAAATACTTCCCATTGAAAGCAAGTTCAGGTGTGTTCTCAAACTGTGAACCCCCTTCATACCTAGCAGATAAACAATGACATTAGCATGGGGTATCCCAAAAATTGAAGTATTTATTTATTTTGAAGGCGATGCAATTAAAAACCAATCAAACCTTGGAATGTCATTAGCATGAGGTATTAGGAACTTTCTCTGAACGGAAGGCCATTATTAAAACTAATTAAACCTTGAAAAATCTTGCTTCAAAAATTCCTTGTAAGGAGGTATCCTGTTCGTTGAATGAAGGTAATATTACGTGTAAATTTGCTTAAAATGCTACGTTCCCTGAAAAAATTCGTTATATAGAGAAATTCGGTATATGGAGGTTCGCTATAGGGAGGCTTGACTGTATTTTACTTTCCATGGAGCCTTCATTTTGTTTTCTACAAATTTTCTGTGAAATTTCAACTATAACCTCAACAGATCAAAATTAGCCACAAATTTTAATCTTATGTTAAAAATTTCGGGAACAAAAGTCGACAAGTCGAATTTAAGATTCGAGAAAAACTGGCTCCGACTGAAATCTTGGTTCATATTTTGAGATTTCTCACAACATCTCAAATTTTTTTCGGAAAAACGATCTTCCTTAAAAATTTTTTCGGAAAAACGATCTTCCTCAAAATTTTTGTTTCAACTGTCAACCTTTTTATTTTAATGTAAAAATTTTTATTTTAAGGGCAACATTTTTATTTTAACGACAAAATATTTATTCTAATGTCAAAATTTTCAATTCCTTCTCAAAATTTTCAATTCCTTCTCAAAATTTTCAATTTTTACTCGAAATCGCGACTTCTTCTTCAAAGTTGAATTTTTCAATCGTAACTTCAATTTTTCCATAAAAATGTGAACATATTCTCGTAGGATTTATTCCAATTGGCATCTTTAACTTATGTTTCTTCATCAAATGATATTTTAACGGAAACCAAATGCATTAAAGCGAGATTAATATTGTGTAAAAGACAGCTTACTTTTTAATTCTTTGTAAACTTGCAATTTATGACCAAAAAACATTGGTTAATTACTTGCCTTGGTGTGTATTTATGGTGACTTAAATTTTCAAACAAATACAATAATTTGTTATTTTCAAAACTTCATTCATATAAATAGAATTAAATACAAAATTCGTTTCAGTGAGCATCATCAACAAAACAATGAAAAGTAAGAACAAACTTAAATATTTAACAGAAATTAATACTAAACCACAATATTTTTTTAGAAATAACAACCATAATGGTCCTAGTATTTCTGATAGAAATCTCGCAACAGGTAACATCGCTTGGTATATTTAAGCCGAAAAAAGATGAAGATCCACCAAAGAAAAGTCTACTCGATATCATCAAAAAACCAGAACTGAAACCGTCACCGAATTTGGAACCCAAAGTACCGGAAAAACAGGATGCGACGCCACCGAGAAAAGATGAGTATCGACCCGAATTCGAAAGACGTCCCTGGCACAAACCACCTTGTTTTAGACCAGACCATTATGGACCATGGGGACCAAGATTTAAACCTAGGGGTGAACAATACAGGAAACATCGTCCTCCCATGTGGCAAGACTTCCCACGAGGACCTTACCCACGTAGAGGATTTTAGGATTGACTAAATTCCAAAATTGTGCAACAGCATAAACTCTAAATTGATAAATATGTTGTACTTTCAAAATAAAGTGTGCCTTGTCATGATTTTTTTCCAATGTTGGTGGGTTAACAACTGCAAAAGGGTGCGCCAACTTGTTACGGTTCGGGTGTTTCGTGTCAATGTGTTACGCTACGAGCCAATGTCACGAGTGATAAATTAAATACTATCTTGGAAGCGTTATTCTGCGATGGAATTTCCAATTCATTTCGTAATATCCAAGTTCAAATTTCGAAAACCAAAACAAAAATGTCGGCAAAGAATTTTATATTTGCAAGCAGAATACAACCTAGACTACAAATTCATGCAGCCCTCTAAGGGTGTATAGTAAATCATAGGTAGCTGAATTACCAACAGTTGAAACACTGCCACCTAGGCAAAACGGTTGCTCTCTAGGAAAGTTCCCAGAAGACAAGGATTCTAATGCACAGACCAATAGGTTTGAACATTTATTAGATTCGAAGTTTGGAAACCAAAGACCAGTTTCCGATCTGACCGAAATCTAACAAGATCGAAACCGGGTCTTTGATCTCCAAACTTCGAATCTAATAAATATTCAAACCTATTGGTCTGTGTATTAGAAAGAATTTTACACAAAATAAAATTTCAGAGAAAGTTGAAACGCTAAATGTTCGACTATTTCTGCTTAAATAAAAACAGGCCGACATTTTAGGAAAAAATGGGAAAAAAATGGAAAATGTGAACTAGGGTAAAAACTTCGAAAAAAGTAAGTCATTTTGATAACACTCGAAATTTGGAAAATATTATTATTTTTTTAATAAGAATCGAGAATATGATAAATTTAAAATGTCGGAAAAGATGAATTTTCGAAAAAGGTGGAAAAAATGAATTTTCGCAAAAGGGCGAGATTCCAAAAAAATCTTTTGCCAAAAAGTAGAAAAATGAAAAATACAGAAACTTATTTCAAGAAGCAATTAAATGTTTGTCGAAATGTCGAATAAGTCCAGAGATCTAATTTCAAAAAAGATAAAATACAAAAAAAAAATTATTTCGAAAAATGTTGACATTTTTATTTAAATTTGTTTTAAAGTTAGAATTAAAAAATCGATGTTTTGAAAAACAAAAATTGAAATTTTAAAAGCAATTCGTATTCACTTTTTAAAAAAGTCGAAACACTGGAAAATAATAAAGTTTAAAAAAATGAAATTTAAAAAAAAGTCTAAATTTTCCAAAATATTCAAGAACATAAAAACCTCGAAATTAAAAGAGTCGAAGTTTCTAAAAAGTGTAGATTTTTTCCAAGAAATGACGAATTTTTGGAATTAAAATTTCAAATTCTGTTTTCGGAAAAAATGTGATATGTTATAAAAAGCGTGAGATTTTTTTATAAAGGTCAAATTTGGTAAAATCAACGTTTTAAAAAGCTGGGAGTTAAAAAACAAATTAAAAAATTTTGAAAAAATATGCATTCTTCCTTAGAAATGTGGAATTTCTGCGTGATAATTCAAATTTTGTCGAAATTTCGAATTTTGTCAAAATTTCACATTTTGTCGAAGTTTCGGAAAAATGTCAAATGTTCCAAAAAAAAACTAAATTTTAGAAAAATTAAGAATTGAAAAAACCAAAATTTCTAAAAAATGTAGATTTTTCTAAGAAATGCCGAATTTTTGAATAAAACCTTCAAATGTTGAAATTTCGAAAAAAGTCAAATGTTCTAAAAAAGAAATTTAAAATTTTCGCACAAAGGTCGAATGCTGGAAAAAAATAACAATTTAAAAGATTGGCAGTTTAAAACATGATTGATCGAAATTTCGAAAAAAATGCGGATTTTCCTTAGAAATGTGGAATTTTTGTGTAAAATTTCAAATTTTTTCGAAATTTTGGAAAAATGTCAAATGTTCTTAAAAAAAATGTAGAATTTTCATATAATAGACATATTTTGAACAAAAAGGTCAAAAATTCGAAAAAATCAGGTCAAATTTTCGAAAAAATAGAAATAAAAAAGTCAAAACTTCCAAAAAATCCAAATCTTTTAAAGTAATATTAATTTTTGAATAAAGCGCCAAATTTTGTTGAAATTTTGGAAAAATGTCAAATGTTCTAAAAAAAGTAAGATTTTTTTGAAAGATTGGAAATTTAAAACATAATTGAAAAATGTAGAATTTCGAAACAATGTGGATTTTTCTAAGATGAAGTATTTTTGCCCAAAACTCCAAAAACAAAAGAAAGATTTTTGTATACAGGTGAAATTTTGAAAAAAATAACGCCAACATTCTGAAATATTTGGGAATTTAAAATATAACTGGAAAACGTCAAAATTTCAAAAAAATGTGGATTTTTCTAAGAAATGTGGCATTTTTAAATAAAATTCCAAATTTTGTAGAAATTTTGAAAAAAATACCAAATGTTCTAAAAAGAACGTAGAATTTCGTATAAAGGGTATATTTTGAAAAAAAGTAAACTAAAAAAAATTAGGAATTGTAATTTTTTTTTAGAAAAAGTCGAAATTTCGAAGAAATATGGATTTTTCGAAAAAATGTCTAGTTTTTCAATAAAACCTCAAAACGTAGAACTTTCATATACAAGTCAAACTTTAAAAAACGTTTCTGAAAATTAGGAATTGGGAATTAAGGAAATGGAAATAGTTGATATTTCGAAAAACTGGATGTTTCTAAGAAATGTCTTAGATTTTGTGATAAAACTACAAATGTTGTCGAAATCTCAAGGGGATATCAAATGTTCTAAAAGAAAACAATGACTTTTCGTACAAATGCCAAATTGTGAAAAAAAAAGAATTTTGAAAAATTAAGAACAAAAAAAGGAAAAAGGTCGAAAGTTTTTCTGAAAAACGTCGATTTTTTAATTTTGTTGAATATTAAAATTTTGCAAAAATATCAAATGTCCTAAAAAAGTCAACATTTTAAAAAATTAGGTACTTAAGGTCGATATTTCGAAAAAAAAAATGCAGATTTGATAAAATTTTGAATAGAACACCAAATTTTGTTGAAATCTCGAGGAAATGTCGAATGTTTTAAAAAACATAGAATTTTCGTACAAAAATCAAATCGATATTTCGAAAAATATGAAGATTTTATAAAATTTTGAATTGAAATTGAATAGAAATAGAAATTTTGACGAAATTTCGGGCAAAAGTCAAATGTTCTAAAAACCATAGAATTTTCGTACAAAAATCAAATTTTGAAAAAAAACGACAAATTGGAAAAGGTCGAAATTTCGAAAAATATGTGGGTTTTTGTAGAAAATGTCGAATTTTTTAATAAAAAAACCAAATTTTGTCGAAGTTTAGGAAAAATGACAAATGTTCTAAAAACAGAAACTTAAAATTTTGGCATGAAGGTCAAATTTTGGGAAAAAATAACGTCAAAATTTTGAAAGATTTGGGATTTAAAACCTAATTGAAAAATGTCAAAATTTCGAAAATATGTGAATTTTCCTTAAAAATGTGGAATTTTTGCACAAAAAAAAAGAAGAATTTACATATCAAAGTCATATTGTGAAAAAAACGTCAAATTTTCGAAAAAATAGAAATGAAAAAGTCTTAATTTCTAAAAAATGAAAATATTTTAAAAAAAGTGTTGAATTTTTGAATAAAACTCCAAATTTTGTTGAAATTTTGGAAAAACGTCAAATGTTCTACGTAACGTAACGTCGACATTCTGGAAGATTGGAAATGTCAAATGTTCTAAAAGAAAACAAGAACTTTTCGTACAAATGCCAATTTTTGAAAAAAGACATTTTGAGAACTTGGGAATAAAAAAAAAAGGAAAAAAGTCGAAATTTCGAAAAAATGTGGATTTTTCTAAAAAAACTTCAATTTTTTAATTTTGTTGAAATATTGAAATTTTGCAAAAATGTCAAATGTCCTAAATAGTCAACAGTTTAGAAAATTAGGTAGATTTTCTAAAATTTTGAATTGAAATTGAATAGAAATTGAATAGAAATAGAAATTTTGTCGAAATTTTGGGGAAATGTCAAATGTTCTAAAAACTATAGAAGTTTCGTACAAAAATCAATTTTGAAAAAAAAGACATTTTGAAAAGTTAGGATTAAAAAAAATGGAAAAGGTCCAAATTTCGAAAAAAAATTGGGTTTTTCTAGAAAAAGTCGAATTTTTTAATAAAAAATACCTAAATTTTGTCAAAATTTTGGAAAAATGTGAACTGTTGTAAAAAAGTCAACATTTTGGAAAACTAAAATATCGAATTTTTGCATAAAAGGCCTCAAATTCCAAATTTCAAATGTTCAAAAAAAAAACCGTAGAATTTTGGTACAAAAACCAAATATAAAAAGTAAACATTTTGAAAAATTGGGAATTTAAAAATTTGATAAAGGTTGACACTTCGAAAAAATATAGTTTTATAAGAAATGTCCAATTCTTGAATGAAACTTCAAATTGTGGATAAATGTCGAAAATTCTAAAAAAAACTTGCAGAAATTTCGTCAAATTTTGAAAGAAAACGTCAACATCATGGGCGAAGTTAGGCCATTCGGTCTAGGGGTTTAAAGCCCCCCTGCACCCCTTTAAAGTACGCACGAATGAAGATGATATCAGATCATGTCGTTAAGTATAAAAACAAATATTTGAGAAGCAAGATTTTTGAGGGCCTTTTATATTTTCCTATTTCGGTCAAACAATGTCGACCAAAAAAAAAGGTCTTTATCAATTTATATTTCCTTATTTCTCTCTTGGAAGGAAGGGGAGTGGAGTTAACTCCAACTTTTGGGGTTAGGTCCCTCTAGCCTCCATCTAACTTCGCCCGTGGTTAACATTTTGAACAATTGGGAAAGCTGGAAATTTAGTGCATGTCGCATTTTCGTCAAATTTCGGAAAAATACTAATTTTCCTCAAAAAAACTCAAAACTCTTAAATTTCGAAAAACTTCCTGAACTGCGTCAAGCAAAATATTTGATAAAAAGCAATTTAAAAATTTTTTGAATCATTTTGAAAATATACCGAATTTTAAAAAATATATCGGGTTTTCTGTAACAATATCGGTGTTCTGTAACAATGTCGAATTAAGTGCAAATTTTGAAACATCGAAATCTTGGAATTGAGAAAAAACAAGGGGCGCCAAGGTTTTATTTATTCAACTACGAGGATATAAACGGAAACAGGAAAAACAACCTCCAAAGTTTATTTTTTTATAAAACAAAAAGAGCAAATCACGCAATAAGTGTATGCACTGGTTAAGTAAGTAGGCGATTACATATTAAAAAAAAAACGTAAATCCGGAAAAAATTAAACAAATACATACTGAAATCAACGCAAATACGATACGAAAATATATCTTTTTACGACATTTTTTACTGCCGGTCTTTCCGTGTTTGGAAAAACAAAACGTCAACCGGTTTTAGATTTTTTTTTTTGTTGCAACATGTAAACCGATTTTTATCTAATCCGATCGATTAACGTGCTATAAATGATGGGAGTGCATCTGTTAACAAAGATGTTACCACTAAAATGTGCAATAATTCAAAAATACCGAGTAATTCGCGAACAAACAAATACACTTTAGGAAAATAGCAGGATTACAATGGTTTAATTAGCTTTGTTTATCGTCAGATGATAACGAAGGTGAGCAAGGCTATAAAAGGGGGTAACTGCACCATGACAGTTAGTGAGTGTTTAAAAATAGTTCGTTTTCGAAATTGCCTTTCTGTCAAAATCCGCGAGGAACAGAATAGGAACGAAAATGACGAGTGAGTATCAATCGCATTAGAATGCATGAGCTTAGGCAGGATTTCGTTCAGGGAGGGGCAAGAATCATTTTTGAAAATTAATAAAAAAAAAAGAAAACCGAAAAATGTCCCCGCGAGTGGACGTATCTTTTCACCGAACTACATGAACTGGGAAATGACATTTTCAGATTAAATTAGAAATTTGGAAATAGAACTTTGAGAGAAATCAGAACTTCAAAAACTGTCGAAATTTCGAAGAAAAAAGGCCAAAGTTTTAAAAATTCGAATTTTGTGAAAAGTGCGACTAATTCTAAATCGAATTTAAGGAACAAAATTCAGTCCCCAAAAAAATTTCTCTCAGAATTTTTACTTTATTTTAATTTTGTCATAATCTTGAATTTTACAAAAAATCTTTTCCTAAAAATGTCAATCCTATTTTGAAAAAATTAAGAATTTTGAAAGAAAGTCGAAATTTTGAGAAAATGTCCCATTGTAAGTAGAAATTTTCAGAAAAATCGCATTTTGTCAAAATTTCGAGATTAAGACAAATTTTAGAAAAATCCGGTTATTGAAAAAAATGGATTTCGAAAAAAATAACGATTTTTAAAAAATACCGTCGAAATGTTGAGAAAAAGGTTGAAATTTCCTAAATAAAAGTCAAAATTTCTAGGAGAAAGTTTAATTTTAAGGGCAAAAGTGGAATAGAAATAATTTCGAAAGAGACGAACAGACAAACAAATAAGTTTTGGGAAAAAATGGGAATGTTTAGAAAATCATATTTAAAATGAAAAACTAATCTTTTCGGAAATCTCAAAAAATGTTAAAAAAACAAAAAAAATTATATCTTCAAAGGTCGAATTTGGTGAAAAAATTTTCAAAACTAGTAGTAATTTTCACTATATTGAGATTTCCAAAAACAAAATATCGCATTTTGAAGTACATGTTAAAATTTCGAGAATAAGACAAATTTTAAGAAATCTGAAGTTTTCTGAAATTTACATTAAAAAACAGAAAAAACCGAATATTTAAAAAATTGGCTTCGAAAAAAATGACAATTTTTGAAAAATCTACTGTAAAAAAAAGATCGAAATTTCTAGAAGAAATTTGAATATTATTTTGAGAATCACTAAATTTTCAGAGTCAAATTTAAAAAAAAAAGAATATTTTAGAAAAATCCAGATATTAAAAAAATGGATTTCGAAAAAAATAAGGATTGTTAAAAAACGTCGAAATGTCGAGAAAAAGGTTGAACTTTCCTAAATATAAGTCAAAATTTTTAAGAGAAAGTTTAATTTTAAGGGGAAAAGTAAAATAGAAATATTTTCGAAAGAGACGAATTTCGACAACCAAATGAATTTTGGGAACAAATTGGAATGTTTAGAAAATCATATTTAAAATAAAAAACTAATCTTTAAATCTCAGCTCTTTACTCTTTAAATCTCAAAAAATGTTGAAAATTGGAAAAAAATTATATCTTCAAAGGTCGAATTTGGTAAAAGAATTTTTAAAAAGAGTAGAAATTTTGAGAAAATTTTCCACTATATTGGAGATTTCCAAAAACAAAATATCACATTTTAAAGTACACGTCAAAATTTCGAGAATAAGATAAATTTTAAGAAACCCGAAGTTTTCGGAAATTTACATTTAAAAAAAAAACCGAAAAAAAAGAATATTAAAAAACTTCGAAAATAAATGACAATTTTTGAAAAATACTGTCAAAAAAAAAGATCGAAATTTCTAGAAGAAATTTCAATATTTTGAAGAGAAATTCTAACTTTGAGAGGAAATAGTAGAATTTTTAAAAATAAATTCCTAATTTCGAAAGCGGCGAATTTCGAGAAAAAACCCCAATTTTAGGAAAGGATTTTTTAGAAAACCAAATTCAGAATAAAAACCCAACCTTTCCGAACAACTCGAAAAGTAACAAAAATTCTAAAAATGCCAAAATATTTCTAAAGATCGAGTATGCTGAAATAATTCGCAATTTTCAAAAACATTTTTCTCGAAATTTTTACTTCTTTATTCTAATTTTAGACATATTTAAATTTCAATAAAGAAATTGAATGTGTAAGAATTTTTTTCTCGAAAATGCCCGAAAAATTTTCTCTCAACATTTTTATTTTCGAAAAAAATCGAAATTTCAAGGAAAAGTCAATTTGGAGAATTTGCACACTTTATTTTTAATTTCTACTTCCTTGTATCTTAGGCCTTTTTTTAAAAATGTCTTCATTTTGAAATTTCTTTTTGTCTTAATTTGCACTTTTATAAAGTTTGTCTTTCTTGAAATTTTGACTTTTTTTTTAAATATACACTTTTTCCAAATATTGTTTGTACAAAATATCTTTTTTTGTTAAATTTCAACTTATTTTTAAAATGTCAATTTGTAAAAATTCTACAATAAAAAGGTTTCAATTTTTTTGAAAAATTTACTATTTGAAAATTTTGACTTCGCTAAAAATTTCAACTGTGGAAGATTGGACTTTTTTAAAAATTTTACTTTTGAAGAAATCCATTTTTTTGACAATTTTATAAGTTTACTTTCTTGCAAAGTTCTCCCTTTTTTGATTTCTTTAAAAAATTTCGATTTTTTTAAGTACAACTTTTCCTCGAAATTTTAGGTTTTCGTGCATTTCTACTCCTTTAAACTTCAGCTTTTTAAACTATTTCAAAATTTCGAACTTTTCTGGAATCTTAGTTTTTTAATTTTGACTCAAAATTCGAAAATTTTTTTTTTTTTAATTTAGACGCAAATTTTTTAAATATTTTAACATTTGCACACTTTATTTTTAATTTTTACTTCCTCGTAACTCCGGCATTTTTTGAAAATTTCATCATTTTAAAATTTCTTTTTTCTTAATTTCCACTTTTTAAAAGTTTGTCTTTCTTGAAATTTTGACTTTTTTTTTAAAAATATCGACTTTTTCCGAATATATCCATTGTTTGTATAAAACTTTTTTTTTTAATTTCGACTTTTTTTGAAACGTTAATTTTTTTGTAAACTTTAATTTGTAAAAGTCTACAATGTCTAAAGTTACATTTTAAAAAAAAATTACTATATGAAAATTTTGACTTCAAATAATTGACATTTTGACTTCGTTAAAAATGTCAACTGTGTTAAAATTTTCACTTTTGAACAAATCCACTTTTTTGACAATTTATAAGTTTTCATTCTTGCAAAGTTTTTCCTTTTTTTAGAAATTTTGTTTTCTTTTAAAAGTTTCAATTTTTTTTACGTTCGACTTTTTCTAGAAATTTGCAGTTATCGAAATTTCAAATTTTTTTTAAACCTAAATTATTTTCAAAACTGCGACTTTTTTGATAAATTTCATTTTTTTTTATTTTGATTCAAAATTCGAAAAATTCTGGTTTTTTTTTGAAAATTTAGACCAAGAAATTTTGAGTTTTTAAATATTTCCACACTTTTTAATTTTTACTCAAATTTTCAATTTTTTGTAAATTTAATTCTTCTTTGAAAAATGCAACTAAAAATTTTGATTGCTTGAAAATTTCTATTCCTGAAAATTACAATTTATTTTAAAAAATCGACTCCTTAAAGGTTCGACTTTTCGATATTTTAACTTTTCTTTTTTTGAAATTTTGACTTCTAAAAATTTCAATTTTTTTTTTAATATTAGATTTAAACACTCATTTTTTGAACATTTTTGCTTTAAAAAAAATGTTTCTGAAAATATCCTTTTTTTGGTAATTTGAGGATTTCCTCTTTTCAAAATTTTCATTTTTCTAAAAATTTTGACATTTACTATATTTTGAATAACTTTGAAAATTTCGACCCATTTCAAACTGGTTTTTATTTAAAAATTTAGAATTCTACGAGATTAGTTTTTGTTAATTTGGAGTTTTTTGAACAATACACTTAATTAAGAACTTCCAACTTTACTAACAATCTTTATTTTTTTAATAGCTTGAAAATTACAATTTACTATTCAAGATTTTAACTTTTTTTTCGAAATTTCGCCTTTCAAAAATTTTAATTTTTTTCTTGAAATATTTGCAATAATTTGATTTATTTTGAAAAATTCGACTTTTTCAAAATTTGATCTTTTTCCACAATTTCGACTTTTTTTTTCAAAAAACAGCCACTTTTTTTGAAAACTTAAACCTGTTGCCTTTGAATATTAGACTTCTAAAAAAATTCAATCTCTTTTTAAATTTTAAAGTTTCGGCAGTTTTGTTTTTTGTTTTTGAAAAATTCGATTTTTTTTTTAAATTTCGACTATTGAAAATTGGGACCTTTTTCAAAAATTGGACCATTTTGAATGATGTTTCGCATTTTTCAATATTTTGTAACATTTTTTCAAAAATGTCACAGATTTGATCTTTTTCGACTTTAAAATTTCATATTTTTCTTTGAAAAGTTCGATCTCTTTTCAAATTTCGGCTTTTTGGAAACCCTTAACTTTTTGAAAATTTTGATTTTGTCGTAAATTTTTTACCAAGACTTCGATCTCGAAATTGCGGAAAATTTCGACTGTAGAATTCAAATATTTTACCAAGAGTTCGATCTGGAAATTAGGATTCTTTCCGAAAATTTCGACTGTAGAATTCAAATTTTGTTTAAGAAAATGTGGACGTTTTGAAAATTTAAATTGTCTCTCTCGCTCTCTCTTTATACGAAGCGTTGACCTATTATTTCACCATATAATTATTTCTATAAATTTTCATATACAAATAATTGAATTTATTTGACATTTTTAGAGTTTTTAATTATTTTTAATCAATCGGTCACACAGTATTGCTGATTTATTTGAATATTTTTATCTTTAGTGTGCATTTTATACCTAAACAATGTTTTATTCCCTCGATTGCAAAGAAAACAAGTAAATACAAGTTGTGCCGCAGCTGACGCATTATCTAGCGCTGTCTTGCACGTTGATAAAGTGATTCGAATAATAACATTCTGTATGCAATTGTATTTGTAAAAGAGCTTTACTTTATCTGCTCTAGCGGCAACATATTGAACTCTGAAGGAATTTTTTTAATAAAGTTTGTTTTTTTAATAAAACTTACGACTTTTTTTTTAATAGATTTTAGTTTCCATTCGGAATTTTTATTATTTTGTAACATTAGGGTTCAATTAATCAGAAAAAATATTCTTCATTGTAAATAGGATGCAACTTTTTATTACTCTTTACTTTGATCATCTGACGTTATACGTCTTAGAAACAACACGGTATACTTTCAAAAATCCCCTTCTTAAGTCCTAAGTACACAGAATCCCAAGTAAATGGTAACCTGGAGATTACGTCGATGTCGTCACGATTGTCACTGTTTACTCATGATAGTAATTTATACTCGACATAATTAACGTATTAAAAAATGTTTAACATGTTGCTAATTTCGGGAATAAGCCAACAATGGAAAAATATATTTTTCCAAGAAGCAGAACACCCATTAAATATAATCTGGATGTACATGATTTGACCATTATTTTTATTTTTAGTTTACATTAACGTTGAATTGAAAGCGCGTAGCTAACAATGTTATCTTTATGAATAAAATGTTGTTAAAAACAAAACATTTTTATAAAAAGCAAAGCCGTGGAAAATTGTCGGCGCTAGGGACGCAATCACAAATATGTTTTTAATGTCTTTTGGCCTTTACATCGTCTTGAGGTAAACACCTTCTGATGTAGACCGAAAAAATGTAAACACTTTGTTATATTATTCATTTTTGGAGCAGTTCATATTATTTAAAATTTGCGCAGATTTATTTTGCTACAGAGCGGTGTTTCCCAAACTTTCGACATCTGTGTACCCTTTCCATAATTTTTCGTCACGTTGAGTACCTCTCGTTAGAAAATTGCATTCTAACTAATATATTATTAATGAGGAAGTGCGTTGGTCTGGGTGTCTGCTGAACGTATCAACGAATTTGCACAAAACATCATTTTATAATCTGCACGAACTCTTTAAAGCTGTGGAAGCTGATTATCTTAGTTTTGTTACGTTTATCCAAACAATTATTTTTAATTTTAGAGGGCGAACTCGAAAATTATAAACATTTTATAAATGAAAATTTTAAGAAAAAAATCGAAATTTCAAATAGAAAAAATTTCATGAAAGAAAATGAAATTTTGACTTAGTCGAAATTATGAAGGTTAACGAAGAAAGTAAACATTTTGGGAAAATCTAATTTTAAAGAAAAAACTCGAGATTTACTAAATAATCATTTCTCGAAATTTCTCATTTAAAGTAGAAATTTTGAGAAAAAAATCAATCATTTCAAGTTTAATTTATTGGAAAAAAAAACCGTTCAATTTATAATTCAAAGATTAATATATCAAACTTTTATGGAAAAGTCAACATTTCCGGTTTAATGTGGATATTTTATTTATTTCGACAAACAACTTGTTCTTTGTTCTCATTAAAATCTCCATCGCATTTCGAAAATTAACCAAATCATTTTAATTGCAGATTTTCGTCTTCACGTAATTTGGGGCTTTTGCCTAATAGTTACCATAAGTGCTCTCAATCCAACAGGTAAGTGTTGTATGTTTACGTACACACCCACAAACCATCCAAACATTGACTTTGGCAAAAAAAAATCCAACATTAAACACGTTACCATCGCACCTATCGATATTGTAATGTTTAGTTCGAATGTACAGTCGTTGTGAAGTAACTGTTCATCAAAATAGCTATGTTTAGTCGTTCTCGCTATTCGATGTTCTCCTAGTGTGTTACTCATCGATATTGTGGTATTTAGGTCAAATGTGCAGTCGTTCTCATTATCCAATCCAATGTCTGTATTCAGAAATTGTGATCCTTCGTCCAAATGTATAGTCGTTGTTATCTCTGTTATCCTTTGATGTAATGACGTTTAGTCGTTCTCGTTTATCTACTTCGAGTTACCCATCGATATCTTCAAATGTTTAGTTCCTGTTACCATTTCTCCTTCGTCTTTGCTGTTCATCGACATCGTGATGTTTACTCCATCAAAGTGTTCGGTTTAACATTTAGTGGCATCCAAACGATCACCAGATTTATTCCAACAGAGTCCTCCGATGAAATCTTGGACGAAGACTGACGCCTTTACATGTCCCCAAGAACCAAAAGAATACTACCATTACCCACACAGAACAAACTGCACTAAATTCTATAAGTGCACCACCGGTGGTGTAAAAGTCCTATTTACATGTCCGCCCCCGTTGCATTTCAATCCAGACATACAAGTCTGCGATTGGCCCAAAAACATCAACGGTCCATGCTACAGGAAAACCCAAATTCACGGATCGTCGCAATGCCCGGCAAATCAAAGCGAAACAAACGTCCATCTACCGCATGAAGACGATTGCGAGAAATTTTACCAATGCGCCAACGGTAGGAAAATATTGAGAAACTGCCCTAAGGGACTGCAGTTCAACAGTAAATTATCCGTCTGCGATTTACCAAGGAACGCCGGCTGTGAAGGTTTGGAAAAACCATCGTAGACTTTAATATCGATGTGCTTGATGTGCGGCTAATCTGTCATTGTATAAGTGTCGATGATTTTTTTTTTTTCAAATTAAAAACAAGATTTTATAAGCAAGGAACTGGGGTTTTTCTTTTAGAGGTCGTTGTTTACTGATTTCAGAGATGTAACAAATTCAAATGTAATCAAGGTTTAGAATTTCTCCCCCCCCCCCCTCCATTTAATTAAATATGCAGAATTTAAAAACTCCTTTATTAAGAAGCAAATAAGAGGTAAGTTGAGGTTAAGGGAAGATGAAGAAGGAGGAAACAAGGAAAAAGCTACAACCGGAAGCAGAGAAATTAGAAAGAACGGGGAGAGAAAGAGAAAAGCAAGGAAAAGAAAGAGAGAGGCACAGAACGAAAGAGAGAACAAGGGTAGAGGCAGACGGGAGAGAAGGGAATAAAAAAGGAAAGGAAGTGAGTGAGAATGAAAGAGTGAGTGTGCCTGAAAGAGAAAGAGAGAGAGGTAGAGGAGAAATAAGAAAAGAAAGGAGTAGACGACAGAAAAAGAAAACAGAAGAGAAGGGAGAAGGGAAGAGAAGGAAGAAGAGAGGAGAAGCGAAGAGAAGATACGAGAAGGTAAGCGAAGATACGAGCAGATATGAAAGAAGAGATGAGAAAAGATGACAAGAGTTGAGAAAAGAAGAGAAGAGATGAGAAGAGAGAGGAGACGAGAAGATATGACAAGAGATGGGAAAATATGAGAACAGATGAGAAGAGATAAGAAGAGAAGAGATGAGAAGATGAAAGAAGAGATGGAAGAGAAGAAAAAAGAAGAGTTGAGAAGAGATGAGAAAAGAAGATAAGAGATGACAGGAAATGAGAGGAGATGACAAGAGACGAGAAGGGAACGGAAGTGAAGATACGAGAAGATAAGAGAAGAGAAAAGATGCGAAAAGAAGAGAGAAGAGAAGAGAGAGAAGAGATGAGAAGAAAAGAGATAAGAAGAGAAGAGATAAGAAGAGAAAAGATGAGAATAGAAGAGTTGAGAAGAGGAGAGAAGAGATGAGAAAAGACGAGAAAAGAGGAGAAGAGAAGAGATGAGAAGATATAAGAAGAGATGAGAAGATATGAAAATGATATGAGAAGAGCTAAGAAGAGGTGAGAAGAGATGAGATGAGAAGAGAGAAGAGAATTGAGAAGAGAGAAGAGAATTGAGAAGAGAGGAGAGGGGAGAGGAGAGAAGAAAAAGAAGAAAAGAAAAGAAAGAAAAGAAGAGAAGAGAAGAGACGAGAAGATAAGCGAAGATACGAGCAGATATGAGAGAAGAGATGAGAAAAGATTACAAGAGTTGAGAAAAGAAAAGAAGAGATGAAAAGAGAGAGGAGACGAGAAGATATGAGAAGAGATGGGAAAATATGAGAAGAGATGAGAAGAGATAAGAAGATAAGAGAAGGGATGAGAAGAGAAGGGAAGAGAAAAGAAGAGTTGAGAAGAGATGAGAAAAGAAGAGAAGAGATGAGATGAAAGGAGATGACAAGAGACGAGAAAAGATGCGAAAAGAAGAGAGAAGGGAGAGAAGAGATGAGAAGAAAAGAGATAAGAAGAGAAGAAATAAGAAGAGAAAAGATGAGAATAGAAGAGTTGAGAAAAGTAGAGAAGAGATAAAAAGAGACGAGAAAAGAGGAGAAGAGAAGATATGAGAAGAGATGAGGAGATATGAAAAGATATGAGAAGAGCTAAGAAGAGATGAGAAGAGAAGAAAGAAGAGAAGTGAGATGAGAGAAGAGAGGGAAGAGGACAGAAGAAAAGAAAAGAAAAGACGAGAAGAGAAGAAAGGAGAAGAGAAGAGAAGAGAAGAGAAGAGAAGAGAAGAGAAGAGAAGAGAAGAGAAGAGAAGAGAAGAGAAGAGAAGAGAAAAGAAGAGAAGAGAAGAGAAGAGAAGAAAGAAGAGAAGAAGAAGAGAAGAGAAGCGAAGAGAAGAGAAGAGAGAGAAGAAGAGAAGAGAGAGAAGAAGAAGAAGAGACAAGAGAAGAGAGAGAGAGAGAGAGAGAAGAGAAGAGAGAGAGAGAGAAGAAAGAAAGAGAGAGAGAGGGGGAGAAAGAGAGAAGAGAAAATAAGTAAGAAGGGGGAGAAGTAGGAGAAGTAAGAAAAAAGTTAGGAATGAAAGAATAAAGAGAGATATAGGAGAGAAGAAAAGGGCGAGCAAATGAATACAATTAGTCATTAAATTAAGTTAGATTAACTTAGTAGCTGATCATAGTTCCTAAATCAGTCGTCGTTCGACAAACTGATAAAGTCATCCTGGTTATTTTTGGGAGACTTTGGGGTATTTCAAAATACACTACACCGTACCTTCATCACTAAGGACAGTAACAAAATAAAACAAATTAATACATCAGCAAGAAACACATAACACTTGAGTAAGAAACTCTTAACCTAACAATGTATACCACCCTCTAACAAATTCTTATGTTTTAGCTTCTCTAACAGAACACGAACAAGCAGAAAAGCAGTTGAACGAATCCAAAGATAGATTGAACGGAAACATCGTTAAATACGTCAAATCGGCTTCCCATGGGGCGCACATCGACGAGCATTTAATAAGGCGAGAAAATGTGTACGATCTTAACAAGTTGCCGATCCTAACAGCGAAACTCCTCGAAGGTGCAGCCGACTCGGAAGCAGTCAAAAAGACCGTCAGGGAACATTTAAAAAAAGTCGTCAAGATCGGACTTGATGAGGCCAATGCGGCAAAATCAGGAAAGCAAATCAGTGGCGAAGAGGTCATGGAAAAAATAGAAGAATCAGTGGAGGAGCTCAAGCACGAACTAAGCTTACTAGCGTGGGATTGCCCCATAAAAAATTCCTTAAACCTACCGATAACTCTACCCCATAGCGACTGCCGAAAATATCTATCATGCAAAAAGATGGGCCAAAAAATATTAATGGATTGTCCCCATGGTTTAACTTACGACAAAAATCAAAGAAAGTGCACTCATGGGGTAAACTGCCCAACGATAATTCAAAAAGAAACAAATTTATCTCTGGAGAAGACCAAACTTGCTTCTAAAGATCTAAAAATTAACACTCACGAGAAATCAGTCGCCCCAGGCTTGATTAAACACAAAGATACTCACTACGAATCGTCTGAGAAAAAGAGCAATAAACAAAATCTTCAAATCAACACCAAGGAAGAAATAATCGAAGATATTAAACCAGGTAGGGTACCAAACGCCCACATCCTCGAACAAGAACTAGAGAAAGCAAAAGATTTCGTCAACGGCAACATAATCAAGCTAATAGGTAGCGCCAAAGACGGTACAATCGTAACCGAAGCCTTGGTGAGGAAAACCTATCGCCGGCGGACCGCAGAAGCTGGCCCAAATCACCGCGAGTCCTGCTTCAAAGCGTGGCCGACGTTAACAAGGTGAAACAAGCTGTTTTGAAGCACTTGGAAGAACTGGTGAAGTTCGCCGTTAAAGAAGCGGAACTAGTTCGCTCCAAGACGAAGAAGTTCGACCCCAAGAAACTAATGGAAGCTATAGAGGAAACCGTGAAGGAGCTGAGGGTGGAGTTGAGTGTACTAGCTGAGAACTGCGTGGAGGAAAATCCTTTGAAGCTGGATATTACGCTTCCGCACAAGTACGATTGTAATAAGTTTTATAAATGCGACGCACGCGGGAAACGAATTGAAATGAAGTGTCCGAAAAAGCTGGCGTACGACGTCAAAGCGAGGAGATGCGAATGGTCGAACTCGACGAACTGCCCTGGTTTCTTCGAGAAGAAGCACAGTAAGTAAGTATATTTAATTTGGATTGTGCAAGACACAATTTGCGCATCTGTAATATGATTAATAAATACAGAATATTGTCAACTTTGAAATCTTATTTGAATTCAAAATCATTTTGAACACTCTTTCCATGAAAGCAGTCGAGGTTGATCCCAGCTGTGGATACCGCTTGTCAGGAGCTAAAAAACGTGAAGGTGATGTTAGACAGCTGTCGCTCAGGTATGCCTTTAGGGCAACCGCCGATTTCATTGTGGGATTAGTTAATCCAGTATAACTTATCGTTTCCATTTCGTCAGTAATGGGATTAACATCTTTTACTGTTTTTATAAGATTCGTATGCGAATAAGCAGTTTAAATTTCTTAAAGAGTTTAAATGCGGATGAAGTAAGGTAACAGGTTTTTATTGAAGTGAAATCATTCGAATATGTACATTTTTGCCTAAATTATAGAAGCTTTGTATTTATAGCAGAGAATTTTGAGATCATTAAAACGATGAATTCCTAAGTCATTGATGAAGGTCTTCTTCTGTATAGACCACAATCGAAAAATCAGGAGAATAAAGAGGGCTTCATTTAACTTTAGAGAGGTATCAAGAACGCGTGTGGTGCAGAAATAACGATACCCTCCTTAATGATAGATGCGAAACAAATATGCTGAAGCTTTCGAGACAATTCGTCATTCTAATAACAACTCTCTTCTGCGATGGTTCAAATGCATTTAAGATGGAATAACCAATCACTCCAATTGTTTATGTGGTTTTGTCATTTCTTATGCAATTTTCCGCACTTTACCCATTTTTGCAGATGTCGAAGTGATCGTGTTGATCAACCAGTTTGACGCCTGGAAAAGTGAATAAAGTGGGCAACAAGCCGAAGTTGTTGATATTTCACCACAACGGAATTGTGGTGTTGCTTGGTTGCTTTTGATGATGATTCTGAGTTGATCACCACCAACTGTTGATTAGCGTTAGTTGGTAAAGCCGCATTTGTATTTGGTCTTTCCCCAAATATAGTATTGAAACTAGTCTCTGATTGAAACACTTCGAGCAGTTTCTTGCCTAAGTTTAACTGAATTGCTTCTTCCGTTTTGTTTTCTCAATGCTTGACCTAATTAGCAGACAATATCACGGTTAATACAGTTAACTAATTTGCAAGTGATGACATGCAACAGAAATATATATCATATCTGACCGATTTTGTCGGCGAGTTGTTTCTATGAGACCAATATTAAGCTGCAGAAAATTCCGGTTCGCCAAAAAAGCACATTCGGTATGCCATAGTTTAGGTTTCGATAAAGCATTAAAAACAACATTGCTGAATGTGCCCCACTCGGAAATCGAAGCATTTTGACTCGCCACGACTAGAACTACCTGAGGAAATTGACAAGAAGACCATTAGGGGCTACAATTCAGGACAAACAACTGCAAAATTGCCCATACCACCACGCTTCAAGAGATAGGGTTTTACTCAGGAGTATGTATCCTATAAGTTGTTAGCACCTCAGGAATAACCACGAGTTTACACGTGCTTTGCCTTGTTTTGAAATCCAA